>JAYESA010000007.1:29311389-29913889 GCA_036927795.1 Iris macrosiphon | reverse complement strand
GGGGGGGGTCGGGTTTATATAGGTTTAGGGGGATGGCATATGTGGTAAATAGGTGGAAGTTTAGGGGCATTTAGGTAATTTGTTTTTAAGGATATTTTGGCAGCCATTTAGATATTTTGTGGGTCCCACTTGACACGTGGACGGTCCATGTTCATCAGCCAATGAGGGAGTGACACCTCGCACTGTAAATTTGCATAAAACCCCTGAAATTTCATTAATTGCAAAAAAGGTCCCAAAATTGGTATTTTGCATAATTACGCAATTTGTCTGATAAAATACCCTGTTCCCAGAAAATACTAAAATGCTCAGAATTGAGAGGGAAAAGCTGTGGGAGGGTCCTGAGGGGGTGGGGGTGAGTCTGGGCAGGGGCAGGGCCTGGTTTTTTGGTGATACGGGTCATCGTATTTATTATTTAATAAATACTGCGCACGATGTTCTCTAATTATTTAGAGGCAGGTAGGGCCATAATTTTACTACGGTGTCAATATACTAATTGTAGTATATCCAAAGTAGAATTTTATCGTTTTTTTGTTTGGGCAAAACTGGTGCAGGTTGGGCCTCAAATCCCTAGGGGTACAGAGATGGGTAAAGAATAAGAAATAAAATAGGAAATAAATACGGACTTTTGTAACGATATTTGTGCGTCTCAAACGAGGCTCAAAATAAAGCATCTGGGAGTTACACAAAAATCAAAAAAATAGTCTAACATGTCTAGGGCAGGTATGTGAATTTTGTTTGGGAAAAACAGCTAGTGTAATGCTCTAATTAATTGTGTGAGGGACAGGTGCACAAATCAATAGGATATGTAAACAAAATAAAATTTAAAAAGTTGCAGAAATTCTAATTAGCTAAAAATAATCCTAAATTATTAAAATCTGGTATAGGGAGTTTACATGTCATTATCTCTGTTCTAAAAGGAGGCCGTCTAGGCCGGGCCTAGGCGCTAGGCGGTGCTTAGGTGCTAAGCGGCTGGTGTCCGCCCGATGCCCACCTAGGCCCCCGCCTAGTCTTCTGACGCCCGACTATTTATGTTATGGGGGTTTATGAACTTTTTATGCAATTTTTAGTAGGTTTTTAAAAAAATATATTTTTTGATCCGCCTACATCTAGGCGGGCTAGGCGGTGGGTGCCCACCCGCCTAGCGCCTAGCACATTTCACAACCTTGGTCATCATCACCCCAACAAGACTTTTGATTTTATTTCTTCTCTTTCTACATCTATATTATAAACGTTTATATCTCAATTGCAACCGTATTTGCAAGGAAGAATGATATTGAATATTTATCAATTTGTAATATGAGCAATTAACATGTTTCGTTGGAGTCGAGGTTTTTCAGAGATGAAACTTAGTTTTGTGTGAATCTTTGAATCTCAACAACAACATCATGATCAAAACAGAGAGCAAACTGTAAATTCTTGCGTGAATCATTATTCCTGGTCTATGATCTCTATATTTGATCTACCTCGGGACTAACAATATGTATAAACACTATGATGATCATGCCAAGTATCCCTGCTACCACTGCACAATTTGAACTTGACGAAGAAGTATCGGACTCCGGCAGGGCGTTCATCTTGAAGTTTGAATTTGACCCATAGAGCGCCTGCACCCCCGTCGATGTTGTCCAACCAGAGGTTAGTCGACCTTCCTCGTCCTCATCCTTAGACCCGTAGAGTGCCTGTACCCTCTCGAGTGCCCTAGCCCCAGCCCTAGGATGTGTCCGATCTCGTGCGTCCCGACTGACTCCATGTCCACCACGACCTCCAAGTCCTCGCTCTCGGGCGAGAACGCGTGCCCCAATACCCCGTCGAAGGGATCTCGTCCCTGGCTTCTGTAGTGCCCCGCTCTACGTTGGTACTATGTAACAAGAGATATCGGTTTGCTGGCTCGAGAAAAAGCCTTCACGAAGAGCTCATTGTTGAAACAGAAGACGAATGATCTTAGTAAGTAGGCAGAACTTCATTCTCTGATTATTTCACACCTAATAAAGAATTTAGTTTTATAATTGCTTGTTGGCACTATGTAACAAGAGATATATTTTTAGTGATGTATGCTTATATCTTTTACATATTAGTGACATATACATATATTGTATTCATCTTAAACTTAACCGATTTACAATAATAAAAAGGGAAAGATTGTTAGCCCAATGATTGTATCATATTTTTGAATATGGTGAATCGATTAAGTTTAGCCATTTAATATCACTAACCAGTCATGAAATCACTATAGCATTTATATTCTTCTTCCACCTTTAGTGTATATACTTATTATTTTACATATTAGTTATATGAGCTTCTATTAAAGCCATCTTAAATATAACCGAGTTACCATAATAAAAAAATGGTAGATTATTAGCCCAATGATATAACTATATTCTTGAATATGGTTAATCTATTTAACATTATGACATCACTAATATTTATGCTATCACTATTTTGAATACTTAAACTTGTCATAGTCCAAATATGCATTAAATGTTATCATATTTGCTACTATCTATATTGCTTTGTTTGCCTAACTTGTATTTACAGAAAAGCAATAAGCAAGATCAAACATGGACATATGCAATAAAAAAATCATGATGAGCCAAAGATGACGTCATCCCACAAGATTTCTCTGAACTGTCTACGATATCTCTGGAGCCACGCACTCGGGCTCCCGAAAGGTATTCAGATTTCACAATCTGGGTATCTCAGGATAACTGTCGTAAAAAAAAAAGCCATCATCTATCAAGAGAAGAAGCCAAGCTATGCCATCATCATTTTCAGACTCTAAAGAAGTCTGCACCTGCCATAGTCTATCTAGAGTCTGTAATAAGTCTTAGGAACTAGTGTAAACACAAGTAATTGATGGTAAAATCGAAATCTAGGGTAGAAAATAACTCAAAATCATTTTTGGCCTGAAAACAGGTATACCGACGGTATACTGGAGTATACCGATTTTATATAAATGTTGCTCTCTGTAGTTTGGACCGGCATATCGACAGTATACTGGTCTATACCGAAGGTATATCGGTTCATCACAGTTGGCAATCCAACATTCAAATTATGTGCATTAAATGGTCCCAACGGTTATATTTATAGCCGTTGCTACTTAGACCGGTATACCAACGGTATACTGTAGTATACCGGCGGTATACCATTCACAGGATGAAAGTTGCATTTTTGCTCTTTCTTTGTGTTGGCCTATATAAAGCCTTGAACCCCTTCTTTCAAGGTTGATCTTTTGAACCTAAAAATTTCCTATCTACCAAAGGCCATCCACAAATACTCCACCAAAGCTTTCATTTGTCTATCCAAAAATTGTGTTAGAGTGTTCTTGAGTTGTAAAAGTTAGATATTTGTATTTGTTGTAAGAAGATCAAAACCATCTTGTAAGAGGTTAAAGTGTACAAGCCTTCGAATGAAAGCTTGTGTGAAGTTAGAGAGCATTCGTATCAAAACTCTTGTGTAAGAAGTCAACGAACTTTGGATCAAAGCTCGTGGTGTAACTATTTTGCTAATAGTGGATTCAAGCTGTACAAGAGTTTCCGGGATTGGAGTGCCTCAAGGAGGATACCAGGATACATCGGATGTCAGTATTATTATTGCTTTACTTCTTGCACACTTAATTTTTAAATGATCTATTATTAATCATTTATGCTTGATTTATTATCTTGACCCTATTCACCCCAATCTAGGGTTCCTACACTTTTGTGAACTTGTTGGTTGATGGGAGTGGACCGTCAGAGGACAAATCTTATTTGAGCAACGATGATCATCATCTCTGTTCTAAAAGGTGGATGCCTAGGTCGGACATAGGTGCTAGGCGACGCTTAGGTGCTAAGCTGCTGGTGTCTGTCCGATGCCTGTCTAGCCCCCCGCCTAGTCTCCCGACGCCCGACTATGCATGTTATGGGGGGTTTATGAACTTTTTATGCAATTTTTAGTAGGTTTTTAAAAAAAAATTATATTTTTTGATCCGCCTACATCTAGATGGGCTAGGCGCTAGGAGGTGGGTGCCCACCCGCCCGCCTAGCGCCTAACATTTTTCACAACCTTGGTCATCATCACCCCAACAAGACTTTTGATTCTATTTATTCTCTTTCTACATCTATATTGTAAACGTTTATATCTCAATTGCAACTGTGTTTGCAAGTAAGAATGATATTGGATATTTATCAGTTTGTAATCTGAGCAATTAACATGTTTCGTTGGAGTCGAGGTTTTCCAGAGAGAAAACTTAGTTTTGTGTGAATCTCTGAATCTCAACAACAACATCATGATCAAACAGAGAGCAAACTGTAAATTCTTGCGTGAATCTCTATTCATGGTCTCTGATCTCTATATTTGGTCTACCTCGGGGCTAACAATATGTATAAACACTATGATGATCATGCCAAGTATCCCTGCTACCACTGCACAACTTGAACTTGACGAAGAAGTATCAGACTCCGGCAGGGCGTTCATCTTGAAGTTTAGGTTTGACCCGTAGAGCACCTGCACCCTCGTCGATATTGTCTAACCAGATGTTAGTCGACCTTTCTCTTCCTCTTCCTCGTCCTCAGACCCTTAGAGTGCCTGCACCCTCTCGAGTGCCCCAACCCCAGGATGTGTCCGATCTCGTGCATCATGACCGACTCTAGGTCCACCACGACCTCCAAGTCCTAGCTCTCGGGTGAGAACACGTGTGCCAATACCCCGTCGAAGGGCTCCCGTCCTCGGCTTCTGTAGTGCCCCGCTCAACGTTGGCACTATGTAACAAGATATATCGTTTGCTGGCTTAAGAAAAATCCTTCACGAAGATCTTCTTGTTGAAACAGAAGACGATTGATCTTGGTGAGTGGGCAGAACTTCATTCTCTGATTATTTCACACCTAATAAAGAAACTGGTTTTATAATTGCTTGTTGCTAAGTAGATTATTGTTTATAAGAAAAATGATAGAACCCCTGCCATGCTAAATCAAGAAAAGAATATTGCATGCTAGCTACACTGTCACTGCTATTAAACAAATTGCTACTATGTTAATAAACAAGATTAAGAGAATAATGGCATGTCCTTTATCGCATATTAATAAGTAGAGTAAAAAGATTGCTTGAACATGTCCCTATATTGAATTCTAAGGTAAAAGTAGAACTATATGCTTAGTTAGAAGAGATAGAAATTGTATGCTAGATTTATAGAACTATTATTTTACTTGTTTCATGTTAAAAGAACTTTACTACTTGAATCATAGAATTGTCATTGAACTCGTTCATAGAATTGATGCTTGAACCTTATCAAATGTTGTGTGTAAAGAACATATTGAAAACCCCTTATCGTTTGAAATTGATCGATGTGTCAGATTGAAGAGCTAAGGCTCTATCAAAAAGAGAGAGATTGAAGAGCTAAGGCTCTATCAAAAAGAGATAGTACATATATATGCATATTGTTCAACCGTTGTAATAAAAATATTATTATATAATAAAATACATTCATCGCTTCAGTCTCGGACAACTTGTGCACAAGGTAATGTCTCTTGAGCGGTTTCTGGGACATTGAGAATCGTTCGGTGTGGGAGAGATAATCGAAACACCCTGAGGCTTGTAGTCTGTCAGCCCCCTTTCCTGGTGCACTTTGGTGCATATTGTTTGCTAGCCCGACCATTGTTTAGACTAGACCCGAGAGTTGTGGAGATGGTAGATTTGGTTTGGTGGGTGTCATGTGTGGTTTGGATGTGGTTGACTGATCCAACGGTCCACATCTCAAACATAAACATATATATTCCTATTTCTTCCTCTCTGCTCATTATTTTCTTTCCATTTTCTCTCTTAAGTTCTCTCTCCCTCCGTAGGCAAGTACATCTTGCACAAGAGAAGAACTATGGATTTATGCATGATTTTAGTTCTTAATATTTCTTGTTTATTTCTAGCTCATATTTTTGGGACCGAGTACCCCTTCATATTTAATACTTGTTATTCTTGATTTTCTTGGTTGGAATTGTATGGACATGAGTTTGGGTCTATGGGTTCACTTTTGTTTTTTTGGGGTTTGATCTTCCAAAACTTTATGTTTTACAAAAACTAAGTAGCTCATAGAGTATAACTCAATATTTTATGTAACTTTACTTTTGGCCGTGCTTGATTCGAGTCCAGCTAAGTTTGATGCTGAAACTTGATACAATACGTATACCAAAATGGCTGACTGGAGAAGAAGAACAATGCTCTGTGGAGATTATGCAAGAAGAGTATGCAAGATAACCCCTTTGGCGTAGAAATACGTATGTTTTACTTTGGGCGCATTGGTGGGATGTTCCAACTCTTCGTACGTACTAATCATACTACACTCAGTCTCATAGCAAAAGTGTGCCAGTCACACTCCTTGAGTTAGTGGAGCACTATTGAGAGAAAACCCAGTTGGCGCACTTTGGTGCATATTCAGTCAAAGTTCTCCCTGGAAAATCAAGAGAAATTATGCCATAGTTAGTCAGCGCACTTTCTTCGCGTTGTCAATCTGGCAAACTTTTTCTATGTTTCGTCAGCCGATGCACTTTTCTTACGTTTGGTCTGCTCGCGCACTTTCTTCCCACTTAGTTTCCTTAGGACGAAGCTTTGGTTGGTTTCTCGATTTCAGTGTTATTGATTTATGTGCTCCTCGATTGACAATTTTCTCGACTGTCGAGCTTTGACCTCGGATTGTGTGTTTTGTCTTTTTGCTAACTTGCTCGCACACTTTCTTTGAAAGTACGTCTTATTCTTGCCCGTGTACTTTTGTCAAGTGCGCCGTGTTGGTTAACTTGACAAAGTACACCACCCATTTGTAGCTCACGCACTTTCTTGCGAAAGTGTGTCAACCTTGTTTCTGTGAGTTTGTGCGCCAACCTTACTTATGTATGTTTGTGCTCCAACTTGTTTTGTGCGCCTATTGTTTCCTGCGCACGTTGGGCCATTTTTTTGGTTTAACATTTACGTTGGTTGAATGATTGTGAGGATGTGGATGACTTGTATTTCGATCTTGAATGTATATGGGCCTAATGACCTAGTTATGACTATATGCCAAATTGTCTAAGTACCTGACATAAGCACTGTAGATATGGCCCTATATGCACTTGCTATTTTACTTGCTAATTAGATTACTTTACCTTGATCACCTTATTATACATTGGATAGAATAAGAGGCATAGTTCAACTCGGGTGACGTTCTGCAACCTCGGTCTATGTTTGATTGAAGGGTTATGGATCTGATCACGAGGGGTTCTCGCACTGCTCTTATCCTCAATCATCAATATAATAAAGTGACAAATTAATGTGACCAGTATTAGACTATCATGTCCTGAATAACTTGCTACCTGATAACTTGTCCATGATCTTGATACTAGAACTTGTTTCTGCCCTTACTATTGTATCCGTGCTGATATACTTGATTGCACCGAGAGTGCTACTGGATATATAGTGAGCCTTCATGCCATATACTCCTGCTACGTGATATATATAATTATTTTCATGCACGGATCCGGTAGTTAGAAAGTGACTTTAGTTGTGTCTAGATAGTATTGATTGTTGCATCACACTTAGGTGAATCCAGATTTAACTTTCGAGTGATAATATAGGTTCGTATCAATAGTGCCCGTACTTAAGGTACGATATCTAAGAAAGAATATTCATGTGACCACAGCATGAGATTCTAATTAACCTAGGGTTAACTAAGCAACTTAATTGGTTGAGTATTGGAAGAGAACGATATCTCGAGATCGTGCATGTCGAGCCACCCTAAATTAGTTGGGAGTAAAGGTTGGCCACCACATATACTGTATATCATCCACACTAGTGGAGTGCAGTATCTGATCTAAATATAAGACCGAGCCAGTATCTTTCCTACAGAAAGCCTGTAACTGTTACTTATCATTAATTAGCTCAGGGCCCTTGCAAGAGACTGGTGTAACTTTTACATATATTCTTGCTCATATATCATTGGTTCAGCCAGCCCTGCTCGATTATGGCACGATATGAGGATACTCATATATTGCATTACTGGGATAACCCAAAGATCACATACCAAGCCTTAATACATGATCGGCCATTTAAATTGCTTGTAATATGTGCCTAGCCAGGAAAGTGGGCTATCGTGGCATGATAATTCAATCTATGTCCTCGTTTGGTTGTTGGGTTGCATCGTTGTATTACGATACTCCATGGACTGAAGCTATATTATTTCTCCTATATTGTATCATTATTTGTGTATTGTGCCTTCAGTTGAGTGGAATTAGGGACATAGACTGTTGTGGCATGATGGTTCAACTTATGTCCTTGTTTGGTTGTTGGGTTGTGCTGTTGTGTTACGATAGGCTATGGACTGAAACTATGACGCAGAGTTATTTTAGCTTGACCATAATCAATGGACGTATTCTATCTTGATGCGATAGGACACTTTCTGTCCTTATTTGGTAAATGGGTATCGTATCATGTCATGGATGGGACATATGCCATTGATTGTTGGCTCATGCATTTTATACTATAAATCTGGTTTTATTTCTTTATTTCGTGCTTCTTTTGTGGTACTTGCTATTTGGGGTCTGACCCCACTGGTTTTACATTGCCAGGTTTAGATCCAGCACATGAGGATCAAGCTTATCTCACCCTCACTGATGGCACGCACTAGAAGGATGACTGATGAGGGTCACGAGTGGGTTCTTTTATTCACTGCTTGTCTTTTATAAACTATATTCTTTTGATCATTTAGCCATCCGATACCTGTTAGCCGAAAAATTTGGACATTAGTTCCTTACATGACTGTATATATTCAGACTACAGCTGAGTCACTATTATGTATACTTTGATATTGTATCTGGCATATCATTCTGTACCGCAAGATCTCTAAAGAATATTATGTTTTGGCATTTGGGACGCCTTACTGTCTATTCTGAAATATTCTATATTATTGCTACTTGTTTGAATGATTGAGATATATAAGTTCTTGACCCTAGGAGACTTGATTGTAGTATGAACCCCCTTGTCTCTAGACAACCTTAACACATTGTGGGTTGCTTCGTTATTCCACAAAGTGTGGTTGGCTGAGTCATTCTTTCGCTCTCCAGTATTTTGGATCTGGAGCGTGACAAGGTTTTAGTGGTGGCCCATGCAGGTCTGTCTTTCTTTTTAGACTTATGGGGTGGCTTGATCATAGGATGTCTCAATCAAACATGTTTCTCCTTGAGATCCTGAACCTGTCTCCTCGAAACTCAGCTTGACCTATGTGCCATTGGTTCCTCGATCCTTTCTCGTCATGTTCTTGATTTATCTTGTGTCCTTTTTCTTAGGGCTTCTCCAGCCTCGATGATCGGAGCACCAGTATTTTCAGCAGGGAAGGGATCTGTTGGCCCCTAGCGAGAGGCAACACCTGATCCTGGAGAGATCAGGGTAGAACCTATAGAGGAGTACGAGGAGTAACAAGTACCAGAAGCTCCAGTACCCCCGGTTGTACAAGTAGTGCCAGTAGCACTTGATACCTGGCATTACTGTAAATTATATGAGGAATGATGGTAATGCAACAGCATCAGCAGCTTTAGCAGCAAGAGCAGAATGTCTTGTTGAATCAAGGATTACAAACGACCTTGTAAAGAAGTATTAGAACAGACTCAGAGGCATCAATGAGGTTCTGTCGACTCAACCCCAAGTACTTTGATGGCACGGAGGACGCCATTATCGCAGACGCTTGGCTGCAGAACATTAAAACAATACTGACAGCGGAAAATGTTTCAGCTGAGGAACAAGTTGATCAAGTCAGATTGCAGCTCCAGGACCTTGCTAGAGATTGATGGGCAGTATAAGAAGTTGGTTTAAGATGACCTATCTCATTGGACAACTTCAGGGCCCTTATTTCAGGGTTAAGTATTTTGGAGTGGTAGTACAGTATAAGCTACAACAGAGGTTTATTAACCTCAAATAGTTTGGAAGGACAGTGGATGGCTATGCGACAGAGTTCTGTAGGCTTAGCAAATTTGCTCCGACGATGGTAGAAACATAATCAGAGAGGGCGATGAGATTCCAGTATGGACTTCATCTGAAGATTCAACAACTGGTAGAGGACCATAACTACCAGACTTTTGACGAAGTATTGATCGCATCTAGACGACACGAGCTGACAATACAGAGGTTAGCATCAAGGGTGGAAGGTTATAATAGGTCTCATGTACAGAGCGGAGGAGGAGGACCAGTACAACAAATATCAGCACCATCTTCTGGCGTTCGCATTCATGACACAACGCCAAGGATATAATAACCCATTCCGCTCAAACGGACAACCGATCGGTGCAAGTACAAATGACCCGACCCGCTTTGCTCAGCGAGAAGACTCAGTTGAGACAAAGGATTTCCAGACTTGGCCCTTCAGGAGTTTCGACTTAGACTTTCAGAGACTCGCTCGGAGTATCGCTCGACCAAGGCGAATCATCGCTAAGGTGGGTGGCTATGATAAACTTGTCCTTGCTTAGCCAGCATACTTAAAATATGGATGATACATGCTAGTCGCTAAGTGAATCATCCCATGCATACTAATAAAGAATACAATGCACCTAGCTAAGAAAATAATTCTAACTTGTATTGCTTGTATTAGAACATAGAAATAAAACTTGGCTTATAACTTGGGCCCTCGCATGCTAACTTTACTTCGTTCAAGTAGACTCCGCTATGCTTCGTGTAGACATTATATACTCTTCGTAGTACACTGCTACACCTGCTTATATTGCTCGTCTTAGAGATTATGTCGTGACTCAATGACACCTTCGTACTCGTGCTAAGTCGTACTGTTTATGGTTCAAGAATACCTTCGTTTAAGCAAGTATAGCGTTTACCTTTATGTGAAATGCTTATCTCGTAGAGTCGTTCTACGACCTAGATCATGACTTGGAACATGACTCACTTTATTTGGCCGGGAGACTATCAATTAGTTATTTTGAGCAAGTTTGAACATGAAAGTATTCGGGACCATTAGGTCACCAAGGTAGTTACCGAACTAGGGGACTGCAGTACGATAATTTGAGTAAGAATTATGATAAGACAACTTGGGGAGCAAAATTCGTTCAGGACCTAATTCAGGCGGCTCTGAAAGCCAATTCGTTCATGAATATGGACAAAATTGGAGCTAACTTGTGATTTATGTGATTCAAAATTCGATAATTTGTGATATAATATTTGGAAGATTTTGTGTTCGTACGGTTACAAACAACCTGTGCACAGGGTATTTTGTGTTCCTGCGGACGGCGCGCCGGGGCATTGGGGCCGATCCGATTCGGACGAAACAAATTTTGATAGCTGTTCATTTTGGACGTAATAGTGCAGACGGCTCCACGGTTCCAATGTTGCAGCCATCTGTCTAGAGGCTATAACTCGTCCTTTATAGCTATGCCAGTGACCTTTTGTTCATATAGACTAAGTTGTCTTGATTGCGGTAATCCACGTACGAGTTTATTTGTATCGAAACGAGTAACTTGTATATGTCAACACACCTGAGTTACTTTGAGAAGAATATTCAAAACCTGTGATAAAAAAGAATGTTGTACGCCACTTTGTACTTAGAGATATGGATGCACTTTAAGTTAATTAGTAAGCATAACACAATTGAGGCAAGAACTCGTTTGGATCCCTACGCTTTGTTCGTGCACAACTTCATTTCGTATCATATATGATGTGCTCATGTTTGATTTAACTTGGTTTGCCATGGACAGGGAAGGATGAATGATAATTTGATAAGTCTCGTCGTGTTCCTTTATATCGTACGGTGCACTGTCACACGAGTTAGGCTATTTATCATTGCCATAAAACTGATCCTAAGACAAGACTAGAAAGATAACTTAATATATGGTGCACAAAACCTATATAACGTGTTTGGATTTGTCAAGAGGGTGAGAAGCCTCCCCACCAGTGCATTCATGTACTGATAATCCACCAGATTGCTTGCAGGGTACGGAAGAACCTCGTTCGGTGTGGATGCCTCCTTCGTGCGTGCTAAGTCATGGAGTCCACTCTGAAGCCTTGGAGCGTTGCGTCCAGAACTGAAGCACATATACAAGACATAATATTGGAATATCGCCTATGTATCATTCTACAAATGTAGCCACTTGGTATACTTTTACTGTTTCAGAGAGAGTGAGGCTTGAGTGACTTGTAATCTCGGCCTAGCGCCGCTTGTAATACTTGTTCAATATCAATAAAGAGTTTTCCTTACTTCTATACATGTGTTATTCAATGCTTCCGCTATTGACGACTCTGTGAACTTGTTCCCAATCGCCTGTGCATTTATTATTCTGCTGTACTCGGACAATCTGTGCGACTCTGTGGCTTAGACCTCTTACCGCCTGTTCGGATCATGGCCTTGCACGGGTGCGGCTTACGCTCGTGCGACATCATGTCCAGATGGGTCAAGCGATCGTCCTGCGGGAGCGCTGGCGCGATAATTCGTGCTAGCGGGGACGACCGATTGCCTGCGGGAGATCGGGGCGTGATATATTGGTATCAGAGCATGACTTTACGCCTTTGGAATTCGTTTCAATTTTTTTAGTTTTGAAAGCTCGTTCGTGGGTTATGTGCATACGCTCTCTCTTAATGTCCCATCGCAATGTTCCAAACAATGAGTCTAAATAATTTCAAAAGTTGCATGTGAATGTTGTGAATGCTTGTACGAAATTATGATGCGAAGACCTTTGTGCCGACCTGTGCTAGACTTTGTGAGAATAGGCTCGTGCTAGAAATTACAAGTTATATGAAAACCTGAATGCCTATACTTGATTACCCAACTGGTTAGTGTGCAAAATTAAATATTATTCAAACGGTTAGCTATGCACACAGCCTTTCGGCTAAGTTGTATTGAGTATCGCGGGCCAAGACCCTTTGGTGCAAGCTAGTTGCAAACGAGATTAGAATATCGTTCAGGAAAAGGATAAGTCAAACTTATAATTGTAATCAATAGAAACATTATCAGGTTTATCGCTTAGACGAATATAGAGAATCGTGCTTGGATTTTAGGAAATAGCTCGAATGGTATTTCGTGTCGGAAGATACAAATCGAATATTGTTTGCTTGGATGACTATCAATAGGATATATATGAGACTAAGATTTATCAGGCGATGCTTAAGTATCGTGCATGAATTCTAAGGAATAACTTGGTGAATATGCTAGCGATTGATGCGAATATCGATTAAGGATTTGATTGGTTGACTCGATTCCGAGTGGCGTATGGATCATTTAAAAATGTCCAAACGGATTCATAGGTCTCGTGCGATGGTCGGATTGAACAATTGGAGAATGTATCAAATAAATGATTAGGCTTATATCAAATAAGGATTCAGGAAAATAGAAATCTATATCTTGGTTAAGGAAACTTATTAGAAACTTGGAGAATTGTGCTAGCAATTTTGGATTGAAACAAACGGACTGAACTTGAATACAATATCGCTCGAATAGAAGTGTAAGCGATAATGGATTTAAATTGGAATTTGAAAGAACGATCTTGAAATCAAGTTTGAAAAGATAACCTTCGAAATCAGTCCCAGCGAGAACGATTATCCTGTGGGAGCGCCGGCGTGTTGATTTCACGTACGGCGAGGATGATCGAACTCACGGAAACATGTTCGATGATATTTCAAATGAACTCGATGAATAGAACGTATCAAAAGTGGATAGACTTGGGCTAGAATATTTAAAACTTAGTTGTTGCGGAATGCTAGAAGTATACTATGGATTTACCGAACAGTAACATTGAAGTTGGATGATTTTACTAGACAAATTATAATTACTACATAAACGGACTTGACTTGATGGATTTTATATATAACTTGGATGGAGCAAAAGTGAAATAATAAGGTGTCTCGATCGTGCCAAAGATAACCATATTGTCCGATGTTCTTGTCTTGTGCGAGCGTAACTCTATGCTCGTACATGCGTCACACCCGAATTAGAATGATTATCCAGTGAGAGCGTTGACGTAATGATCTCACGTCCAACGAGGGTGATCGAACTTGCGAAAGACCGGAGCATGACAACTGATATATCGTCCTTACTTTTGGTTCGACATGATAAGACGAATTTGTAAATGCAAGTGAATCAAAAATATTTCAGGCATAAGTTAGCCTAGAACCTGGAGTAAATCACGCTTGATGGTTTCGTGAATGGATACATAAATCTTGTTGGATGACTTGGAGTTATAATCGAAAGGTTTAGAGTTGAATCTTGGCTTGGTGGTCTAGACTTAGAAATGAATAAATAGATTCTGTCAAAGACATGTTAAGGAGATAGACTATGCAAAATGCTAGATTTGTCCTGCAACTTGGGTATATCATAGATTTTACTGAACGGACTCAAACCCTGTACAAACGAACATGTTATTGTGTGTAGGATGATCTGTGCTCGATGTTTAAAAATCTGAGTGAAACAAGCTTGGGTAAAATATCCCATGCAAAATGAACAATGGTTTGACCTTAGAAATTGGGGCAAGCATCGTGCGATGAATTTGCATAATAAATTATGTGCTTGAACTTGTACCTATGACCTTGTGAGCTGACCTAGTAATTAGGCAGACGACCCTGTGCCGAGTGAATGAACTTGTGTGACTGAATTTAGAATATTTCTTAAACAAAGCCATAGAACCAAGGCAGTAAGACTTAGTGTTAGACTGGGAACGATAGGCGTGTGCTATGTTTGACCCGTCCCTCAAACATTTTCAGCATATCGCGAGTCTTAAAATATTTTACCCGAACGGATGGACGCTAGTCGGTAGACCGAATAGATCGTGCTTAACGGTAGTGCAAATACTTGGTTTGAGTTGGAATAGAAATGATTCAGATTTTATTGACCCTGTCGAAAGTATCCTTGTGATTTATTAGACGAGAACCCTTAAGATTTTTGCAAGTAACTAGTCCGATTTTACTATCTCTAAGTTTGGTTGAATGCATGTGTTTGAGGGACGCCTTGAATGTGTGCACGATCCAAGACTCAATGATATGTGAAACTCGAGTGCTAAGACTTCTCTATCGCTAAGTTGGTTGACATGCATGTGTTTAAAGGACGCTTTGAATACGTGCAGGATCTAGACTCGCGATATTCTGATCTCGAATGCTAGTGCAAGTAAATATGTTAGACCCGCATGAACAAGTATAACGACTTGTATTAGTTTACCTCAGACTTAGATCATCATTTACGATAGATTATAACGTATCCCGCGTTAAGCGATAATTTGTTCCGCACTAGGGCACAATTGACACCGAGTCAGAACTTGGATTGAATGACAGAGTCTTTCAATGAGACCGACCCAGTATACACGTGACATAGTTTAAGGAGCGAGTAGGAAATTTTGTTCGAACGAATCTAATGGTACTGATTGCTACGCTTGGGATAGATTCGATAGTTCCAATAGAACAGTTTGCGCTCAGGAAGTCTTGAGGATGAGACTTTTTTTAAGTGGTGTATAATGTAACGACCCGGTCCGCTCAAACGGACAGCCGATTCAAACGACGCAAGCGCAAATGACCCTACCCGCTTTGCTCAGCGAGAAGACTCGGATTTCCAGACTTGGCCCTTCAGGAGTTCCGACATAGACTTTCAGAGGCTCGCTCGAAGTATCGCTCGACCGAGGTAAATCATCGCTAAGGTGGGTGGCTACGATGAACTTGTCTTTGCTTAGCCAGCACACTTAAAATATGGACGATACATGCTAGTCGCTAGGTGAATCACCCCCTGCATGCTAATAAAGAATACAATGCACCTAGCTAAGGGAATAATCCTAACTTGTATTGCTTGTGTTAGAACATGGAAATAAAACTTGGCTTATAACTTGGGCCCTCACATGCTAACTTTACTTCGTTTAAGTAGACTCCGTTATGCTTTGTGCAGACCATTATATACTCTTCGTAGCACACTTCTACACCTGCTTATACTGCTCGTCTTAGAGATTATGTCATGACTCAATGACACCTTCGTACTCGTGCTAAGTCGTATTGTTTATCGTTCAAGTATACCTTTATTTGTGCAAGTATAGCGTTCACCTTTATGTGAAATGCTTATCTCGTAGAGTCGTTCCACTGCCTAGATCGTGACTTGGAACAGGACTCACTTTGTTTGCCCGGGAGACTATCAATTAGTCATTTCGAGCAAGTTTGAACATAAAATTATTCGGGACCATTAGGTCACCAAGGTAGTTCCCGAACTAGGGGACTACAGTAGGATAATTTGAGTAAGAATTATGATAAGACAGCGCGGGGAGCAACATTCATTCAGGACCTAATTCAGGTGGCTCTGAGAGCCAATTTGTTTGTGAACATGAACAAGATTGGAGCTAACTTGTGATTTATGTGATTCAAAATTCGATAAGTTGTGATATGAGATTTGGAGGATTTTGTGTTCGCACGGTCACGGACAACCTGTGGACAGGGTATTTTGTGTTCCTACGGACGACGCGCCGGGGCACCGGGGCTGATCCGATCTGGATGGAACAAATTTTGATGGCCGTTCATTTTGGGCATAATGGTGCAGACGGCTCCACGATTCCAACGTTGCAGTCATCCGTCCAGAGGCTATAACTCATCATTTATGGCTATTCCAGTGACCTTTTGTTCATATAGACTAAGTTGGCTCGATTGCGGTAATCCGCGTGCGAGTTCATTTGCATCAAAATGAGTAACTTATACATTCGAACTCACCTGAGTAACTCTGAGAAGAACGTTTAAATCTTGTGATAAAAAAGAATACTGCATGCCACTTTGTACTTAGAGATATGGATGCACTTTACGCAATTGAGGCAAGAACTCATTTGGATCCCTAGGCTTTGTTCGTGCACTACTTCATTTCGTATCATATATGATGTGCTCATATTTGATTTAACTTGGTTTGCCTTGGACAGGGAAGGACGAATGGTAAATTAGTAAGCGTGTTCCTTTATATCGCACGACGTACTGCCACACGAGTTAGGCTATTTATTATTGCCATAAAACTGATCCTAAGGCAAGACTAGAAAGATTACTTAATAGATGGTGCACGGAACCTATATAACGTGTTTGGATTTGTCAAGCGGGTGAGAAGCCTCTCCACCAGTGCATTCATGTACTGATAAGCCACCAGATTGCTTGTAGAGTGTGGGAGAACCTTGTTCGGTACGGATGCCTCCTTCTTGCGTGCTAAGGCATGGAGTCCACTCTGAAGCCTTGGAGCGTTGCGTCCGAAACTGAAGCACATATACAAGACATAATGTTGGAACATCGTCTATGTATCATTCCATAAATGTAGCCACTTGGAATACTTTTACTATTTCAGAGAGAGAGAGAGAGGCTTGAGCGACTTATAATCTCGGCCTAGTGCCGTTTGTAACACTTGTTCAATATCAATAAAAAGTTTGCCTTACTTTTATACTTGTGTTATTCAATGCTTCCGCTATTGACGACTCTGTGAACTTGTTACCAATCGCCTGTGCGTTTATTATTTCGCTTCACTCAAACAATCTGTGTGATTCTGTGGCTTAGACCTCTTACAGTCTGTTTGGATCATGGCCTTGCACGGGCACGACTTACGCTCGTGCAACATCACGCCCAGATGGGTCAAGCGACCATCCCGCGGGAGCGCTGGTGCGATGATTCGCGCTAGTGGGAACGGCCGATTGCCTGTGGGAGATCGGGACGTGACAAAGGAGACCAGTAGCATCGGCAACAATAGCACCAGCTCGGCCGAACTAGCCGAGGCAGCAACAACAACAACGATTGGAGTCGGATGTACATATTATGGCAGGGGTGGTCATATGCGAGATGTGTGTAGGGCAGCACACGGGTTCTGTCTGCGATATGGCAGTCTGGATCATCGGATTGCCAATTGTCCTATGATGTAGAGGATTGAAGGACCGACGCAGCGCTTAGCATTACCAGCACCAGGGATAACTCGGTATAGGGGACCAGCACTGGCGATCAGTCCATTGGCTCAGCGTCGATTGTCGACACAAACTCAGATGTACAATCAACAGTATATGCAGCAGAGGCGATAACTGTGTATTTAAGGGAGGCAGCAACAAGGAGCACCGTAAGGCCAAGACAAGCTTTTACCCTATCTCTAGAAGAGTCCTTGACATCATGTGACGTGGTGACAGGTAACATTCTTGTTATATATTTTCTTGCCATAGCATTATTTAATTTAGAAGCATCCCATTCATTTGTATGTGCACGATTTATGATACGTATTGGATTAGAGTTCGAGACATTGCCAGAGAGGCTGAATATACTCACTGGTAATGGACTCGTAGGAGTCAGTAGAGTATGTTTAGCTTTTTCAATCATAGTATGCAAGCATTTATTACCTGCAAAGTTAATCGAGTTCCCTATGGATAACTTTGACGTTATTTTAGGCATGGACTGGTTGAAAGACAGTCATGCGACGATAGATTGTCGTAGGGGTAGAGTGTTGTTTAACATCCCAGGCAAGAAAAAATTTATCTTTAATAGAATGGTGAAGGACCAGCATGAAGGTGGCATTTCAGCAGTGGCAGAAGTTGAAGATCAGTTCCCCGAGTAATTAAAAATTTTATTGACATATTTTCGAATTAGCTTCCAGGATTACCCCTAGTAAGATAAGTTGAGTTCTGCATATATTTGAAGCCAAGAGCAGAACCAATTTCCAGTAAGGTTTATCACATATCACCAATGGAACTTAACCAGTTGTATCAACATATGGAAGAACTAAAGGTGAAGAAGTTTATTCAAACTAGTGGATCACCATGGGGAGCACCAATAGTTCTAGTAAAAAAATAAGGATGAGTCAACATGGTTATGTATCGACTATAGGCAGTTGAATACAGTAAGAGTGAAGAACAAGTATACATTGCCTATGATTGATGACTTATTTGATGAATTGAGTGGAGCAAGAGTATTTTACAAGATAGATCTTCGATCAAGATATTATCAAGTAAGAGTCCGTGAGCAAGACATACCGAAGATAACATTTTAATCTCGATACGGGCATTATGAATTCTTAGTTATGTCATTCAGATTGACTAATGCACCAGCAATATTCATGGATTTGATGAATCATATCTTCATGCCAGACCTAGATCAATTTGTAGTGGTATTCATAGACGATATTCTTGTCTACTCCAACAGTAAAGAAGAGCATGAAGAACATCTTCGAAAGGTGTTGCAAGTTTTGAGGGAGCATCAGTTATATGCTAAACTCAGTACGTGTGAGTTCTGGTTAGATCATGTGTCATTCTTAGGGCACATCATCTCAGGAGAAGGAGTATCAGTGGACCCCAAGATGGTTGAAGTTGTAGAGAACTGGCTAGTCCCGAAGATAGTAGCAGATGTGCAAAATTTCTTGGGATTATCGGGATAATACGGAAGGTTCGTGGCAGAATTTGCACGAATTTCAGTACCAATGACTCGTTCAACCTGCAAGGAGGTGCAGTTTGTTTTGATGGCAGAGTTCCAAGCAATATTCGAGAAATTGAATAAGAAATTGATATCAGCACCGATCCTTACATTTCCAGTTGGATCAGAAGGATTCACAGTTTATTGTGATGCATCTGGGAAAGGACTTGGGTGTGTGTTGATGCAACACGGAAGGGTGATAGCTTATGCGTCTTGACAACTTAGAGATTATGAGAAAAATTATCTAACACATAATTTAGAATTAGCAGCAGTAGTGTTTACTCTCAAGTTGTGGATGTCACGTCCCGATCCCAAAAGGGTCTTTCGTCCTCGTCGGATTATTTACGGAACCGATTCGTCCTCGCCAGGGGCGTGATGCCGTGCTAGCCTGGGATTGCGCTCGCACAAGGCAAGAACTTACAGTTTTAGGAACCCATTTTGAAACACAGATTATAAAACACATTCACAGAGATTTGAACACAAATGCGGAAGAAACATGCTTTTTTATTGAATATTCAGAGTAATTTATATAGAGTTTACATTGATTCGCCTTCTCGGCTATTGAATTGCATTACAAAAGATAACTCAAAATGCAGGGCGCGCTCCGTCAGATAGTCCACGTCGTTTGCACATTACGCCCTTGTATAGATTGAAGTCCATGCCTCCAAAATGAACTGACTCCAGCTATACTTCAAAATAGAGGTGCTCCTAACGCCTCCTCGCTATGCTCTAGCGTTGCACCGTCTGAGTGCCTGAAATAGTTGCCCACAACGTGGGTCAATACTCAACTTATACTGGTGAGCGGGATGAACCCACTCGACTAAATCGACACTAGCTTGTTAGGGGCGAGCATGCATTAAGATAGCTTCTATAAGGAAGCAAGTGAAATCAATTCATATCAGTTGCATGTTTTGATAGGAATGAATATAGAATTGAATCCAACCAGTACATCGATTGCTTACTCAATCGATGCACGCCTTCCCTGAAACGAAACACAAGTATACTTACCATCTGCACAAGATAATAAGTTAGCATGCGTTCTATTCTATGCGGTCATTGGTGTGATCGACACCTTAGGGACATATTTCAAGCTTAGCGGCGTGCCCTATCAGCCCGGGTAGCAAGCCCTGCTGGAGGTCCCACTATGCATCATGACGAGCACGAATCAAATATTTCCTTCCGGATCGATATGGTTCCAGTGCCCCGGAAAGTCGTTTCGAGGAAATGCCAAACCATGTGCACAAGTTGTCCCAGACCATGCAAATGCATGAAATAATTCATATTACATATAATGCATCAAATTAAACAGAAGAAGTTAAGCAGCAACATATATATATCTCATATAACAGTTCATATTTTCTCAAGCGGTGTTCCGATTTAGTTATCCCATAAGTCCAACTCTATCCGAGGCACCAGGCCACCACCAACAACCAACTCTTCCTTATAAACAAGCTCAAATTATAAGGTGTGCAAGCATATGATAAAATTACTCTACAAATCCCATGTTCCTTTCTTAGTGGCTGACATGCTTGTGGCTAAGGATTTCCTAGGTGTCCAACCGGGCATCATCGAGTGAACGATTGAAACTTAGAGATGTTGGAATAAAGAAGTAGGAAAGAAGGGACCAAACCACTCACTGGTTAAGGGAAAGAGGCTGAAACTAGGAATCCCGCTAGCGACGATCAAACGTCAGTTACGCGGACCTGAAACAGCACAAGCACCGAGTTAGAAATCTTGCCTATCCTTCCTTGCCGAACTCCCCAAAACCTCAAGTTCCAAATGATAAAACCAGCAGCAAAAACCAAGCAAATCGAAAGCAACAACAAATCCAAAACCTCAAAATGGCAATCAAGAAAACCAAGCTACCAAAATACGAAAACTATTGGACTCGTTTCAATAGAGGCCTTTCCATGAGTTGGAAATGATCATCGTATTTCGTCCGTGGCAAAAAGATGACGAGATCTAAGTTATGACTCAGACGGACTAGCCACAAGCCTAATTACATAGTGCTCGTCCCGGTCGGATCGGGATTTGAGGCACTACATAATATACCACTAAGAAAAAGTTTTGACCCGAAACTTAAGAACAAGCCTACCTCCGACTCAATGAACAACGAAGGATACTTCTCCTTCATCTCTGATTCGACTTCCCAGGTTGATTCCCCAACTATATGGTTCTGCCACAGCACGCGAACCAAGGACATCGTATGGTTGCGAAGTACTTTTTCCTTACGATCCAGAATCTGCGCCGGCTCCTCTGAGTATGACAAATCCGTGCGCAATTCTAGCTGTTCGAAGCTAACTACATGACTCAAGTCATGTACATACTTCTGAAGTTGGAAAACATAGAATACGTCATGCACTCCAGCCAAGGCGGGAGGTAGTACAATTCGGTATGCCACAGCTGCCACCCGTTCTAGTATTTCAAAGGGGCCGACAAACCTGGGACTCAGCTTGCCCTTCACGCCGAAATGCATCACTCCACGCATCGGCGTCACTTTCAAGAAGACATGATCCCCGACCATGAACTCCAAGGGCCTACGATGAGTATCGGCATAACTTTTCTGTCGGCTCTGCGTAGTGCGGAGTCTTTCCCGAATCAAGCGAACTTTCTCGACTGCCTACTCCACCAGCTCTGGCCCCAGTACCTGCCGCTCGCCGATTTCGTCCCAACAGATTGGAGATCGACACTTGTGCCCATAGAGTGCTTCGTACGGTGCCATCTGGATGCTCGATTGGTAGCTGTTGTTGTATGCAAACTCCGCCAACGGAAGGTGCGTGTCCCAACTAGTCTTTAAATCGATCGCACACAGCCGTAACATATCTTCAAGTATCTGATTTATCCTCTCTGTTTGGCCATCAGTCTGGGGGTGGTATGCGGTACTGAACTGTAGATTAGTTCCCAAAGCAGACTGTAGGCTAGTCCAGAAATGAGATAAGAAACGTCCGTCACAGTCAGAGATGATAGAAGCAGGCACTCTGTGTAATCGAACAATCTCGTCTATGTAGATCTGTGCTAACCGATCGATGCTCCACGCAACTTTTATAGGCAAAAAGTGGGCTGATTTGGTCAAACGATCAACTATGACCCAAATCGCATCATGCCCCCGTGGAGTCTTCGAAAATCCCACAATGAAATCGATAGAGATGTTGTCCCATTTTCACTCGGGAATAGCGAGGTTCTGCATCTTCCCGCCGGGCCTCTGATGTTCAGCTTTTACCTATTGGCAGGCCATGCACTGTGATACAAAGGTCGCCATATCTCGCTTCATACCTTGCCACCAGAAGGTACCGCGTAAGTCCTTGTACATCTTAGTGCTCCCCGGATGCAAGGAATACTTCGCGTAGTGCGCTTCCGCCATAATTTCCCTTCGGAGTTCAGGGTCGCTCGGGACGCATAGTCTTCCTTTCATTTGTAAGGCCCCATCTTCGCCTGCCACAAAATCAGACGTCTTCCCTGCCGAGATCAATCCGCGTACCTTCGCTAGGAACTGATCGCCCTCCTGAGCTGACTTGATTCTATCTCGTAAACTCGGTTCAAGATGGAGTGGTGCCAGCTGCACGCCTTGATGCCGAACTCGGAACTCGATGCCCATCGCCTCAAGATCTCAAAGTAATCGGTTGTTTATAGATAACGAGCTCACGTGCTTTCGACTCAGAGCATCAACAACGATGTTTCCCTTGCCCGGAGTATACGCGATCGTTAGATCATAGTCCTTAATAAGTTCTAGCCAACGCCGCTGCCGGAGGTTCAATTCCCGTTGGGTGAAGAGATACTTGAGGCTCTTGTGATCTGTGAAGATTTTGCAAGCAACACCATAAAGATAATGCCTCCACAAATTCAATGCAAATACAATCGCCGCCAATTCCAAATCGTGTGTCGGGTAGTTTTTCTCGTGCGGCTTCAGTTGCCTGGAGGCGTACGATATTACCTTATCCCGTTGCATGAGTACACATCCCAATCCGAGTCCTGAAGCGTCACTGTATATCTGAAACTCTTCTACCCCATCTGGGAGTGCAAGAATTGGAGCTGAAATAAGACGCCGCTTCAGTTCACTAAAGCTGGCTTCGCATTCATCACTCTTGTTGTATATAATCCCTTTCTGAGTAAGGCAAGTCAAAGGCGAGGCCAGTTTAGAGAAATCCTTCACGAACCTACGATAGTATCCTGCTAGGCCGAGAAAGCTTTGAATTTCGCTGGCTGACGTAGGTTGTTTCCAGTCCACCACCGCCTCTATTTTCTTTGGGTCTACGGCGACGCCTTCTGCCGAGACGACATGTCCAAGGAATGCCATGCTGTTCAACCAGAAATCGCACTTGCTGAGCTTAGCGAACAACTTATGTTCTCGTAATGTCTGCAACACGATCTTCAGGTGTTCCTTGTGTTCTGCCTCGTTCTTGGAATATATCAGAATATCGTCGATGAACACGACGACAAACTTGTCTACGTACGGCCGAAACACGCGGTTCATCAGATCCATGAAAGCTGCAGGGGCGTTCGTTAAGCCGAACGACATCATGAGAAACTTATAGTGTCCGTAACGAGTCATGAACGTAGATTTTTGAATGTCTTCTGGTCTGATTTTCAACTAGTGATACCCTGACCTGAGATCAACTTTAGAGAAAACTGTTGCACCTTGCAGTTGATCAAATAAGTCATCTATCCTTGGCAAAGGGTACTGATTTCGAACGGTCGCCTTATTTAATTCTCGGTAGTCAATACACAGCCGCATGGATCCATCTTTCTTTTTCACGAACAGTACTGGAGCACCCCACGGAGGAACGCTTGGACGTATGTATCCTCGGTCCAACAGATCTTGTAACTGAACCTTAAGTTCTTTTAGCTCTGCTGGGGCCATTCGATAAGGTGCCTTCGATATCGATCGCGCATCCGGAAATGTGTCGATGCTGAATTCGATCTCACGATCAGGAGGCATTCCAGGCAGCTCGTCCGGGAATACGTCGAGGAAATCTGCTATAACATCTGCCTGAGCTGCATTTGCACTTTCCTGCCGGGTGTCTCGAACTGAAGCTAAGTACCCTTCACAACCCGAATGCAGCATACGCCTAGCCGAAATTGCTGATATCACCATTGCCGTCTTCGGTGCAGCGCTGCACGAATAGTAGAAGTCTGCCTCGTCGGGTAGACGAAATACGACTCGCTTCTCCGCGTACTAGATTGTTGCATGGCAAGCACCCAACCAATCCATCCCGAGAATAATATCGTAATCCTTAATATCTAGTACAATGACATCTAAGGAAAGCTTCCTCCCTCCGATACAAATATAACCATCCCTACAGATCGTATGGGCGGACATGTCGACTCCCGAAGGTGTGCTTACGCAAAGATTCATAGTTAAGGGAGTAGAAGGTAATTTATGCTCAACAGTAAAATCAGCAGATATGAAACTATGCGTAGCACCTGAATCAAATAAGACTCTAGCGGGCAATTCTCTAAAAAGTAATGTACCTGTCATGACTGTTTCAGAGACAGATGCCTCATCCCGAGTCAATGCATAGACTCGGCCTTGAGGACATTGACGTTGCGGGTTTACTGACACAGCATTGGCATCACTTGCTGGAGGCCCTTTATTCCTTTTATTCTGATTCCCGTTGTTCTGATTCGGCTTACCCTCCTGGCAGTTAAACTGTTTATGGCCCAGACGACCACATTTGAAACATCCAGTAACCCGATATTCATTTACTCGATGCCCTGCCTTGCCACACCTGGTACAGTTCGGTGCATGAGTCTGACCCCTGTTATCCGACGTGTGCTGACGCTTATGTGCTCCAGACCCTCCCATTTCCTGAGGTCATTTATTATTGTTGGTACGGGGGGTTTGCACCTCTGCTTTTGGGGGACAGCGCCCAAAGATCCGCTCGCTGCCCAGGGCTGCTTCATAGCATTCCCTGTAGGTTTGACATTTCTGATTGATGGCGTCCCTACGCAACTCATCATTCAAACCTTTTTGAAAGCGATAGCACCACGCCTGCTGGTTAGGCAGGAAGTGCCCCGCAAACTTGGCCAGCTTAGCGAACACAGAATTATAATCATCCACAGACAAACTTCCTTGGACAAGATTGCTGAAGTCGTCTTCTTTTTGTTGTCGCACGGCCCTGGGAATGTATTATTCAATGAAGGCTGATTTGAATATTTTCCAAGTTATTTTGCAGTTGGGATTGGCATCGTAAATCCCTTGTTCCGTTGCCTCCCACCAATCATGCACACGCAGTTCCAGCTGAACCGATGCACAGGCAACTCGCTTGGATCCCCGGATGCCAACCAGGTTGAAGAGCCCCTCCAGCTTAGCAATCCATCCCAACATAACGTCCGGTTCTGCTTGTCCGTTAAACGTCGGTGGATGCATCTTTGTGAACTCTGCTGCTCGGCAGGTGTTCCTGGCTGAAGGTTGCGTCTCTTCTGACTCATCCTATACCGCCACGGCCGGCGGTGGGGAAGAAGTCACAGTGGCAGTCCCGTTGCTTGGTACCAAGGATGTAATCAGTTGCATCATGGTATCCATTTGCTTCTGCTGAGAAGCAAATTGTGCCTGTTGCGTAACGGCTTGTTGTTGCTGCACCTCCATGAGATGCATAAGCCATTCCGCCATACCGGTTGAACCCGCTCCTCCGGATTCTCCAGAACTTGTCGGATCGCTCTGGATAGGCTGAGCACTGCTTGCAGCGGCAGTATTTTTCTTAGCCATTGCTACAAAAAAGAGTAGCTTGTTAACACTCGAAAATCGATAGATTTTATATCTACGGGCTCATTGTATAGGCGACTCATCTGATGCAGCGGACGCCGAACGCAACTCAATTGAGAGGCGCATCAAACTCCTTTATATTCTTTTGAAATCCCAAGGAAGTACAGCCGTGCTCTGATACCAATATGTCATGCCCCGATCCCGAAAGGGTCTTTCGTCCTCGTCGGATCATTTACGGAACCGATTCGTCCTCGCTAGGGGCGTGATGCCGTGCGAGCCTGGGATTGCGGTCGCACAAGGCAAGAACTTGCAGTTTTAGGAACCCATTTTGAAACACAGATTATAAAACACATTCACAGAGATTTGAACACAAATGCGGAAGAAACATGCTTTTTCATTGAATATTCAGAGTAATTTACATAGAGTTTACATTGATGCGCCTTCTCGGCTATTGAATTGCATTACAAAAGATAACTCAAAATGTAGGACGCGCTCCATCAGATAGTCCACGTCGTTTGCACATTATGCCCTTGTATAGATTGAAGTCCATGCCTCCAAAATGAACTGACTCCAGCTATACTTTAAAATAGAGGTGCTCCTAACGCCTCCTCGCTATGCTCTAGCGTTGCACCGTCTGAGTGCCTGAAATAGTTGCCCACAACGTGGGTCAGTACTCAACTTGTACTGGTGAGCGGGATGAACCCACTCGACTAAATCGACACTAGCTTGTTAGGGGCGAGCATGCATTAAGATAGCTTCTATAAGGAAGCAAGTGAAATTAATTCATATCAGTTGCATGTTTTGATAGGAATGAATATAACATTGAATCCAACCAGTACACCGATTGCTTACTCAATCGATGCACGCCTTCCCTGAAACGAAACACAAGTATACTTACCATCTGTACAAGACAATAAGTTAGCATGCGTTCTATTCTATGCGGTCATTGGTGTGATCGACACCTTAGGGACATATTTCAAGCTTAGCGGCGCGCCCTATCAGCCTGGGTAGCAAGCCCTGCTGGAGGTCCAGCTATGCATCGTGACGAGCACGAATTAAATATTTTCCTCCGGATCGATACGGTTCCAGTGCCCCGAAAAGTCGTTTCGAGGAAATGCCAAACCATGTGCACAAGTTGTCCCAGACCATGCAAATGCATGAAATAATTCATATTACATACAATGCATCAAATTAAACAGAAGAAGTTAAGCAGCAACATATATATATCTCATACAACAGTTTATATTTTCTCAAGCGGTGTTCCGATTCAGTTATCCCATAAGTCCAACTCTATCCGAGGCACCAGGCCGCCACCAACAACCAACTCTTCCTTATAAACAAGCTCAAATTATAAGATGTGCAAGCATATGATAAAATTAGTCTACAAATCCCATGTTCCTTTCTTAGTGGCTGGCATGCCTGTGGCTAAGGATTTCATAGGCGTCCAACCGGGTATCATCGAGTGAACGATTGAAACTTAGAGATGTTGGCATGAAGAAGTAGGAAAGAAGGGACCAAACCACTCACTGGTTAAGGGAAAGAGGCTGAAACTAGGAATCCCGCTAGCGACGATCAAATGTCAGTTATGCGGACCTGAAACAGCACAAGCACCGAGTTAGAAATCTTGCCTATCCTTCCTTGTCGAACTCCCCAAAACCTCAAGTTCCAAACAATAAAACCAGTAGCGAAAACTAAGCAAATCGAAAGCAACAACAAATCTAAAACCTCAAAACGGTAATCAAGAAAACCAAGCTACAAAAACACGAAAACTATTGGACTCGTTTCAATAGAGGCCTTTCCATGAGTTGGAAAGGATCATCGTATTTCGTCCGTGGCAAGAAGATGCCGAGATCTAAGTTATGACTCAGACGGACTAGCCACAAGCCCAATTACATAGTGCTCGTCCCGGTCGGATCGGGATTTGAGGCACTACAGTGGAGATATTACCTATATAGCGATCGGGTGAAGATATTTACAGATCACAAGAGTTTGAAGTACATATTCACTCAAGAGGATTTGAACATGAGACCGGAGGTGGCTAGAGTTGTTTAGTGATTATGATGTGGCACTTTAGTACCATCCAGGCATGAAAAATATGGTGGCAGATGCTCTAAATAGGAGATGCAGCACATTCATTTTGACAACTCAGAAGCACTTTCTAGAAGATCTTCAAGAGATGGGAATCGAGGTAGTGTTACCTCAAGAGACGGGAGTGTTAGTCAGTCTTCAGATACAGTAAAATTTGGTGGAGAGGATCAAGTCAGCTCAGACAGAAGACTTCCAGATTCAGAAGCTTATGACAGAATATGAGTCAAGTCTTAGGAAGAAATTAAGAATTCACGAAGACGGAATACTCAGATTTGGAAATCGTCTTTGTGTGCCAAGTGGAGATATCCGACAAGAAGTGATGACTGAGGCACATAGTTCCCAGTATTCTATTCATCCCAGAGGCACGAAGATGTACCATGATGTCAAACAATATTTCTGGTGGAACAGAATAAAAAGAGAGAGAGAGCTCAGTTCATTTCACGATGTCTCGTATGTCAGCAAGTGAAGGCAGAACAACAGAGACCAGCATAATTGTTATAACCCCTGCCTATTCCAGAGTAAAAGTGGGAGCACATTACGATAGAATTTGTGATCGGTTTACCTAGATCCCCTACTGGACGTGATACAGTTTTGGTGATAGTAGATCGACTCACGAAAGTGGCATATTTTCTTTCCTTCTGAATAGGGCAGTCCATAGAGCAGTTAGCAAAGATGTACATACGGCAGAAAGTGAGACGGCACATAGTCCCAGCAAGTATAGTGTTAGATCGTGATACTCGCTTTATATCTCATTTCTAGAAAATCTTACATGAGCATTTATGTACCAAGTTGAGATTCAGTACCACGTATCATCCTCAGACAGATGGACAATCAGAGAGGATAATCTAGACTTTGGAAGATATGTTGCGGGCTTGTACCTTAGACATTGGTGGGTTTTGGGAGATCATCTTCACTTAGTAGAATTCTCATATAATAACAATTATCAGGCCAGCATACATATGGCTCCTTTCGAGACATTGTACGAAAGGAAGTGCATATCACCCTTGGCATGTGATGTCATTGGTGAATGAAAGATGTTGGGGCCTGAAATGATTACTCTAACGATTAGAGTAGTTAAGCAGATCAGGAAGCGGCTTCGTATTGCACACGATTGTCATTGTCATTGGACAGATCAGCATCATAGGCCGTTAGAGTTTTCTGTCGGCGACCACATATTTTTATGAGTTTTGCCTACCCATGGAGTCATTAGATTTGGGGTTCGCGGGAAGCTTTGTCCGCGATATGTGGGACAGTTTAATATTCTCGAAAGGGTAGGAGATGTTTCTTATCGTCTTATCCTTCTTCCTTCGCTTCGTAAAGTACATAATGTATTTCATGTGTCTCAGTTGCGTAGGTATGTCTCAGACTCGAGTCATGTCCTAGATCATTCTGAGTTAGTCGTTGGTACCGACTTAACTTACGAGGAGCAGCCCGTGTCTATTTTGGACCAGAGAGAGAATATACTCAAGAACCGGACTATCCATCTTATTCATGTTGCTTGGGGCCATCACTCCTTGGGAGAATTGTCGTAGGAGCGCGATGACGATATTAGATCTCGGTACCCGCACCTATTTGACTCATAAGGTATATTCCCTTCGTATGCCTTTGCATCTTTCATTCTGTGATCAACAAGCACTCGTGTGAGGTGATATTGCTTTGCTTTATAATTTATGATGTTATTTATTTGTATGTGTAGATTGCTTGTAGTTAGTTTTTTTCTTATCATGATATCTCTAGCTAGTCTTGAGTTTGAATTCCGAGGACAAAATTTTTCTAAGGTGGGTAGAGATGTCAGCCCCCTTTCCCGACGCACTTTGGCGCATATTGTTTGCTAGCCAGGCCATTGTTTAGACCAGACCGGAGAGTTGTGGAGAGGGTGGCTTTGGTTGGTTTGGTGGCATATGTGGCTTGGATGGGTTTGAGTGATCCAACGATCCACATCTCAAACCTAAATCTATATATTTCTATTTCTCTCTCTCTCCCTCTCTCTCTCTGCTCATTATTTTCTTTTTATTTTCTCTCTTAGGTTTTCTCTCTCCCTCCGTAGGCAAGTACATCTTGCACAAGAGAAGAACCATAAATTTATGCATGAATTTAGTTCTTAATATTTTTTATTTATTTCTAGCTTATTTTGTTGGGATCGAGCACCCCTTAATCTTTAATACTTGTTGTTGTTGATTTTCTTGGTTGGAATTGCATAGACCTGAGTTTGGGTCTATAGGTTCACTTTTATTTTCCTGGGGTTTGTTCTCCTAAAACTTTGTGTTTTACAAAAACTAATTAGCTTATAGTGTAGAGCACCATATTTTATGTAATTTTGCTTTTGGCCGTGCTTGATTTTGAGTCCAGCTAAGTTCAGTACTGAAACTTGATAGAATACATATACCAAAATGGCTGAATGGAGAAGAAGAATAATTCCCTGTGAAGAGTATGCAATAATAGTATACAAGATAACCCTTTTGGCATAGAAATATGTATGTTTCACTTTAGGCGTATTGGTGTGGTGTCCCAACTCTTCGTGCGTACTAATCATACTGCACTCAATCTCCTAACAAAAGTGCGCCAATCACACTCCTTGAGTCATTAGCGCACTTTCGAGGAAAAACTCAGTTGGCGCACTTTGGTGTGTATTTAATAAAAGTTCTCCCTGGAAAACCAAGAGAAAGTGCGCCACAGTCAGTCAACGCACTTTCTTCGCATTGGCAATCTGGCCCACTTTTTCTATGTTTCGTCAACTGGCGCACTTTTCTTACGTTTGGTCTACTCGCGCACTTTCTTTCCTCTTCGTTTTCTTAGGGATGAAGCTTTGGTTGGTTTCTCTATTTCTGTGTTATTGATTTGTGTGCTCCTCGACTGACAATTTTCTCGATTGTCGAGCTTTGACCCCGGATTGTGTGTGTTTGTTTTTTTGCTAGTTTGCTCGCACACTTTCTTTGAAAGCACATTTTATTCTTGCCCGCACACTTTTATCAAGTGTGCCGTGTTGGTTAACTTGACAAAGTGTGCCACCCCTTTGTCGCTCGCACACTTTCTTGCGAAAGTGCGCCAACCAATGTTTTTGTGAGTTTGTGCGCCAACCTTATTTTTATGAGTTTGTGCACCAACCTTACTTCTGTGTGTTTGTGTGCCAACTTGCTTTATGCGCCTACTATTTCCTGTGCACGTTGGGCCCTTTTCTTGGTTTAACATTTATGTTGGTTGAATGATTGTGAGGATGTAGATGACTTGTATTTTGATCTTGAATGTATATGGACCTAATGACCTATTTATGACTATATGCTGAATTGACTAAGTACCCGACATGACCCCTGTAGATGTGGCCCTATTTGCACTTGCTATTTTACTTGCTAATTAGATTACTTTTCCTTGATCACCTTATTATACGTTGGATAGAATAAGAGGTGTAGTTCAACTTGGGTGACGTTCTGCAACCCCGGTCCTTGTTTGGTTTAAGGGTTGTGGATATGATCTCGAGGGGTTCTCGTACTGCTCTTATCCTCATTAATCGATATAATAAAGTAACAAATTAGTATGACCAGTATTAGACTATCATGTCTTGAATAACTTACTACTTGATAACTTGTCCATGATCTTGATACTAGCACTTGTTCCTGCCCTTACTATTGTATCCGTGCTGATACACTTGATCGCACCGAGAGTGCTACTTGATGTATAGTGAGCCGTGCCACATACTCCTGCTACGTGATATATGTAATTATTTTCATGCACGAATCCGGTAGTTGGATAGTAACTTTCTATGGCTAGATAGTATTGATTGTTGTATCATACTAGGGTGAATCCACATTTAACTTTTGAGTGATAATATGGGTTCGTATCAAGAGTACCCATACTTAAGGTACGACATCTAAGAAGGAATATTCATGTGATCACGACATGAGATTCTAATTAACCTAGGGTTAACTAAGCAACTTAATTGGTAGAGCATTGGGAGGGAACGATATCTCGAGATCGTGCATGTCGAGCCACCCTAAATTAACTGGAAGTAAAGGCTGGTCACCACAGATACAGTATATTATCCGCACTAGTGGAGTGCAGTATCTGATCTAAATATAAGACCGAGCCAGTATCTTTCCTATAGAATGCCTGAAACTGTTACTGATCATTAATTAGCTTAGGGACCTTGCAAGGGACTGGTATAACTTATATATATATTTTTGCTCATATATCATTGGTTCAGCCAGCCCTGCTCGATTATGGAACGATATGAGGATACTCATATATTTTATTACTGGGATAACCCAGAGATCACATACCAAGCCGTAATACATGATTGGCCATTTAAATTGCTTGTAATATGTGCCTAGCCAGAAAAGTGGACTATCGTGGCATAATGATTCAACCCATATCTTTGTTTGGTTGTTGGGTTGCATCATTGTGTTACGATACTCCATGGACTAAAGCTATATTATTTCTCCTATTTTTTATTGCTATTTGTGTATTGTGCCTTCAGTTGAGTGGAATTAGAGACATAGACCGTTGTGGCATGATGGTTCAACTCATGTCCTTATTTGGTTGTTGGGTTACGTTGTTGTGTTATGATAGACTATGGACTGAAACTACGACGCAGAGTTATTTTATCTTGACCATAATCAAGGAACGTATTCAATCTTGATGCGATAGGGTACTTCATGTCCTTGTTTGGTAAAGGGGTGTCGTATCATATCATGGATGGGACATATGCCACTGATTGTTGGTTCATGCATCTCATGCTATAAATCTGGTTTTGTTTCTTAATTTTGTGTTTTCTTTGTGGTACTTGCTATTTGGGGTCTGACTCCACTGGTTTTGCATGGCCAGGTTTAGAGCTAGCACATGAGGATCAAGCTTATCTCACCCTCACTGATGGCATACACCAGAAGGATGACTGTTGAGGGTCACGAGTGGGTTTCTTTATTCACTGCTTGTCTTTTGTAAACTATATTCTTTTGGTCATTTAGCCAACCGATACCTGTTAGCCGACAAATCTGGATATTAGTTCCTTACATGACTGTATATATTCAGACTACAACTGAGTCACTATCATGTATACTTTGATATTATATCTGGCACATCATTCTGTACCGCCAGATCTCTAAAGAATATTCTGTTGTGGCATTTGGGACGCCTTACTGCTTATTCTGAAATATTCTATATTATTGCTACTTGTTTGAATAATTGAGACATATAAGTTCTTGACCCTAGGAGACTTGATTGTAGTATGCACCCCCTTGTCTCTAGACAACCTTAACATATTGCGGGTTGCTTCGGTATTCCGTAAGGTGTGCTTGGCTGAGTCATTATCCCTCTCTCCAGTATTATAGATCTGGGGTGTGACATAGTCCTCGCTATTAAGGGGGTGTTATGTCTAATAGTTAGCATGGGCTCTTTGTTCCAACTGCTATTCGTGGATTTTCCCGTGGACCATCATGTAGTTAGGTCGCATGTTAGGATTTTACCCTTCTTGTATACCTTACTTAATGCAGAGACGGACATGGATCCATACTTATATAATTATGCTTATCATTCTAACGCTTGTCTATTGCAGGAATAACCGTTCGGCTGTGTTTAAGAATCACTGAATAAGTGATGATCATTTTACTATATTTCCAATTACATGTTGCTCCTTAGAATCGTCCTTATTACATAAATTATTGCCATATTGTTCATTTGAAATGTTGGTCTGCTGAAGTAATTGAATATAGCTCACGAAACATGTTGTGCACATCAAGATAGAGTAGATTCAATATTGTGCATGAACTGTCCTTATTGTATGCTTAATTGAATTGAATATGAAATGTGGCTTTCAAAGATGTTTTCAAAAGACGTAATCGGACTCTTGAATCATGTACTACATGAAATAAACGTAGGCATAAGTAGCAAGATCACTAATAATGCAATATTTTTCTCACGTGATTACTTAGTGATATTTCAGATAGTGTTGCTTTTGTTTCTCACCCGTGCTTTTCCTAAAGTGCTGACCTCCACCAGCTTGTTTGTAGGTGCTAGATTGTTCGACGCGGTAGCAGATCCTCATCCTCAGAAACCACAAATCAGGAGATGATGCCTTGAGTTGCATTGAGAAATTTGTAGATGCTTTTATATAAAGGGATGTAATGGATGAAACAATGTTATTGTATTCTGTATAGCTCAAGAGAGATGTATAGCTCAAGGGAGATGTAGCCAATTGACAATGTACTGAAAGCTTTTAATGATTTCAGTTATCAATAAAGAGATTGTTTTCTTATACCATTGTGTTCTTTTACTTTTCTGTAATATTGTGTCGCTGCTTCTTACTCTGATAGTTTATTTTGTTATTGTTCAAGTCATGGCCTTGTGCAAGCACAACTTAGACTTGTACGTCATCACACCTAGTGGTGACTTTTGGTCCTCCAGGATCGGGGCATGACAGCTTCAGTGGCTGGCTCATGGAGGACATCGGTGTTAGGTCGCGTCATGGCGGTGTGGCCAAGTGTGGCCTAGTCCTGAGTCAAGGAAGAAGCAGAACAACAAGTCGATATCGAGAGAGAAATGGGTGGCTAGTTTGGAGTTAAGGCGTCTGTCATGACCCGCACCCGGACCCGGTGTAGGGGCACGAGAACATGGATACGTCCAGCCTACGCCACAGCATCGACGGTAGAATATTATTTGGGTAAACTATACTATCTAGTAATAATGATCATCAAGATATATAATGACACCAATGAAATATGAATACTCAATCATAGAATCTATAAGGAAGAACAACGCACGAATATCATATAAGGAGAATAAAATAGGAGTTAATACATCTCACTAGATTAATAATATCCAAGAGTCTCCAAAAAGAATAAAAGAACTAATGTCAAGCTGGAGACAAATCCAGTACAAGTAATATGTCTATCTACTGAACTATAGGCAATGTGTCCTTGACCTCAACTGGGATGAGTCCCTCCTGAGCTGCAGTCTCTAGCTCTAGACCTACTACGTCCTGAGGCCTATAGTGGGTGGGATACCACTCCTCAGTGTCATTCGGGAAAAATATATCCAGTCAGGATAGGAGTAAAATACACCTCTAACAACAGTTCTAATAAATGATAAAGACTATGTAGCAGTAAATAGAGAGAATATACAAGATAAATAGAGCATGGCAGGAATATCCAAAAATAAGAATGCAAGAAATATATATACAAGAAAAATGGACATCATATATCAGAGTCAAGAGATACAACTATCTAAGTGAGTGAGTACTAGCTTTAACATGTGATCGGCTTGGGTGTTTTGTTTAGGAATCATGGCTTGGTTAATCATACGTGCGGTATATGATTAACACTATGTAGGAAAACAAGAACTGCGGGGTATGATCACATATCTACAATAAATACTCTCCGCCCCCGACTGGTATAGTGGATCCAACCATTGCACGCTATGACACAGGATTCTCTGAGAAGGTAGCTAGTCTCCCCAAGAATTAGTGTCCATACAAGTACAAGAACTACATGGCTTGCACAGGATATACCAGGAACCACCAAAAATAATATCTCATGATGAGATCCAGAAATACCAATCCGTGTAATCATGTATCAAGAAGTCAATAATATCTACACTAGATACAAGAAACATAGAAGATATCATAAACGATAAACTATCAGAGAATGTACTCGCCTGAAATTCAGGATAAAGTATCAACGGTATCCGTAATAGTGCCTCGAAGACCTAAATATGAAATATCATATCAATACAGTATTTTGCAATGATAACAAAGTTAAACTAGTCAAATTCTAGGTCTTATGCCACTTCTAAGTCAAAATAGTCAAACTAGGTCAACTCTATGTTAAACTAGTCAAACTAGTCAAACTTAGTCAAACTAGTCATTTCTAGGTTGTAGTAGCATATATCTAAGTTATTAGGTGGGTATCTACATGATACTAGCCATACTAGCTAAAACTAGGTATTGGATACCTTACGATATCAATATACCTATAATCCCATTAATATGGTATTAGTATCTATACATATATAAATTACACAATACTTTATACAATATAACTTAATACCAATATCTAACTTGATATCTAATATCGACAACCCATTAACTATACTAGGACCCATTACCATAGCCTATAACAAATATATCATAACTTACCTATTCATACCTCAAAATTTCTAACACTAACAATACTCATCAATACCTAGCACTATACCCTCACTCCAACAACCTTACACCTTACTAACACTGGTATTATACTACCTTAAACACAATGACCCGACTGCAAAGACCCCTAAACACTTGTACATCCAAATGCACAACTGGTATATAGTTCAGTTTACCTTCTAAACACCCTTCACTAATGGTACATGATACACTCTTATACCTATATACCCTGAACTAGAGTGCAATTGATACCTCATATAAGTAGGCCAACCTTACTCTAAGACCTGATACATACATATATTGACACACCCTTCCATCTACTGCTCCCAAACCTGACACAATCTGACCAACAACTTCTTAGCATCAATCCCCTACCTTACTCAAGATACAAAATACAATAACACCCACAACTAACTAGTTTCCTTCCCTCCCCCCTTGAACCATGTTGCTTCTCCTGCTGCGCTTTTGTCATAGCTGCTACCAATAAGCACAGCTAATGTTGTTATTGCTGCTGCCGACATCATCCCCAACAGGAACCTCCCTCCCTCAACTCTGCTGCTAAGGCTACCTACTGCTTTTGCATCTAGATGCAGTTGCTGCCACTGAAGCTAATGTTTCATACTACTGCTGCTATTAAATCCGTTCAAACGCAACTCACTGTTGTCAAATACCTTGGCCTGTAGCTCGAGCTCCTACTCCCAATAGTAACTCACACAAATTATCAATTTAATAAACACCTTGAGTGCCCCAATGCGTATCACACTAATAATTTTTGATACCCTCATGATACAAGCTCTCCACCACTCCAAACTCTACCAAAACACCATGAACACATATAATATATAAATTAGAGCTAGAATTAAGTAATATAGACTAAGTATAATAAATCTACGAAAATATGGACACAAGGAACCAATAAAATAAAGAAAACACCAATTCTCAACCCCGTGCCACAATGTATCATGACACACACTCCCAGTGTCCAATTGTGGACACATGGAACCCATCACAATCATAATAGACTCGATTTGTCATATTGAGGATACGACACAACCAACACATGGACAAAACTCAGATTTTTTCCAAATTGAGTCCAAAAACCAATAATACAACCATCAAATGCATAGATCTACCCAAATTGAGCCTTCTATTGCCTAGATCTATCATAGAATGATTATTTTCTCCAACTAGAAGGTTCCTATAGGTCTCAATAGGCTTCCTACACATAGAATAGGTAAAATTGAGAAGTTTACCTCTATTAGAAGTGTCCTCCTTTGTGGACTTCGAATTTGGACACGGTAGGGATGACTTGGACACGAATTCCTTCTTGGTGACTCATCTCCAAGTTCCTTGCTCCTTGATGAAGAATGAATGAAGAGAATTGGGAATAGAAAGTGAAATTTGAATTCTAGATCTAGAATTCGAGAGGGAATGAATTGGTATTTAAAATGAATTGTTGTTTGGAAAAGAAGTAGCAAGTTTGAGGAAAAACTAAATTCAAAAGAAAGACACATGACATTCTCCTATTGGTTGGGTTCAATGGTTCCATTCCTTTTCCCTCCAAATTGAATTTAAAATTTTAAAAGGAAAGAAATCTATTTTGATTAAGAAGGGAATCTCTACAACTAATAGAGAATATTCCTTTCATGATAACTAACTTATTTAATTCTAATTAATTAACTAAGAAACTAACACTAATTAATTTCAGTCCATACCCATTATTTTTAAACTAACCAATAATATAAAATGTAATTATATAATATTAACAAGTGCAAAATTACCAAAATATTTCTAGCATACAAAATTACTAAAATACCCCTATAATGAAAATATGTGGTTACAACGTCCGACGGCAATGATTTCTCGCCGTGATCGAGTCCAAAGTCCGGTAGCATGAACTTCTCGCCGTCGGCGACCTCCTAGAGGCACTTAAGGCCGTGACGATTGTCGGGGACGACATCGACTGCCAAAAGAGAGGTAGAGGGGAATAGAACATTTGGGAAGGTGGAGAGAGAGAGAGAGAGAGAGAGAGAGAATTTTAAGAAAATAATGTTTTGATCTATGAAAAGAGAGTTTAAAAGTTTGTTTTGGAAAAAAAATTGAAAAAAAAGTAGTTACAGCCAAACACTATCTATGTTTACTTTTACATCTAAACTCAAAAAGTGATGTGTAAAACACTATCCAAACGAACCATTACTTTTTACAACTTCCAAGACAACTTCTTTATCTTCTTCCCTTTTTTTAAATTTTTATTATTATTCTTAATTGATAACATGGAGGTTAAGATATTATCAAGTACATTGTCTAGAACTAGACAACCAACTTCACAATATCTTCTAAATAAAATTTTGTCTTTTCTATGTTGCAACAACTTTTTTCCAAAGTCACAATAGGGTTGGAGATGCTTCGAAAGTAAGGAGAATTTATTCATTGGGCCGGACTCAACACATGACAACTGTGAGGCATTGTTCTCCACCAACAACAACATGACATATCCCGGGGAGAGCAAATATATAACATTGTTAGATTGATGTGTCATGCTACTATTGGTGGAGAGCAATATCTCACCACTGTTATATGGTAAGGCCGGTCCACTGAAGAATTTCTCCAAAGTAAGTTTTTGTAAGTCTAACTTGTCTTAAAGTCAGCTCAAAGATTCTTCTTTTTCATGTTCAAATTTTTGAAGAGGTTACGGATTTTCAATGGTTTTGAATATGATGCGACTATTCACCTAAATAAAATTTTACCAAACAGTTTTTGAGATTGCCCAGTTTTTTAGATTGTCCAATCATCATGACCGGCTAATATATGCCACATATGCCTCCATAACAAGAGCCCTCGGGTATGTAATAACAGTCATTACGCTCCTAAGAATGAGGCACATGAATATAGTACGTCTGTATCACTCCGAAGAACGTGGAATCTGCATAAATAATAACGTTTGTATCGCTCCAAAGAACGAGGAATTTGCATAAATAATAACGTCCATATCGCTCCGAAGAACGAAGAATCTGTATAAATAAAAATATCTTTATTGCTCCGAAGAACGCAGAATCTGCATAAATATATAAAGGTGGGTGTCCCATACGCCTACCAGTTGTCCTCCCCGCCCAATGCCAATGTACAAGTCTCAAGTACGACGTGGATATCTCGTAACTATAATGCAAGTCACCTAGAGTAATACAACTATGCTAAGTACCATCATGCTAGCTACTCGCACCGATGGTCAGTCAAGTGCGTAAGACCTTAACCTATCATGAACTCACTCCATGACGTGAAATAAAATATGACAAGGCCTCGGAGTTATAATGATAACTCCGCAACTTTAGGTGCATCCACTAGACACTAGGTCAAACACAAGTTCTAAACGTCGACGTCTTCGTTGACTGCATCCGAGTCATTCTCGAACACGCATAGTTATATGATATTCAGAGCATAAAATATAATAATAACTAAATTTAAACAGTACAATAAGGCAAGGTATACTTGCCTGGAAGCTAGATGAAGATTCAAATACGAACTCCCCAAGTAAGTAGCAGCGTAAGATAAACATTGGAGCAGATGTCTCCGGATGCTGTCACGAATATAACCAACAGTCCCGAAATGAGTAAGATACTTAGAAAAGCATATTTATACGTCCAATTTGGACATAGTGGCAAAAAGACAGTTTTTGGTCAACACGGGGTCCACAAGTCACCTTGCACCGAAAAATGTGCCAGGAGCAAATGTCTCTAAAAATAGCATATTATAGGTTAAACAAATTCTAAACGATGATACAAACTCAACATTATGTCCAGTTTTGGATTTCAGTGAGCCGATCACAAATTTGTTCGTCAAGTCGAATTGTAGGGCCCGTTAAAGTGGCAATTTTTCGACTGTCTCTGAATCGGGAGAAACTTGGGTCACATGACAAGTCAAATGTTGCGAGTCCAGCGTTGCAAGTTTTGTTACGATCCGACGAGCGTACATCAAATAGTAGGATAATATCACGATCTGTACCTGGATATTCGGGCACGAGTACGTGGTTACGCCCAGCCTACGCCGCAGAATCGACGGTAGAACGTTGTATGGGTCATTTCTAACTATCTAACATCTCAATAATTTAATATGGTACCTGTCAATTATCTCAACTCCAAACGGAGGAGCAATATGGTATCTCACAAGTATAACTAATCTCAATTACAAAACAAACTAAGGAAGAATAATGCACGAATGGAATAACAAAGGAAAGAATAAGATACAATCCACAATCTGAAATAATATACAACTGTGAATCCACCAAAAGAATAGTCTAATATAATCCAATACAAATATAACTAGACCTCCTCGGGCTCTCCAACTAAGTCCTCCTGGTCAATAGGAGTATCCTTTAAAGGTATGTCGTCCTGCGGCCCGTAGAATGTGGGACACTGCTCTATAAGCCAGTCATCTGGAAAAATATATCCAGTCAGGATTAGAGCGAAATACATACCTCTGAAAGCAATTTTAATAGCATAATCGAGCATATAAACAGATAATAGAAATGAAATACAAGATCATAAAACATATGAATGATGAACAATAGATATACAAGTAATGTACAAGAATATAGATCAATAATATGAATATCAATAATATGATGGATAACTGAAATCTAAACTAACTAATGTGCCTCAGAATACAAGTTCATTATGTGATCGGGTTGGGTGAATATGATAAGGTAAGACGTATTACAAGTGAGGTATGTAACCAGAATGTACACGATGTAACAATGGCTTTGATCACATAATCAACTCCTACTCTTCCACCCTCAACTAATACCGATGGATCCAATCACAACACGCTACAAACACGAAATATAACCACTGAACACGAGTAGTGGGTGTACACGAATATCATAACCACCGAACACGAGCGGTGGATGTACACGAATAAGCATAGTGAATACGAACAGTGTGTGAACACAAAATATAATCAATACTCAATATACACAATGAGATACAATGTACACGAGTACCCGCTGAACACGATAGGGGATAACATCTCATAACGGGATCCATATAGTACCAGTCCGTAAAATTACTGTGTCGGGATCAATGTATACAATTGTAGAACATGCATATATACAATATTATGAATTAAAAATAATCAGAAAAATGTACTCGCTTGACGTCCTGAGCAAGGTGTGTCTCTCGATGCCCAAGCTGGTATCACACAACCTATATATGGTATTTTGCATCAATACAAGGTTCAAGAATGAAAATAAGTGCAGTTGATGCAATTTTAGGTCGATACGTCATTTTTAAGTCAAACCAATGAAATCTAGGTTGCAAGAGTCTAATGCTAAGTCACTAAGTCAATACACTATCAGACTATGCTATACAAACTAATCTAAGAAACAATAAGACACTCAAAGAGCCGTATCCTAAGATACGCAAGTTTAATATATGAAAATAATGTTTTTGATATATATTCAAGTCAATATTTATAATGCTACAACCAATCAATTGAAATAGGATACCTTGGCCTTGCACCAATGCGTATCGCGCCTATCTCGATACCCAAACTCAATACCTTGGGTATTGGCCCAATACCTTGGTGATACCTTGGTATCCCATGGCAACTCAACACTAATATAGCTAATACATATATAACCAAGCTAATATTAACTATATAACTAACACTATAATGTATCTAACTAATAACAATAATAATTAATACAAGTATATATATATATATTTAGCTAACTATTAGACTAATAAGGTATACATCTATACTAACATAAATATATATATATATATATATATATATATATATATATATATATATATAATATATATATATATATATATATATATATATATATATATATACTAGCTACCATTAACTAACTTAATAGATCAACTAACAACTAAACTAATCCCAATATACCTCTCATATTAACTATCTCACATCAAAACCTCATAACCCAACACCCAACTACCAATGAAACTGGAATACAAACCAAACACTGAAACTGCATAGTGTAGATACCTAGATAATGAAACACCACAACTAAAACTGCACAGTTACTATGTTGTGTCTGATTAAGCTTGCTAAAACCACCATTTCTGAAATGCACAGTTGAATTCTGCAACCGATATTGTGCTTGGCTCAAAACTGCAGTGTGCATTCCTTAGTTACACTGAGCTGCTGCTCGGGCTCGAAACTGCAGTGCTCTTGAGCCACAGTTGCTGTGAGCTGCTGCTCTGCTCAACTACAGTGCTCTCAATCCACAGTTGCTGTGAGTTGCTGCTCTGCTCAACTACAGTGCTCTCGAGCCACAGTTGCTTCCTCTCATTGAACTGTCGAGCCCCTCATTGATACCTGTTGTGCATGTCCTGATGCACGAGTTTGACCCACTGCTCAATCCCTCAACACTGCCACAATGCCCCTCACACACCCCGCACAAACACAACACAAGAACAACACTAACATAACTCTTACCCTCTAAGTGTATATATATATATATATATATATATATATATATATATATATATATATATATACACACACACACACACACACATATACCCAAACACAAGATACACTATTATATACACTATATTTTCATAGATAGAATATGTATATATATATAAGTACACATGCATGTATAGGAAAAAGGGCAAAACAACAAACACATGGAATGCAGCGCACCCGTATCACACTTATTTTATGATATGCTTGCGATACGGCTCCAACACACAAACAAATGCATCCCAGAGAACACAAACAAGTCTAAAAGACTAATTATGAATAATACGTAAAGTAATTAAAGTATCTACGTGTCCGTGTTACGATGTGATATGCACAAGGCCCCATGTCGGAGAAAAACCCCCAAAATCAACCCGTTTTGTCAAATTAACAAGATATACACGTATCCAATTGTGGACACGATACTAGTCACAAACAAGCAATCAAGTGTCAATTAGATCTATTAGACCCAATGATAAGCACTACATGTGCCAATCTCAAAATTCTCCAAAATTGGCACCAAATTGGACATAACTTCCACCGTAGGTCTCCAATGAACCTAAAACCACTTTCTATGGATAGCCTATGCATGTGGGTTAGTTTTTTATGGTTAAATCTCATATCTAGAGCCTAATAGAAGGGAAAAAACTGAAATATACCTATTGGGAGATGGATTCCCAATAAAAAGTCCCCAATTGCCAAGTAGCTCATCTCCTTATAGATCTTGGCCTCCTCCTCCTTGCTCCTTGCTTCCTTCTTGTAGATTATTGATGTAGAAACCTCAATGAGGAGTTTAGAAAGAGATTGGTGAAGAATTTGTGAAGAATTGATGAGGGAATGGAGGGAAATTGTGAAGAGGAAAATTATAAATCTAGAATTTGGAGTAAAATAAAATGAGAGCACTCTCTCTCTCTCTCTCCTCTCTCAATAGGCCGGCCATGTAAACCCCTCCCCAAGCAATGTACAATATCACAAATACTCCTTGGGGCCTCTCATGAAAAAATTATTTAGGGAGGGAAGGTTCTAGTCTCATGGTTTCACTAATTAATCAAGCCTCCTAATCCATGGGCCTAATTCAATGGTCTAAATCTAACTCAACTAAAAGTTGGGTTCATGCATTCTAATAAATGGGTTTGGTCCACTACACAAGTCTAAAACAAAGCTACAACTATCAAACAATAATAATACAATAATCAAATAATCATGCATGCACAAATATTAATTATAATTAAGCCTAAAATAAAATTATTCTTGTCAATTACCAAACTACCCTTGAGTGAAAAAGTGAGGGTGACAATCATACCCACCTTAGAAAAAATTTGTCCATAAAATTAAGGAAGAAACTATCTACCAAAAGCAAATAATACAATGCAAGAAAGAATTATACCTCATGGCTCGAACAGATATGGATATCGCTCGCGCATCTTGGTCTCTCACTCCTAGGTACTCTCTCCTGGCGAGTGACGCATCCATGCGACACGCACGAAAGGAATCATCTGGTCCTCAGTACCTTCTCTCCAATCCAGAATCTCCACTGGCTGCTCGGGATAGCTAAGAGTAGGGCCCACCTCTATCTTCGAGTGATCCAACACATGACTGAGATCTGCCATGTACCATCTCAACTATGATACGTGAAACACGTTGTGCTATCCCTCCAGTGCAGGTGGTAAGTCTAGTCTGTAAGCGACTGTACCGACCCTCTCAAGAATACTGAAAGGGCCGATGAATCGCTGACTAAGCTTGTCGCCTCCACCAAAACAAATTGTGCCACGCGTCGGAGAAATCCTCAAGAAAACTAGCCCGCAAACCTAGCACGAAACACAACCTTAGCACTCTAACAAACAATAATAAAACACAAGCAAGAAAAAACTAAAGCTATACCTCAAACTCCAAAGGTCTCTGATGGCGATCGGCCCAATGCTGTTGTCTGTCCTGTGCCACTCGAAGTTTGTCCCTGATAAGCTTCACTTTCTCTGCTGCATCCACTACCATCTCTGGTCCCAATAAAGCTCTGTCACCAATATCATCCCAGGACAACATAGTGCGGCACCTCCGTCCATACAATGCCTCGAATGGTGATATCTCAATGCTGGCTTGGTAGCTGTTGTTGTATGAAAACTCTACCAAGTGAAGGTGATCTTCCCAAGAACCTCCAAGATCTAAAACACAGGTGCGTAGCATATCCTCGAGAGTTTGAATAGTAGTCTCCGACTGTCCGTCCATCTGAGGGTGATAAGCGGTACTGAACTTGAGTTGGGTGCCCAAGCTAGCCTGCAAACTCCTCCAAAAATGGGACGTGAAGCGACTATCCTGATCTGAGACTATGCTCACTGGAACACCATACAATCAGACAATCTGGTGCACATACATCTCCGCAAGTCTCTTCGTAGATGTACCCACTTTAAATGGCAGAAAGTACGCTGATTTGGTTAACCTGTCCATGTTGACCCAAATTGCATCCTTGCCTCCTAGAGAACGCAGAAATCTCGATACAAAATCTATGGTCACATATTCCCATTTCCACTCTGGAATGGGTAAAGACTGAAGCAATCCTCTTGGCCTCTGTCTCTCCGCCTTGACCTGTTAGCAAACTAAGCATCTGGACACGAAGCTAGCTACCTCCCGCTTCATGTCATACCACCATACATGCTCCCTCATGTCTATATACATCTTGTTGGCACCATGATGCATAGAGTACTGAGAACGATGCGCCTCCTGCAGAATCTTCTCATGCAATGCTCCTCTCGGTACACATAACCTGGTACCGTGTCGCAATGATCTATCATCTGCGACAATAAAGTCCTTTGCCAGTCCCAACTAAACTTGTGCTTTGATGCTCCTCAGAGACTCATCCTCATACTGTCTGGCTCTGACCCGGTCCATAAGCTCGGAGTGTACCTGAAGTCCCCATATCTGTGTTGCGACTCCAAGAATCAATACCTCAATGCCCAAACTGTCAAAATCTGCCAATAAATATCTGTCTCTAGTCAAGCATATAGCCACGGAATACCTTTTCAAAGTATCCGTGACTACGTTGGCCTTCCCTGGATGGTACTACAAGGATATGTCAAAGTCTTTCATCAGCTCCAACCATTGTCGTTGTCTCATGTTGAGCTCTTTCTGTGTAAACAAGTACTTTAAGCTCTTATGGTCTGTGAAGATCTCTACTCTCTCTTCATATAGATAGTGTTTCCATAATTTGAGAGCAAAGATAACCGCTTCCAACTCCAAATCATGGGTAGAGTAGTTCTTCTCATGCGGGCGTAATTGTCTAGAAGCATAGGCAATTAGCTTCCCGTGCTGCTATAACACATAACCCAAACCCTTCCCTGATGCATTACTGTAAATGGAAAATCCTTCTGCTTCTGATGGTAGTGTCAAGATGGGAGCTGTAGTCAATCTCCTCTTCAGCTCCTCAAATGTTGACTGACAATCCTCAGTCCAGATGAAATCTACGTCCTTCTTGGTCAGCCTAGTCATCGGCTCTGCAAGTCTGGAAAAGTCTTGAACAAACCTCTGGTAGTAGCCTGCTAATCCAAGAAAGCTCCTGATCTCTTCTACTGAACTCGGGGTAGACCACGATTCAACTGCTGAGATCTTCTTCGGGTCCACCGAGATTCTATCTCCTGTAATGACATGCCCAAGGAATTCAACCTTATCCAGGAAGAATTCGTACTTCGATAACTTGCCATATAGGTTCTCCTTCCTGAGAGTGTCCAGAACAATCCTCAATGCTGCTCATGCTCCTCTGGGGTCTTCAAATATATCCAAATTTCATCAATGAAGACTACAACAAACTGGTCCAGGTACTGATGAAATACCTTGTTTATCTGGTTCATGAACACTACCGGGGCATTGGTCAACCCAAACGGCATCACCAAGAACTCGAACTGCCCATAACGAGTCCTGAAAGCTGTCTTCGGGATGTCTTCCCTCTTCACTTTTACCTGATGGTACCCTGACCTCAAGTCTATCTTGGAGAATACCTTCGTTTCGCTCAACTGGTCAAACAAGTCATCTATCCGCGACAATGGGTATTTTATCTTGATAGTGAGATTATTAAGTGCCCTGTAGTCGATACACATACTTACCAACCCATCCTTCTTTGGTACAAATAGTACCGGAGCACCCCATGGTGATGAACTAGAATGGATAAAGCCCTTGTCTTGTAACTCATCCACCTGCATATTCAACTCATCCAGTTCGTTGTTGTTTACTCTATAGACGTGCTGAGAGATCGACTCTGCGCCTGGCACTAAATCTATAGAGAATTCCATATCTCTGTCCGGCGACAACCCCGGCAACTCCTATGGAAAGACATCCAAGAACTCTGCAATCAACGGATGTGGCGGCTCCTGTTCCTCGACCAAAGCTCCATAGAAATTACCTTTGCTCTTCTCTGCTCCTCGAATGAACTCGAACTCCGGCTCTCCTAGCGTCTGAAATAAAACTCTGCCTCCACGATAATCGATACTAGTGTGATGTCTACTCAACCAATCTATCCCGAGTACTCGAAAGTGGCATTACAAGTAAACATACGCTCCGCTCATGGCCTCCCAAATAAACTCTCTGGTTCTTTCAAACATCACTGACCAGGATGATGCCACCCCCGGTCATGATCTTGGAAGTCCTCACCAATGGTTCAGACTTAAGATGATGCCTCAAAGCAAAAGATACAGATACAAAGCTATGAGAAGTACCAGAATCGAACAAAATATGAGCTGAAAAGGAGTCGAGATAAACTGAACCTGAGATAACATCGCCAATCGGATCCTCCTTCCCGACAGTCAGGGCAAAAGCTCGCCCCTGTCGATGTGCCCCCTCTACTGCTGATGCTGGAAAAACTGCTGCTGCTGTGGTGGTAGAGGTCCTCTTTGCTGGGCCGCTGGTGGTCTACCGGGTTCCCTCTGTATCTGTCCTCTAACCTGAGCTGGACGAGCTGGGACTTTGGGACAAGCCCGCAACTGATGATCTCCAGATCCACAGAATAAGCATTGGCCTAGCCTCATCCTGCATGCGACCCATCAATGTCCTTGCTTCTTACAGAAAGTACAAGAAACTGCTGCCCTCTGGATCTGATGCATCTGCTGAGCCGGCGCTCTAGCTGGCTCGTGATACTGTTGCCTCTGGTGCTGGTACGACCTCTGGTGCTGCTGCTGGAAATGAGGCCTCTTTGCTGGACCCGTGTAGTTGCTGGATCCTCCGGTGTCCCTCGACCTCTTAGAGCCAAGCTCTAAGTCATCCTCTGCTCTTTGTGCCTGTCTGAGTATCTCCTCGAAGGTGGCAATAGGATCTCCATTGGTATGGGGTTTGACTTTCCGGTTCAGGGCCTTCCTGAACTTCCTTGCTCTGCCTCTAGGGTTCTGACCCTCCACGAAGCGACCTAGACGGCAATACTCTGTCGCATACTCGTCCACTGACATACCTCCCTGGACGAGGTATTGGAACTGACTCTCCAAAGATGTAAGGGCCACGTCTAAGAAGAAATTCTTTTTGAAAAGCTCTTTGAAGGCTTCCCAAGAGAGTCCTGGTACTAAAATCCTCGGGTCTGTCAGAACCATGTCAAGGAGATGTTGAATATCATACAACTCGCTGCCTCTATCTGTAGCATCTCTGGAATCTGCGCCAGCCACAGGTTCCGCTCGATGTCCTCGATCCACTCATCTGCATAAATAATTCCCTTTGTGCCTCTGAAGTCCTTCGGGCCCATCCTCTTGAAGTCGATGATGGTACCCGGCCTTGGCTGATCCGGAATAAACTGAACTGGTGTCGTCTGTGGCTGTGCTGTAGTAGCTCTCTCAACTGATATAAGTACGATCTGGTAAGCATTCTCCACGCTCTGTCATCGGACCTCTGACTATCGCTGCTGCGCCTGCTTCATCTGCTGGAAGAGCACGAACATCTACGTTTGATCAACTATTGATGGTGGAGGTGGAAGATCCTCGGAAGCTGTCTGTCCTATCATCGACACTGGAGGTGGAGCACCTCCGAAAGCTGTTGCCGATACGCCCACCTGGACCGGTGAAGCTGACCTCCTGAATGTTGGTATTGGACCATCGTCTGAGGGTGCTACCCTCATGGGTGATGAAGTGACTGATCGTGCTTTCGCAACACTTGATCGCTGGAAACACGTCTTCTGCAGCATCCTGAAGATAGATTAAAATATGGAATCAATATTGAACATGATACGATATCATCAAAGAAGGACAAAACTTTATTCAAAGTAAAATAATATTCAATAGATAAGGATTCGCAAAAATAAATATTGGAATTTTTCTAGTTGTGATTGAGTAAACTCTCAGCCTAAATCCTATTTCCTAAATCAGGTTCGTAGCAGTACTCCAGACGAGCACAACTACGATATCTATCTAGACCTGCATGGGCCACCACTAAAAATGTGACATGACCCACACCCGGATATTCATGCACAATTACGTGGTTACGCACAGCCTATGTCACGGAATCGGCGGTAGAACGCTGTCTGGGTCATTTTTAACTATCTAACATCTCAATAATATAATATGGTACATGTCAATCATCTTAACTCCAAACGGAGGAGCAATATGGTATCTCACAAGTATAACTAATCTCAATCACAAAATAAACTAAGGAAGAATAATGCACGAATGGAATAGCAAAGGAAAGAATAAGATACAATCCACAATCTAAAATAATATACAACTGTGAATCCACCAAAAGAATAGTCTAATATAATCCAATACAAATATAACCAGACCTCCTCGGGCTCTGCAACTAAGTCCTCCTAGTCAATAGGAGTATCCTCTAAAGGTACACCATCTTGCGGCTCGTAGAATATAGGACACTGCTCTATAAGCCAGTCATCTAAAAAAAATCCAGTTAGGATTAGAGCGAAATACATACCTCTGAAAGCAGTTTCAATAGCATAATCGAGCATATAAACAAATAATAGAAATGAAATACAATATCATAAAATATATGAATGATGAACAATAGATATACAAGTAATGTACGAGAATATAGATCAACAATATGAATATCAACAATATGATGGAGACTGAAATCTAAACTAACTAATGTGCCTCAGAATACAAGTTCATTATGTGATCGGGTTGGATGAACATGATCAGGTAAGATGGATTACAAGTGAGGTATGTAACCAGAATGTATATGATGTAACAATGGCTTTGATCACATAATCAACTCCTACTCTTCCACCCCCAACTAATACCGATGGATCCAATCACGATACGCTACGAACACGAAATATAATCACTGAACACGAGCAGTGGGTGTACACGAATATCATAACCACCAAACACGAGCGATGTTTGTACATGAATAAGCATACTGAACACGAGCAGTGTGTGAACACAAAATATAATCAATACTCAATATACACGATGAGATACAATGTACACGAGTATCCGCTGAACACGGTTGGGGATAACATCTCCTAACGTGATCCATATAGTACCAGTCCATGAAATCACTGTGTCGGGATCAATGTATATAATTTTAGAACATGTATATATACAATATTATGAATTAAAAACAATCAGAAAAATGTACTCGCCTGACGTCCTGAGCAAGGTGTGTCTCTCGATGCTCAAGCTGGTATCACATAACCTATATATGGTATGTTGCATCAATATAAGGTTCAAGAATGAAAATAAGTGCAGTTGATGCAATTCTAGGTCGATACGTTATTTCTAAGTCAAACCAATGAAATCTAGGTTGCAAGAGTCTAATGCTAAGTCTCTAAGTCGATACACTATGAGACTATGCTATACAAACTAATCTAAGAAACAACAAGGCACTCAAAGAGCCGTATCCTAAGATACGCAAGTTTAATATATGAAAATAATATTTTTGATATATATTCAAGTCAATATTTATAATGCTAAAACCAATCAATTGAAATATGATACCTTGGTGTTTGATAATAAACGAAAGAAATAAGATGAGGTTTATACGAAACCCGCTCTTAGGTTCACAAACAAGAAGTACAATTAATCCTATACGAGGATGTCGAGTATAATTTTTTAATCTGGATAAATATTGCTATAGGAGCCTTATCTGCAGTCGATCACTTTGTCCCTTGGACCACACGATGATGAAGAAGTGTCGTAGAAGACAAAAAATAGCTTCGAAGGTTGCTAAAGAGAGTGGATGCTCGATGCCAAAGTCGTCGATCACTTCCCTTTGCCTGAGCTCTGGATTCTTCTCTCTCAAAGACTCTTTGACTCTTAGTTCCTTGACCTTGGTTCTGACCTGTTTTCTCCACCTATGGATTTTTCAAGCTTGAAATCTGCAACCCTTTTTTTCGACCTTGGACCTTTGTCAATAGTGGTCTCTATTTATAAGGTTTTAGTGACAGTGACCACTCAGTCGGCGTAGAAGCCGGGTAGTGGAAAGTATAGCACCCTTTTACGCGATGGTTACAATAACCGTTGCCTACGTATAAATGATCTCCTGAATGAGCGTGTGACGGGTGTCCAATTAAGAGACAATTCGTATAATTGCTGCGAAGATCATGGCATAAAAGCCACGTAGTTAGTTATCCCTCGCGTAGAAAAGGTTGGCGTAGAAGCCAATAACTGTCACTATGGCGTAGAAGCCAATGAGTTATCAAACCGGCATAGAAGCCGAGTAGGCGTAGAAGCCGAGTAGGCATAGAAGCCGAGTGGGCGTAGAAGCCGAGTAGGCATAGAAGCCGAGTGGGCGTAGAAGCTAGCTGATCCTCCTTCCTTGATTGAGGCTTGAGCAAATTCTGGACCGAACAGCTTTAATACGCATCAATGCAAATGTGGCCTGAGTTGGCGTATTCCAAGGAGATAGCGTACAGCGTGCTCCCATAGCCGAGAATAGCCTGATGGCGTAATAAGCAAAAGCGATGATGTGGACGTTTTAGCCAAAATTATGACTTTTGGAGATATAATCAAATCTCTTGCATTAAATGCAGAGATCTGCCCCCATCCTGCACGTTAAATACGGAGGCATGTCTCAAAGATCTGCCATCATTCTGTGCATTAAATGCAGATACGCGCCTCAAAGATTTGCCATCATTCTGCGTATTAAATGCAGAGACGTGCCTCGAGCTCTGTCATCACTCTGCATATTAAATGCAGAGACGTGCCTCGAGCTCTGTCATCACTCTGCACATTAAATGCAGAGACGTACCTCGAGCTCTGTACGAAGAGCAGCTTTTGACGTGGCAGCCTGTTTGTCTTTTGTGGAGCGTAGACAGCTCACATCTGCCTATGTAAAACTAGGCAACGTATTCTCTCGTATGCGTAAAAGCGGTTTACGCCAAGGAAATGGCACTAAATGACAGTCTGGGTCGCTGTGCCGCGCCATCATTATAGTCGTCGTCTGTGTAGTCATGCAGTACTCTTTGTCAGGAGTCAGATGTCAGGTTCACTGCATGATTTGACAGGTTCATTTCGAGGAATACGAAGCGTTCCTCTTACATTTCAATGCTGCATTAAAAGCGGATGAGTTTTACGCCATAAAGGCGATGTAGCACCCTTTTTACGCTGAAGCAGCCTGGACATACTGCATTACGCGGATAGTCCTTGAGCTTATATTTTACGCTATACTTAGCAAAAAAGCTCTGTTGTACGCTGATGGCTCTAAAGTAATCTTTTTACGCTGCCCAGCACCAACATGCTGCGTATAGCTATCCAGCGTATTTTTCATGCTTTACAAGACCCCCTTCAAAGTTTTTAAATTCTTCGTAATTTAAAATGCTTTGAATAAAGCATGAAACGATCAAGTCTGACTTGTTCTTCAAGGCTGATTTCTTGGCGGATTCTTGGGGATTTATTAGAATTCAGTGTGTTCTCTCTTGCCTATATAAGGGCTGAGGAGTTAACCTGTTCTTCCCACATTTCCTTCACCACACAGAGATGATCGCCGGAGTTCGTCGGGTCGACTTGAGGAAGGAGAAGACCATATTCTTCCAGCATGTAAGGAGCCAAAAAAGAAGGCGTCTTCGAGCAAATGTCCTCTGCAACGATGGATCATGGAAGGATATCATAGCTTCCTTTGCTCGGGATAATTAGCAACTTTGTATGGCGGTTCGTCCAGGAGAGAGGAAGGGTCATGTTAGACCATACAGCTTGCAAGCTGTATTTTCTCCTGTTACTTTCGTGGACCAGAGCAGAAACTAGCTCTGTCCTCGAGTATTGAGTTGGGTTAAATACCTCAACTCAATCTATCATGGCGTATGGAGGATGGGCTCTGAATAAATCAGGCATGCCCAGTTTTGTATCCTTCCGCCATTAATCATTTTTTTGTTAATCGGTCACGGAAACCGACTAACTGCTGAAGAAGACGGAGGAACATCTCCACCAATACGAGAACCTGGCAGAACAGATTCTGGGGGTGGCCTTCCGATGACGATGAGGAAATCCTTTGTAGACGGGATTTCCCTCATATGTAATCATGAAAATGAAGAAAAATCCTTTGTAGACTGGATTTCCCTCATATGTAATCATGATTTAAATAAAATTGTCTCCTTCTGTGCATACGATTATCTTGCCATATACTTTGCTGTGAAGTCTGAATATGTGTAGCTTCGACACGCCTGGTAACTTTACGCCGACTATGATAGAAAGAGTATTAGGTCCCGTCCTGTCTTTTACGCATAACTAAGGATGCGCAGAAAGCGGCTTTAGCATTTAAGTCGAGTATTCGAACTGTCATGCTGTTATGAATGGGGAGCTGCATAGAATTCTGAATCGTCACTTCTGATAAGAAGAATTTTTTTTCAGACCATCATCTTCAAGAACGATTTCCCAAAAATCCCTTGAAATAGGGCGAGAAACGGCTGTCAAACTGAGTCACCATCTTAAACTGTAGATAAAATATTCAGACTGGCTTCTAGATGAACTTCCAATCGACCCAAGCAGAAGAGTCATTTTCAATGTTGAACTCTGTATGCTTTGGGTACTTAGGATATTTTGGGGCCAAGAAGGAGTATCCTCTGTGTGAAACCTTGCAATTGACCGCCTTGAGAATTGTTCAGATATACGCCTATTCTGGCCTACGTATTCTCAGATATACGGAAAGTCATAGATCTGTAATGTGGATGAGCATAAAATCATAAGTTTGTAGCCTCTCGAGCATAAAAGCTGCTGAGCATGAGAGCATCCGGGCATAGAAACTGTAGATTTGTAGCCTCTGAAAAGAAAATCTTCCGAGCGTGAAGTTGTGGATCTGTTGCCTCTGAGCGTAAAAGCCGTCGAGCGTGAAATCATAGATTTATAGCTTCTGAGCGTGAAGTCATAGGTTTGTAGCCTCTCGAGCGTAAAAGCTATCAAGCATAAAAGCATCCGGGCATAAAACCATAAACTTATAGCCTCTGAGCGTAAAACCGTAGATTTGTAGCTGCCGAGCGTAGAAAGCTCCTTGGCGTAGAACCACGAATCTGCTTTGCACGAAAACTTTTCAAATTTGCTGACCGTCCGCCTTCTCTGAGTAATAGGCTGACGTAGTCCCCATTCATAGCCGAATATTAAATATCGAATTTGGTTAGGGATTCGAAGAGTCCGTCCGAACTCTATATATACCCCAAGGCTTTCAGAGAAAAACTTTTCATCTGTCTTTTTTGCAAAAGAAAGCCTTCGACTCTTCGAGTTCTCTCCTTCATTTCCTCTCGAGCATTCAGAGTTTTCAGCAATAGCCCCGAAACAAATCCCCTCCTCTAAGGGAAAGAAGGTTGACTCTTCTTCTCGCTCTTCTGCCCAAGCGAGAGCGACTTCCGTCGGGCAAGGCGAGCTTCATTCTGAACGAAGTGTCCCGCCGACGAGCAGTGCACCTGGAGTTAAAGGTAAAGCTTTTGGGATGAAAAGAACGACGAAAATCTTTCGCACACGTTGCATGTGAACGCGCTAGGTCGTCTTCTGTGATGATAGCCTCTTCGAGAAAGATGATGCACAGAGATGTTTCATCTTTTACGCCCATATTTCTAATGTGTCAGCGTAAAAACTCCATATTTTCGCAGTCGGGCATAAAAGCACAGACTGTCAAAACTTGGTGTATACTATAAAATTTGAGTTTTACGCTTTTGGATGACAATTCCGGCGTAATAACTCAAGCTTTGGCAATCTGGCGTAAAAGCACAGACTGTCAGGTTTTTGTTTATACTGCCAGTCTTGAATTTTATGCCTTAGAATAAGATTCCAGCGTAAAAGATCAAGCCTTTTACAGTCTTGGCGTAAAACACAGACTGTTGACTTTTGGCATATGCTGCAAGATTGTAATGTCTAGTATAGAAACTAACGTGTCTTTCTTGCATTTTGCAGTTAACTTGCATATGTCTCTGCTGGCCGAGGTGATGGGTTCTGCTGTCGGGATGCTGCATTCCAACTACCTGGAGGATTTGTCTCACATGACATTTTCTATCTTTGGATCCCAGTATCCTGAAGGAAGGGGAATCCTGATATCGGCTCAAGGCGAGCGAACGCTGTTGAACATAATCAACGGAGAGCCCCTGACGTACATAGACGGGGACCAATATATAAAGCTGGCTTTTCTCTTCGGGGACATGATTGACAAGAAGTCCCAGACGAAGCCCAAGAAAGAACTCTGGGTTTTCCCTGCCGGGGGCTTGGTCCTGTATCTGCCCAAGATGCTGAGAGACTATCCCATCTCAGCATTCTTTCATGCTACACATCCCAGGAGGATGTCGTGGACGCTGACTCCCGATCTTCACGACAGGCCGGGGAAGATATTTTACCAGAAAGGATGTGGCCAAGGGTCATTCGTCAGCCGCCCTTCCGGCTTTGTGATGCCGTTCAGGGGATTGTACCCGGGCAGTGTCCCGAGTGAAGACAGTTTACTGCTCCAGCCGGTCCAATTACCGACTTTCTGCAATGATTTCATGGGGCATGGAAGAGTATACCCCAAGGTTAACCCTCAGACAAGTGGGTGGATCACCCCAACAAATCTTCGATAGGCTCGTTTGGCTAACTGGGCCCTGAAGCATTTTCAGACCGAGCTGGAGAGCATTGGTCTGTTCGCAGCTGTGAATGCCACCAGTATTGGGTTACCTCTCAACCCTAGCCTATTTTTGGCTCTGATGGAGCGATATATCTCGCTCACCAGGACTTTCGCCACTCCACTGGGGGAGTTGGGATTGGCCCTCCACGAGATGGCAGAGATTTTGAGACTGCCAATGGGGGATACTCCTTATGAAGAGTATGTTCCCACGAACCGGGAGCTGGGGAATTCAGACCCTCGGGTAGTGGCAGTGTACCAGGAGCTGATGTGCCACTATCTTGCTTGCACCGCCTTTTATAATGAGCCTTCAGATTTGGCTCATACCAATAAATGGGCGTCCTACCTCTTCTTTTACCGGGCCAGGGCTGCTAAGCCAGAGAAAGTCTTGGATAGCAAGGATCAGCCTCTAAGCTTTCTGAGCGTGCTTAATGCTCAGGTAGTCGACGATCTTATGGAAGACGCTGGGGCTCCAGACCAGATTCTCGACGAAAGGACAGGGAAGTATCCTGCAGGCACTAAGGCCTACAGTTATTTGAGGCATTGCCGCAGGCCTCTGTCCAAGAAAGCTCAACTGGCTGGCTTCCTCTCTATATGGCTGCGCCGACTGGTGGTACCCGGTATTGCATCTGCGGACCGCATTCACCGGAACACGCTATGGCCTACAATGCGTCTGGTGTTCGGGGCAAGACTGGGCTTACTCCCTGCCATGGCATGCCGCATACAAGCTGGCCTGAGGGCCATTACTGACGGGCTACTCGCCGATAAAACTTGGCGTGATAGCTTTCCCAGGGTAGAATTACCATACCTGTATTTGATGGGATGGTTAATTCTCCATAACCTCAGGGTGATGTCTCCCGGCTCTAGGAGTAGTTCGGGGGGTAATTTCTTGCTGAATTACAAGAAATTCTCCTGGAACGTGACCACAGTTTTAGACTGTCGGTGGGCGCTGAATTTCAGTCACAGCTAGAAGCTTTTCTGCACTGTCCCCTCTGTATATCTCAATTAACATGGGATCAGACTTCAGGACATAGGCGACGGGAAGACCATTTTTTCTCCTGAGGCTTTTAATTGGTTGGTCTGCATTAGACCTTCTCATTTACTGTACAGAAGCGAAGACCATTACTTCTTGGAGCCCTACTTGCCTAGTCGGTTTGCCAGACAGTTTGGGTATGACCAATTGCATGTGGGTAATACCGTTACCAGCTTCAGGTCCAGGGGCGGACTCATTGATGGAGCGAGAGGATGGCGATACTTCATCATGGGTTGCACTGAAGCAATTTTTACCGTGCCCGTCATTTCACTTTCCACGGAGCTGCGCATCCTCCACTCGTATGCCCAGTTTGATGTGGCAACAACACCTTCCATCGCGATTTTGATATGCGTAGAAGTTTTAGGATGCCCTCCTCCAAGTCTGCAGGAATAGACGAAGTCCCCTCGGTCTCTTCTGATGAGGGTGAAGATTCCGTCAATCCAGATGAGCCTCTGTTGGCAGTACTGAGGGGTAAAATACCTCCGCCTGCAGGGGCTTTGGTCATCTCTGGTAAGCGAAGGGCTCCTATTCCGAAGGAGACTTCCCCTAGCAAGAAGAAGAAGAAGGAGGTTAGTCGTCCTCTCAGGATTCCCGGCCATGAGGCTCCTAGAAGTGAACATGTTGCTTCCCCTGTTGGGGATGATTCTTTGATTGGAGGTTCCTCGCCTTTTAGAGAGGGAACCTCTACAGTTCCGGTTGGCGGTGCCAGAGAATTCCTACTTGAGGCTGCTGTCGCTGCTACCGCTTCAGGTAGTGGTACAAGATCACCTTCGGGGCCGAGCCGAATGAGGATATATTTATCCAGATCAGCATCGAGAGAAACCCCTGCCGTGTCTGTAGGTGCACCCAGCGAGATTCTACCTGGTGAACCTCGATTGGATCTGGGTGAAGATTCGGAAGAATACTTGCCGATGTCAGTTAGCACACCCCCTTCTCCAGGTATGACAGCTCGCTTAGCATTATTAAGAAATAATTTAGCTATACTGGCCGCAGACGCAACATATACACCATCGGCCATGGGTAAATGTCGTCTTTATGCCTCTTTTTAGGAAAATTAACATCCTTTTGATATTAACTCTCTTTTGTCTTCTTTTCAGGGAAAGACATCTACGGGGAGGGCAGTGTTGACGCACCTTTTGGCTCTGTGTCGGCTCCTGGCGATGAAATAGAGGTGCCCGACTTCGAAGAGGAAATATTTTTGGGTGCCAGCTTGCCCGAAGTGGTTCCGATATCTCAAGAGGAGGAGGAGCCTGTCATTGCGACATTGCCTCCTTTGAGTACGCCGGTCACTTCATCCGTTGTTGGCGCATCTTCTTTTATCGCACCATCTGTTGAGGCGACGGCTGTGGCAACATTGTCTGCGGTCGTTCCTGGAGAGAGGTTCGCCAATATTGCAGCTACTTCCAGCGTTCATTCGGATCTAGTCATATTGACTGAGCAGTATACTAGTATCTTCTACACCACTATAAAAACGTTGATATCAATGGTGTTGGAGAAGAATCTAAGCTTCGAGACGCTGATGAGGTCTTCTCAGTTTGTAATAGTGCCGATCAGAGAATTCAACGACATTGGGATAGCTGATACACTGGAGGAGATAGCTAATGGTTTGGAGCAACCCATTAACGAATATCTGTGGCTATCTCAATGCAGCATTGAAGACCTGGTTCAGGCTGAATATGACTCTTTGACTGCGCAGCTTGCTGAATAGATGGAAGGCCTAAAAAATTCCATCCAGATACATCAGCAGGAGATGGACGAAGAAAAAGCTGTCTTGGAGGAGGTCATTCCTCTTCAAACGAAGTGCCAGGCCGAGCATGAAGGGAATGTAGCGAGGGTCCGCAGACTGGAAGCAAAACTCGCTCAGGCAAAGGAGTGGGCCTCTCAGTCGTCGGAAGCTCTAGATGTGGTGAATGGTCGACTAGGCCTAGCTCAACAGAACTTGGCGCGTGCAGGAGTCGCCTGTGCTGGTTTTGTTCGGGCTAGATCCGAACTGTCCCTCCTGAGCAATGATGAGGCACGACTGGAGAGGGCCCGCGCTATCGTTTTAAGCTCCAGGACTAAGAAGATGGCCGCACTGGAGAAGCAGATTCGCGACCTGACCGCTCCCCCCAAATGATGTACTTTTTTGCTTTTAAATATAATTTTGCTCTTTCTGGGCATAATAAAGAGGTTTTTATCTGACTTTGTGGACCCATCATTTTAGAATATAAATGACAGGTTTGGGTGAAAGTGATATCAGAGGTAATATGGACGTGATATACTCTCGGTGAGCTTCAGCAGGACATATCTATTCAGAGGTTATATGGACGTGATAGAATATGCTCCGACTAAAATTTGTACACAAAACACTATCAGAGGTAATATGGACGTGATAGGTCTTGAAGTTCCAAATTAGTTAAACATATCTATTCAGAGGTTATATGGACATGATATAATACGATCCAACTAGTTTCGTTTTGGAAGTAGTATTGTCGGAATGAGATCTTCACCATACTCCATTTGAGCAAAGGAGGTTAAGCGTAGTACCTTTTCAGGAATTTGCCATTGATAGGAGCCATCAACAAGTCTCCATTAGGCTTGGCTAACCTGTAAGCGCCGTTTGAAAACGTCGTCTCGATCACATAAGGCCTTCCCATTTGGGTTAGAATTTACCCTTACTCTTGTGAGTAATAATCATTGGCCTTCTCACAGCGAAAACTAGTTCGCCAACTTTGAACACTTTTTCCTTTACTTTTTGATTAAAAGATCTAGAAATGCGTGCCTAGTAGAACGTGATGCGCTGTTGAGCCTGAAGGCATTTCTCGTCTAATCCTTCTAGCTCTTGAAGCCTTAATAGGTCATTCTTTTCTTGAGTCAACTCATTAGCCACTGCTATTCTGAGTGACAGAATTTGGACTTCGATGGGGAGAACTGCTTCGCTCCCGTAAACCAATGAGAATGGGGTGCAACCTGTCGGTGCTCGTACTGTTGTACGGTATTCCCAGAGACATTCTTCCAGCTTCTCATTCCAATCCCTCTTGTTCGAAGAGACGAACTTTTTCAAGAGCTAGATAATGGTTTTGTTGAAAGCTTCCGCCAAACCATTAGCAGCAGGATTATATGCCGTAGAGGCCACATTTTGTATCCGATTTTTATCGCAAAATTGATGAAACGCTTGGCTGATGAATTGAGGCCCATTGTCATGAATTATCCTCCGGGGTATCCCAAAGCGATAAATGACATAATGCTTGATGAAGCTGATCACATTGGATGCCTTCACCTCAGCAAGAGGGATCGCCTCTGCCCATTTGGAGAAATAATCCGTGATGGCCAGTATAAACCGGTGACCTCTGGAAGAAGACGGGTGAATAGGACCAATGATATCCATACCCCATGCTTCGAAAGGCCAGGATGCAACCGTAGGATGTAGATGTTCAGAAGGTTGATGTATAAAGTCTGCATGGACTTGACAGGCTTTGCATTGTTTTGCATACCTTATTGCATCTGTGATCATAGTAGGCCAATAATAGTCCATCCTCCTGATACGATCCTGTAGTTTAGGACCGGGTTGATGCGCTCCGCATATGTCGTCGTGAGCTTCACGGATAACCCGCTGTGCCTCGTCATCTGAGAGACATCTCAATAGCAGTCCATCGTAGGTCCGGCGATATAGACACTGTGAAGACGCATCAAAATAGAAGCATAATGATCGTCTTTTGACAGATACTGCTTCTTTAGGGTCCTCCGGCAAGATTCCGTATGCCAGAAAATCTATAAAGGGACTTCTCCAGTCTCTCTTTGGAAGATCTGTGTTCACAGCGTAGCTGTGTTCTATGTGAAAGTTATTTTTTACACAGAATAAATCTCTGTTAAGAAGGATTACCGAATTCTGCCTTCTTATAGGAGTAGCTAAATCTGCAGCTAGACTGGCTAGGGCATCAGCTTCCAGATTCTGAGATCGAGGTACATGCTCTAGGAAGAACCCTTTGAATGTCATGGTTATCTCGACCGTTGCTCGTTGATAGGGGATGAGGTCTGGATTCTGGACTTCGTATATTCCTCTGACTTGATTGACGATCAGCAGAGAATCACCGAAAGCTTCTAGAGATTCGATGCCCAATTCTTTAGCGACTTAGAGCCCGATTAGTAGAGCGTTATATTTTGCCACATTATTGGAACAGGGCTCGCTAAGAGAATATGCTCGATAGATGACGAGTTTATCAGGAGTAACCAGGACAATTCTTACTCCTGAAACCACGTTTCCCCTGGGACCTGTCCTGGAGGCACCATCGAAGAATAGTTGCCATGCATTACTTTCCATCGTGGAATTACATTTTGCAACTTCGTCGGAAATGTCCTCGTATAGTTTGGAGGCCTCCGGGATCAGATGAGCAGCTAGGAAATTAGCCAATGCTTGGCCTTTGATAGACTTCTAAGGGACGTACACCATATCATACGGTGTTAATAACATCGCCCAAGTCGCGAGTCAGGAATTAAGAACACTTGGCTTGTTCATCAGTACCCGAAGAGGATTGATCCTGGAGATAATATGAATAGTCTGGCCCATGACATAGTATCGCATTTTCTGAATAGCGAACATCAGAGCCAAGCACTCTTTTTCTACTGGACTGTACCGGTGTTCAGCTTCGATCATCATCCTGGTTAGATAGTAGATAGCCTGTTCATGACCCACATCGTTCTTCTGGGCGAGGAGAGCTCCCAGGGAATGATCCATCGCTTGAACATACAACAAGAATGGTCTTCCTATGAAGGGAGACACTAGAACTGGCGGATACGTGAGTTAGCGTTTGATATCATTAAACGCTTGCTGACAGGCTTCATCCCATACGAAGGATACACCTTTCTTCATGAGACGAGAAAAAGGCTGACATCTCCCAGAGAGGTTGGATATGAATCTCCGGATATAAGCCAGACGACCTTGAAATCCCCTGAGTTCTTTCATATTACGGGGCGGTCGCATTTCTAATATGGCCTTGACTTTATCAAGATCCACTTGAATGCCTTTAGCGGTAATGACAAATCCCAAGAATTTGCCACTAGATACACCCAGAAAGGACTTTGTAGGATTCATTTTAAGTTGATGTTGGCGTATTAACTCAAATACTGTCTTCAAGTCTTGGATGTGATTATCCTTGAGGCGGCTTTTGACAGCTACATCGTCCACGTAATATTCCACTATTTTGCGTAAATGCTCATGGAATATGTTACTCATAGCCCTTTGGTACGTAGCCCCGGCATTCTTCAATCCGAAGGGCATGACCGTATAGCAATATACCCCCAATGGTGTCCGGAAGGCAGTATGCTTCTCGTCTTCAGGATGCATCTTGATTTGATTGTATCCTGAAAATCCGTCCATGAAAGACATACGTTCAAAACTGCATGTATTTTCAATCATGACGTCTGTAATAGGAAGAGGAAACTCATCCTTGGGACAGGCTGCATTCAGATCTCGGTAATCGATGCAGACACGTACTTTTCCATTTTTCTTCATGACCGGAACAACATTGGCGACCCAGTCGGGATATTGTTCTTCCCGGATAAAACCGTAGGCTATCAACTTCTTGATTTCAGCTTCAATGGCGTCGATCATATCCGAGCGGAACCGGCATTGGTGCTGCTTCACAGGCTTCGAATCGGGCAATATATTGAGTTTATGTGTAGCCACCTTTGGATCAAGACCTGACATATCCTCATAATTCCACGCAAAGATGTCGATATATTCTTTTATCAGCTGGATAACCACTTCCCTTTCTTCTTCGGAAAGATTGTTACTGATAAATATCGGCTTTGGTGAAAGTTCATCCCTAACGTCAATCTGGATAACTTTATCTTCAGTGGGAGGTTCTCTCTGCTCGAAGCAGAATTCCTATTGTGTATCCATTTGTTGAGCCCAAGCGTCATTCTCAAACAGTTCAGATTCTTGTTCGTCTGCTTCGAAAGAATCTGTTACTACCGTATTTACTGATAATGTTCGTTTGAGAGCATGAGATGAGTCGGAGGGCGGCAAGCCATTTTGAACAGAGAAAAAGATATCATCGTTTGACTCAGAAGCTGTAAGGGAGGTGGTATACCCTAACCCGAAACTGTTTTATTGATAGTAGGGATCGCCGTGCAGCGGCATTCGTCTGCCTTTCCCGTAGTTGAGACCTGGTTCCAGCTTTAAGTCATAACCCATACTTTGCATGATCTTCAAAGCTTGCGGGCTGTATCTGTGAACTTGCATCTTACCAGCGTCATCATCGGAAGAATCTTCTTGTACAGTCGGTTCATTGCGCATGCGGCCGAAGACTATTGAACGCTGACCGCTGCAGGCAGGCGGGACAATGAAGATAGAATCCTCATGTGGTCCGTATGTCGTGATGACATTGGATGATGACGCTACTTCCCACACATACGGATAATAGGAATCTATAGCTTCCAAGAATTTTTGTGCTATAGGTTCTATATCGTCATGGGGAGAAAATTCCTGTTTTGGAATTTGAACGTCAATATACTGGGAAAGTGGATCTTTATTATCATCCGAAATCGCGTTCCTGGTTGCATTTACATCAATCGGCTGCCTGTTGCGTCGAAGGTTGATGACCAAGGGTGGAGGCTTCTGGTTCAAAGTGATCACTAGAGGATCACCTCCTTTTCCTGACCTGGTTTTGTTCAGGTGGATAGCCATAGGCTCCATGTCTTTTGGACGAGTAGTTTGCCCTTTCACCTTGATTGACAGGGGTTACTCGGCAGAGGGTTCTTCTGGCTCCCGGTAGGATTCCTTCTCTTCTTTGCCTGATACCTCTTCCATGTAGTCTTGAGAGTATAACACGGCATCAGAGTAGTAGGATTCTACTCCTTTAAACGGGTTCAGGTCAGCAAACTCTGTTTGTACTGTTCCTTGGGCATCTACATATTTAAAGTATTGATGTAGAGTCGAAGGAACAATGTTGTGGTCGTGGAGCCAAGGTCTACCCAGCAGAATGTTTTAGGACACCTCTGAATCAATGACGTAATACGTAGCCACTGATCCGAGGTCGCCAATCTGGATCCTCAGGCGAATTTTCCCTAATGGCTTACTTTTTCTGGCGTTGAAACCCACGATTGTAGTGGTGGTGTAAGCCAATTCGCTGGTAGGAATCCTCAGCGGTCTGAGCAGACTATGAGAAATGATGCTAATTGATGATCCCGGATCTATGTGAATCCGGTCGACCTCCATGGAATCGACATACCCGGTGTAATAAAGGGGTCTGTCATGCCTTTTATGCTTTAACAACATGTCATCTTGAGTGAAAGTGATATTCGGTACTACCTCCATCACACTGTGGCATTGAGGACATTCCACGGGTTCTTCGTCAGGGGACTTGAGCTGGGTCAAGTATGCATCTGCCTGCATCAATGCTTAACTCAGGACTTGACGAGTGTCTTGAGAGAGCCTGAATAATTCGAAGATGGACAACCTGGCTGGCGTATTAGCCAATTAGGCCAGGATGTCGAAGTTGTATGGCTTCTCTAAACCTTTATTTTGAATATTTTTCAAAGGTTTATCGAAGCGCACTTCTTTTTGCTTCCCTTTGTCCGCCGAAGTTGGTCTCGAAGGACCGGCCTCTGGTATGGCGGGTTCCGGTTCCGAAGGCTTGGCAGCTGAAGCGTCTGCCGGTGCATCTTCCTGACTTGCTCCATAGTCTTTGAGGTAAGCTTTCCCTGAACGGGTTCCAGTAGCCAAGACCTCGTCTTCTGATGTCGAGTGTACCATAACCGTGTAACATGGTTTACGCTTCGAGTTCTTCTTAGACTTAGCCTTAGCAGCTTGAGTCTCTTTCTCGATCTCTGACACCAGATCTGGATGAACCCATATGATCTCGCCCCGCTGGGTAGTTAGGGGTAGCAGGTCATGATTTTGACCCCTAGTTGGAGGGAAATTAACGATGTTTATCATTGTCCGGGAAATAGGTCTAACACCGTCCGGGACTTCTTAGGGAGGCAGATCGCCAAATTGCAGAGAGATCATGTTGGCTGTGACCGTCTTCTCGCTGTTGCGCAGAGTGATAGCCTTAGCATCGATCAGCTCTTGGATCTTCCTCTTTAGTACATAACACGCTTTTGTAGGGTGGTGTATGTATCTATGGAAGACACAGTACTTGGGGTTGTTAGTACTGCCAACTTCATTAGGCCGCTTCTCCTCAGGAAGGGTAATCTTGTCGCTTTTGACGAGACACTCGAATATGCTCGGAATATCGTCGTCGTCGAAAGAGTATACTTCAATGGGCCTAGAAGTCCCAGGTTTCGTTTGTGTGGTTGCCGCAGTCTTTTGCCTGGACGTATTGATTGCCAGAGCTTCTTTTTCTTTGGAACCATGAGAATGGTCGCTGTTGGGGGATGACCTCTTGCCTCTATCGGAGGCAGAGATCATGATGCCATTATCACGCGCCTTCCGACTGTTGTCCTCGGCGGCTACCGCTGAGATGATGAACGAGGGCCAATCATGGAACTGATATGGTCCTGTGAACACCGAGATTACGGAAAGAAGGTTCTTCCTGCAAATGTCCACTAATGCCGAGTCTGGAACTCCGGGAGGCATTTGCAAAGTGGCTTGATTAAAACATTCGATGTAGGTACGAACGTCCTCTTTTTCCTTCTGTTTCACTTTGATGAGAGAGGACATAGACATGTCAATCCCTCCCTCATAGAATTGTGTGAAGAATAAAGCTTTGAAGTCTTCGAAGGAAGTAATACAGTTGTCTGCCAGGCTGCAGTACCACTGATAAGCCACTCCCGAGAGATAGCCCTTGAATACCCGAGTGAGGAGGGCGTCATTCCCTTGCAATAGCACCGTCATCATACTGAAGTAGTTCATTTACTGACTCGGTAATATTTTTCCCTCGAACAAAGCCATAGTCTGTGGTTTGTATTTAGGAGAGAAAGGGGCCTTTTCCCATATGGCTGGGTAAGGCTAGTTGATTCCCAATTTCTTGAGCTGATCTTTATGCTTCAAGGCATCAAATTGGGCTTTCAACTCCCGTACTGCCTGCATCAGATTTTTAGCCAGTAGCGGGACCACGGAGTGGTGAGGAATCGGTTGCATCACGACTCCAACGGGAGGTAATACATTCTCCGAGTGAGGAAGCGGAGGAACTGCTGACTCCTGATCTAGAGCAGGCTCTTGGATCACGTTGGATGGTGGTAAGTCCACCCCCACACATATCTGAGTTGGAGGGACCAATGCTTGAGCCATTACAGCTGTGTGTTGAGTCAGCATCATCTGATGCATGTTCTCCATCATGGATTGCATCTCTTTCAGAGATGTCTCTAGTACAGTAATGCGTTGCTCAGCGCTCCCCGACGGGGAAGCTTCCTCGCGTTCATCTCTAATGGCATAAACTCCCATCTCCCTGGGTGTCATTGAAGGATCAGTATAGGTCTCTGTAGAAGTTGACTCTATACTTTCAGTATCTGATTCGGGAGACTGGCGACCCCCAGCATCGGAATCGGACGAGTATAAAGTCGGTTGTCGTAACCTCGAACGGGTGTTTCGGAACACCCCAGCTTCAGTGTTCCTAAGGAGCTTGTTGAATTTTTTTCGGCTCGGAGTTCTAGAGGGAAGACGTCTTGAGCTCGATCTTCCTCTAGGTATGTGTGAAGCCATGTTCACAGATGCATGTGTGGGCTCTTCTTCCTGGAAAGACGGAGAGTAGCTCAACCGGTCGAAAACTGACCATTTTGCTTCAGAACAGCAATAATTAACTATAATCCTATGACTATTACAATAGTGCTCGCTAGGAGGCATAATAGACATGCTGGAAGATCCCCTCTCCTTGCGTTTCTGGATCAGATACTCACGCAGGTCAGGAGGAGTTACAGAAGAAGAAGATGGCTTGTTCCTTCTGTTCATATCAGTGGGCATGCGGATGTTGGGAACCATAGTTTTCCCTGTGCCACCCGTATACAATAGGTTGGCCATCTAGGTAGCGGATAATCCCCGAGGAGTTTGTCTTTTCGCAAACTGAGCCCTCTTTACGCTGTGGGGCTTCGCTTGGCGTAGTTTGGAGCTCTGCTCAGGCTGGCATAAAGCTGAGGAGGTCCTCAGTCGGCCGTCTGCTCCTCGCATAATTCGGAGGGCGGGCAGATTCTTCCCTTGCTGGCGTAAAGGCCGAGAAGTTGAGCAGTCCGCCACTTGCTTTCCCTTGCGTAGAGTGCAGGGTCATCTGCTTTTTCGCAAAGGGCAGATGCATTTTTATGCGCGGAACGTGTTTGGAATTTCTGATTTGGCGCTAAGGCATTGTCAGAAATTCTGTCTGCCACATCATCGACGGGAGACTGGATTTTACGTGCAGAGCGCGGATTAGACTTCTGGACTAGCGCTGAGGCATCGCCAGAAGTTTTGTCTACCACGTCACGGACGGGAGACAGAGTTTTACGTGCAGAGCGTGAAGGTTGTGCAGCTACAACCTAGTTGGTCGGAGAGTCGAAAGGAATGGTAGGGGATGTCTTGGACATCCAAACCTTACGCAGCTTCCTGTTGTCTTGGACAGAGAGAGAGTGAGAGCTACCCTATGTTCGAAGCATGTCTTCTTAGGCAGACTGGTCGAACTGGACGACCAGGGTCTTCTTCACGGATCCCACGGATACCGCATTGTGTTGAGCAATTGGTTCCTCATCAGAAGAGAAAGATGTCCCCAGCAGAGTCGCCATCTTGTGTTTGATAATAAACGAAAGAAATAAGATGAGGTTTATACCAAACCCGCTCTTAGGTTCACAAACAAGAAGTACAATTAATCCTATACGAGGATGTCGAGTACAATTTTTTTATTTGGGTAAATATTGCTATAGGAGTATGATCTGCAGTCGATCACTTTGTCCCTTGGAACACACGATGATGAAGAAGTGTCATAGAAGACAAAAAGTAGCTTCGAAGGTTGCTAAAGAGAGTGGATGCTCGAAGCCAAAGTCGTCGATCACTACTCTTTGCCTGAGCTCTGGATTCTTCTCTCTCAAAGACTCTTTGACTCTTAGTTCCTTGACCTTGGTTCTGACCTATTTTCTCCACCTATGGATTTTTCGAGCTTGAAATCTGCAACCCTTTTTTTTGACCTTGGACCTCTGTCAATAGAGGTCTCTATTTATAGGGTTTTAGTGACAGTGACCACTCAGTCGGCGTAGAAGCCGGATAGTAGAAAGTATAGCACCCTTTTACGTGATGGTTACAATAACCGTTGCCTACGTATAAATGATCTCCTGAATGAGCGTGTGACGCGTGTCCAATTAAGAGATAATGCGTATAACTGCTGCGAAGATCACGGCATAAAAGCCACGTAGTTAGTTATCCCTCGCGTAGAAAAGGTTGGCGTAGAAGCCAATAACTGTCACTATGGCGTAGAAGCCAATAAGTTATCAAACCGGCATAGAAGCCGAGTAGGCATAGAAGCCGAGTAGGCATAAAAGCCGAGTGGGCGTAGAAGCCGAGTAGGCATAGAAGCCGAGTGGGCGTAGAAGCTAGCTGATCCTCCTTCCTTGACTGAGACTTGAGCAAATTCTGGACCGAACAGCTTTAATACGCATCAATGCAAATATGGCCTGAGTTGGCGTATTCCAAGGAGATAGCGTACAACGTGCTCCCATAGCCGAGAATAGCCTGATGGCGTAATGCGCAAAAGCAATGATGTGGACATTTTAGCCAAAATTATGGCTTTTGGAGATATAATCAAATCTCTTGTATTAAATGCAGAGATCTGCCCCCATCCTGCGCATTAAATACGAAGGCGTGTCTCAAAGATCTGTCATCATTCTGCGCATTAAATGCAGATACGTGCCTCAAAGATTTGCCATCATTCTGCGTATTAAATGCAGAGACGTGCCTCGAGCTCTGTCATTACTCTGCGCATTAAATACAGAGACGTGCCTCGAGCTCTGTACGAAGAGCAGCTTTTGATGTGGCAGCCTGTTTGTCTTCTGTGGAGCGTAGACAGCTCACAACTGCCTGTGTAAAACTAGGCAACGTATTCCCTCGTATGCGTAAAAGCGGTTTACGCCAAGAAAATGGCACTAAATGACAATCTGGGTCGCTGTGCCGCGCTATTATTATAGCCGTCGTCTGGGTAGTCGTGCAGTACTCTTTGTCAGGAGTCAGACGTCAGGTTCACTGCATGATTTGACAGGTTCATTTTGAGAAATATGAAGCGTTCCTCGTACACTTCAATGCTGCATTAAAAGCGGATGAGTTTTACGCCATAAAGGAGATGTAGCACCCTTTTTACGCTGAAGCAGCCTGGACATACTGTATTATGCGGATAGTCCTTGAGCTTATATTTTACGCTGTACTTAGCGAAAAAGCTATGTTGTACGCCGATGGCTCTGAAGTCATCTTTTTACGCTGCCCAGCACCAATATGCTGCGTATAGCTTTCCAGCGTATTTTTTATGCTTCTACACTTGGCCTTGCACCAGTGCGTATCGCGCCTATCTCGATACCCAAACTCAATACCTTGGGTATTGGCCTAATACCTTGGTGATACCTTGGTATCCCAAGGCAACTCAATACTAACATAGCTAATACATATATAACTAAGCTAATATTAACTATATAATTAACACTATAATGTATCTAACTAATAACAATAATAATTAATACAAGTATATATATATATATATATATATTTAGCTAACTATTAGACTAATAAGGTATACATCTATACTAACATATATATATATATATATATATATATATATATATATATATATATAGCTAACTTAATAGATCAACTAACAACTAAACTAATCCCAATATACCTATCATATTAACAATCTCACATCAAAACCTCATAACCCAACACCCAACTACTAATAAAACTGGAACACAAACCAAACACTGAAACTGCACAGTATAGATACCTGGATACTGAAACACCACAACTGAAACTACACAATTACTGTATTGTGTCTGATCAAGCTTGCTGAAACCACCATTTCTGAAATGCACAGTTGAATTCTGCAACCGATACTGTGGTTGGCTCAAAACTTCAGTGTGCATTCCTCAGTTGCACTGAGCTGCTGCTCGGGCTCGAAACTGCAGTGCTCTCGAGCCACAGTTGCTGTGAGCTGCTGCTCTGCTCAACTGTAGTGCTCTCGAGCCACAGTTGCTTCCTCTCATTGAACTGTCGAGCCCCCCGTTGATACCTGCTATGCATGTCCTGATGCACGAGTTCGACCCGCTGCTTAAATCCTCAACACTGCCACAATGTCCCTCACACACCCTACACAAACACAACACAAGCACAACACTAACATAACTCTTACCTCTAAGTATATATATATATATATATATATATATATATATATATATATATATATATACACATAGACACACACATATACCCAAACACAAGATACACTATTATATACACTATATTTTCATAGATAGCATATATATATATATATATATATATATATATATATATATATATATATATATATATATATATATATATATATATATATATATATATATATATATATATATAGGAAAAAGGGCAAAACAACAAACACATGGAGTGCACCACACCCGTATCACACTTGTTCTATGATATGCTTGAGATACGGCTCCAATACACAACCAAACACATCCCAGAGGAAACAAACAAGTCTAAAACACTAATTATGAATAATACGTAAAGTAATTAGAGTATCTACGTGTCCGTGTCATGATGTGATATGCACAAGGCCCTATGTCGGAGGAAAACCCCCAAAATCAATCTGTTTTATCAAATTAACAAGATACAGCCTACATGTATCCAATTATGGACATGACACTAGTCACAAACAAGCAATCAAGTGTCAATTAGATCTATTAGACCCAATAACAAGCACTACATGTGCCAATCTCAGAATTCTCCTAAAATTGGTACCAAATTGGACATAACTTCCACCGTAGGTCTCCGATGAACCTAAAACCACTTTCTATGGGTAGCCTATGCATGTGGGTTGGTTTTTCATGGTTAAATCTTAGATCTAGAGCCTAATAGAAGAGGGAAAACTGAAATGAACCTATTGGGAGATGGATTCTCAATAAAAAATCCCCAATTGCCAAGTAGCTCCTCTCCTTGTAGATCTTGGCCTCCTCCTCCTTGCTCCTTGCTTCCTTCTTGTAGATCCTTGATGTAAAAATCTCAATGAAGAATTTATAAAGAGATTGATGAAGAATTGGTGGAGAATTGATGAGGGAATGGAGAAAAATTGTGAAGAGGGAAATTGTAGATCTAGAATTTGGAGTAAAATAAAATGATAGCACTCTCTCTCTTCTCTCTCAATAGGCCGACCATGTAAACCCCTCCCCAAGCAATGTACAATGTCATAAATACCCCTCGGGGCCTCTCGTGAAGAAATTAATTAGGGAGGGAAGGTTCTAGTCTAATGGTTTCACTAATTAATCAAGCCTCCTAATCCATGGGCCTAATTCAATGGGCTAAATCTAACTCAACTAAAAGTTGGGTTCATGCATTCTAATAAATAAATTTAGTCCACTACACAAGTCTAAAACAAAACTACAACTATTAAACAATAGTAATACAATAATCAAATAATCATGCATGCACAAATATTAATTATAATTAAGCCTAAAATAAACTTACCCTTGTCAATTACCAAACTACCTTTGAGTGAAAAAATGAGGGTGACAGATATTCACAAAATACCGATACAGAGGACTTTCGACGGATACGGGTTAATTTTGGTGCGCACACAAGTCCGAACCGAGTTCCGCAAAAGTCCACACATCAAAAAATATCGTATGCGCCTTTCGATGCAATCGGTACGCGAAGAGGTTGTCCGGTTTGACGGGACCAACGTCGTATCGAAGTTTTCCATATTTTAAAAAAATAGTTTTTCTCATGAATTGGAACTCAAATTACTAACAATAGAAATCAAATTATTCTAATTGAAGTCATTGAAAGAGGTTACATGGAGAGCATACCAGAGAAGGCATTTTGGGAATCAGTTGAGTGTGGAGAAAGAAATTGCCTCGTAAAAGCAAGTGGTTGAAATTTGGTTCTGACTTGGGTTTGGGTGCTCACGGTCATGGAGTGTACTCGGGTCCTCCGTAGGTAGCCAACGGTGGTTGGTGGCGGTTGGGGATGCCGCGGGTGGGTCGGTGGTCGTTTAGGGGTGGTCATTGATGGTTGGGGGTCGCCAGCGGGGGTCGGGGAAGGCAGCAACAGTAGCAAAAATAACAGCAGTAGCAGTAACAAAGTAGTAACAACAACTATCATAGTAGTAGCCGTAGCACGAAGTAGCAGTCGCAGCAAGGTGGAAGATGAAGGGAAGGAGAACAGGGGGCTCGGGTGATGGTGTTGGTGGCTTGGTGATGGTGGTCGTGAGGTGGTGGCTCGAGTAGGTGGTGGTGGTGAATGATGTTGTGATGGTGAAGGTGGTGGTTATGGGGATGGTGGCGGTGGTGGTTGTCGTTGGTGGTGGTGAAGGTGGCAACTGTAATAAAGAGGGAGTGGAGGTAAAGGAGAGGATGGGTAGTGGTGAAGCTGGTGGTGATGATCGTTAGGGTGGTGGAGGTGATCGTGAGGGTGGTGGTGATGGTGGTGTAATGATGGCGGTGGTCGTGGAGATTATGGTGGTGGTGGTGGTGGCTGTCGTGAAGATGATGGTGGTGGTGGTGGTAGTGGCTGTCGTGAAGATGATGTAGGTGGTGGTGGCTGTCATGAGAGTGGTGGTGATGGAGAGGGGTCGTGTAGAAGAAGGAGAATGGTGAGGGTGAGGGTGGTAGTTTTATGAAGGAGGAGAAGTAGGAGGTGTAATAAATGATGAGAGAGAGGATGTGTATTTAATGAAGGAGAGTGAGAGGAGCTTGAGGATTAGGGCCGTCTAGGTTTCTTAGGGGGATGTGTGTGTGGGATATTGTCATGAAGGAATGAGTGGTGGGAGATGATGGGAGTTTGAATGGAGGGTTCTGATTTAAAGGGAATGGATAGTGATGCATAGTACCATGCAAAAAGAAGAGGGAGAGTTGTATGACCGGTCAAGCCTCACCAAAATAAATTTTCTTTATTTGTTCAAACCAATACGAGGTGTACACATAGCTAATCATTTATACAAAGGTCCCTATTAGTTTAAGATTTGCACAAAGAAGGGGAAATTGGATTGGATGTGGGAAAAAGCCATATTTGGTGTATTGTAGTGGAGAAAATTGGTGTGTGATGTTTTGTATGAGCCATGAGGGTGTGGGTGTGGGTTTGGATTGGTGTTGGGTTTAGTTTTGGATTAGGTTGAGTCGGTTGCTTTAAATTAAATAAAAATTGTGTCATAGATGTTCTTTAATAAATTGAAAGTGCTTGGGGTCTCAATTGGGGGTGACACAAGTGTTATGGACATAGTAGACTCGGAATATATTATCGTCATATATTGGGTTGCAAGAAATGGATCGATATTGTGTCTCCAATTTTGATTGGAATGGACATGTGTGCAAAGTTTGGGTTTAAAATTAGATATTGTCTGGCGATTATTGTGCGATTAAAATAAAGCACAAGATAGAGTATTTATGAGTGACACAAAGGTCGAATTAGAAGATTAGTTTGTCTAGGTCAAGGGTGTGATATTTGTTGGACGGCAGAAACTAGTGTAGTACTCTAGATATTTAAACAATGGTAAAGTGCAACAATTGAATCAAAATCACAAATAGTGAATTATAACTCCAAGAATTATTCCAAAATAATTCTAAATAAATTCCTAAACCTAGATTTTGGTCAGGGGGTATACACTAGGTCCAAAAGGGACAACTTTCGTAGTATTGTCGATCAACAAAATGTGCAGCAGACTACCAAAGGCTGTATGAACGATCTGAAAAGCCTATGAATGAATTCATGCCTTCAACCCCATCTCTTGTTCACTGTCATGATTCAATTTGGTGGTTGGCATGGGAGGTTGTGCCCAGGGTAGGCTTAAAGATGGCCTAAGTAAGGCTAAAAATTAAAGGGACACCAATATTAACGTATATAAATAGAACAAAATAGTTATAGTGTAGTGGTTATTAGTGTTGGATTTCTATGTTAGAATCCTTATTTCAATTCTTGGTAACAACAATATTGTTTTATTTTATATTTATATTTATATTTATATAATTTTTTAAATATTATGTACGACGTCCATTTTAAAAGTTCGCCACGAGTCCCATGAGCTCAGGGTCGGCCCTGGTGGTTGCGTTCTCTATCATCGATATAGTCTACAAAATAGTATAGTGGTGGATAATTATGTATCCTATGTTTCTTTCGGCTACTTCATTTGGTGTCAAGTATTAACAGTATGGAGCTGAATTTACAATAAAAAGGTAAATCAAGAACAGATTGGGTCTATGTAGGAATAGTAGAAAATGATTCAACAACATAAAATAATTTTTGATAGCAAAGACTCAAAAATTTATATGGTCAAAAAATAATATGAAATCTAGCATCTATTAATTTGGACTCCAAATTGAGCCTTACTATTATAAAAAATGAGTTCCTACATTATGAATATAGAAATTCTCAGTATACACTATAGCTCATGTGGCTGAGACGGGGTCATCATGAGGCTCCAATTAAAACTTACTATTCTACAAGATGAGTTCCTACATTCTAAATTTAGAATCTAGAAATTGGAGTGTAGTTTTTTCACGAGGCTTAATTTTATCATACAAAGAAAAAAAATTGACTGAATTGAAACTTAATACCCTCAACTATTCGAGTTTTTTAATTTGATTCCCTCAATTTTGATAGATATAAACTTAATACCCTTGTTACGCCCCAGTACCGAAATACGAAGACGGACATGGTCAGCTCCCCCGTACAAGGTATAGAATGTCGTACGACGATCACGGCTGTAACTAGACAAGAGGGTGCATGCTACAAGCAAGTCACTTAGGGTCACATAGAATATCTATTGTCTCAATCAGTCAAATAAGAACAGTAAACATAGAACATATATGACAAGGAACTAAGGCGTCCCAAACGCCCTGCCACAATATTCAAGAAACCAGCTGTGCAAAAATTAGAAGGCTGGCAGAGTAACAAGAGTAATGACGATGATCATGCAGTCCGATTAATTACAATCATGTAGGAAACTAAATATCCAAATTTACGACTAACAAGTGTCGGTGGCTAAACGCCCAAAATGAGTAAAATGTGAAATAACGAGCAGGAAAGAAGAGACCCACTCGTTTCCCTCAGTGACCATCTGCCTGGTGTGCGCCATTGTTCAGGGGAAAGTACGCTTGATCCTTGGATGCTGGCTCTAAATCTGGCCATACAAAACCAGTGGGGTTAGACCCCAAATAGCAAGTACCATAAAGGAAGCACGAATGCAGAAATAAAATCGGTTATGAAATACACACACACACACACACACACACACACACACATATATATATATATATATATATATATATATATATATATATATATATATATATATATATATAGTCCTATCTCGTAGTTTCGGTTTATAGCCTATCGTGACACAATAATCTAATCCTACAACCAAACAAGGACAAGGGTTAAACCATCGCACCATGATAGTCCATGTCCCTAGACTATTTGACAGCAGATACAATACGCAAACACGCTCTATTATATAATCGGCCAATCACTGCTTACTAGATGAAGTCTGGGTTATCCTAGAGATATTATGCATATAGGAATCCTCAGATCGAACCAGGTACTAGCAGGGTTAGCCGAGTCACAAATCGCCGCATAGCACATAGTAGTATGCACCGGTCCCTCGTAAGGCCACCGTGCTAAGATCGCATAGAATACATAATATCATATAGTATTTGGATATTGCCATCCTCTGGTGAGGATTTAAACAATATTCATGGGGACTAGCCTGCACACCCCAATTCAGATGACTGGAGGTGGCTAGTTAGGCACGATCTCGAGATTCCATTCTCTCCCAATGCTCTACAAGTTTAGTTGCCTAGTTAACCCTAATGTTAACTGGAATCTTATGACATGGTAACATGGTATTCCCCTTATATGACGTACCATAGTATGACCACGCTAGATACGAATCCACTTTATCACTTGATAGTTCAATTTGAATTCACCCTAGCATGATGCAACAATCAACAGATCCTAGCCACGCTTGGTCATTGACTAACCCTTATGTCCATGCTGGAGATTGAGTCATATCACATATCACGTAGTGCATAGGTATACCGCAGTGTAACCATATAATATAATCGTGTAGGAACACTTAGCACGTAGGAACACATAGCACGTAGTAAGTGTATCAACACGGATACAAGTGGTCGGGTCATAATGCATAGATGGGTCTAATACTTTTCTGGTCATCAAAGTCACATATACAACTCATAAAGTCCAAAGGAACATTCAACCGAAACTAGTCCAATAAAATATGTACAAGGGGTCGCATGCGCGCAAAAAGATCAAGGTCGCATGAGAAGTCAAGCCGCATGACCATCTTGGCCGCATAGAGTCATGCCATATGGAGTCATGTCGCATGGAGCCAGGGCTAGGTCTACTCCTCGGAATAAGTGATGAGGCAACAAAAATAAATAAAGTATCAGTGATGTGACATAAAGTGTGCCAGGAAGAAAAGACAAAACCATAAAAAGATGTGCCATGCACGGGTTCAGATTCATATGTCCAAGGATGGTGGCCGCATACTCTGCTTGCCGCATAAATGTCGGTGTCGCATGGGGTTCGATGCCGTATGGAGTGTTTTGGATTTAGCAAAATTCTCATTCGTTCAGCGAGTGAACACAAGTGTTTAAGGATACTTGGGCGACGACAGTCACACGTCCAACAAGATGGACTCATGATGGTTAATATGCGACAAGAGCTCTGGCTGCATAACCCTCTCAGGCTGCATAATACTCTCAGCCGCATAGCTCGCTGGCCGCATGAAGACTTCGTCTTCTCCAACAGCAGGTTCGGCCATGACGGAAAAGTTCCAAAATCTGAAATTTATTTTCTTCATAAAAACTATATTTTAACTCATAATTGAGTGAACCAAAATCCAAAACGTTCGAAATGAAGTCCTCCATCCTTCCCCAAAACTATTTTTTGAAAATATTATGTTTTAATAGATCAAAACCACTAAAAACTCAAGGAACCCATGAAACCCTATTAGAAAATTAGATCTAAGCAAATCTATCCATCAAAACTGAGAACTCCAAGTATTAAAAGCGGTCAAAATCATCATAAGCACATAATAGACAAACAAAATGCAGGAAAAGAACAAAAAATCAAAATCAAAAGGTTTCTCCATGTAGTGCAAGGTGTACTTGCCTAGAAATAAAAGAATGAGGAGAAATGGAGAATAAGGGAAAAGAGAGAAACAAGTTAGCTTATATAGCTAGGTTTGAGGTTTAGACCATGGATTCAAATTCATGAATAAACAAACCCACAAATAAATCATGAACCATGCTAAACCAAAGAATGGGTCTAGTCTCCATGCATGCAACCTAATGATCATATGAGCAAGAAATACTCTAAGTAGAAATAAATACAAGCAAGAAATAGATATATCCTAAAATACGTATTTCGAGAACGGGGTGCGACACCCTTTTCCAACTAATATTTTTAACTTGGTACCTTTCATCACCCTAACGTTAATTTTTACGTTTAAATTATTTTTCCCCTAAACTCCTATCTTCTTTCCCCCAACCCCCCTCCCCCAAACCCACCACTGCCACCTCCCTTCCCCACCGCCGTAAGCCACCCCCCTCCTCCGCCGTGCGTCACCCCCTCCCCCATCGCGCGCCACCCCCGCACTTCCCCCGCGCGCTCCTGCTGCGCGCCCTCGTCTTGCGTCCCTGCCACGCGATCCCGCTGTTGCTCCTGGCTACTACTTCTCCTCGTGGCTATTGCTCTCTGTTGTGCCTCCCCTCCCACCCCTCCGGCTGCCGGCACCGGAGAAAAGGGGGGCTGCTGGAGAGAGGAGAGGTGGAAAGGATATTTTTGTCATTTTCTTTTTCGATTAACACCATTAGGATAAAAATGGAGGAATGATATTAAGTTGATGTCTATCAAAGTTGAGGGTATCAAATTGAATAACTAGAATAGTTGTGGGCATCAAGTTATAATTTAGCCAATAAAAATTCTACATGATTATCGGGTTTAAATACAAATAACTCTAAATCAAACTACTTCAATTAAAGGGGTGAGGAAGTACCTAGAACAAGTAAGCATATGGAGTACCAATGGGAAGGTAGAAGTAGGCATTGCCGGGTAGCATGAAGCATAAATGATAGCTTAATAAAGAATTTGTGGTTTGCCATACAATATTCTGGATGCAAGGGGTTCCATGATTTATATTCAAACTTTCATCCAAACAAAGCTATTTGAAGTGAAGTTCTTTGATCATATTTCACATTTTTTGAACCTCTTAAAATTAAGGGATTGTTTGGTTGCCCATAGATGAAAATTACATGCAACAAATATTGCATATAAGAACTTGTCCTTGTATCGTATGCTAAACTAGAATAGAACTACAAGCTTGTCTAAAAGAGATAGATGGTCTGCTAGTTCATTTTGTCTGCATCACAGAGTTTATCTGATAGTATTTCATGCATTCGTATCGGTCGGACAATGGCTATTAGTGCAGAGCTGAACCTTGGTCCCGACTGCTATAATATTTGTGAAGAGCAACCATGAGTCATAGCTGCTAATAGCATCAGATAAAAGAGTCATTGGTTAGCTGGATTATCGCTACTGATCCTGAGTTTCTCGGGGACCAAAAAGCATATAGATAGTCCACTAAATGCATATGCTAGAGTCTTTAAAGAAATGAATATGACTCACGAGACACCCTGCGCACAAGAGATAGTAAATTAATCTGCTTATCGTATATGAACTGCTTGCCTGCTTGCTTATATATCGAACATGAACTATATTTTCAAAGATGTTTCCAAAAAGAAGTAATATGACTCTGCTATTGAACTGCATGTAACGAACATAGGTAAAAGTAGCAAGATCACTAGTAATATAATATTTTATAACATAATTACTTAGTGTTGGTTTTAGTAAATGTTCCTTCTATTCGTTGATTTTTTACTCACCACTACTTTCTCCAAAGTGCTGACCCACCAACAGTTTGCTTGTTCGCAGGTGATGGATCATCCGAGGAAGCGATAGCTGTGCCTCATCCCCAGGATCCGGAAATCTGGTTTCGATGCCTTGAGTCGTATCGATTGCTTTGAGCTGCTTTTGTATAGAGGGACATAATGTATGAAACGATACCATTGTATTCAGAGAACCTCGTGCCTTGATCTTTCCCCCGTTTATTCAGATAGATTATTGTTTGCAATATTGTTCCTCCGCTGCATACTCGTTCGATTCGATGATAGCCACAACTTTAATGATGTTGCCTTGTGCGGGCGCAATCCCAGGCTTGCACGATATCAAGTCTTGATGGAAACGATCGTCCCGCGGGAGAGCTGGCACGGTGATTCGCGCCTAGCACTGTAATCTTTGCCCCGTTTATTCAGATATATATATATTCTTTTCTCCACCAACCAAATATTATAAAAATACTATTGCCTATTCTATTTAAATAGTCTTTCTTGAATATTTTTTTTATGTTTTATCAAGGACACAAAAAAATATGACATGAATTATATTTTTCTATTTTCATAAAAAATATAAGGGAATTAGAAAATTTGCTACAAAACTTAATTAAATTAGGAAAAACACAACAAATTTGAAATTTTTTTTTAAATAAAATGTTCTGTCAGAGCATCTGGTGGAAATTGAACATGTTCAATTTTTGCAAGAGCCTCTGGCGGAAATGGCGAAAATTGAGAACCCTAATTTTTTACCGAACTCGAGTGACTCTTGTGGTTACCGAAGAGAGGTATAAGACCCCAGCTGGGTGGCAGAAGGTCAGTGGATCGAGCCACGTATGTAAACCTCCTGATTTTCAGATAGGGTTATTTTGGTAATTAACAATTTTTTATTAAAAGAATTTTTTATTTAAATAATTTAAATCATTAAAATAATTCTAGAAATTAGAAGCCCTTTAGTGTAGCCTTAATGCCAGGAATACATCACTAGCTTTTTCATCAAACCAACTTGTCTAACTCATACACACCACCACACACTCAACCCCCACCTTCCTACACATCAAACACCATACACCAAAATCTATTTTTAGAATAATAAATTCAGCATATAACCCCTATCCTTTCATCTCTCCATTCACATCAAAGTATGTAACTCTCAAACTCTTCCTCTCCCCACTAGCAAAAGTTGTAACCCGACCCAAACTCTTTCCCTTCCCACTAGGCTGTCCATAACCCCCTCTCTCTGCCTCCCCCATTCAAACCACCTGAATAAAATTTCTTCATAACCCTCTCCCACTTATTTTATCTTCACAAACCATCTCCAAAGTCCTTCTCCAACTCACTCCACACCTCCATCTATCCAGCCCTACCCAGGCTGAATTTGAATTCAGCAACACCCTCACCAATCCAGCCATATCTTCCTCCAAAGTAAGTATATTTCTTTAAAATTTAGTATGCTTCTTTATCTATATGTTACTCACACTTTCTCTTCACAAACCTTCCATCAAAACTCACTCTAAGTTTCTCAAAATAGCCCCGCCATCAGAGGTGTTCAGGCTGAATCCGAATTCAACATAACCACTTCTCAGGCAGCTCCACCACCTCCACAGCCTCCAAACCACCACCACAGCACCTAAATCTCCTCCCCTCATTCATACCTTGGCGAGCACCTCTATCACCCTTTGGATCGCCTCCTTTGAGCCAAGGCCGACGATAGTGGTAGTGCAACCCCCGGAGGTCGAAAACTTCGTTGGAGTTCAACCAACCATCGTATACACCGAGTTTTAGTGATTTTTCAATTAACCTTTCTCAACCTCTCTTTTCTTCATGATGATTATGGTTATAGAGGATTCATGAACACATCTTGATGTAATCTAATAATCACCCTCCCCTTGTGTGCAATCCATGCATCAACCTAGTTAGCAAACATAGTACATGCATATGGTTGCATGAAAGTTATGATATTGAAAATGAGATTTTTGCACCCTAGTAATTTAATATTCAGAAGTATATGAATAATTTTTAGATTAATATACATATTAAAATGTATATTTTAGTGATTTATTTGATGAATAATGGATAGGTAGGTTGCATGGTTAATATTGGTGAACTGGTCTATATGTTTGTATTGATATTGTAATATGAAAAATGTGTTGTTTCACTATAGTTAATTAAATTTCAGAATTTTAATAATAATAAACATAAATATATATGTATTAATACGTTTATTTAGTGGTTTAGTTGATGAACTAATGAAGGGTAGAGTGCATGAATAGTAGTGGTGACTATGTATAGTTATATTGCATGCAAATATATAAACTTGAATATAAAAAGTGTGCATGAATATGTATATTAATAATTAAAATAAATTTTAGAATATTAAACTTAATTATTTTTGTATTTTAAGATGTTAAATAGCAGAATAAAGTGGTTCCATGCATGTTTAATTAATCGATTAGCGTCGTATAGCGTCTTGCGACATTGAACCATACCTACGTCGTGTAGGAATATGTTGTTTAACACACGAAAATGCCTATACATACACGTGGTATATCAATATACGAGATCCTCACAATGTAGTAGAGTAGCGTGGCACGTTGTTCGAGACCATGCTAATATTTAGATTGTTGGCAAGGTACGCCAAATATTGGTTGTTCTTGCGCAACGATCACTTGGTTAGTTTTCATAATCGATAGTCGAGTGGTATTGATTGGAATACGTTGACAGGACAACTTGGATCCGCCGCACTTCCAGTTGACAACATTGGTCAGGCAGCCCACAATAGCAACCAACAGGCAAGTGTACCTTGCCAAACTTGCAGTAGATCATATTGTATTATTTGCTTGAGTTTACTTTCATATGTACATTCTTGTGATTTACTTGTTTACCCTAGGACCGTGAGATGTTGCTTAGCGTCCGAACGAGATTCGGGTGTCGACGTCGTACGCGGAGTCGAGCTACGTCACTTAGAGAGTTGATACCACGATCCCATTTTACGCGCTTACACTACTAGCACGACAGAGCATAGGACACCTGACATTGATTACATGAGACAGAGTTCGTCTTGATGTATTTCTTGGTACCAGGATTCTGTGTTGGATTATAGGTTTTATGACGTTTACAGACATACTTATATACTTGTACTTATGACTCGTGGTGATAGATAAAGGTCTTGGCCCTACGTGTTACTATGTGATACATAAGGTTACATGGGAGGGGAGAGTCACACCATACTACAGGCTGATTTTTGTTATATATATATATATGATTAATGCTCTCATTTGCATATCACTTAGTTGGTTACGTAGCTTGTCCTTGAGGATCTATTTTTACTGTATTATTTTTCTTTTGGCTTAAGTGTTTATTGTACCTTGCTATGTCCCCTGAGGACCTGGTGTTTGATAATAAACGAAAGAAATAAAACTAGGTTTATACGAAACTCTTTCTTTGGTTTACAAACAAGAAGTACAATTAATCCTATACGAGGATGTTAAGTACAAAAATTTAATCTGGGTAAATATTGCTATAGGAGTCTGATCTGCGGTCGATCACTTTGTCCCTTGGACCACACGATGACGAAGAAATGCTGTAAAAGAAGGAAAAGCTTTAAAAATCGCAAGAGAGATTGGATGCTCGATGCCAAAGTCGTCAATCACTCCCCTCTGTCTGTGCTCTAGGATCTTCTCTCTCAACAATAAAATCTGATCTGATGCTCTCTGATCCAATCCTTCCACCCTTTTTTGACCTCTATCAATAGAGGTCTCTATTTATAGAGTCCAATTGTCGTAACCGTCCAGTCGGAGTAGAAACCGAACAGTGGAGAGTGGGGCGCTCTTTACGCGGCGGTTATGATAACTGCTACCCACGTCTAAATGATCTTTCGACTCTGCGTGTGACGCGTGTCCCATTATAAGGTAACGCGTATAACCGCTGCGAAGATCATGGCATGCAAGACACGTGGGTAACTGTCCCTTGCGTAGAGATGATTGGCGTAGAAACCGAATAGTTGTCATACTGGCGTAGAAGCCAAGTAGGCGTAGAAGCCCAATAGCTGTCAAGTTGGCGTAGAAGCCAAGTAGGCGTAGAAGCCAAGTAGGCGTAGAAGCCCAGTAGGCATAGAAGCCCAATAGCTGCATGGATAGGTAGCCAGCGTAAAGATAGCCGATCATCCTTCCTTGACTAAGGTCTTGAGCGTATTCTGGACCAAATAGCCTTATCACGCACCAATGCAAATATAGCCTGAGTTGGCATATTCCGAGGAGATAGCATACGACGTGCTCCTATAGTTAAAAATAGCCAGGTCGACGTATTTCAAGGAGATAGCGTACAGCGTACTCCTATAACTGAAAATAGCCTGATGGCGTAATATGCAGAGGTGATGATGTGGACGTATTAGCCATAATTATGGCTCACCTAGTCGTTAAAAGTAGAACCAAATCTTATGCATTAAATGCAGAGATCTGCCCCATCACGCGCATTAACTGCAGAGATGTGCCTCGAGTTCTGTACAGAGAGCAGCTTTTGACGTGGCGGTTCGTTTTATCTCCTGCTGAGCGTAAAAGATCATGTCTGCCTGTGTAAAACTAGGGAGCGTATTTTCTTCAATACGTAAAAGCAATTTGTATCAAGAAAATATTACTAAACGACGGTTTGGGTCTTTATGTAGAATCATTATTACAGCCGTCCTCTCGATCGTCGTGTGGTACTTTCTGTCAGGGGTCAGGTTCACTATATAATCTGATAGGTTCATTCGAGGAATACGAAGAGTTTCTCGTACAACTTTCTGCTGCATTAAAAGCAGATAGGTTTTACGCCGAAGTGGCGATGTAATAACCTTTTTACGCTGAAGCAGTCTGGAAATACTGTATTATGTGGGTTGTTACGCTGAATAGCGTTGAACTCTGTTGTTTCGCCAATGACTCTGAATTACGCCACCTAGTGCTGAAGCTCTGTTTACGTGGCTTCCTGCATGTTTGAGGGTTTTACAAGTATAATTCCTCAGCGTATTTTTCATGCTTCTACAAGACCCCCTTCAAAGTTTTTAAATTCCTCGTAATTTGAAACACTTTGAATGAAGCATGAAACGGTCAAATTTGACTCGTTCCACGAGGCTGATTTCTCGGCAAATATTTAGGGATTTGTTGGGATTTGGTGTGATCTCCTCTGCCTATATAAGGGCGACTGAGTTAACCTATTTTTTTCCTATACTTCCTTCATCACAAAAAGATAGTTGCCGAACTTCGTCGAGTCGACTTGAGGAAGAAGAAGATCATGTTCTTCCAGCATGTAAAGAGCTGTAAAAAGAGGCATCTTCGAGCAAATGTCCTCTGCAACGATGGATCATGGAAGAATATCATAACTTTCTTTGCTCGGGATGATCAGCAATTTCATATGGCGATTCGTCCAGGAGAGAGGAATGGTCTCATTTGGCCACACAGCTTGCAAGCTGTATTTTCTTCCATCATAGAGCTGGACGATGGTAGGCAGTCTGGCCCTGTCTTCCAGTATTTAGTTGGGTCTGAACCCTCAACTCAATTTCTAGGGCATGCCTACCATGGAGTATGGAGGGTGGGCTTGAATAATTTAGACATGCCCAGTTCTGTATCCTCCCGCCATTAATCATTTTTTTTGTTAATCGGCCACGGAAGCCGATGAACTGCTGTAGAAGACGAAAAAGATTTCCACCAATACAAGAACCTGGCAGAACAGATTCTTGGCGTGATCCTAAATGAAAATGAGAAAACCTTTGTAGAAAAAGGATTTATATCATATGTAATCATGAAGATGAAAAACCCTTTGTAAACTGGATTTCCATCATATGTAATCATGATTAATGAAATTGTCTTCTTTTAAGCATCTGATGATTTTCCATATTTGCTATAATGAAGTCTGAATATGCGCAGCTTCGGCCGACTGAATAACTTTAGGCCGACTCTGATAAAAGAGTATCTGATCTCGTAACGTAACTGAAGACGCGTAGAAATCTTCTTAGCATTTAAGTTGAATGTCCAAACTGTCATGCTGTTTTGAACAAGGAGTCGCGTAGAATTCTGAACTGTCACTTCTCTGATACAAAGAATTTGTTGTTCAGACCGTCACCTTCAAGAATGTTTTCCCGAAAATCCCTTGAAAAGGGCGAGAAATGTCCGTTGAACAGGCCATACTTAAACTTTTGTAAAAGATTCTGACTGGACTTTGGATGAACTTCCAATAGCCCAAGGAGAAGAGTCATCTTCAATGTTGAACTCTGCGTATTTCGGGCACTTGGAATATTTTGTAGACAAAAAGGAGCATCTTCTGTGTAAACCCTTGTAATTGGCCGTCTGTAGTTTTCGAGCATAGAATCATAGATTTGTAGCTTCTGAGCGTAAAAAAGCTTCTGAGCGTGAAATCACAGATTTGTAGCCTCTGAGCGTAAAGTCGTAGGTTTTTAGCTTCTCGAGCGTAAAAGCTACCGAGCATAAAAGCATCCGGGCGTAAAAACATAGACTTATAGTCTCTGAGTGTGAAATCATAGATTTGTAGTCTCTGAGCGAAAAAACTTCTGAGCGTGAAATCGTAGATTTGTAGCTTCTAAGCGTAAAGTCATAGGTTTGTAGCCTCTCGAGTGTAAAAGCTACCGAGCATAAAAGCATCCGAGCGTAAAACCATAGACTTATAGCCTCAGAGCGTAAAATCATAGATTTGTAGCCTCTGAGCGTAAAAACTCCTGAGCGTAAAATCATAGATCTGCTCTGCGTGTAAATTCTGGATCCACTGATCGTCCGTCTTCTTCTTTTAAATGATAGGCTGACGTGGTCCCAAATCATAACCGAATATTAAATATCGGATTTGGTTAGGAATTTGAAGAGTTATCTGAACTCTATAAATACCCCAAGGCTTTGAGAGAAGAAACTCTTCATCTGTCTTTTGCAAAAAACCTTCGTCTCTTTGAGAACTCTTCTTCGCTTCTTCTCTGAGCACTCTGAGTTTTTAGCAATGGCACCGAAACATGCTTCCACCGCTAAGGGAAAGAAAGCTGCGTCTTCTTCTTGCTCCTCTGCTCAAGCACGAGGAACTCCCATTGGGCTGAGTGAACCCCGATCTGAACGAAGTGCCCCACCGTCAAGTTGTGCACCAGGCGTCATAGGTAAAGCTTTTGGGACAAAAAAAATGAAGAAAACCCTTCGCACACGTTGTACGTGAACGCGCTAGGTCATCTTCTGTGCTGAGAGCCTCTTCGAGGAAGATGATGCACAGAGATGTTTTATTATTTACGCCCACATTCCTAATGTGTCAGCGTAAAAACTCCATATTTTAGCAGTCTGGCGTAAAAGCTTTGACTGTCTAAATTTGGCGTATACTACAAACTTTGAGTGTTATGCTCTGGATGAAAATTTTGGCATAACAACTCAAATTTTGGCAGTCTGGCGTAAAAAACACAGACTGTTAGATTTTTGTGTATACTGCCAACCTTGAATTTTACGCCTTAGAAATAGGTTCCAGCGTAAAAACTCAAGTTTTTTTACAGTTTTGGCGTAAAAGCACAGACTGTTGATCTTTGGCGTAAGCTGCAAGACTGTAATGTCTAGTATAGAAACTGACTTGTTCTTCTTGCATTTTGTAGTGGACTTGCAGATCCCTCTGTTGGCTGAGGTGATGGGTTCTGCTGCTGGGATGTTGAACTCCAATTATCTGGAGGATTTGTCCCATATGACATTCCCTATTTCTGGAACCCAGTATCCTGAAGGAAGGGGAATTTTAATATCGTCTCAAGGAGAACGAATGCTATTGAGTATGATCAGCGGGGAGCCCCTGACGTATATAGATGGGGACAAATATATAAAACCATCTTTCCTATTCGGGGATATGATTGATAAACAATCCCAGACGAAGCCCAAGAAGGAAAACTGGATTTTTACTACTGAGGGCATGGTCATGTACCTGCCCAGGATGCCGAGAGATTACCCTATCTCGGCATTCTTCTATGCCACGCATCCCAGGAAGATGTCATGGACCCTGACCCCTGATCTTCACGGCCAGCCGGGGAAGATATTTTATCAGAAAGGATCAGATAGAGGATTATTTATGAGCCGTCCTTCAAGTCCTGTTATGCCTTTCAGGGGATTACAGCCGGGGAGTGTCCCGAGTGAAGACACTACACTACTCCAGCCAGTTCAAATATCGACTTTTTATAATGACTTCATGGGGCCGGGAGGAGTATACACCAAAGTTAATCCTCGGACCAGCGGGTGGCTTAGCCCCAAAAATCTTCGATGGGCTCGTTTAACTGCCTGGGCCCTGAAGCATTTTCAGACGGAGCTGGAGAGCATTGGTCTGTTCGCGGCTGTGAATGCTACCAGTATTGGGTTACCTCTCAACCCCAACCTATTTTTGGCTTTGATGGAGCGGTATATCTCGCTCACTGGGACTTTCGCCACTCCGCTAGGGGAGTTGGGATTGGCCCTTCATGAGATGGCAGAGATTTCAAGGCTGGCAATGGGGGATACTCCATATGAAGAGTATGTTCCCACAAACAGGGAGCTGAGGGATACAAACCCTCGGGTAGTGGCAGTGTACCAGGAGCTAATGTGCCATTATCTTGCCTGTACCACCTTCTACAATGAGCCTTCTGATTTGGCTCATACCAACAAATGGGCGTCCTATCTCTTCTTTCATCAGGCCAGAGATGCTAAGCCAGACAAAGTTGTGGATAGCAGGGATAAGCCTTTGAACTTTCTGAGCATGCTTAATGCTCAAATAGTCGATGACCTTATTGAAGACGCTAGGGCTTCAGATCAAGTTCTCGATGAGGAGATAGGGAGTTATTATGCAGGCATAAAGCCTACAGTTATATGAGGTATTGCCACAAGCCTCTGTCAAGGGAAGCTCAACTGGCTGGCTTCCTCTCTGTATGTCTATGTCGATTGGTAGTACCTGGCATCGCATCTGCGGATCGCATTCATCGTAACATCTTATGGCCTACAGTGCGTTTGGTGTTTGGGGCAAGACTGGGCCTGCTCCCTGCCATGGTATGTCGGATACAAGCTGGCCTAAGGGCCATTACTGATGGACTGCTTGCAGATGAAACACGGCGTGAAAGCTTTCCCAGGGTAGAGTTACTGTTCCTATATCTGATGAGATGGTTAATTCTTCATAACCCCAGGGTGATGTCTCCCGGCTCAGCCAGTAGTTCGAGAAATAATTTCCTGTCGAATTACAAGAATTCCTCTTGGAATGTGACGACCGTGGTAGATTATCGGCGAGCATTAAATTTTGCTCATAGCTGGAAGCTCTTTTGTATCGTCCCCACTGTACATATTAATCAACAGGGGACGAAACTTCAAAATTCGGGTCACGGGAAGACCGTTCTTTCTCCCGAAGCTTTTTATTGGTTGGTCTGCATTAGACTTTCCCATTTGTTGTACAAAAGTGAAGACCATTGCTTCTTGGAGCCATATCTGCCTAGTCGGTTCGCCAGACATTTTGGATATGACCAATTGCATGTGGGAAATGCCATCACCAGCTTCAAGTCCAGAGATGGACTTATTGATGGAGCGAGAGGATGGCGGTACTTCATAATGGGTTATACTAGAGCAACCTTTACTATGCCCGCGACTTCTCTCTCCATGGAGTTGCGCATCCTCCATTCATACGCACAATTTTATGTGACCATCAATACCCTCCATCGCAATTTTGATATGCGTGGAAGTTTTAGGATGCCCTCTCATAAGTCCACTGGAAGAGAGGAGGTCCCATCAGTCTCCTCTGACGAAGGTGAAGACCCTGTCGGTCCAGATGAGTTTTTGTTGACAATACCGAGAGACGTAATACCTCCGCATGCAGAGCCTCTTGTTATCCCCAGTAAGCGAAGGGCCTCTACCCCGAAAGAGCCTTCCCCTCGCAAGAAAAAAAAGACTGTCAGTGGTCCTACAAAGACTTCCAGCCATGAGGCTCCTAGGTGTCACGCCCCGGTCCTAAAATACTGTGGGACTAGTTACGTGGCAATGGCCAGCAGTACGCACCGATGGACAAACCCAATTTAATGGATCCATCAGGGCATACTTAAGCTGTAAAAACAGGTCTACGACAATATGGCACAATTAATCTCATCCACACAAAGTATAAAAGTATGATCCACAGGATAAATAAGGAATGTAAATCATCAGCTCGTCTCAACAAGTACTTCGGGGAACAACCCGATAAATATCTAGTATAATGGTTCAACAGACCAGAATATAAAAGACTAAAATAAATAATAAATACTGAGCATGAAACATGGATGCTCAGGAGAAGTCTTCAGCTAACACCTCATCCTCGGATGGCGGTACAGCTCCTGGATCAGCTCCTGCAGCGGTCCCGTATACCTCGGGATAGATCTCGTCCTCAAATCCTGGGGACATAATCCGGATCCAGGTCCTCAGGGGACATAGCAAGGTACAAGAAAGCTCAAGCCAAAATAAATGCAGTACAGAAAATAAATAGAATAAATAGGGCAAGTAAGTAAACATCTATGTGAAATGCAAGAGAGAATATCAATAGTACTCAGGTTGAAACAACTACAAGCTCTGTGTAGGGGAGCCAGTAGCAGTGGTGTCATGAGGTAGTCTAGCTCAGCGGGAGACTGAGTAGCCGGCATAACATAATCAACCTGTAGCCTGTGGGTCTCTCCAGCAATAGATGGAACAATAGGGAGTACTAAATAACCAGCTAAGTGATATGCAAGATGAGAGCAGCAATAGAACTCAGGCTGAAGCTACTACAAGCTCTGTGTCGGGGAGCCGGTAGTAGCAGTAGTAATGAGTAATGGACCAAGCTCGTCTTCAGAGTCTTGTGCCTCACAATAATAGGGGTGTATATATATGATCAGCCTGTAGTCTGTGTGTCTCTCCCCACCCAATGTAACCACGCATATCATGACCATAACGTCTCATGTCCATGTCAGCGGGATCATAACTAATGCACAAGTCATAATGTATCTAAGAATATAGTATCTCTGTCAAGTCCTGTATCCTATACAGAATCACCACGAATATCTCGGGAAGATCCTGTCTCATGAACAATGTCAAGTGTCCTGGGTCATAGTGTACTTGGTAAGACAAGTACGAGAAGATAAAGTGTCACGTATATCCATCTCTAGATGACAATACACAACACCGCGTACGGTGTCGGCACCCGACTGATAATCGGACGCTAAGTATGTCACACGGTCCTAGGTTAAGCATCCACAGCAATATAATAAAGCAAGAAAAATATGTAACAATACTGCAGAGTTTGGCAAGGTACACTTGCCTGACGTCCGAATACCAACAACTGTCCCTGTATCAGTGGATCCGGTAGGTACTACTCCAAAAGCTGTAATAAACATCACCAACAGTCTTAGAAGATGTCAAATAGCTAGAAATGCCTGTACTTACGTCCAATTTGGACACAGGGGCAAAAAGGACATTTTTGGGCCAAAGCGGGGTCCACATGTGGGCCACTTTGCACCGAAAAGCGTGTTAGGGTTAAAGGTCTCCAAATTCTGCAGACTCAGTGTCTACCAGTCAGTATTAATGATACAAACCCAACGGAACTTTCAGAATTGGATTCCGATGAGCCGATCATAAAATCGTCCGTCAAGTGGAGCCTGTGGGGCCCACGATACGCGATTTTGTCAATGTTCTCAGAATCGAACCAAACTTGGGTCACAGGACCAGCGTATTGCTACGAGTCCGATGGTGCAAGTTTCGTCTCGATCCGACGTGTGTATACAAAGTTACAGTATATTCCAGAAAGGACGGATACGGGGTGTCGTCGGCGGATACGCGTTGATTCCGGTGTGCACGCACATCCGAATCGACTTCTGCGAAATCCCACACGACCGTATCAGTGTCGCGCACGGTTCGGTAAAGACCGCGTGCGACCAAGTTGTCCCGTTTGGCGGGGCGCACTCAGTTCCGGGGTGAAACAGGGCATTGTTTTTTCTGTTTTTGGATCACGGTGTGCGATCACCACAGGACGCGATGCACCGAGCGGGTTGCACGGGCACCGAGAGGGTTATACAGTCTACGCGTAGAAACTGACGCAATCGAAAACGGAGTTGCGAGGTGAGAGAAAACGGTACCTGAACAGGGCTCCGTGAATGCTGAATTCCACGTGTCCGAGGGTCAATTTCGTGTCCTGGGACCGAGTTGCTGTGTCCTGGCGTGTGTCCGAGCTAGGGTTCCGATCGTGACAGCGACTGGGCTTCGCCAGAGGGGTCGGTCTCGGGGTCGGCGAGGTCGACTATGCGGCAGCTTCTGCAAAGTCGGTCGGCGACTCACGCGGGCCGGAGTGGGTTCGCGCGGGCTGGGTGGACTCTGATGGAGTGGGTTTGGCCGACGACGGCACCGGAGGGACGGGGCGGAGGCGGTGATGGGTTGGGGGAGGAAGATGTCGCGGGGGCTGGGGAGTTAGGGGGTCTATGGGGTTCGTTCGCTCTGGCGGAGCCGAGTCAAGGTCTGGAGTAGAGCGGCGGGTACGGCGGCGTTAGGGTTCAGTTAAGGGCGGTGGATGGTGGAGTTGGTCGGAGCGGGCTGCTGATCGAGGGAGAGGTCGATGGCGGCGCCGCGGATTTCTAGGTTTGCGGCTGGCACGAACGCCAAGGAAGGGATTTATACCCTGCTACAGGAACTCCGGCAAGCTAGGGCTTCCCAATTGGTTTTTGGGTCTAGGTCGGGTTTGGCTCGGATCCGACCTGACCCGACCCGCTATGCTGGGTTCGGTTCAGGCAGGGTTGGTTTTATTTGGTTTGGTTCGGTTTATCAATCCATTCATTTTTAGGGCTTAAAACGCTACTCCGGAGTCCAATAAATTCACCGAAAAATATCCAGTGTCCGGTTTTCCATTTTACACCATAAAATATTGTTTTCTTAATATTTTAACACCAATTAGCAACACTTAAAATTCTTTAAATCACAATCACCTTTGTTTTAAATTCCAGAAAAATACCAAAAATTCGGAATAACTCATTTTAAAATTATTCTCAAAATCAGGGTGTTTACAATCTACCCCCCTTAAGAGGATTGCGTTCTCGCAATCAAAGAATAAGCTACTAAAGGAAGAGCTATAAAATACAAGGTTGCTTAGTTTACAACTGCATTCTTGAACAAATGAGGATAACGCTGGCGCATACTATCTTCTCGTTCCCAAGTCGATTCTCCAGGAGAATGATGTTTCCATGCTACACGAACCAGTCTGATTGTCTGTCCCCGTAATGTCTTCTCACTGACGTCGAGGATGCCAACTGGTTATTCTTCATATCTCAAGCTTGGGCCTACTGCGATCTCCGAATGATCGACTACGTGACTTGGGTCGGTCACGTACCTTCGCAGCTGTGAGACGTGGAATACGTCATACACTCCCTCTAAGGATGGAGGTAATGCAAGACGATAAGGCACCTCACCAACGCGCTCTAGAATGTCAAATGGCCCAATATACCTTGGGCTCAACTTGCCTCTGCTCCCGAATCTGATAGTACCACAAGTGGGCGAAATCCTCAAGAACACGTGCTCTCCTTCTTTGAACTCTAGGGGACGTCTGTGTGTATCTGCCCAAAGCTTCTATCTGTCCTGAGCTGCTCGTAGATGATTCTGAATCTGTTTCACCTTTTCCACTGTCTGCGTTACCAATTCTGGACCCAGTATTTGACGTTCACCAACGTCACTCCAACATATAGGCGATCTGCACTTCCTTCCGTATAATGCCTCGAATGGTGCCATCTGAATGCTGGCCTGATAACTGTTATTGTAGGAGAACTCCACTAAGTGCAAATGATCTTCCCAAGATCCTCCAAAGTCTAGCATATATGATCGCAATATATCCTCCAAGATCTGAATGGTGCGCTCCGATTGGCCATCTGTCTGTGGGTGGTAAGCTGTGCTGAATTTGAGTCTGGTGCCCAGACTATCTTGCATGCTTCTCCAGAAATGAGATGTAAATCTCGAATCTCGATCCGTTATAATACTGACAGGCACTCCATGCAATTTGACAATTTATCGCATATACATATCGGCTAGTACCTCTGTGGACCGTCCAACTCTAAATGGCAAAAAGTGTGCCGATTTAGTGAGTCTATCCACGATAACCCATACTGCATCTCTTCCGCTGTGGCTCCTTGGAAATCCTGTGACAAAATACATCGTGATATGTTCCCACTTCCATTCTGGTATAGGAAGCGGCTATAGCATATCTGCAGTCCTCTGATGCTCGGCCTTTACTTGCTGGCAGACTAAGCATTTGGCCACAAATCTTGCAATCTCCCTTTTCATTCCATGCCACCAGTAATACTATCTCAAGTCTCGGTACATCTTGGTTCCTCCTGGGTGAACAGAGTACATAGAGCTATGTGCTTCAGTCATTAACTCCTGTCTCAATTCTCTATTTGGAACATACAGGCGATTCCCAAACCTCAATGTCCCGTCTTCGTGTATGCGAAGTCCTGTCTGTATGCCTGCTTCTGTTCTCTCCTTCAGTCTTCGAAATCTAGCATCGGTGGGCAATACCTCCTTAATCTTCTCCACGAGTGATGACCTAACTTCCAGATTAGCCATCAATCCACTCTGTCCTGGTAAGACAACCTCTATCTGAAGCTCCTGTAGATCTCTCAATAACTCGGGCTGCATCGTCAAGAAATAAGCCGTAGGCTTCCTGCTCAGTGCGTCTGCTACTACATTCGCCTTTCCCGGATGATACTGCAGATCTATGTCAAAATCTACCATCAATTCCAGCCAACGCCTCTGCCTCATGTTAAGCTCCTTCTGAGTATATACATACTTCAGACTTTTGTGATCTGTAAAGATGTCTACTTTCTCCCCATAAAGGTAGTGCCTCCAAATCTTCAATGCAAATATCACTGCTGCTAACTCCAGATCGTGTGTTGGGTAGTTCTTCTCGTGGACCTTCAACTGTCTCGACGCATAAGCAATGACTTTGCCATGTTGCATCAAAACACATCCTAGTCCAGTTCCTGATGCATCACTGTAAACAACAAAACCTCCTGACCCTGATGGAAGAGTCAAGACAGGTGCTGTTGTTAATCTTTTCTTCAATTCTTCAAAAGCCTTCTGGCAGTCTTCTGTCCATATAAACTCCTGGTCTTTACGTGTCAGCTTCGTCATCGGTTCTGCAATCCTTGAGAAAATTTCTACAAACCTTCGGTAATATCCCGCAAGTCCGAGAAAACTTCTCACCTCTGCAACTGTTGTGGGTGTAGGCCAAGTCTCTATTGCTGCAACTTTCTCTGGATTAACTGAAAGTCCTTCTCCTGAGATGATATGTCCCAAGAAAGGCACTTTGTCCATAGAGAACTCACACTTACTGAGTTTGGCGTATAACTTCTCCTGTCTCAAGGTCTCTAACACGATTCTGAGATGCTCCTTGTGCTCTTCGTGGCTCTTGGAATATATGAGAATGTCGTCAATGAACACAACCACAAATTTATCCAAAAACTGATAAAAGACTCTGTTCATCAAACTCATAAACACTGCTGGCGCGTTGGTTAAACCAAACGGCATCACCAAGAACTCATAATGTCCATACTTGGTCCTGAAAGCTGTCTTCGGGATTTCTTCCTTCCTTACTTTGATCTGATGATAGCCGGATCGAAGGTTAATCTTCGAGAATACCCTTGCACCACTCAATTGATCGAATAGATCATCAATGCATGGTAAGGGATACTTGTTCTTGATGGTCACAGCATTCAATGCCCTGTAGTCAATGCATAACCGTACTGTTCCATCCTTCTTCGGCACAAATAATATGGGTGCTCCCCAAGGTGAAATACTGGGCCGAATGAAACCCTTCTCCGGAAGGTCGTCAACCTGTTCTTTCAACTCCACTAACTCTTTAGGTGCCAGCCGATATACTGATGAAGTGATAGGCTCTGCTCCTGGAGTTAAGTCTATTGTGAATTCTATTCCCGATCAGGTGGTAAACCTGGAAGATCATCAGGAAATACATCCACAAACTCAGATATGACTCTTGGGTAACCTGTCTTCCCTTCTACAGATAGTATCCTAAGAGTAGGCTGAACTTCTTGCTCTACTGCTCCTCGAAGAAACTCAAATTCTGGATGTCCTGGTAGTCTAAATATAACCCGCCCAAGTCGGCAATCAAGAGTCCCATGGTACTGACTTAACCAGTCCATACCAAGTACGACATCATAATCCGGCATGGAAAAGATCAGAAATTGAGCTCGCATTTCTCTTCCACAAACTACTACAGAGCATGATCTACAGACGTCACTAACCGGAATAATTCTACCTCCCGTAAGAATTCTCTTCATCTTCGGAAGGGGTGCGGTAGCTACTCTATGGGTGGCTACAAAGGTAGCTGCTATAAATGAATGCGATGCTCCAGAATCCAATAATGCTACAGCTGGTAATGAAGCTACTAAAATAGTACCTACGATGACCTCGCCTGCTGTAGCCTCCTCCTCAACAGCTAATGTGAATGCCTGGCCTCGTCCCTGAGCTTGGCCTCTCTGCTGCTGCTGAGCCTGCAGAAATAGAGCTGCCTGTGGTGCCAGGGGTGGTCTCTGCTGATTCCCTCCTGGGGCTGGTGGCCTGACTCCTCCAGCTCCTGCCTGCTGTGCTCCTACGGCTGGATAAGTTGGTCATGGTGCAGGCAAAGCTAATCTCGGTGCTCCCTCTCTGCGCTCGGTGCAGTCTCTGGTCTGATGCTGGTTGGACCCGCAAGCCAGGCAGAGTCCCAACTTGCGTCTGCATTCTCTCTCAATGTGACCTATCTTGCCGCAGTGGTGACAAGTAGGGAGAGATATGGCCATGTGTGCTGTCCTCTCTGGCATACTCCTCTGAGTCCGTTTTGCTGAATTCCCATGTGCTGTCCTGGATGGTGCTGAGTTAATAGGCCTCTTCAGGTTCGACTCCCTTCTAGTGACGCGCTCCATGCGTCGTGCTGCTGCGAGAACGTCGGTATAAGATGTAGGTGCGACCGATCCAATCAATCTCTGGAGCTCGAACTTCAGCCCGTCAAAGAACTTCTCAGCTTTCTCTTCCTCGGTCGCAATCAAGGTTGGGGCAAAGCGACTGAGGCGAATAAATTCCGTATTGTATTCTTCCACCGTCATGTTGTCTTGGATAAGGCGGTTGAACTTGTCTCTGAGCTCTGACCGTGCTACTGCGGGAATATACATCTCTCGGAAGAGTCTGGAGAACTCTTCCCAAGTGACTCAGTCCTGCCCGAGCCTCCTCTCCTCTGCTAGCCACCAGTGATGTGCATTCTCAGTTAACTGCATTCTGACTGCAGTCATCCACTTCTCTCTCGGAAGTTCAGCGGCTTCCAACTGATGCTGTATGTTTGTGAGCCATTCATGAACTTCGGTTGGCCCCTCTTTACCAGAAAATGTACGAGGCTTGAGCTGACGGAAGTCGGTGATAGATCCCGTCGTCGATCGCCTCGTTGGTGGATTTGTCTGCTCCAATGCGGATACCAGGCTGGTTCTCAGATACTCGGCCTCCTGCCGATGGGCCTCTTGCTAAATCTGCTGCTGCGCTTGCATCATAGCATACATCATCTGGAACATATGTTCCCGTCCATGGCTTGCCCTGGCGGGAAAACTGGCATCTGTGGAGTGAACTGTGGTGGAGGTGGGATATCATCTCTCCGGAACCTTGGATTAGGCTGACCGATTTGATCGCTCTGCGATGCTTGTCCTCCATTCCCTGGGGTCACTCCGTCTATATAAGTAACCACAGTATCGTGTTGCGTATCCAATGGAATCTTGTCTCCGTTCCTGGGATCCATTTCTCTGCAACCAAAAGATAAACTGTAAGAACGCACAGAGGAATCAACACAGGATGCAAATCAAGTATCAAATTCGAGTTTGATATAGAGTTCAAAAATGGTTTAATGATGGATGAGAACCTAGAACTTATCCTATCCTTAGGGCAGGCTAGTTCGGTCCCTAAGTTGAAACCGAACGATTTAGTCATAAGACCTGCATGGGCCACCACAAAAACTATGTCACGCCCCAGTCCCAAAATACCGTGGGACTAGTTACGTGGCAATGGCCAGCAGTACGCACCGATGGACAAACCCAATTTAATGGATCCATCAGGGCATACTTAAGATGTAAAAACAGGTCTACGATAATATGGCACAACTAATCTCATCCACAGAAAGTATAAAAGTATGATCCACAGGATAAATAAGGAATGTAAATCATCTACTCGTCTCAACAAGTACTTCGGGGAACAACCCAATAAATATCTAGTATAATGGTTCAACAGACCAGAATATAAAAGACTGAAATAAATAATAAATACTGAGCATGAAACATGGATGCTCAGGAGAAGTCTTCAGCTAACACCTCATCCTCGGATGGCGGTACAGCTCCTGGATCAGCTCCTACAGCGGTCCCGTATACCTCGGGATAGATCTCGTCCTCAAATCCTGGGGACATAATCCGGATCCAGGTCCTCAGGGGATATAGCAAGGTACAAGAAAGCTCAAGCCAAAATAAATGCAGTGCAGAAAATAAATAGAATAAATAGGGCAAGTAAGTAAACATCTATGTGAAATGCAAGAGAGAATATCAATAGTACTCAGGTTGAAACAACTACAAGCTCTGTGTAGGGGAGCCGGTAGCAGTGGTATCATTAGGTGGTCTAGCTCAGCGGGAGACTGAGTAGCCGGCATAACATAATCAACCTGTAGCATGTGGGTCTCTCCAGCAATAGATGGAATAATAGGGAGTACTAAATAACCAGCTAAGTGATATGCAAGATGAGAGCAGCACTAGAACTCAGGCTGAAGCCACTACAAGCTCTGTGTCGGGGAGCCGGTAGTAGCAGTAGTAATGAGTAATGGGCCAAGCTCGGCTTCAGAGTCTTGTGCCTCATAATAATAGGGGTGTATATATATGATCAGCCTATAGTCTATGTGTCTCTCCCTACCCAATGTAACCACGCATATCATGACCATAACGTCTCATGTCCATGTCAGCGGGATCATAACTAATGCACAAGTCATAATGTATCTAAGAATATAGTATCTCTGTCAAGTCCTGTATCCTATACAGAATCACCACGAATATCTCGGGAAGATCCTGTCTCATGAACAGTGTTAAGTATCCTGGGTCATAGTGTACTTGGTAAAACAAGTACGAGAAGATAAAGTGTCACGTATATCCATCTCTATATGACAATACACAACACCGCGTACGGTGTCGGCACCCGACTTATAATCGGACGCTAAGTACGTCACACGGTCCTAGGTTAAGCATGCACAGCAATATAATAAAGCAAGAAAAATATGTAACAATACTGTAGAGTTTGGCAAGGTACACTTGCCTGACGTCCGAATACCAACAACTATCCCTGTATCAGTGGATCCGGTAGGTACTACTCCAAAAGCTGTAATAAACATCACCAACAGTCTCAGAAGATGTCAAATAGCTAGAAATGCCTGTACTTACGTCCAATTTGGACACAGGGGCAAAAATGACATTTCCGGGCCAAAGCGGGGTCCATATGTGGGCCACTTGCATCGAAAAGCGTGTCAGGGTCAAAGGTCTCCAAATTCTGCAGACTCAGTGTCTACCAGTCAGGAATGATGATACGAACCCAACGGAACTTCCAAAATTGAATTCCGATGAGCCGATCACAAAATCGCCCGTCAAGTGGAGCCTGTGGGGCCCACGATACGCGATTTTGTCAACGTTCTCAGAATCAAACCAAACTTGGATCACAGGACCAGCGTATTGCTACGAGTCCGATGGCATAAGTTTCGTCTTGATCCGACGTGTGTACACAAAGTTACAGCATGTTCCAGAAAGGACGGATACGGGGTGTCGTCGGCGGATACGCGTTAATTCCGGTGTGCACGCACATCCGAATCGACTTCTGTGAAATCCCATACGACCGTATCAGTGTCGCGCACGGTTCGGTAAAGACCGCGTGCGACCAAGTCATCCCGTTTGGTGGGGCGCACTCAGTTCTGGGGTGAAACATGGCATTGTTTTTCCTGTTTTTGGATCGCGATGTGCGATCACCACAGGACGCGATACACCGAGCGGGTTACACGGGCACCAAGAGGGTTATACAGTCTACACGTAGAAACTGACGTAATCGAAAACGGAGTTGCGAGGTGAGAGAAAACGGTATCTGAACAGGGCTCCGTGAACGCTGAATTCCACGTGTCCGAGGGTCAATTTTGTGTCCTGGGACCGAGTTGCTGTGTCCTGGCGTGTGTCCGAGCTAGGGTTCCGATCATGACAGCGACTGGGCTTCGCCGGAGGGGTCGATCTCGGGGTCGGCGAGGTCGACTAGGCGGCGGCTTCTGCAAAGTCGGTCGGCGACTCACGCGGGCCGGAGTGGGTTCGCGCGGGCTGTGTGGACTCTGATGGAGTGGGTTTGGCCGACGACGGCGCCGGAGGGACGGGGCGGAGGCGGTGATGGATTGGGGGAGGAAGATGTCGCGGGGGCTGGGGAGTTAGGGGGTCGACGGGGTTCGTCCGCTGTGGCAGAGCCGAGTCAAGGTCTGGAGTGGAGCGGCGGGTACGGCGACGTTAGGGTTTAGTTAAGGGCGGTGGATGGTGGAGTTGGTCGGAGCGGGCTGCTGATCGAGGGAGAGGTCGATGGCGGTGCCGCGGATTTCTAGGTTTGCGGCTGGCACGAACGCCAAGGAAGGGATTTATACCCTACTACAGGAACTCCGGCAAGCTAGGGCTTCCCAATTGGTTTTCGGGTCCGGGTCGGGTTTGGCTCGGATCCGACCCGACCCGACCCGCTATGCTGGGTTCGGTTCAGGCAGGGTTGGTTTGATTTGGTTTGGTTCGGTTTATCAATCCATTCATTTTTAGGGCTTAAAACGCTACTCCGGAGTCCAATAAATTCACCGAAAAATACCCTGTATCCGGTTTTCCATTTTACACCATAAAATATTATTTCTATAATATTTTAACACCAATTAGCAACACTTAAAATTTTTTAAATCACAATCACCTTCGTTTTAAATTCTAGAAAAATACCGAAAATTTGGAATAACTCATTTTAAAATTATTCTCAAAATCAGGGTGTTTACACTAGGAGTGTTTATGTTGTTTCCCCTATTGAGGGTGATTCTTTGATTAGAGATCCCTCGCCTTTTAGAGAGGGAACCTCCACAGTTCCGGCTGACAGTGCCAGAGATTCTTTGCTCGAGACTGTTGTCGCTACTACCGCTATCGGTAGTGCAGTGAGGTCACCTTCGAGGCCGAGCAAATTAAGGATATCTTTATCCAGACCAATAATGGGTCTAACCCCTTCTTCATCTGTAAGTATCTCCAGCGAGATTCCACCCGATGAACCTCGAGTGGATCTGGGTGAAGACTTGGATGACTACCCTCAGACGTCGTTTGGTGCACCCTCTTCTCCAGGTATGACAGCTCGCTTAGCATCATTAAGAAATGATTTAGCTGTACTGGCTGCGGACGCGACATATATACCATCAGCCATGGGTAAATGTTGTTCTCATGCCTTTTTTAGGAAAATTAACATCAAATTAATATTAATTTTCTCTTATCTTCTTTTCAGGGGAAGACACCTTAGAGAAAGGCGGAGTCGACTCAACTTTTGACTTTGTTGCGGATACTGCTGATGAAACGACGGTGCTTGACACCGAAGGGGCATACTTTGAAGATGTTGCTCCTTCGTCTGCAGCATTTTTGGGTGTAGCCTCGCCCAATACAGTACCAATATCTTCAGAGGAGGACGAGACCATTATAACGGCTGCACTTTCTTCGTCTAGCATGCCAGCAACTTCAACTGTTGTTGGCGTCTCTTCTTTTGTCGCGCCGTCTGCTGAAGCGACAATTGTGGCCACATCTTCTGCCAACGTTCCACAAAAGGGGTTTACTGATATCGCGGCCACTCCCAGCGTCCATTTGCATTTTAACATTCTAGTTGAACAATTTACTAGCATATTCTATGTCACTTTAAAATCGTTGATATCCATGGTGCTGGAGAAGAATCTGGGCTTTGATGCTCTGAAGATGTCCTCCAATCTCACCATAGCGCAGATTAGAAATTTCGATGTCGATGGACGAGCTGATGCTCTGGAGCAAATAGTTAATGGTTTGGAACAACCTATTAACAATTATTTGTAATTGTCTCGAGATAATATCGATGATATGATTCAAGCTGAGTATGACTCCTTGACTGCGAGGCTTGTTGGGGAGATAGAAACTCTGAGCAAATCCATCGAGGCACAGCAGCAAGAGATGAATGAAGAGCATGCCATATTGGGGTATATCATTCCCCAGCTGGCAAAGTGCGAGGCTGAATATGAGGGAAATGAAGCGAGGGTCCGCCAATTGGAAGATGAACTCGCTCAGGCAAAGGAGAGGGCTCTCACTTTATCAGCAGCTCGAGATGTGTTGAAGGACCGAATGGAAGCGGCTCAGCAGAACCTGGCACATGCGAGTATCATCCACGCAGGTTTTGTACATGCTCGGTCTGAACTATCCCTCCTGAGCGATGATGAGGCATGAATTGAGCGGGCTCGCGCTAATATTTTAGAATCCAGGAATGAAAGGATGGCCGCTCTGGCGCAACATATTCGCGATTTGGCTGCTCCTCCTAAATGATGTATTTTTTGCTTCTTTTTGTAACTTGTTCTTTCTGGAGATAATAAAGTGACTTTTATCTGACTTTGGTGGACCCATCATTTTTTGATTGTAAATGATAGGTTGGGGTGAAAGTGATATCAGAGGTAATATGGACGTGATATACTTTCGGCAATCTTCAGCTGGATATATCTATTCATAGGTTATATGGACATGATAGAATATGATCCAACTAAATTTGTATACAAAATACTATCAGAGGTAATATGGACGTGATAGGTTTTGAAGTTCCAAATTAGTTAAACATATCTATTCAGAGGTTATATGGACATGATAGAATATGCTCCAACTAGTTCTTTGGACGTAGTATTGTCAGAATAAGATCTTCACTATACTCCATTGAGCAAAGGAGATTAAGCATAGTACCTCTTCAGGAATTTGTCGTTGATATGAGCCATTAACAAGTCTCCATTAGGCTTGGCTAATCTGTAAGCGCCGTTTGAGAATGTCGTCTCGATCAGATAAGGGCCCTCCCATTTGGGCTAAAATTTATCCTTACTCTTGTGAGTAATGATCATTGGCCTTTTCACAGCTAAAACTAGCTCGCCAACTTTGAACACCCTTTCCTTTACTTTTTGATTAAAAGCTTTGGAAATGCGTGCCTGGTAGAACGCAATGCGTTGTTGAGCTTGAAGGTGTTTCTCGTCTAATCCTTCTAGCTCTTGAAGCCTTAATAGGTCATTCTTTTCCTGAGTCAACTCATTAGCCACTGCTATTCTGAGTGAGAGAATCTGAACTTCAATGGGGAGAACTGCTTCACTCCCGTAAACCAATAAGAATGGGGTACAACCTATCGGTGTTCGTACCGTTGTGCGGTGTCACGCCCCAGTCCTAAAATATCGAGGGACTAGACACGTGGCAATAGCCAGCAGCACACACCGATGGACAAACCCAATTTAATGGATCCATCGGGGCATACTTAAGCTGTATTACAACAATAATTAGGGTCTACTAATCTTATCCACAGAATGAATATATCAAATATCAACAAAAGAAAAAATATCATCATCAAGTCACAAGTACATAAATTGGGAAACAACCCTATAATCAAGTCTGTTACAATTGTTCAAGATCCAGAATTAAAGATATCAACAATAATACTGAGTATGGAAAAAGTATATACTCAGAAGATACCGTAGATGTCACTCGACTACTGGATCTGGTACTGCTCCAGTGTCTGCTCCTGTTCCTGCTTCTGCTCCTGCTAATACTCCTGTTCCGTATACCTCGGGGTCGATCTTGTCTGCTAGTCCTAGGGACATAATCCGGATCCAGGTCCTTAGGAGACATAGCAAGGTACAGAAAATACAAGCCAAAGATAATGCAGTACAGCAAATAAATAAAATAATAGGGCAAATATATAACCAGCTAAGTGATATGCAATATGAGAGCAGCACTAGAACTCAAGCTAAAAATACTACAAGCTCTGTGTCAGGGAGCCGGTAGTAGTGATATCATGTGGTTGTCTAGCTCAAAGGGAGACTACGACGCCGGCATTGTTTGTGGTATTAAACGAAAGAATGAAAATGTATTCAGAATAGGGTTTATACGAGACCCGCCTTCTTTGGTTTATAAACAAACTTGTACAATTTGATCCTATACGAGGATATGGGAGTAAAATTTATTTAATCTGGATAAATATTGCTATAGGTGTCTGATCTGCAGTCGATCACTTTAGCCCTTGGACCACACGATGTTGAAGAAGTGCCGTAGAAGACAGAAAGCAGCTTCGAAGGTTGCAGAAGAGGGTGGATGCACGATGCCAAAGTTGTCGATCCCTACTCTTTGCCTGAGCTCCGGATTCTTCTCTCTCTCTCTCTCTCTCTCTCTCTCTCTCTTGACCTTGGATCTGATATTGGTTTCTTGACCAATTTTTCGACCTTCCAATTTGTCGACCCTGTTCCTCATTGATAGAGGTCTCAATTTATAGAGTTTTAGTGACAGTGACCACTCCGTCGGTGTAGAAACCGAGGAGTGGAAAGTACAGCACTCTTTTACGCAACGGTTAAAATAACCAATGCCTGCGTATAGATGATCCTTTGAATGAGCATGTGACGCGGGTCCAACTAAGGGACAAAACGCGTATAATCGCTACGAAGATCACGGCGTAGAAGCCACGTAGGTAGGTATCCATTGTGTAGAAGAGATTGGCATAGAAGCCAAATGTCTGTCACCATGGCATAGAAGCCAAATAGTTATCAAACCGGCATAGAAGCCGAATCGACGTAGAAGCCGAATAGCCGTAGAAGCCGAGTAGTCATAGAGGCCGAGCAGGCGTAGAAGCCGAGTGGTCATAGAGGCCGAGCAGGCGTAGAAGCCGAGCAGGCGTAGAAGCCGAATAGGCATTGAAGCCGAGCGATCATAGAGGTCGAGTAAGTACAGGAGCTGGATGGGCGTAGAAGCCGCTGCGTACCGTGCTAGAGTGCTGATATGGACGTTTTAGCCGGAATTACGGCTTTTGAAGATATAATAAAATCTCTTGCATTAAATGCCGAGATTTGCCACCATCCTGCACATTAAATATGGAGGCGTATTTTTGAAGGTCTGTAACCCCTTCTGCGCGTCAGTCGCAGAGACGTGCCTTGAGAAACTGTCACCGCTCTGTGCATTAGACGTAGAGACGTGCCTCGAGCAACTGTTATCGCTCTGTGCATTGGACGCAGAGACGTGCCTCGAACCCCGTACAGAGTGCAGCTTTTGATATGGCAGGCGGTTTGTCTACTGCAGAACGTAAACAGCTCATGTCTACCTGTGTAAAACAGGGCAGCGTATCCCTTCGTGCTTTGTAAAAGTAGTTTACGCAAAGGGGATGGCGGTAAATGACAGCCTGGGTCGTAGTGTTGTGCCATTATTTTAGCCGTCGTCTGGGTAGTCGAGCCGTATCCCTTTGTCAGAAGTCCAGACGTCAGGTTTATTGCAGGATCTTTATTGCAGGGTCTGACAGGTTCACTTCGGAGAATACGAAGCGTCTCTTGTATACCTCAATGCTGCATCTGAAAGAGGATGAGTTTTACGCCCTGGAGGCGATGAAGCACCTTGTTTACGCTGAAGTGGTTTGGACGTACTGCCTTACGCGGATGGCCTTCTGAGCTTTTAATATTTTATGCTGGATTTAGCGGAAAAAGCTCTGTTGCACGCTTGGTGGCTTTGAAGGCCTCTGCTTACACTGCTCTGCACCAATATGCTGCGTATAGCCATCCGGCGTATTTTTCATGCTTCTACAAGACCCCCTTCAAAGCTTTCAAATTCCTCGAAATTTAGAACGCTTTGAATGAAGCATGAATCGCTCCTCGTAACTCAAAACATTTCTGAATGGGGTATTGAAACGGTCGATGCTGACTTTATGGCAGATTTATTGGGGACCGGTGTGACCTCTTTCGCCTATAAAAAGGCTGGGGGAGTTAACATGTTCTCCCCACATTTCCATCACCACGCAGAGATGATCGCCGAAGTTCGTCGGGTCGATCTGAGAAAGAAGGAGATCATGTTCTTCCAGCGTATAAGGAGCCGAAAAAGACGGCATCTTCGAGCAAGTGTCCATTGCAACGATGGATCGTGGAAGGATATCTTAGCCTTCCTTGCTCGGGATAATCAGCAACTTTATAGGGTGGTTCTTCGGGAGAGACGAAGAATCGTATTTCACCACGCTGCTTGCAAGTGGCGCCCTCTCCAGTTACCTCTGGTGACGAGAGGCAGACAGACCGGCTAGAGTGGCGGTGGTCTGTAGGAAAGCAGAATTACCCTGCTTTCCTTCTGTTGGAGGATGGGTCATATGCCCAGTTTTGTATCCTCCTGCCACTGATCATCTTCTTCGAAGAAGAGGAAGACCGTCACCAACGTGAGAACCCGGTAGAACAAATTTTGGGGCGGTCTTCAGACGATGATGAGGAAGCCCCTTTGTCGACTGAGTTTTCCTCAGATGTAATCATGAAAATGAAGAAAAACCCTTGTAGATTGGATTTCCCTCCTATGTAATCATGACTTTAATCTTTAATAAAATCGTCTTTCTTCCCTGCATATGATCGTTTTGCCATACGTTGCTGTGAAGTCTGAATATGTATAGCTTCGACATGTCTGATTCTTTACGCCGACTTTGTATAGAAAGAGTGCTAGGTCCAGTCTTTTGCGCATAGCGAATAGTCCATAGAACGCTGTTGAGCATTTTGAACATTTAGAAGAACTGTTCTGTCGCTAAGACTGAGGAACCGTGTAGAGTTTTTACTTCTGATGAACAAAATTTTTGTTCAGACTTTGTCTTCAAGAATGACTCCTCGAAAATCCCTTGGAACAGGGTCAAGGAATGGCTGTCGAGCTGAGTTTGCCATCTTGATAGACGAGATATTCAGACTGGAGCCTGGATGAACCTCCAATTGACCCGAGAAGAATAACTTCTCAATGTTTGAACTCTGTATGCTTTGGGTACTTGGGATATTTTGAGGTCAAGAAGGAGTATCTTCTGTGTGAACTCCTGTAATCGACCGTCTTGAGAACTGTTCGAATATGCAGAAAGTCAGAGATCCGTAGTGTAGATGAGCTGAAAATCATGAGTTCGTAGTCCATTGAGCGTAGAAAGCCACCGAGCGTGAGATCGTAGATTTGTAGCTGCTGAGCGTGAAGTCGTAGGTTTGTGTAAACCCCCTAAATTTTCAAATTATTAAATCTTGGATTTTTCCCAATTTTCTGGAATTTTTTGTAATTAAAATCAAGATTTTTAATTAATAAATGATTTTTAATTGGTAATAAATAATATTAAAATATCATGAAAATAATATTTTTGGGTGTAAAATGGAAAACAGGACTTAGGATAATTTTTCTGGATTTTTTTGGGCCTCAGACCTATTTTTAAATGCCTAAAAACAATTTTATTAATTATTTAACTGTTTATTATTATTATTATTATTATTATTTTTATTTTATTTTTTCCTTGGGCCGGCCCGGCCCAGTGGACCGGCCCAGCAGCCCAGCCCCCAGCCCTTTCCCTTACCGGGTCGGGTCGGGTCTGCCGAACCCGACCCGTCCGCCTCAGACCCGTTCACCCAACCCATCTTCCCCGCTGAGCCGACCGCTTCCTCCGGCGACGCCCGGGTTCCTCGCCGCCTCTGCCGGAGCCGGCCACGATCCCCCCCAGCAGCGCGCCTATCCCGGCCACGTACGCCCGGAGCCACCCTATAAAACCCCGGCTCCCCATCTCCTCCGCCCTCACTTTCCCTCTTCCCCTAAACCCTAACCGATCCCCAGCGACCCGATCTCCGGCGGCCCTCACCGCGTCCGCCGTCCAGCCTCCCCCTCAGCCGCTAGCTCCGCCCCTCCGGCGCCTAACCCGACGCCTAGCCACCCCTCTCCCGAATCCTCCTCCTCCTCCTCCTTTTCCTCTGCCGCCCGCCTCCGGTGACCGATCGACGTCCCCCACCGCCGGCACCACCCTCACCCGAGCCCGGCGACGCAGCCCGGCCACCCACCGGCCACCACAGACAGCCCAGGCCGAAGCCCTAGGCCGGACACGTGGACACGCCCCGGGACACGAGATACGATTCGGACACAGAAAAACCCTGTTTTTAAGAGCCGGTTCAGGTACTCGTATCTTGCACCCTGTATCTCCGTTTTCAATTCCGTAAATTGCGTTGTGAAGCCTGTATGACCCTCTCGGTGTCCGGACAAACTGTTCGGGGCATCGCGTCCTGTGGTGATCGTACATCGCGATCCAAAAACAGGAAAAATTAGACCCTGTTTTACCCCGGAACTGAGTACGTCCCGCCAAACGGGACGACTTGGTAGCGTACGGTCTTCACAGATACGTGTGCGTCGTCGATACGGACGTGTGAGATTTCGTGGAAGCTGATTCGGGTGTGCGTGCACACCGAAATCAACGCGTATCCGCGGACATCGCCCCATATCCGACTTTTCGGCAATTCGCCCTAACTTCTTGTATACTCGTCAGATCGAGACGAAACTTACGCCATCGGACTCGTAGCGATACGCTGGTCCTGTGGGTCAAGTTTGGTTCGATTCTGAGAACGTTGTCGAAATCGCGTGTACTGGGCCCCACAGGCCCCGCTCGACGGACGATTTTGTGTTCGGCTCATCGGAATTCAAATTTGGAAGTTCCGTTGGGTTTGTATCAGCGTTCCTGACCTGTTGACACTAAGTTTGGTGAATTTGGAGACCTTTGACCCGGACACATTTTTCGGTGCAAAGCGGGCCCACCGGCGGACCCCGTTTTGACCCGAAACTGCCGTTTTTGCCCTTGTCTCCAAATTGGACCCAAGGACAGGCATTTTTAGCTATTTGACATCTTCTGAGCGTAATGGTAATGTCTATTTCAGCTTTTGGACTCATCTCTGGAAATTTTCCACAAGAACCAAATTAATCAGATCCAAACAACAGGCAAGTACCTGCACTTCAAGTTAAATCTTTATATTGTGATAATTATTTCCCTGCTTTACTAGTACCCTTGATGAGATTTCTTGTCTTGAATATTGGAGTTCATGTCTTATATTTCATGTCGGGTGGGAGAATACTAGAAGGCATGTAGTTTACCCTTTCCCCTGCCATGTTTAATAGCTGTTGGTACGCGACTGTACCTCAGCCGAATCTCGATTTTCCCTATTTAATAGCCGTTTATGACGGCTGAATTAGCCTTATAAACCCTTATATGCCAACTATGTATTCTAAAAACAAACACAAGTTCACACAGATAGTTTCTGGTCTTGTTACATATATCTTGCTGACTGTTGTAGTTTTATTTCCTGTCTCATTTATTTCTGCTTTCTCATATCCCTGTTTACAGCTTTAACTTTGAGATAATGATGTTCTGTTATGCAGTTTCTCAACCTGATATTCAATATTTAATTGTCATAAATATTTAGTTTAACCTTGTTGTGCACTGTGTACTTTGCTCCTTTCCTGACTGGATCTGTTAATTTAGGCGATGATGAGGATCTTGCCCCTACTTTTTATGGTCCCTATGAGGGGACTGATGATACCTATGAGGAGCCAGAACCCACCCAGGAGACCCCTGCTGCAGAGTAGCTAGTAGTAGCTATCTTTCATTTATATTCTTATCTTATTAATCGGGTTTGTCCCCGATTTCAATTCTGAATTCTGTATTAAACATTTGAATCTGTTGTCACATTTATTTCAGTTGCAATCTTAAGTTTCAATTCTCATTATTATCTTGCCTATGTTAATGGTGAATGAGCTAGTTTAGTAAACCTGGAATTGACCTAGACAGCGTACTACCGCCGACTCTGCGGCGTAGGCTGGACGTACCCACGCACTCGTGCCCGAATTTTCGGGTGCGGGTCGTGACAGTTTGTAGCCTCTCGAGCGTAAAAGCTACTGAGCACAAAGGCATCCGGGCATAAAACCATAGACTGATAGCTTGCGAGCATAAAACCGTAGATCTGTTGCTGTCGAGCATAGAAAGCTCCTTAGCATAGGAACCGCTGACCTGCTTTTGCACGAAAAACTCTTCGAATTTGTTGACTGTCCGTCTTTCGAGAGCAGTGGGCTGACGTAGTACCCAATCATAACCAAATATTTAATTTGTGAGATTTGGTTAGGGTTTCGAGGAGCCCGTCCGAGGGTTCGAGGAGTCGGTCCGAACTCTATATATATCCCAAACTTTTGAGAGAAAACTTTTTATCCGTCTTCTGCGAAAGAGAGCCTTCGATCGTTTGAGTTTTTTCCCTCGTTCTTTCTTCGAGCACTCCGAGTTTTCAGAAATGGCGCCGAAACAAACCCCCTCCACTAAGGGAAAGAGCACAGGCTCTTCTTCTCGTTCTTCTGCCCCGGCGAGAGAGTCTTCGGTCGGGCAAGGTGAACTTCCTTCTGAGCGAAGCATCCTGCCGACGAGTAGCGCACCCTGCCTTAGAGGTATAGCCTTTGGGATGACAAAGAACGACAAAAAATCCTTCGCACACGTTGAACATGACCGTGCTAGGTCGTCTTCTGTGCTGATAGCCTCTTTGAGAAAGATGACGCACGGAGACGTTTTCATCTTTTACGCCCATATTTCTAATGTGCCAGCGTAGAAACTCCATGTTTTCCCAGTTTTGAGCGTAAAAGCTCTGACTGCCGAAAACTTGGTGTATACTATATAAAATTTTAGTTTTACGCTTGTGGATGGGACCTCCAGCGTAATAACTAGAATTTTGGCAGTCTGGCGTAAAGCACGGACTGTATACCGCCAATTACGCTTCTGGATGTGACTTCCGGCGTAAAATGACCAAATTTTGTACAGTCTTGGCGTAAAGCACAGACTGTCGTCTCTTGGTTTTTTTGTTACAAGATTTGTAATGACGTGTTTTTTTTGCACTTTCGCAGTTAACTTGCATGAGTTTCCACTGGCCGAGGTGATGGATTCCGCTGTCGGGATATTGTACTCAAACTATCTGGAGGATCTGTCGCACGTGATATTTCCTATCTCCGGACCCCAGTATCCCGAAGGACGAGGGATCTTGATATCGGCTCAGGGCGAGCGGACATTGCTGAACATGATTAACGGAGAGCCCCTGACGTACATAGACGGGGACCAGTACATCAAGCCGGCATTTCTCTTTGGGGACATGATTGATAAACAGTCCCAAACGAAGCCCAAGAGAGAACCCTGGGTTTTCCCCGCCGAGAGTGTGGTCTTGTATCTGCCCACAATGTCGAAAGATTATTCCATCTCGGCTTTCTTCATGCCACACATTCTAGGAGGATGTCGTGGACGCTGACTCCCGATCTTCACGGCAATTCGGGGAAGATCTTTCATCTGAAATGAGCTGACCAGGGGTCGTTTGTCAGCCGTCCCTCTGGCGTCGTGACGTTGTTCAGGGGGCTGTGCCCGGACAGCGTCCCGAGTGAAGACAGTTCAGTGATCCAGCCGGTCTAATTGTCGACTTTCTGCAATGACTTTATGGTGCGAGGGGGGGTATACCCCAAGGAGAATCCTCGGTGCAATGGGTGGATTACCCCAACAAACCTCCGATGGACTTGCCTAGTTGACTGGGCCTTGAAACATTTTCGGAGAGAGCTGGAGGTCATCGGACTGTATGCTGCTGTGAGTGCGACGAGTGTTGGGTTGCCTCCCAACCCTAACCTATTCCTGGCACTGATGGAGCGATACATTTCACTCACCGGGACCTTCGCCACTCCACTGGGGGGGTTAGGGTTGGCCCTCCACGAAATGGCAGTGATCTCGAGACTGCCGATGGGGGATACCCCATATAAAGAGTATATTCCCACCAACCGGGAGTTGGAGGACTCGGACCCTCGGGTTGTGGAGGTGTATCAGGAGCTGATGTGCCACTACTTCGCGTGCACTGCTTTTTATAATGAGCCTTCTGATTTGGCTCACACCACTAAGTGGATGTCCTACCTCTTCTTCCACCGGGCCAGGGCCGTCAAGTCGGAGAAAGTTTCGGGGGGCAAGAATGAGCCTGTGAACTGTTTGGGCATGCTCAGTGCCCAGGTCATCGAGGATCTTATGGAGGAGGGTAAAGCTCCAGATCAGATTCTCAATGACGGGGTAGGAAAGTACCCTGAAGGCACTAAGGCCTATAGTTACTTGAGGCGCTGTCGCAGGCCTTTGTCTGAGGAAGCCCGGCTAGCTGGTTTCCTCTCCATATGGCTGCGTCGAGTAGTTGTGCCCGGTATCGCGTCCGCGGACCGCATTCACCGAAACATCCTGTGGCCCGCCGTTCGTCTGGTGTTCGGGGCAAGACTGGGCTTGCTCCCTGCCATGGTGTGCCGTATACAGGCTGGCCTGAGGGCCATGACTGACGGACTGCTCGTTGATGAAGCTCGGCGTGATAGCTTTCCCCGGGTAGAGTTACCATACCTGTACTTGATGGGATGGTTAATTCTCCACAACCCCCGGGTAATGTCTCCTGGCCTTGGCAGTAGTTCGGGGGGTGGTTTCTTGCTGAACTACAAGGACTCCCTCTGGAACGTGACCACAGACTTAGACTGTCGGCTGGTGCTGAGCCTCGGTCATTGCTGGAAGCTCCTCTGCACTGTCCCCTCTGTGCATCGTAATCAGTCGGGGATTAGGCTTGAGGATTTAGGTGGAGAGAAGACCAATCTTTCTCCGGAAGCTTTTAATTGGTTGGTCTGCATCAGACCCTCCCATTTGCTGTATAGAAGCGAAGATCATTGCTTCTTCAAGCCTTACTTGCCCAGTCAGTTCGCCAGGCAGTTTGGGTACGATCAACTGCATGTGGGCAATGCCGGCACCAGCATCAGGTCCAGGGGCGGACTCATTGATGGAGCCAGAGGATGGAGGTATTTTATCATGGGCTGCACGGGAGCAATCTTTATCGTATCGGCCGTCACACTCTCTACAGAGCTGCGCATCCTCTATTCGTATGCCCAGTTCTACGTGGCGATCAACACCTTCCATCGCAATTTTGACATGCGTGGAAGCTTTAGGGTGCCTTCTCCCAAGTCTGGGGGAAGAGTCAAAGTCCCCTCGGTTTCGTCCGACGAGGGTGAGGGGTCTGTCACTCCGGATGAGCCCCTGGTGTCGGTACCGAGGTGTAAAGTGCCTCCGCCTGCGGGGGCTTTGGCAGTCTCTGGGAAGCGAAGGGCTCCTGCTTTGAAGCAGACTTCCCCTCGCAAGAGGAAGAAGAAGACGGTTGCTCGTTCTCTCCGGATTCCTGGCATCGAGGCTCCTAGAGAGGAACCTGCTGTCTCTCCTGTTGGGGATGTCTCTTTGAATGGAGGTTCCCCGTCTTTTGGAGAGGGACCCTCAGTTTCGGCTGGTGGTGCCGGAGAACTCCTGCTTGAGGCTGCCGTTGCTGCCACTGCCTCCGGTAGTGGAATGAAATCGCCTGCGTGGCCGAGGCAAATGGGAGAATCTTTCCCTAGATCGGCAACGGATGAAACTCCTGCCGCGTCCGTGAGCATGACTAGCAAGATTCCAACTGACGAACCTCGACTACGTCTTGGTGAAGGCTTGGTAGAGCTCCTGGCGATGTCAGTTGGCCCACCTCATTCTCCAAGTATGACAGTTCGTATCGCGTCATTAAGGCGTGATATAGCTACATCGGCTGCAGATGCGGCATATATACCGTTGGCTACGGGTAAAGGTCATCTTTATATCTCCTCTTAGAAAGATTACTATTATATTGATATCAACTTTCTTGTCCTCTTCTCAGGGGATGGCGTCCACGGGAAGTATAGCATTGAAGCGCCTTCTGGCTCTGCTCGGGCTCCTGGCGATGATACGGAGGCATTCGACTTCGAGGAGGAAATACCTTCGGGGGCCAGCTCCCCCGGAGTAGTTTCTTCACCTCAAGAGGAGGACGAACCCATTATCGTGACCTCGCCTCTTGCGAGTATGCCGATGACTTCGACCGTCGTTGTCGCACCTTCTTCGGTCGCACTACCCGTCGAGGCGGCGGCTGTGGCCACCTCGTCTGCAATCATTCCTGGAGGGGAACTCGCCAATATCGCGGCCACTCCTGGCGTTCAACCAGATCTGGTTGCGCTGACCGAGCTGTATACCAGCCTCTTTTACACAAGTTTGAAAACGCTGATATCAATGGTGCTGGCGAAGAATCTGGATTTTGAGCGTCTGAAGAAGGCTTCCCAGTTTTTGATTGGGGCGGTCAGGGAGTTCGGCGATTCTAGGGTAGCTGACGCCCTGGAGGCGATGGTTAATGGGTTGGAGCAACCCATTAACGAATACTTGCAGCTGACTCAGGGCAGTTTTGAAGCTGAGGTCCAGGCCAGATACGACTTCATGACTGCGCGACTTACCAAACAGCTGGAGAGCCTAGATAACTCCATCAAAGCACATAAGCTGGAGATGGATAAAAGAAAAGTTATCGTGGAGGAGGCTCTTGCTCTTCAGACGAAGTGCCAATCCGAGCATGAAGGGAATGTAGCGAGGGCCCACAAGTTGAAGGAAAAACTCGCTCAGGCAGAGGAGTGGGCTTCTCAGTCATTGACAGGTCTAGATGTAGCGACTGGTCGACTGAGCACAGCACGACGGGATCTGGAGCGTGCAGAAGCTGCCCGAGCTGGGTCTCTTCGGGCAAGGGCCGAACTGTCCTTTATGAATAATTCTGAGGCACGGCTGGAACAGGCCCGCGCTGATGTCTTGGTTTCCAGGGACGAGAGGGTAGCTGCACTGGCAAAGCTGATTCGCGATCTGACCGCTCCCCCACAATGATGTACCCTTTCTACTTTTTTCTTCCCCAATGTAATTATGCTCTTTTCGAGAATAAATAAAGCGAATCTTTTCTGACTTTGTGGACCCATCATTTCGGAATGTAAATGACAGGTTTGGGCGAGAGTGATATCAGAGATAGTATGGACGTGATAAACTCTCGATAAACTTCTAGCAGGACATACCTATTCAGAGGTCATACGGACATGATAGAATATGACCTAACTAGTTTCGTTTTGGAAGTAGTTTTGTCAGAATTGAAATTCTCGCTATATTCCACTTGAGTAGAGGAGGTTTAAGCATAGTACCTCTTCAGGAATTTACCGTTGATAGGAGCCATGAACAGGTCTCCATTAGGCTGGGCTAACCTGTAAGCGTCGTTCGAGAACGTTGTCTCGATCACATAAGGGTCTTCCCACTTGGGCTGAAATTTCCCTTTACTCCTGTGAGTAAGAATCATCGGCCTTCTTACGGCTAAAACTAGCTCGCCGACTTTGAACACTCTTTCCTTTACTTTATGATTGAAAGCTTCGGAAATGCGTGCTTGGTAGAGCGCGATGCGCTGTTGAGCTTGGAGGCATTTCTCGTCTAATCCCTCTAGCTCTTGAAGCCTTAACAGGTCATTCTTTTCTTGAGTCAGCTCATTAGTCATGGATATCCTGAGTGACGGGATCTGGATTTCAATGGGGAGAACTGCTTAGCTCCCGTAGGCCAGTAAAAATAGGGTACAACCTGTTGGTGTTCGTACTATTGTGCGGTACGCCCAGAGACATTCGCCCAGCTTCTCATCCCAATCTCTTTTGTTTGAAGAGACGAACTTCTTCAAGAGTTTGATAATGGTTTTGTTGAAAGCTTCCGCCAAACCATTAGCAGCTGGATAATATGCCGTAGAGGCAATATTATGTATCCGATTTTTATCGCAAAATCGATGAAACGCTTGGCTGATGAACTGAGGTCCATTGTCATGGATTATCCTTCGGGGAATCCCAAAGCGATAAATGACGTGATGCTTGACAAAGCTGATTACATTAGATGCCTTTACCTCAGCAAGAGGGATCGCCTCTGCCCATTTGGAGAAGTAATCCGTGATAGCCAGTATGAACCGGTGACCTCTGGAAGAAGATGGGTGAATAGGACCAATGATATCCATACCCCATGCTTCAAAAGGCCAGGACGCAACCGTAGGATGTAGATATTTAGACGGTTGGTGTATAAAGTCTGCATGAACCTGACAGGCTCTGCATTGTCTTGCATAGTTGATCGCGTCCGTGATCATAGTGGGCCAGTAATAGCCCATTCTCCTGATACGATCTTGTAGCTTAGGACCGGACTGGTGCGCTCTGCATACGTCGTCGTGAGCCTCCCGGATAATCTGCCGTGCTTCGTCGTTAGAGAGACATCTCAATAGTAGTCCATCGTAGGTCCGGAGATATAGGCATTGTGAAGATGCATCGAAGTAGAAGCGTAATGATCGTCTTTTGACGGATACTGCTTCTTTGGGGTCCTCCGACAAGATTCCGTATGCGACAAAATCTATGAAGGGACTTCTCCAGTCTCTTCTAGGGGGATCTGTATTCACAGCGTAGCTGCGTTCTATGTGAAAGTTGTTCTTCACACAGAATAAATCTCTGTTAAGAAGGATTACCGAATCCTGCCTTCTTATAGGAGTGGCTAAATCTGCAGTTAGACTGGCTAGGGCATCAGCTTCCAGATTTTGAGATCGAGGTACATGCTCTAGGAAGAACCCTTTAAATGTCATGGCTATCTCGACCGTTGCTTGGTGATAGGGAATGAGGTCTGGATTCCGGACTTCATATATTCCTCTGACTTGATTGACGACAAGCAGAGAATCACCGAAAGCTTCCAGGGAGACGACCCCCAGTCTTTGGCGACTTGGAGCCCAATTAGTAGAGCGTTGTACTCTGCCACATTGTTGGAGCATGGCTCGCTAAGAGAATATGCTCGGTAGATGACGAGTTTATCAGGAGTGACCAGGACGATTCCTACCCTTGAAACCATGTTTCCTTGGGGACCAGTCTTGGAGGCGCCGTCGAAAAACAGTTCCATGCGTCACTTTCCATTGCGGAATTACATTCTGCAACTTCGTCGGGAATGTCCTCGTATAATTTGGAGGCCTCCGGGATCGGATGAGCAGCTAGGAAGTCAGCCAGCGCTTGGCCTTTGATGGACTTCTGCGGGACGTATACCATGTCATATGGTGTTAACAGCATCGCCCAAGTCGCGAGTCGGGAATTAAGAGCACTTGGCTTGCTCATCAGTACTCGAAGAGGGTTGATCCTGGAGATGATATGAATAGTCTGGACGGTGACATAGTACCGCATCTTCTGGATAGCGAACATCAGAGCCAAGCATTCTTTCTCCACTAGGTTGTACCGGTGTTCGGCTCCGACCATCATCCTGCTGAGGTAGTAGATAGCCTGTTCATGACCCATATCGTTCTTCTGTGCGAGAAGAGCTCCTAGCGAATGATCCATTGCTCGAACGTACAGCAAGAATGGTCTTCCCATGACGGGAGGCACCAGAACTAGCGGACTGGTGAGATAGCGCTTGATATCTCCGAACGCCTGTTGACAGGTTTCATCCCATACAAAGGATACACCTTTCTTCATGAGATGCGAAAAGGGCTGACATCTTCCCGAGAGATTGGATATGAACCTCCGGATATAAGCCAGACGGCCTTGAAATCCCCGGAGTTTCCTCAGATTACGGGGCGGTCGCATTTCTATGATGGCCTGGACTTTGTCAGGGTCCACTTGGATGCTTTTGGCGGTGATGACAAATCCCAGAAATTTGCCACTAGATATACCCAGAAAGGACTTCGTAGGGTTCATCTTGAGTTAATGTTGGCGCATTAACCCGAACACCGTCCTCAAGTCTTGAATGTGATCATCTTTGAGGCAGCTCTTGACGGCTATGTCGTCCACGTAACATTCTACTGTTTTGCATAAATGCTCATAGAATATGTTACTCATAGCCCGTTGGTATGTAGCCCCGGCATTCTTCAATCCGAAGGGCATGACCGTATAGCAATATACTCCCAACGGGGTCCGGAAGGCAGTGTGCTTCTCATCTCCAGGATGCATCTTGATTTGATTGTATCCTGAGAATTCGTCCATGAAAGACATGCGTTCAAAACCGCAGGTATTGTCGATCATGATGTCCGTGATGGGAAGAGGGAACTCATCCTTGGGGCAGGCTACATTCAGATCTCGGTAATCGATGCAGATACGTATTTTCCTATTTTTCTTCATGACTGGGACAACGTTGGCGACCCAGTCGGGATATTGTTCTTCCCGGATGAAACCGCAGGCTATCAACTTCTTGACTTCAGCTTCGATGGCGTCCATCATATCCGGGCAGAACCGGCGTTGGTGCTGCTTCATAGGCTTCGAGTCGGTCAATATATTGAGTTTATGAGTAGCCACCTTCGGGTCAAGGCCCGGCATGTCCTCATAATTCCATGCAAAGACGTCGATATATTCTTTTATCAGCTGGATAACTTCTTCCCTTTCGGCTGGGGAAAGATTGTTACTGATGAATATCGGCTTTGGCGAAAGTTCACCCCCAACATCAACCTGGATAACTTCGTCTTTGGTGGGAGGTTCCTTCTGCTCGAAGTGGAATTCCCACTGCGTATCCATTTGTTGAGCCCAAAAGTCATTCTCAAACGGCTCAGAATCCTGTTCGTCTGCTTCAAAGGGATCTGCCACCACCATATTTGCTGATAATGCTTGCTCGAGAGCGCCAGGTGAGTCAGAGGGCGACGAGTTTGAGATGACAACCGATGTGATAATCGATAGCCAAAACCAAAAAGGTCTGTTCAGCGATAATATGAACATGACAAACTTCTGGGATGCAATTCTATCGGGGATGGAAGTGCATATCTGCTCAGAGGTAATATGGACATGGCAGTTTTTGTGGACCTAACACCACTGGTGTACTTAGAGTTAAGTACGGGCGCTAAGTTGAGATGACAACCGATGTGATAATCGATAGCCAAAACCAAGAAGGTTTGTTCAGAGGTAATATGAACATGACAAACTTCTGGGACGCAATTCTATCGGGGATGGAAGTGCATATCTGCTTAGAGGTAATATGGACATGGCAGTCTTTGTGGACCTAACACCATTGGCGTACTTAGAGTTAAGTACGGATGCTAAGTTGAGATGACAACCGATGTGATAATCGATAGCCAAAACCAAGAAGGTTTGTTCAGAGGTAATATGAATATGACAAACTTCTGGGATGCAATTCTATCGGGGATGGAAGTGCATATCTGCTCAGAGGTAATATGGACATGGCAGTCTTTGTCTAGAGAGACTTTTTAGGGACTCTTCCTCGAGTACACATTTTTTTTTTTGAAAAGAGCAAATTGTTATGTAAGAAAAGAATGGAAATCCAATTAGTAAGGACCGTCCCCTTGTTTACAGATTCAAAGTGATGACCTTGGCCTCGATCATCTCCTAAATTTTCCTTTTTAGCACATAGCACGCCTTTGTGGGGTGATGAGTGTACCGGTGGAAGAGACAATAATCTGGGTCATCCATGTTGCCAGCCCTCTCAGGATGTCTGATGTTGGGTAGTTGAAGCTTGCGCTCTTTCATTAACATATCGAAGATTTCAATGATGTCATCTTCGTTGAAGGAGAAAGTTCCTTTTGGTCTTCGGGCTCTTGATGCCTGAATTTTACGGTCTTACGGGAAGATCGTCGTTGTTGCATCATCTTCGAATCTTGAGGGGATTTTACCCCCGGCCCTGGACGTCACTTTGTTCTGTCGAGGTAAGTTACTCCTAGACATGCCGTGGCCTCTGGCCACAGAAACTGATTTATCAGGAACTGCCTCTGGTTGTACAGGATTGGATTTCGAAATTTTGGGTCTCGTGAGAGACGCAGTATATCCCAACCCGAAACGAGCTTTTTGATGGTGAGAATTACTACGCACCGGTGTTCGTCTACCTTTCCCATAGTTGAGACCTTGTTTCAGTTTCAAGTCGTAACCCATGTTTTGTATAATATTTAATGCTTGTGGGCTATATCTGTGGGTTTGTATCCTGCCAGTTTCAGACTCGCGCGATTTTTCCTGTACGATTGGGGTGTTCCGCCTGCTACCGAAGATTATCGGACGCTGATCGTCGTGGGTTGGTGGAATAATAAAGATGGAGTCTTCCTGTGGTCCACCTGTTATGACGACATTAGATGTTGACATATTTTCCCATATGATCTCCCCGCGTTTGACTGTTAGGGGAACTAAAGTCCATTTATGACTCTTGTTTTTGCGTTTCTGGATTAGATAATCTCGCAGGTCAGGAGGAGTAGAGGAAGAAAACGACGGCTTGTTCCTTCTGTTCCCATCAGTGGGCACGGGGAGATTGGGCACCATGGTTTTCCCTGTGCCACCTGTGTACAACAGATTGGCCATCTGGGTGGCGGATAATCCCCGGGGAGGGTGTCTTTCCGTAACCTGAGCTTGCTTTACGCCGTGGTACTTCGCTTGGCGTAATTTGGAGATTTGCTCAGACTGACGTAAAGCTGAAGAGGTCCTCAGTCGGCCGTCGGCTTCCCGCGTAATCCGGAGGGTAAGCAGATTGCTCCCTTGCTGGCGTAAAGCCCGAGAAGTTGAGTACTCTGCCGCTTGCTTTCCCTTGCAAAAATCACAGCGCTCATCTGGTTCCCCGTAGAGGTCAGATGTTGTCTTGCGCACGGAGCGTGATTTGTACTTCCGATTTAGCGCTGAGGCATCATCAGAAGTTTGGTCTGTACCGCGCATAGCGGGAGACTGGTTTCTACGCGTAGAGCACAGTGGATACTTCTGGGTTAGCGCTGAGGCTTTGCCCAAAGTTTTGTCTGTACCGCGCGTAGCAGGAGACTGGTTTCTACGCGTAGAGCGCAGTGGATACTTCTGGGTTAGCGCTGAGGCTTTGCCCGAAGTTTCGTCTATACCGCGCGTAGCGGGAGACTGAATTTTACATACAGGGCATGGAGGGAGCAAGGCTACAACCTCATTGGTCGGAGAGATCGGAGAGATCGGAGAGTCCACAGGAATAGTAGAGGATGTCTTGGGCATCCAGACCTTGCGCAGCTTCCTATTGTCTTGGACGGAGAGAGGGTGAGAGCTACCCCCAGTTCGAAGCATGTCTTCGTAGGCAGACTGGTCGAATTGGATGACCAGTATCTTCTTCACGGTTCCTATAGATACCGCATCGTGTTGAGCAATCGCTTCCTCGTCAGAAGAGAAAGATGTCCCCAGCAGAGTCGCCATCTTGTTTGTGGTATTAAACGAAAGAATAAAAATGTATTCAGGATAGGGTTTATATGAGACCCGCCTTCTTTGGTTTACAAACAAACTTGTACAATTTGATCCTATACGAGGATATGGGAGTACAATTTATTTAATCTGGGTAAATATTGCTATAGGTGTCTGATCTGCAGTCGATCACTTTAGCCCTTGGACCATACTATGTTGAAGAAGTGTCGTAGAAGACAGGAAGCAGCTTCGAAGGTTGCAGAAGAGGGTGGATGTACGATGCCAAAGTCGTCGATCCCTACTCTTTGCCTGAGCTCCGGATTCTTCTCTCTCTCTCTCTCTCTCTCTCTCTCGACCTTGGATCTGATATTGGTTTCTTGACCAATTTTCTGACCTTCCAATTTGTCGACCCTGTTCTTCATTGATAGAGGTCTCTATTTATAGAGTTTTAGTGACAGTGACCACTCCGTCGGTGTAGAAACCGAGGAGTGGAAAGTACAGCACCCTTTTACGCAACGGTTAAAATAACCAATGCCTGCGTATAGATGATCCTTTGAATGAGCGTGTGACGCGGGTCCAACTAAGGGACAAAACGTGTATAATCGCTACGAAGATCACGGCGTAGAAGCCACGTAGGTAGGTATCCATTGTGTAGAAGAGGTTGACATAGAAGCCAAATGTCTGTCACCATGACATAGAAGCCAAATAGTTATCAAACTGGCATAGAAGCCGAATCGGCGTAGAAGCCGAATAGGCGTAGAAGCCGAGTGGTCATAGAGGCCGAGCAGGCGTAGAAGCCGAGTGGTCATAGAGGCCGAGCAGGCGTAGAAGCCGAATAGGCATTAAAGCCGAGCGGTCATAGAGGCCGAGCATGCGTAGAAGCCGAATAGGCGTTGAAGCCGAGCGGTCATAGAGGCCGAGTAAGCACAGGAGCTGGATGGGCGTAGAAGCCGCTGCGTACCGTGCCAGAGTGCTGATGTGGACGTTTTAGCCAGAATTACGGCTTTTGAAGAGATAATCAAATCTCTTGCATTAAATACCGAGATTTGCCACCATCCTGCGCATTAAATGTGGAGGCGTATTTTTGAAGGTCTGCAACCCCTTCTGCGTGTCAGCCACAGAGACGTGCCTTGAGAAACTGTCACCGCTCTGTGCATTAGACGTAAAGACGTGCCTCGAGCAACTGCCATCGCTTTGTGCATTGGACGCAGAGACGTGCCTCGAACCCCGTATGGAGTGCAGCTTTTGATGTGGCAGACGGTTTGTCTACTGCAGAACGTAAACAGCTCGTGTCTGCCTGTGTAAAATAGGGCAGCGTATCCCTTCGTGCTTTATAAAAGCAGTTTACGCAAAGGGGATGGTGGTAAATGACAGCCTGGGTCGCAGTGTTGTGCCATCATTTTAGCCGTCGTCTGGGTAGTTGAGCCGTATCCCTTTGTCAGAAGTCCAGACGTCAGGTTTATTGCAGGATCTTTATTGCAGGGTCTGACAGGTTCACTTCAGAGAATACGAAGCGTCTCTTGTACACCTCAATGCTGCGTCTGAAAGATGATGAGTTTTACGCCCTGGAGGCGATGAAGCACCATGTTTACGCTGAAGTGGTTTGGACGTACTGCCTTACGCGGATGGCCTTTTGAGCTTTTAATATTTTACGCTGGGTTTAGCGGAAAAAGCTCTGTTGCAAGCTTGGTGGCTTTGAAGGCCTCTGCTTACGCTACTCTGCACTAATATGCTGCGTATAGCCATCCGGCGTATTTTTCATGCTTCTACAGGCATAATATATAATCAACCTGTAGTTTGTGTGACTCTCCCCACCCAATGTAATCATGCATCTCATGTCCACGATGTCTCATGTCCATGCCATACAGGATCATAACTAATGCATCCAGTCATATAATATCTAAAAAAAGGAATAAGTCATGAAAACTGTATCCTATACAGAATCACCATGAATATCTCAGGACGATTCTGTATCATGAATAGTGTCAGGTGTCTTGGGTAAAACGAACTTGATAATGCAAGTACGAGAATGCAAAGGGTCACGATATCCATGTCTAGATGACGTTACACAACTCCGCGTACGGGGTTGGCACCCGACTATTAATCGGACGCTAAGTAAGTCACTCGGTCCTAGGTTTAAGCATGTACAACAAATATATATATCAAGGAAATAAGTAGCAAAAACTACAGAGATTGGCAAGGTACACTTGCCTGGGTTTCTGGCTCTAATTGTAGCTCTGACTTCAGCGGGATTTTCAGGCAGTACTTCGGTTGCTGAAATAAACATCACCATTAGATCCAGAAAATATTAATCAGCTAGAAACGCCTATCCTTGAGTCCAATTTGGAGACAAGGGCAAAAGTGACTATTTCGGGTCAAGGCGGGGTCCACATGTGAGCCGCTTTGCACCGAAAATGTGTCAGGGTCAAAGGTCTCCAAATTCGTCCAACTTAGTGTCAACAGGTCAGGAACGAAGATACGAACCCAACGGAACTTCCAGATTTGGATTCCGATGAGCCGATCACAAAATCGTCCGTCAAGTGGAGCCTGTGGGACCCACGACACACGATTTTGCCAACGTTCTCAGAATCGAACCAAACTTGGGTCACAGGACCAGCGTATTGTTATGAGTCCGATGGTGTAAGTTTTGTCTCAATCCGACGTGTGTACACTAAGTTACAGTAAGAACCAGAAAGGACGGATACGGGACGGTGTCCGCGGATACGCATTGATTTCGGTGTGCATGCACATCCGAATCAACTTCTGCAAAATCCCGCACGTTCGTATCAACGGCGCGCACGTATCGGTGAAGACCGCACGCGACCAAGTCGTCCCATTTGGCGGGGCGTACTAAGTTCCGGGATAAAACAAGGCGTTGATTTTCCTATTTTTGGATCGCGGTTCGCGATCGTCACAGGACGCGATGCGCCGAGCGGGTTACACGGGCATCGAGGGGGTCATACAGGCTACGCGATGCAACAAATGGAATTGAAAATGGGGCAGCGAGGAGAGAGATATGGGTACCTGAACAGGGTTCCAAAAACCTGAATTCTCCGTGTCCGCGTTGCGTCCGAGTCGTGTCCGGGTCGGTTCACCCTAGGGTTAGGGTTTGGGTCTGTTGGCCGGAGCTTGGGGGCCGGAGGCGGGCCGGAGGGATGCCGGGGCAGCGGGGGAGGCTCTGCCGGAGGCGACGGCGCGCCGGAGCGGGCGGGGGACGGGCGGCGCAGGGCGCGGGCGGCCGGGCTGCTGTTACTGGCTGCTGCGGCTTGATGGGGGGAGGAGGAAGGAGGCAGGGCGGCGTCGCGGCGAGGTGGTGAGGCGGCGAGGCGGTGGCGATGAGGCGGGGGCGGTGGTAGCATCGGGGCGGGGATTCCGGGCGGTGGAGGGTTGCCGGAGAAGATGGGAAAGGGGGAAACGGAAATCGGGTGGCCGGAGAGTGGGTTAAATAGAAAGAAAAGGGAGAGGACCGGTCGGCGGTTCTGAGGGAAGAGGAAGGGAGGCGGCTAGCGGTTGAAGGGAGAGGAAGGAGGAGAGTCTCAGGCAGTTTCGGGCGGTCGGAGGCGGCGGCGGGTGCGGAGCTGAGCAGTTGGGGAGGAAGGAGAGGGGTTTTTGGTTTCGGGCGGGTCCGGGTCTAAGCGGGTCAGCTCTGACCTGGATCCGACCCGCTAAGGTAGGTTGGGTCTGGGTTGGTTCGGTTCACAGTATCGTTCGGTTTGGTTTAATTTGGTTTAATGAACCGGGTTAATTAGGGTTTAATTTTAAAATAGTTTTTAGGGCTTTTAAAAATGCTTCCGGGATCCAATAAATTCCCGAAAAATTATCCTATGTCTAGATTTTTATTTTACACCATAAAATATTATTTTCATAATATTTTAATATTAATTAATAATATTTAAAAATCCTTTAATTACAAAATACCTTGATTTTAATTCCAGAAAAAATCTCAAAAAATTACAGTAAATTGGGGAAAATTCCAAATTATCAATTTTTGAAAATCAGGGGGATTATAATCTACCCCCCTTAAGAGGATTGCGTCCTCGCAATCAAAGAATAACCGGTCAACAGAGATGACACGGTTGTAAACATTGTTCGAAGCACATCAAAATCAAGGAGAATCAAGGTTGAGAGTAACACCTAGAAAAAATTATTTTCCTAAGCATTAAAAGTTATGAAATTTCCCGAATAAAGGAAATCTAGAAAATTACAGTTTTAGAAAACCAGTTTTATCCTTTAAAAACTTATCAGGTTATCATTTATAAACATTCTAAGTTATTGGCAAGTTCAAAATAAATTACTAGGTTAACACTAGGTTATCTATTATTAGCAATTTTAAAACTGTCAGGTCAAGTCTAGGGTCACGAACCAGCAGGCACGAACTACAGCAAAACTAGAAACAGATACTATAAAAACTTACGCGCATTAGCTACTCTATGCATCTGCACGTTCTCCAAGGTCATCGCCAGGGCTTGTCCGCGTCCTTGCAGTCGATTCCTCTGCTGCTGCTGAGCCTGCTGGAAGAGCAGTGCCTGGGGTATCAAAGGTGGCCTCGGCTGATACCTTCCTGGAGGTGGTGGTATAACTCCTTCAACTTCCGTTTGCGGTGCTCCCATTGCTGGATAGGCTGGCCTCGATGCTCGTAACGCTTGTTGGTTTACCATTGGTGCTCTTTCTCGACGCTCAGGGCATTCCCTCAATAAATGCTGACTGGATCCGCAAGCTAAACATAATCTCATTTTTCGTCTGCATTGGTTTTCTATATGGCCTCGCCTGTGACAATATGGACAGACAGGTATTGCCTGTGGAGATGCTTCTGGTGGCTGGTGAATGTGAAGTCTTTTTGCAACTTCTTCTTGTGGTGCTCCGGCTGGTGCTGATGTGGACGATCGCTTCAGACTGGTCTCTCTTCTAGTAATGCGCTCCATGCATCGGGCTGCAGCAAGGACGTCCGAGTAAGATGTAGGCGCAACGGATCCAATCAGTTTATGTAACTCAAAGTTGAGTCCGTCGAAAAACTTCTCGGTCTTCTCTTCTTCTATCAGGATCAATGTTGGGGCGAAGCGACTTAGATGAATGAACTCCGTGTTGTATTCTTCCACTGTCAGATTGTCCTGAGTGAGGTGATTGAACTTGTCCCGAAGTTCTGATCGAGCGATAGCCGGAATATACATCTCCTGAAAGAGTCTGGAGAACTCTTTCCAAGTGACTCGGTCTGGTCCGAGCCGTGTCTCCTCGGATAGCCACCAGTGATGAGCATTGTCCGTCAATTGCATTCTGACTGCAGTCATCCAACGTTCTCGTGGAATCTCTGCTGCTTCTAATTAATGTTGAGTATTGGTGAGCCATTCATGAACTTCTGTGGGCTCCTCCTTGCCTGAGAAGGTACGGGGCTTCAGCTGGGGGAAGTCTGAAATAGAGCCCGTCGTTGGCCGTCGTGCTGGTAGATCTGCCTTCTCTAGTGCGGTTACTATGCTGCTCCTCAAGTTCTCTGCCTCATGACGCAGAGCCTCTTGTTGAATTTGTTGTTGAGCTTGCATCATTGCGTAGATCATTTGTAATATCTGATGCCCGTCCATAGCCTGCCCTTGTGGAACGGTAGGTATCGGTGGAGCAAACTGCGTCGATGGTGGAACGTCATCTTGTTAGATTTCCGAGGCATGCTGATTCGCTTGACTACGTTGTTGAGCTGATTGTCCTCCATCCACTAGTGTTACTTCATCTTCGTTGGTTACCACAGCATCTCATGGTGATGTTGCAGGAGTCTCATCGTTTACTCGAAGATCCATTTCTCTGCATCCAAAATAAACAATAAGAGGCGCACAGAAATCAAGGCAGGATGCAATTCAAGAAATTGATTCGAATCCGATATAGATATCAAAAATATTTCAAGCAAGTGGATGAGATCCTAAAAACTTATCCTATTCTTATTGCAGTCCTGTTCGGTCCCTAAGTTGAAAATGAACAATTTAGTCGTAGACCTGCATGGGCCACCACAAAAACCATGTCACGCCCCAGTCCCAAAATATCGAGGGACTAGACACGTGGCAATGGCCAGCAGCACACACCGATGGACAAACCCAATTTAATGGATCCATCGGGGCATACTTAAGTTGTATTACAACAATAATCAGGGTCTACTAATCTCATCCACAGAATGAATATATCAAATATCAACAAAAGGAAAAATATCATCATCAAGTCACAAGTACATAAATCGGGAAACAACCCGATAATCAAGTCTGTTATAATTGTTCAAGATCCAGAATTAAAGATATCAACAACAATACTGAGTATGGACAAAGTATATACTCAGAAGATACCGTAGATGTCACTCGACTACTGGATCTAGTACTGCTCCAGTGTCTGCTCCTGTTCCTGCTTCTGCTCCTGCTAATACTCCTGTTCCGTGTACCTCGGGGTCGATCTCATCTGCTAGTCCTGGGGACATAATCCGGATCCAGGTCCTCAGGGGACATAGCAAGGTATAGAAAATACAAGCCACAAATAATGCAGTGCAGCAAATAAATAAAACAATAGGGCAAATATGTAACCAGCTAAGTGATATGCAATATGAGATCAGCACTAGAACTCAAGCTGAAACTACTACAAGCTCTGTGTCGGGGAGCCGGTAGCAGTGATATCATGTGGTTGTCTAGCTCAAAGGGAGACTACGATGCCGGCATAATATATAATCAACCTGTAGTTTGTGTGACTCTCCCCACCCAATGTAATCATGCATCTCTTGTCCACGATGTCTCATGTCCATGCCATACAGGATCATAACTAATGCATCCAGTCATATAATATCTAAGCAAAGGAATAAGTCATGAAAACTGTATCCTATACAGAATCACCATGAATATCTCAGGACGATTCTGTATCATGAATAGTGTCATGTGTCCTGGGTAAAACGTACTTGATAATGCAAGTACGAGAATGCAAAGGGTCACGATATCCATGTCTAGATGACGTTACACAACTCCGCGTACGGGGTTGGCACCCGACTATTAATCGGACGCTAAGTAATTCACTCGGTCCTAGGTTTAAGCATGTACAACAAATATATATATCAAGAAAATAAGTAGCAAAAATTGCAGAGATTGGCAAGGTACACTTGCCTGGGTTTCTGGCTCCAATTATAGCTCTGACTTCAGCGGAATTTTCAGGCAGTACTCCGGTTGCTGAAATAAACATCACCATTAGATCCAGAAAATATTAATCAGCTAGAAACGCCTATCCTTGAGTCTAATTTGGAGACAAGGGCAAAAAATGACTATTTCGGGTCAAGGCGGGGTCCACATGTGAGCCGCTTTGCACCGAAAAATGTGTCAGGATCAAAGGTCTCCAAATTTGTCCAACTTAGTGTTAACAGGTCAGGAACGATAATACGAACCCAATGGAACTTCCAGATTTGGATTCCGATGAGCCGATCACAAAATCGTCTGTCAAGTGGAGCCTGTGGGGCCCACGACACACGATTTTGCCAACGTTCTCAGAATCGAACCAAACTTGGGTCACAGGACCAGCATATTGCTACGAGTCCGATGGCGCAAGTTTCGTCTCGATCCGACGTGTGTACACTAAGTTACAGCGAGAACCAGAAAGGACGGATACGGGACGGTGTCCGCGGATACGCATTGATTTCGGTGTGCATGCACATCCGAATCAACTTATGCGAAATCCCGTACGTCCGTATCAACGACGCGCATGTATCGATGAAGACCGTATGCGACCAAGTCATCCCGTTTGGCGGGGCATACTCAGTTCCGGGGTAAAACAGGGCGTTGATTTTCCTGTTTTTGGATCGCGGTTCGTGATCGCCACAGGACGCGATGCGCCGAGCGGGTTGCACGGGCATCGAGGAGGTCATGCAGGCTACGTAATGCAACAAACGAAATTAAAAATGGGGCAGCAAGGAGAGAGATATGGGTACCTGAACAGGGTTCCGAAAACCTGAATTCTCCGTGTCCGCATCGCGTCCGAGTCGTGTCGGGTCGATTCACCCTAGGGTTAGGGTTTGGGTCTGTTGGCCGGAGCTTGGCGGCCGGAGGGATGCCGGGGCAGCTGAGGAGGCTCTGCCGAAGGTGGCGGCGCGCCGGAGTGGGCGGAGGACGGGCGGCGCAGGGCGCGGGCGGCCGAGCTGCTGTTACTGGCTGCTGCGGCTTGATGGGGGGAGTAGGAAGGAGGCAGGGCGGCGGCAAGGCGAGGTGGTGAGGCGGCAAGGCGGTTGCGGCGTCGCGGTGAGGCGGGGGCGGTGGCAGCGTCGGGGCGGGGAGTCCGGGCGGTGGAGGGTTGCCGGAGAAGATGGGAAAGGGGGAAACGGAAATCAGGTGGCCGGAGAGTGGGTTAAATAGAGGGAAAAGGGAGAGGACCGGTCGGCGGTTCCGAGGGAAGAGAAAGGGAGGCGGCTGGCGGTTGAAGGGAGAGGAAGGAGGAGAGTCTCAGGCAGTTACGGGCGGCCGGAGGCGGCGGCGGGTGCGGAGCTGAGCAGTCGAGGAGGAAGGAGAGGGGTTTTTGGTTTCGAGCGGGTCCGGGTCTAAGCGGGTCGGGTCTGACCCGGATCTGACCCGCTAAGGTTGGTTGGGTCTGGGTTGGTTCGGTTCACAGTATGGTTCGGTTTGGTTTAATTTGGTTTAATGAACCGAGTTAATTAGGGTTTAATTTCAAAATAGTTTTAGGGCTTTTAAAAATGCTTCCGGGATCCAATAAATTTCCGAAAAATTACCCTATGTCTAGATTTTCATTTTACACCATAAATTATTATTTTCATAATATTTTAATATTAATTAATAACATTTAAAAATCCTTTAATTACAAAATACCTTGATTTTAATTCCAGAAAAAATCTCAGAAAATTACAGTAAATTGGGGAAAATTCTAAATTATCAATTTTTGAAAATCAGGGAGATTACATGCGGTATGCCCAGAGGCATTCTCCCAGTTTCTCATTCCAATCTCTTTTGTTCGAAGAAACGAACTTCTTCAAGAGTTTAATGATGGTTTTGTTGAAGGCTTCCTCCAAACCATTAGCAGCTGGATTATATGCCGTAGAGGCCATATTTTGTATTCGATTCTTATCACAAAATCGGTGAAATGCTTGGCTGATGAATTGAGGCCCGTTGTCATGGATTATCCTTCGGGGTATCCCAAAGCGATAAATGACATGATGCTTGATAAAGCTGATCACGTTGGATGTCTTTACCTCAGCAAGAGGGATCGCCTCTGCCCATTTAGAGAAGTAGTCTGTGATAGCCAATATGAACCGATGTCCTCTAGAAGATAATGGGTGAATAGGACCAATGATGTCCATGTCCCATGCTTCGAAGGGCCATGATGCAATAGTAGGATGTAGATACTCAGAAGGCTGATGTATAAAATCCGTATGAACTTGACAAGCTTTGCATTGTCTTGCATATTTTACTGCATCTGCGATCATAGTAGGCCAGTAGTAGCCCATCCTCCTGATACGATCCTATAACTTAGGATCGGGTTGATGTGCTCCACATACGCCATTGCGAGCTTCACGGATAACCCGTTTTGCATCATCATCAGAGAGGCATCGTAACAATAGTCCATCATAAGTTCGGCGATATAGATTTTGTGAAGAAGCATCAAAATAGAAGCGTAGTGATCGTCTTTTAACCGATACTGCTTCTTTGGGATCTTCTGGTAAGATTCTGTATGCTGTGAAGTCTATGTAGGGACTTCTCCAGTCTTTCTCAGGAGGAACTGTATTTACGGCGTAGCTGCGTTCCATGTGAAAATTATTTTTCACACAAAACAAGTCTCTAATAAGAAGGATAACCGAGTTCTGCCTTCTTATAGGAATAGCCAGATCTGCAGCTAAACTGGCCAGAGCGTCAGCTTTCAGATTTTGAGATCGAGGCACATGCTCTAAGAAGAATCCTTTAAAAGACATGGCGATCTCGATCGTTGCTTGGTGATAAGGAATGAGGTCTAGATTGCGGACTTCATATATTCCTCTAACCTGATTGACGATCAGCTGGGAATCACCAAAAGCTTCCAGATATTCGACCTCCAATTCTTTAGCGACTTGAAGTCCAATGAGTAGGGCATTATACTCTACCACATTATTAGAGCAGGGTTCGCTAAGAGAATATGCTCGATAGATAACGAGTTTATCAGGAGTTACCAGGACAATTCCTACTCCTGAAACCACGTTTCCCTTGGGACCAGTCCGAGAGGCCCCGTCAAAGAATAGCTGCCATATATCATCTTTCATCGCAGAGTTACATTCTGCAACTTCGTCGGGAATGTCCTCGTATAGTTTGGAGGTTTCCGGAATAGGATGAGCAGCTAAGAAATCACCCAAGGCTTGACCTTTCATGGACTTCTGAGGGACGTATACCATATCATACGGTGTTAATAACATCGCCCAAGTCACGAGTCAGAAATTAAGAACACTTGGCTTACTCATCAATACCCGGAGAGGATTGATCCTGGAGATGATATGAAGAGTTTGGCTTGTGACGTAATATCGCATCTTCTGAATGGCGAACATTAGGGCCAAGTATTCTTTTTCTACTGGATTGTACTGGTGTTCAGCTCTGATCATCATCCTGCTTAAATAGTAGATAGCCTGTTCATGACCTTCATCGTTCTTCTGTGCGAGGAGAGCTCCCAAAGAATGATCCATTGCTCGAACATACAACAAAAATGGTCTTCCTATGACGGGAGGCACCAGAACTGGAGGATTAGTAAGGTAGCGTTTGATATCGTCAAACGCTTGCTGACAAGCTTCGTCCCATACAAAAGACACACCTGTCTTCATGAGGCGAGAAAAAGGTTGGCATCTTCCAGAGATGTTGGATATGAATCTTCTGATATAGGCTAGACAACCTTGAAATCCCCTGAGTTTTCTCAGATTACGGGGAGGTCGCATCTCTAGGATAGCCTTTACCTCATCAGGATCGACTTGAATGCCTTTGGCGGTAATGACAAATCCCAGGAATTTGCCGCTGGATACACCGAGAAAGGACTTTGTGGGGTTCATTTTGAGTTGATGTTGGCACATCAATTCGAACACCGTCTTCAAGTCTTGGATATGAGTACCCTTGAGGCGGCTTTTGACAGCGATGTCGTCTACATAACACTCCACGGTTTTGCGTAGATGCTCATGGAATATTTTACTCATGGCTCGCTGATATGTAGCCCCGGCATTCTTTAATCCAAAGGGCATGACTGTGTAGCAATATACCCCCAGTGGTGTGCGGAAGGCAGTATGCTTCTCGTCTTCAGGATGCATTTTGATCTGGTTGTATCCTGAGAATCCGTCCATAAAAGACATGCATTCAAAACCGCAGGTATTGTCGATCATGACGTTTGTGATGGGAAGAGGAAACTCATCCTTGGGGCAGGCCGCATTGAGATCTCTGAAGTCGATACAAATGCGAACTTTCCAACTTTTCTTCATGACCGGGATAACGTTAGCGACCCAATTGGGATGTTGTTCTTCCCTGATGAACCTGCAGGCTATCAACTTCTTAATTTCAGCTTCGATGGCATCCATCATATCCGAGCGAAACCGGCGTTGGTGCTGCTTTACAGGTTTTGAATTGGGCAGTATGTTGAGCTTATGAGTAGCCACTTTTGGATCAAGACCTGGCATATCCTCATAATTTCACGCAAAGACGTCGATATATTCTTTTATCAGCTGGGACATTTCTTCCCTTTCTTCTTCGGAAAGATTGTTACTGATGAATATCGGCTTTGGTGAAAGTCCATCCCCAACATCGATTTGGATAACTTTATCTTCAGTGGGCGGTTCTCTTTGCTCGAACCGGAGTTCCCATTGTGTATCCATTTGTTGAGCCCAATAGTCATACTCAAACGGTTCAGATTCTTGTTTCTCTGCTTCGAAAGAATCTGTCAATACCGTATTTACTGATAATGCTCGTTCGAGATCATCGTCTGAGACGGGGGAAGACGATCCATCTTGAGAAGAGGAAAAGATATCCTCATCTGACTCAGAAGTTGTGAGGGAGGTGGTATACCCTAACCCAAAACGAGTTCGTTGACAGTAGGGATCACCATGCAACGACATTCGCCTGCCTTTCCCATAGTTGAGGCCTGGCTCTAATTTCAGGTTATAACCCATGCTTTGTATGATTTTCAAAGCTTGTGGGCTATATCTGTGGAACTGCATTTTACCAGCATCGTCATCGAAAGAATCTTCTCGTACAACCGGTCTGTTCCGCATGCGATCAAAGACTATTAGATGCTGATTGCTGCGAGTAGGCAGGATAATAAAGATAGAATCTTCATGCGGCTCGTATGTCATGATGACATTGGATGTTGACGCCACTTCCCATATATACGGTTGATAGAGTTCTATGGCTTTCAAGAATTTTTGTGCTATAGGCTCTATATCGTTATGGAGGGCTGATTCCTGATTAGGAATTTGAGCATCAGTATACTGGAAAAGAGGTTCTTTATTATCATCAGAAACCATGTTCCCAGTTGTATTTACATCAATCGGCTGTTTGTTGCGCCGAAGGTTGATGACCAAGGGTGGAGGCTTCTGATTCAGAGTGATCACTAGGGGATCCTTTCCTCTTCCTGATTTGGTTCTGTCCAAGTGGATAGTCATGGGTTTTATGACTTTAGGACGGGTAGTCCGTCCTTTCACCTGGATTGACAGAGGTTGCTCAACAGACGGTTCTCCTGGCTCCCGGTGGGATTCCTCTTTTATCTTGCCTGACACCTCCTTCATGTAGTCTTGGGTGTACAACATGGCGTCGGAGTAGTAGGACTCAACTCCTTTGAATGGGTTGAGATCAGCAAACTCCATTTTTACTGTTCCTTGGGCATCTACATATTTGAAGCATTGATGTAGGGTTAAAGGAACAATGTTGTGATCATGGATCCATGGTCTGCCTAGCAGAATATTATAGGACACCTCTGAATCAATGACATAGCACGTAGCCACTGATCTAAGGTCCCCGATCTGGATTCTCAGACGAATTTTCTCCAACGGCTTACTTTTTCTGGCGTTGAAGTCCACGATTGTAGTGGTGGTGTAAGCCTGCTCGCTGGTAGGAATCCTTAGTGGTCTGAGCAGACTATGAGGAATGATGCTGATCGATGATCCCGGATTTATGTGAATCTGGTCTACCTCCATGGAACCAACGTATCCGGTATAATAGAGGGGTCTGTCATGCCAGTTATGTTTCAACAACATGTCATCTTGAGTGAAAGTGATATTAGGGACCACTTCCATCACACTATGGCATTGAGGACATGCTACGGGCGCTTTATCGGGAGACTTGAGCTGAGTCAAGCATGCATCTGCCTGCATTAACGCCTCACTCAAGACCTGACGAGTGTCTTTTGATAGCCTGAGTAGCTCAAAGATGGACAGTCTGGCTGGAGTATTAGCCAATTGGGCCAGGATGTCGAAGTTGTAGGGCTTCTCCAAACCTTTATTTTGAATGTTCTTCAAAGGTTTGTCGAAGCGAACTTCTTTCTGCTTGCCCTTGTCCGTCGAAGTTGGTCTAGAAGGACTTGCCTCTGGTATGACATGTTCAGGTTCTGAAGGCTTGGCAACTTAAGTGTCTGTCGTTGCTTCTTCTTGATTTCCTCCATAGTCCTTGAGGTAGGCTTTCCCTGACCGGGTTCCAGTAGCCAAAGTCTCTTCATCTGATATCGGAGATATAGCAACCATATGGCATGGTTTGCGCCTTGAGTTCTTTTGGGACTTAGCCTTAGCAGCTTGAGTCTCCTCCTCGATCTCTGACACCAGATCAGGATGAACCCACATAATCTCACCACGCTGGGTAGTTAAGGGTACTAGGTCATGATTTTGACCCCTGGCTGGAGGGAGATTAACAATGTTCATCATTGTCCGGAAAATAGGTACAACCCCATCCGGAACTTCTTGAGGATGCAGATTGCCGAATTGGAGAGAGATCATGTTGGCAGTGACCGTCTTCTCACTATTGTGCAGAGTGATGACCTTGGCATCGATCAACTCCTGAATTTTTCTTTTTAGTATATAACATGCCTTGGTAGGGTGATGTATATACCTATGGAAAATGCAGTACTTAGGGTTGTTGGTACTGCCGACTTTATTAGGCCTTTTCACCTCGGGGAGGGTGAGCTTGCCACTTTTGACTAGACAGTCGAAGATGCTCGGAATGTCATCATCATCAAAAGAATATTCTTTTATGGGTATAGAAGTCCCAGGTTTCGTCTGTGTAGTTGCCGGTGTAGGTTGCCTGGACGTATTAATCGTCAGAGCTTCCTTTCCTTTAGAACCACGAGGATGGTTGCTATTAGAGGATGACCTCTTTCCTTTATCAGAGGTGGAGATCATAATTCCATTGTCACGTGCCTTCCGACTATTGTCTTCGGCGGCTACCGCTGAGATGATAAATGAGGGCCAATTATGGAATTGATATGGTCCTGTGAACACCTAGATTAGTGGAAGAAGGTTCTTTCTGCAAATGTCTACCAAGGCAGAATCTGGAACTCCGGGAGGCATTTGCAAAGTGGCCTGACGAAAACGTTCGATAAAAGTACGAACACTTTCTTTTTCCTCCTGCTTTACTTCGATGAGCGAGGACATAGACATGTCCATCCCTCTTTCATAGAATCGCGCGAAGAACAGAGTCTTGAAATCTTCAAAGGAAGTAATGCAGTTGTCCGCAAGACTACGATACCACTGATAAGCCACTCCAGACAGACAGCCTTTGAACACTCTAGTGAGAAGGGCGTCATTCCCTTGCAACAACACTGTCATCATACTGAAGTAGTTCATGTACTGGCTCGGTGACGTCTTTCCCTCAAACAAAGTCATAGCCTGTGGTTTGTATTTAGGAGGGAAAGGGATCTCATCCCAGATAACTGGGTAAGGCTGGTTGATTCCTAATTTCTTGAGCTGATCTTTATGCTTCAAGACATCAAATTGGGCTTTCAATTCCCATATTGCCTGCATCGGATCTTCCGCTGGTAATAGGACCGCAGAGTGGTGAGAGATCGGTTGTATCGTAATTCCGACAGGGGCAATACATTCTCCGAGTTAGGAAGTGGAGGAGCTGCTGACTCTTGATTTAGAACAGGCTCCTGGTTTGTGTTGGATGGTGGTAGGTCCGCCCCCACACGTATTTGAGTCGGAGGAACCGATGCTGGAGCTATAGCAGCTGTATGTTGAGTCACCAACATTTGGTGCATACTCTGCATCATGGTATGCATCTCTTTGAGTGATGCCTCCAAAACAGCATCGCGTTGTTCCGTACTTCCTGATGGGGAAGCCTCTTCATGTTCATCTCCAATGGCATAGACTCCCATTTCTCTAGATGCCATTGAAGGATTAGTATAGATCTCCGTAGAGATTGAGTCTATACTTTCAACATCCGATTCGGGAAATTGGCGACCCCCAGTGTCGGAATCAGAAGAATATGAAGCCGGTTGTCGTGACCTCGAACGGGTGTTTTGAAACACTCCAGCTTCAATGTTCTCAAGGAGTCTGTCGAATCTCCTTTGGCTTGGAGTTCTAGAGGGATGACGTCTTGAATTTGACCTTCCTCTAGGAACGTGTGAAGCCATATTCACTGATGCAAATGTAGGCTCTTCTTCCTGTAAAGACAAAGAGTAGTTCAACCGGTCAAAAACTGACCGTTTTGCCTTGGAACAACAATAATTAACTACAACTTTGTGACTATTATAGCAGTGCTCCCTAGGGGGTGTAATAGACATATCAGAAGATCCCTTGCCTTTGTGTTTCTGGATCAAGAAATCGCGCAAATCAGGGGGATTAACAGAAGAAGAAGAAGAAGAAAAAGGCTTATTTTGCTGTTTTACATTAGTCGAAACGTGGATATTGGGAACCCCAACCCTCTCTCTGTCATAGGAATACAGCAGTTCAGCCATGTGAGTAGCACATGATCCATGAGGAACGTATCTATCCACAAACTGGGTCTTCTTTACGCCGAGAGACTTGTCTTGGCGTAATCTGGAACTCTGCTCAGGTTGGCGTAAAACTGAGGAAGTCCTCAAACGACCATCAGCGTTCCGCGTGATCTGAAGAGCGGGCAAATTCTTCTCTTGATGGCGTAAAAGTCGAGAGGTCGAGAAATCCGCCACTTGTTTTCCCTTGCGGAGATTACAGGGACCCTCTGCCCTTTTATAGGTGGGAGAGGTATTTTTACGCGCGGGGCGCTTTTGAAATTTCTGACTCGGCGCTGAGGCCTTGCCAGTAATTACGTCAGCTACGTCAGCGACGGGAGACGAGTTTTTACGCGCAGGGCGCATTGTATACTTCTGGATTAGCGCTGAGGCATTGCCAGAAGCTTTGTCTGCCACGTCACAGACGGGAGACGGGTTTTTACGCACAGAGCATGTAGGTTGGGATGCCACAATCTTGTTGATCGGAGAGAGAGAGCCTGCAGGGAGAGTAGAGGATGTCCGGAGCATCCATACTTTACGCAACTTCCTGCTGTCTTGAACAGATGGGGAATGAGAGCTACCCCGTGCGCGAAGCATGTCTTCATAAGTAGATTGGTCAAAATGGACGACCAGAGTCTTCTTCGTTGATCTGACAGATACAACATCGTGTTGAGCAATGGCTTTCTCATCGGAAGAGAAAGTAGTCCCCAACAAAGTCGACATCTTGTGTTTGATAAAAAATGAAAGAAATGAAACTAGGTTTATATGAAACCCTTTTTTTGGTTTACAAACAAGAAGTACAATTAATCCTATACGAGGATGTTAAGTACAAAAATTTAATCTGGATAAATATTGCTATAGGAGTCTGATCTGCGGTCGATCACTTTGTCCCTTGGACCACACGATGACGAAGAAGTGTTGTAGAAGAAGGAAAAGCTTCAAAAATCGCAAGAGGGATTGGATGCTCGATGCCAAAGTCGTCAATCACTCCCCTCTGTCTGTGCTCTAGGATCTTCTCTCTCAACAATAAAATCTGATCCGATGCTCTCTAATCCGATCCTTCCACCCTTTTTTGACCTCTGTCAATAGAGGTCTCTATTTATAGAGTCCAATTGCCGTAACCGTCCAGTCGGTGTAGAAACCGAACAGTGGAGAGTGGGGCGCTCTTTACGCGGCGGTTATGATAACTGCTACCCGCGTCTAAATGATCTCTCGACTCTGCGTGTGACGTGTGTCCCATTATGAGGTAACGCGTATAACCGCTGCGAAGATCATGGCATACAAGCCACGTGGGTAATTGTCCCTTGCGTAGAGATGATTGGCGTAGAAACCGAATAGTTGTCATACTGGCGTAGAAGCCAAGTAGGCGTAGAAGCCCAATAGCTGTCAAGTTGGCGTAGAAGCCAAGTAGGCGTAGAAGCCCAGTAGGCATAGAAGCCCAATAGCTGCATGGATAGGTAGCCAGCGTAAAGATAGCCGATCATCCTTCCTTGACTGAGGTCTTGAGCGTATTCTGGACCAAATAGCCTTTTCACGCACCAATACAAATATAGCCTGAGTTGGCGTATTCCGAGGAGATAGCATACGGCGTGCTCCTATAGTTGAAAATAGCCAGGTCGGCGTATTTCAAGGATATAGCGTACAACGTACTCCTATAACTGAAAATAGCCTGATGGCGTAATATGCAGAGGTGATGATGTGGACGTATTAGCCATAATTATGGCTCACCCAAAAGTAGAACCAAATCTCATGCATTAAATACAGAGATCTGCCTCCATCACGCGCATTAACTGCAGAGATGTGCCTCGAGTCCTGTAGAGAGAGCAGCTTTTGACGTGGCGGTTCATTTCGTCTCCTGCTGAGCGTAAAAGATCATGTCTGCCTGTGTAAAACTAGGGAGCGTATTTTCTTCAATGCGTAAAAGCAATTTGTATCAAGGAAATGTCACTAAACGACGGTCTGGGTCTCTGTGCAGAATCATTATTATAGACGTCCTCTCGATCGTCGTGCGGTACTTTTTGTCAGGGGTCAGGTTCATTGCATGATCTGACAGGTTCATTCGAGGAATACGAAGAGTTCCTCGTACAACTTCCCGCTGCATTAAAAACAGATAGGTTTTACGCCGAAGTGGCGATGTAACAACCTTTTTACGCTGAAGCAGTATGGAAATACTGCATTACGCGGGTTGTTCTGGAGCTATATTTTATGCTGAATAGCGTTGAAGCTCTGTTGTTTCGCCAATGGCTCTGGAGTCATGTCTTACGTCACCTAGTGCTGGAGCTCTGTTTACGCGGCTTCCTGCATGTTTGAGGGTTTTACACGTATAATTCCTCAGCGTATTTTTCATGCTTCTACACCTTGGATCCGGATTATGTCCCCATGTATAGACGAGGAGAGTTACCCCAAGGTTTACGGGACATGAGCTGACATTGGAGCAGTACTTGCACCAGAGGACGAGGTTGTGCCGGAGGACTTCTCCTGAGTACTCAGTTATCTATTTAGTTATTTATGTTTAGAGTTATTGTTATATTTGGACTTAGACTTCTGGAAATGTATTTGGTGTTATTTCTCTTTTCTTTATTGTGATGGGTTGTTCCCCCAGAAACTACTTATCTTGGACTTGTTGTTGGATACTTTATTTATTATCTTGACTGGTCTATCATAATGTATTGTGATTGTTGACTGTATATGAGATTATAATTATATACTGTGACAGATGATGTAGACTTGTATTTATACTTATGACAGCTTAAGTGCACTCTAACGGGTCCATTAAATTGAGAGTGCCCATTGGAGTTGTACTGCTGGCCATTACCACGTTGCTAGTTCTTTGGTATTTTAGGACTGGGGTGTGACAACGGGGACATATTATTCCTTCTATTTATAAATGATGGAAGTTGGGGGACAGTGGGCCCAAATACATGCAATGTAGTGTGCACAAAAGTTCCGAGCGTTACGCCGGACCTCGTGCGTTATGCCGGGAAGTCAAAAAAGAAAAGAAAAGGAAAGAGAACCCCATTTTTTTGTTTTTGTTTTTGTATAGTGACCTCCAAACCAATTACCCAAATTAAACCATCCGAGCAATTAGGTTGGGGGAGGGGGGATTGAGTTTTTGAGTGGATTTTTTATCTAAATTAAACCACCCAAGAAATATGAGGGTGTGTGTTTTTGTTTATCCATAAATGACTCAAAAATCCAAACCCCTCCCCCTATTCTTGGATGGTTTAGTTTGGGCAAAAAATCACTCAAACCACCATATTTCTTGGGTGGTTTAGGTTGGATGATTGGTTTGGAGGCCGATTTAACCAATTGAACTAAACCAAAAAAATCAAACAATAAACTAAAGCAAAAAAAATAGGGTATTCTATTTCCGCAAGAGATTCTGGCGGAACGAAAGATGTATTGTTGTAATAACCGGAGGGAATGATAGTAAACCCAGTTGTTCAGTTATTTATTTATTTATTTTTAAGGCTCAATTTAAACTTTTTTTTGAATTTTCGGCATAATGTGACGTAACGTTCGGGACTTTGTGCACACTGTATTGCATGCCTTTGGGCCCACTGCCCCCCAACTCCCACCATTTATAAATGGAAGGGGTAATATGCCCCCCGTTACTTGATCCACCAATCTTCTGCCAACCAGCCAAGGTCTTATACCTCTCCTCGGTAACCACAATTTAAAATTAATACCCTAAATTTAAACTTGATACCCTAAAGTATTCTTGTTTAGCAACTTGATACCCCAAAATTTGAAAATAAGCAATTAATATCCTGGAGAAATTTTTCCCAAAATACCCTCATCTTCTTCAACAGCCTCTCCCCCCCGGCTGCCCCCACACCTCCCTCCCCCCGACTGCCCCCTCCCGCCTTCAGCCAGCTCGTGCCCTCGCCCGCACGCGTCTACAGCTAGCGTGTGCCCCCGCTTGAGCGCTCCGGCACCGCACGCCCGCGCTCTCCTGCAGCCAGCGCGCTCGATGCCGGCCGGAGAGGGGTGAAGGGGGTCGACGGAGGGGCGATGCGCACGACGACGCGACACACACAACGGGGAGGGGGCGGCATGCACGGGGAGGGGGCGGCACGCACGACGATGGCGCGGGTGTTGAAGAAGGGAAGAATATTTTTGGAATTTTTTTCTAGGATATTAAGTCGTCTATTTTCAAAGTTAGAATATCAAGTTGCTAAACATGAATAGTTGAGAGTATTAAGTTGAAATTTAGTCTATTTTTCAACCCAACATTGGAACACATGAAAATGGTGCAACAAATATATATTTTGTGGGTGTTAGCTGTTAAATGGAATTTAGAAACTCTACGACGCAATCTTCCGGCCCATTTATAAATGCTCTTGATAAAGGCACTACAAAAATGACTTGGGTCTAGCCCAGTATTGTTGCTAGCCAGTTAGGAAGAATTTTTACTCAGGTTAGTCCAAATTTTACTAGGACTGTCTACCCTCTTCACCTCCCTCCTCCTGCTCCTCCCCCACCCCCACCCTCCGGCCTCTCCTCCTCCCTCTCGCTAATTTTTGCCTCTCCGCGTCGTCGATCTCGCCATCGACTGCGTTGCCGCCGTCGAGCCGCACCTCAAGCACCTCCCCGTCGGCTCCGTCACGAAGGAGAAGAAGAAGAAGAAGCAGCGTCTGAGGGGCTGCGCGCGGCGAAGGCACGCGCTCGCGGGGGGCTGCGGCTACGCCTCGCGCCGGCGCCGACGACGTCAACGGCAACAACAGCAGCAGCGGCAGCAGCAACGGAGGCGAGCGCGTGCGCCTACGTCTCGCCGCCGCACTCGCACGCTCGCCTCCTTCCCCGCCTCCTCCTCCTCCTCCTTTCGCTCCTCAGTCTCGCCCCCCCCCCCTTCTGGCCTCCACGCAGCCCCGCTCTCGTGTCACCTCACGTACCCCTCCCCTCCGGACTGTCAAAGTTTTGACAGTCCTACCAATTGGAAGGACTGTCAAAATTTTGACAGTCCTAAAAAATTTGACAGTCCTATAATTTTTTAGGACTGTCAAAATTTTAACAGTCCTGATTATAAAAAAATTAATTGGAAGTGAACAGTCCGATAAGTAAATTTTTGAAGTGACAAATTTATAATTATCAATAATAAAAATTTGGGTGCCTTTATCAAATAACCATCCGAACAGAAAAGAAACATAACATTGTTGCATTCTCCTCCTTATCCTCCATTTCCCTCTTCCTCTTCTCCCAATGGCTTTCTCGCTCCTCAGCGCCGCCAAGCCAATGCTCTTCTCTTCCTCCACAAACCACTCTTCTTCGCTTCTCTCCGCTCCTCCACCTTGTTCTCTCGCTCTCTCCAAGAGTCGCTCCTTTAAAGTCAGCGCTGCACTCGCTCAGAAATGGGATCCATCGAAAGTTGTTCTCTCTTTATTTCTTGTTATTTTTTGTAAGTTTTGTTGCGTGGCTCTGTGTTTACTGAGAAGTCGATTTGTTCTTTGTTTGGATTGCAGGTGGTGCCGCAAGCCGACAGAGTCCTGATCCGTCTTGAGCAGTTGCCAGAGGTACTGGTCAGGTTTAGCGATGGAAAATTAGGGCATGTGATTTGTTGATTTTTATGTTATACACGGACACGGTTGAATATTATGTTATCTCGTAAATATTTTGGTGTGTCCTTATTACCTAGTCGATATGCTAAATTAGGGCCTGTTTGTTTACTTAAACCTCACTTGAAAGTGAGGTACATTTTTGCGTCTGCGGCCTGGGAGGAGTAAATCTAGCGTTTGGTTTGATTGGGAACTGCCCACAGGAAGTGGAGTACTACACAATTTTGAGTTCCTGTCGGCCGATGTGTTCGCCAATTTGATGGGCTGCCCACATCCGAGTTTTTTTTTTCCAAGGATGTGGGCAGCCCTTTTTATAGCATTCAAGATCAAAACATGGCATATCCAAACATTGAAAGTCACTTTTAGCAGACATGAACTAGCATGAAACTCAAAAGCATACGCATTTCACTTTTACCAGACAGAAATTCACTTTTACACTTCATTACACTTTCAAGCAACCAAACAGACAAGGGGAGAGAGAGGAGTGCACAAATGTTGCCACATTACTTTCTTGTTACGGAGGGTTTAGGTCGGAGTGACCAGAACCTTTTGTGGGCCTTAGATCCGTAGCCTTTACTTCGTGATAGATGGCAGAGAAGGCGGCAGAAGCAAGGTTCATGTCGATTGGTCACCTTCTTGAGTCTTGAGATAGTTTGTGCCTCCCTCATTGTTGCTCATTTGTCATTATATTATTGGGACGAAGCCCTCACCTTAATCGCTTACCTTATTAATCGACTTTCATCTCGAACCTTCGATTTCTAGATACCATTTCAAGCTCTCTCTCTCATGTTAGTGGTACGCTAGTCCCGAATTTTTGGCCTCGTGTGTTCGGTTGTGTCATACTTGCCTATATCCATTTACCCGACCGCCAAAGTAAACATGAGCATTAAGCCCTCAATTGTGTGTTTCTTGGATATAAAACAATTCAAAAAGGCTATTGTTGTAATTATCCACTAACGAAGAAGATATTTGTGACTATGGATGTTTTCTATAAAAAAGAGTTGTATTTCGGCGATTCCGAGTCCTCACTTTTGGGGGAGAAGCAGATTGAAGTTCAAACATTTGATTATTGCTTCTGTGATGCTCCAGAGTTAGGAGTCAACACTCGTCGTTGGGTTAAGAAAAATGGAGAGGACACCAAACATAGCCTCCGTCGCCAGCAGAATCCGAGCCAAAACCACCACCAACCGAGTAGCAGCAATCCGAACCCAAGTTACCATCGAGACCATAACATGAGATCGAGTCCGCTTCCTTATTCAGTTTACTGCCGACACCAAGTGAGACACATATCCATAATGATGATGCTCCTCATGCTGCTAATAACCAATCATCTCTAGCTCTGGATGTACCTCCACCACATCGACTCCTTGAATGTGTTAATCGAGGTATTCCTAAAACCACGTATGAAGCCGATCCTAAGTGTAAAGCTCGATACTACATAATCAAATCGAATCCATAGTAAAAAATATTGTACCCATTAAACAATTATGTGTCTACTAGTCACCTGTTGGAATCAAACGAGTTATTTGTGCATCGATTATATGTTGTATCTATTCCTAAAATTTTGCAGGAAGTCTTAGTTGATCCCGTTGGTGAGAAACAATGAATTGAGAGTTGAAATCCTTGAAGAAGAATGCTATTTGAAAAATAACTAACTTACGAGTTGGCAAGAAACATGTGTGATGCAAATGAGTCTATATTATGAAATACAAAGCCGATGGAACCATAAACCAGTTCAAGGCGAGGTTGATAGAAGATGTATATACTCAAAAGTATGGAATCGATTATACCATATGTTTGCTCATGTGGCAAAGATTATCACGATCAGTGTTCTCTTATCTCTAGCAGCGAATTTGGGACGACCATTACATCAATTCAACGTGAAGACTACGTTTCTACATGGCGATCTAACCGGAGAAATTATGTGAACCTCTTGCTAGGGATTACCATTCTTAGCGGATACGGTAAACACGTGTGTAGATTGGAGAAATTCCTTTATGGGTTGAAGTAGTCCCTATGAGCATGGTTTGGTAGATTCACCAAGTCCATGAGATCATTTGGCTACAAACAGAGTAATTGTGATTACTCATTTTGTTAAGCAAAAAAATGGAAAGCTTACGACACTTATTATTTATATACATGACATGGTAGTAAAGGGGAATGACCATGAAGAGCGGACAATCTTACAGAAATATTTGTTTACTGAATTGAAATGAAGGATCTCGGATCCTTGAAATATTTTCAGGGCATTGAGGTATAAGGTGTAAATTAGGAATATTCTTGTCACAAAGGAAGTTTGTGATTGATTTGTTGAAAGAAACCGGTATGTTGGCATGACAACCTGTAGTTATACAACTAGAAGAGGGATTGAAATTTAGTATTGATCTGAACCAAGCACTAGTTGACAAAAGAGGATATCAGAGATTGGTAGGCTGAATAATGTATTTGGCGCATACTAGGCAGGGGCTTGCTCATGTCTTGAGTGTGATTGGTCAATACATGCATGATTCAGAGAACAACGTATGAATGTGGATATTGGGATATTTGAAGGAAAGTTCATGGAATAAAATTTTATTCAGGAGGAATGCTCATCTAAGAATTGAAGGTTATACTGATGCAATCTGGACATTTACTTCATAAAGATAGGCATTTGATGTCTGGTTACTTCACATTTGTTGGAGGGAAACCTTGTTAATTGGAAAAGTAAAAAGTATAATGTGGTTGCAAGATCGAGTGCAGAAGCCGACCAAAGAAGTATGACACTGAGGAATTGTGAGATTCTATGGCCCAAACTTCTATTACAAGATTTGAGAGTTAGACATGATCAACATATGTAGTTGTTTTGTGATAATAAAGTTGTTTGTGATATTGCACACAATCCGGTTCAACATGATAGAACCAAGCATGTTGAGATTGACATATTCTTTATTAAAAATAGAGGACAAAGTAATCGAGGTATCGACTATCATAACAAAGGAACAAGTGACAGACATTCTCCAAAGCCGTCTCGAGTTAGACAATTTCCATGTTCTTAGATAAGTTGGACATGTGCAATATATATTCACCAACTTGGGGGGAGGGGGGGGGGGGGTGGTGGGTGGGTGGGTGAGTGGGTGGGTGGTGGTGGTGTTGATTTGTAATCTTGTAGTTGTCCCCAACTATTATCTCGTATCGCTTGAGCTAAAGGAGGATATCATGATTTGCTCCTGTAAGTCTTCTCATGTTTTAAATATATTAAAAAGAATAAAGTTCTCTCTCAATTTCAAGTATCACTTCTGACATGGGTATCACTTTTAGCGGCTACACAATAAGCATTCGTGAGAGGAGGTTCATTAATCATTCTGGTGCGTAAGTGTTCTTGTTGAGCTTAGACTGCATTTTGATCTGTTAAAACGTGGCTACTTTTCAATCTTTTGGTTCATGTTTAGTACGTTGTTATACATATATGTGCAGATCAGCTTTTGATAAGTTGAAGGCAGAGGAAGAAGGGTGGCAGTGGTGGTGGTGGAGTGGTTCGAAAGAAGTTATAGGTTTTGCAAATTGTTAACAATCACTATCTACTACTAATTGAAGTAAAATAAAATTACTAGTTAGAATTGCACCAACAAAGACTTTTTAGAGTTCACTAAATTGATTTGTTGCCCTTCACATTCAAAACCTACAATCATTCTTACTTGAGAAGATTTAGAAAGTGATTTACGTATGGTTTTTATAAATTACAATCGAGTTCCTAGGGAGATAATGTAGTTAACTTTGAAGAAGTAACAATTTCATTGTAGTTGTTATTGAGGCTAGGAAGGAAATGTATTATACAGTTACGACCATTGCACGAATTATTGGAGGAGATAATAATCCGTTCTGTATTACCATTGGCTTACATCAAATATAATGTTTACCTTATTGCGATAGTTATGAATGGAATTACTAGAAATATCAAAGAAGAAATACAATAGTAAATGATGTTTGCCTATTGGTTAACGAAAGTATAGAGGATTATGCTAACATAGAAGTGTGAAGAGAGACTTTCGAATCTAAGAAATTTAGGATTAGAAGAACGAAAATAGAGTATATGAAATATAATTTAAACTGAAGTCAAAAGAGAAATGAGGGAGGAGTACATATAGATGGACACGAATCGGTTGGAAAGAAACAAATTTGTAGAAACACAATACTCAAACTGGAATTTTACTAAAAGTAGAAGTAGGTAGTACAAGCACACTCTTGCAGAAAGGAAATTACATAGTAGAAAGCATAAAAATAAGCACACCCTTGACAGGGAAACGGAATCCTTATTTATACGCAATTTTTTCTCTTTGAATTAAGATGATAACGAGTGAAACCAACATCTATCAGTCAAAAGATCAGAATTAGTGGTAGTCATTTTCTCGAGTGACTTGTCCAATCATCTTTAGCCTTTCATGTTGGCTTCTTATGGTCAGTCCATCTGTCCGGTCTTCTGGTGGAGGTATTTCTCCTTCATCTTCATTATCTGTGTCAACAAGATTCCTTCTTATCTCTTCTTCAGTAGGATTTGTCACATCAGTAGGATCTACCATAGCAATAATCTATAGAATCCATTATAAGATCACGAATACTATAGTCCCTAATGCTAAACATTTTACCAAGTCTGATAAGACTACTTTGGTAGAGACAAACTTCTTAACATCCAAAATAGCTACTAATAGAATAATCAGATGGGATGAAATAAACTTTGAATCTAGCTGTGCCTCCAAGGCCAATCCTGGACATATAAATAGATCAAATCATTAAAACCCAAGATTGGAAAGTGGAAGTAAGATTTACTCCACAAGAGAAAACTAGACTTTCTATATCTAGCTCTAAACGACCTACGTCCACAATAGGTTCTACATCCTCTAATAGAGGTATTGATACAGAAGAAGCCGGGGTTAATAAAATCCAAATAAATGATGCAGCAATTGCTCATCCAGTATACGCATCAAGGAATAAATTAGATTTCCCTACAACATCTGAAATGGAATTCTCTTCTCTTTAATGAATTTTAAAAAAAATCAAGAGATCAGAAACATCCCCAATAGGATGTACTATGAAGATACTGAATTTCGAATATGGTTTGAAAAAACCTATTCAATAGAGAGAAGATATGAATTTAAAGACGAATACTATGAACATCTTAGAAAAACGAGAATAGTAAAATCATTTGCCAATTGGTTTATTCAGTATTATATTAATATCAAACTAGCACAAATAAATGTGTCAGAAGAATATCATAAAATTTGGACCATTAATACAAGATCATTTGGTACTAAAATGAAATCCTTGTATACGCCAAACGGACAAATAAAGCTTACTGTACAGAATATGGCAGATAAGGTAGAAGCTCTTTCTTTTATCAAAACAATTGATGGTAAAGAAGAAGCAATAAAAGAATTACAAAAAGTAATTCGACAAAATAATTATGTGGAGAAGATCCTCTAAAAAATGATGCAAACTAAAAAGAAGATGAGCATAAAAAATATTCAAAATAGATATGATCGAAAGAAATAGTCTTTGAAGGTGGGACAGTAGCCCTTCCTTGCAAAAGAATAAAAGAAAAAATAAACAGAATGATGGGTTTGAAGAAATTGATAATCAAATACAAAGTTTGCGACAACAGGATGAGCGCCTAGAACGAGAAGAGCTTGGTGGGCCATCAAGTCCACTATTTTAGGACGAGAAAAGAATGTATCTCGGTCGACCACTCTCCAACAAAGAGATTAAAAAATATTTTGGCGGGACCCGAAGACCACTAATAGAGGAAGATGACAGAATGGTAGACCCTACTGATGTGACAAATCCCACTGAAAAGGAGATAAGAAGGAATCTTGTTGACACAGATAAGGAAGATGAAGGAGAAATATTTCCACCAGAAGACCAGACATATGGACGGACCTGAAGAAGCCAGCATGAAAGGCTAAAGATGATTGGATAAGTCACTCGAGAAAGTGACTACCACTAATTCTGATATTTTAACTGTTAGATGTCGGTTTCACTAGTTATCCTCTTAATTCAAAGAGGAAAAGTTGTGTATAAATAGGGACTTCGTTTTCCTGTCAAGGGTGTGCTTGTTTTTATGCTTTCTACTCTGTATTTTTTTTTCAAGAGTGTGCTTATACTTACTACTTTTAGTAAAATTCTAGTTTCAGTGTTGTGTTTCTACAAATTTGTTCCTTTCCAATCAATCAGTCTAAATTTGAGTGTGCTTGTACTACGTATTTACTACTTTTAGTAAAATTCTAGTTTGAGTGTTGTGTTTCTACAAATTTGTTCCTTTCCAATCGATCCGTCTAAATTTGGTAATAATATGCGAGTCATTACTTGCCGTTCTTGTCATGGGAACTAGCACTAACACCAAGACCCCTTCCATTTAATTACTTTTTTTTGTCTTGGCTGGGTGGGATTTGAACCAACACCCACTCCTCCTCTCCCTTACCAATGCTACCACTGGATCACCCCTTGGTGGTTTTTGTTATTTATAATTGTTCTCTTAGTTCTCTAACATGACCCTCGCTTGACTTTTCATTCTTTACATGCATTATGTATGAAGCGTTTTTTTAATTCAGTCCCTTGGTTTTTTTAATTCAGTCCCTTGGTTTTTTAGGGTGTAGTAGAATATTCTGTTGATGTTCTCAATGTTTAATACTTATGAAACTCATAATATATGAAGATAATTACATACATGTTCAGCTGTCAACAATTTAAAACTTTGTTAGAGTTATTTTATTTTGTTATTTATCATATGAGGGGATAATAGTAATTGTGGGTGTATTGCATATAAATATAAATAGACATGAGAGCAACCTAGGGTTTAAGGTCGTTGCAATCTTCTTTCTTATATTCTCTCTTCTACTTTTTTCGACTGTTTTTCGTCTACTTTTCATGATTTGCCGTTCGTCGTTCGTTGTTCGTGGTTTGTTTATGAGATCTAGGATTTCTACAGATCTTCGTTGGTTGTTCGTCGTTGGTTGAGGTTCGTTGTGAGATCTAGGGTTTCAAAGACCTCGTATTTCTGTTGCATCTGGAAGTATGGTGGGGACCGAATCTTCTAACGAGGTTAATAGTGGTGGTGGTTTTCCTTTTACTGTTATTCATAATGATGAATTGGAAAAGTCGATTACAACGGTGATACTCAATGGTACGAACTATCTTGCCTGGTCAAGTCTATCAAAGTGGTGTTAAGGGCGAAGAAGAAGTTGAAGTTTTTGACGGCAGAACCCCCGCCTGAAACTTCCGCTGAGTATGAAGATTAGATGAGTGCAGATGCATATGTTATGACGTGGTTGTGGCATAGTATGGAACCACATATTGCTGTTAATGTTCAGTGGTGTGAATCAAGCAAACAGATTTGGACATCTCTGGAAGAATCATATTCGCAGAAGCGAAACGTTGCCCGTATCTATGAGTTGTATGAGTTATTGTTTAATACAAAGCAAAATAGGAAGCCTGTGAATGAATATCTAGCTTCAAAGAAGGCTTTGTGGGAGGAACTGCTTCAATATCATCATGTTACTACTGATTTGAAGGAAGCTCAGAGACAGAAGGGAGGGGTTCATGTTTTACTTATCCTAGCCGGCTTGGATCCTGCGCTCGAACCTTATAAAGCTCAAATCCTTGCTGGAGAGCAGTTACCTACGGTGTCAGATACTTTCTCCTGTCTCAATCGTTCCTGTTTGGGACAGAATTCTGTGGTGCCGAGTACTGACTCTTCTGTCCTAGTTTCTAGTGATGTTGGTCGTGGTGGTGGACGTGGTGGTAGAGATGGTGGTCGTAGTTTTGGTCGAGGAGGAGGCCGCGGTGGTGGCCGCGGTGGTGGTGGTGGCCGTGGTCAACCACGAAAGTGTAACTATTGTGGAATACTCGATCATGTGGAAGACTATTTTTGGGAAAGGGAGGCAAACCAGAATATGCACATCTAGTGCATGATGAAAATATGCAGTCCCAGGTCACCACTTCTGCTCCCAGAGATGATACTTCGGGTTTCAATCAGAATTCAACGTCCGATACCTCATTTCCATTTGAACAGATCCTCCAGAAGTTGAACGCGCTTGCTAGTACCACCTCCCAACCTACTGCAACCATGGCACATATAGGTAATCCTGCTTTTGTGGCAACCCAGTCACCATCCACCTCTTGGGTCATCGACTCAGGAGCAAGCTCTCACATGTCTGGTATAACATCTCTCTTTCATAATCGTGGTTCCATGAAACATAATATTATCTTGGCTGATGGGTCTACTCGTCCTGTGCTTGGAAAATGTGTCATTCACCCTACTCAATCACTATCATTATTTGATTCATTATATGTGCCTAATTTTCCAATTAATTTGTTATTTGTGAGCCAATTAACCAAATCTCTTTAATGTTCTGTGACATTTTCTTCCAATTCGTGTGTTTTTCAGGACCTCAGGACGAAGAAGATGATTGGTTCGAGGCATGAAAAAGATGGACTGTACTACTTGGATCTACCTGGAAAGGCCTTCACTTCTGTTTCTACTTCTCCGTTGCAGTGCATTATCGTTTGGGACATCCGTCTTTGGCTAAGTTGCGTCAAGTTGTTCCTAGTTTAAGTCATGTTTCTAGTCTTGAATGTGAGGCTTGTCAGTTAGGCAAGCATCACCATAGTTTCTTCCCTCGTCGTAGTGAGAGTTGTCAATTAGAGTCTTTTGATCTTGTTCATTCTGATATTTGGGGTCCGTCTAGAGTCAAAAGTTTGAAAGGATTTCAGTATTTTGTTATTTTTATTGATGATTATTCCAGAATGACTTGGTGTTATTTAATGAAAGAAAGATCTGAGTTTCCAAATGTGTTATCTGCCTTTTATAATAAAGTCTATGTTCAGTTTGATAAACGTATCAAAATTCTGCGTTCTGATTATGCTTTGGAGTATACTCAATCTTCTGTGAACAGTTTCTCTGTGGATCGTGGTATGATTCATCAAACCAGTTGTGTTCACATCTCTCGACAAAATGGTATAGCCGAACTTAAACATCGACACATTTTAGATGTGGTTCGAACTCTTATGTTCAATATGCATGTCCCTAAACAGTATTGGGCAGATGCCGTTCCTACTGCATGTTATCTAATTAATCGTATGCCATCATCTGTATTAAATAACAAAGTTCCATTTACCATAATACATACAGTTGTCGCACCTTTTTTCTTACCTCCTCGAGTGTTTGGGTGTGTCGCTTTTATTCATAACTTGGAACCTAATCGAGATAAGTTGGCTCCTAGATATCTGAAGTGTCTTTCTTGGTTATCCCCGTACTCAAAAAGGTTATCGTTGTTACAGTCCACAGTCACGCAAATATTATGTTAGTGCGGATGTTACATTCTCTGAGTCTACCCCTTTCTTTCCTTCAGGAGACCATTGTATTTCTTTTACAACAGATTTGATATCCTTCATACCACTTTCGGTCATTCCTGAATCAATTTCTGTCTCCATTTCCCATTTACAGGTTTATCAGAAATCCAAGGACAGGCCAGTGGTTCTGCAGAATTCAACCCTCAACTAATCATCTTCCATGCCTGAGGTTTCTGCTCCCATCACCACAGATCCAGATGATCTTTTTATTGCTCTCAGAAAAAGAAAACACCTTTGTACCACAAAGAATAAGTATTCCATTTCTAACTATGTTTCATTACATCGTGCTTCATCATCTTTTCATGTATTTGCTGTTTCATTATCTTCTATTTCCATTCCCAAAACTTACAAGCAGGCTATGTCATCTTCTGGTTGGAAAATTGCAATGGATGAGGAGATGTATGCTTTATATCAAAATTAGACTTGGGAGCTTATATCACTTCCTGTTGGAAAGTAGACAGTGAGTTGTAAATGGGTGTACACTGTTAAGTATTACCCCTATGGTTCTGTTGAGCGCCCCAAGGCACGGTTGGTTGCTAAAGGGTATACTCAGACATATGGTGTGAATTATATGGAGACTTTTTCTCCAGTGATTCGGCTGAATTCAGTTCGGATTATTATTTCTGTGGCGGTTAATCACCAATGGCCTATATATCAGCTGGACATAATAAATGCTTTCTTGCATGGTGACTTACAGGAGGAGGTTTATATGGATCAACCACCGGGATATGTTGTAGCAGGAAATGAAAAACTCGTATGTCGATTGAAGAAAGTATTATATGGACTAAAACAGTCACATCGTGCTTGGTTTGACAAATTCAGTTCAGTTCTCATTCAGTATGGCTTTCGGCGCACCACATCAGATCATTCAGTATTTTTGCCATTCTTTCTTAGCAAATATTATCGTATTGATTGTTTATATTGATGATATCATTATATCTGGGAGTGATCATGCTGGGATTGTGGACTTGAAGGCCTACCTTAGTCGTCAGTTTCATACTAAGGATTTAGGTCTTCTTCGATATTTTCTTGGAATCGAGGTTGCTCGATCTAAGAAGGGTGTGTATCTGTCACAACGTAAGTATGTTCTAGACTTGCTCTCCGAGATTGAGATATTGGAATGTCGGCCAGTTGAGACTTCTATGGATTATCATGACAAGCTTGATGCTGACAGGGGAGAGTTATTTGAGGATGTTGGATATTATAGACGTTTGGTTGGCAAACTTATATATCTTACTGTTACTCGACCAGACATCACATATGCAGTTGGAGTAGTTAGTCAGTTTATGCATGCCCCTCGGCAACCATATTGGAAGGCTATCTCTCGCATTTTTCGATACTTGAAGGGTGCACCTGGAAAGGGTTTGTTATACAAACCTTTCCAATTGCCTACGGTGACTGGGTTTAGTGATGGTGATTGGGCAAACAGTAGCAGTGATAGGGGGTCTACTTCTGGCTATTGTACGTTCGTGGGGTGGTAATCTTGTCACGTAGCGTAGTAAGAAGCAGAATGTTGTGGCTCGTTCTAGTGCAGAGGTCGAGTACCGTACGAGGGCTCATACAGCTTCTGAGATGATGTGGGTGCAGTCTTTTCTTCATGAAATGGGGATTATGATTCCTATTCCGATGGAGATGTATTGTGATAATCAGTCGACAATGTTTATCGCAAGTAATCTGGTGTTTCATGAGCGCACGAAACATATCGAGGTGGATTGTCATTTTGTTCGTGATTTGTTGCTGAAGAAACAGATTGTCACTCCTTATGTTCGGTCAAAGGATCAATTAGGTGATATCCTCACCAAACCACTTGTGTGTGGTCCATTTTCTGATTTATGTAGCAAGTTGGGCATGTCTGATCTATATGCTCTTGCTTGAGGTAGGGTGTTAGAGTTATTTTATTTTATTATTTATCATATGAGGGTATAATAGTAATTGTGAGTGTATTGCATATCAATATAAATAGACATGAGATACAACTTAGGGTTCAAGGTCCTTGCAATCTCCTTTCTCATATTCTCTCTTCTCCTACTTTTTTTTTCCTTCTCCTCTCTATCTCCAAACTTCACTAACTTAAATTGAAATATTGTTAGTATGAGTTCCCACTATAGTCATGGACAAAGGAATTCACAGATTTTATTCTATATTACACAGAAATCTGCTGGTGGAGTACTGTTACCCAAATCGGCTGTGAAGTTTGAGCGGTATCTAATTGGTGAGGTGAGTAAACATAAACTTTATCAAACGGATATTATTGAAACATCGCATAAGTGCAAACATCTAATAGCCAAATGATTTTTGATAAATTGCAAATTTCTTCCTTTCAGATTCTCTCAGTTGGTTCTGATGTTGGTGAAGTGGAAGCTGGAAAGAAGGTAAGATCTGGTTTTTCTCTTCTTTGTGTGTTTATTTCGATTATTTGGTTGTTTTGAAGTGGTTCAAGATATTTACCATGGAACATACTTTGAAATTAACTCTAACCGAAATATAGTGTAAACAACACAACAACAAAGCCTATATCCCAAACTTTTGGGGTCGGCATATGAGGAATAGAATGGAAGGTAAAATAAATATCTGCTATTAAAGGATGAGAAATTAGTAACAAATCTCAGTATTAATTCAAACACAGTAGAATTTGTAGTAAAAATAAATAAATTTAAGCACTGAACATTAGGAATCTGCAGTATAAACTCATGGTCAATTCTGCCAATGCTACGAGTTTAGCCACGGTGATGTTAATTATGGTTGGTCTAAAGGTCTGCAAAGGGACTCGAGATGCTACGTGTTAGCCGAACTGGTTGTTAACCATGCTGATGCTTATATATTGAGCTGAGCATCTTTTGCATATTGTGGAAGGTTTGACACCTCCCAGCTCTAGGGAGCCTGGAAATTCCAATTGTGATCCTATCGTTTCTCCTTTGTCTTTTAGACTTGTTAATATTACACTATTTCTATTCACATAGATGCCAGTCATTAGTGATTAATCTGTTCTATGATCCCTTCACATACCCATCATTGGAAGAGAGTACAGAAAAAGTTGTAGACACTAGCCCAGAAATATTCGAGATATAGAAACACTTACATTCGCTGGAGACAAATATTTCTAAGCTGACGTGTTGATGGGACTTGTGATGGCCTTAGCGTGTACCGGCGATGTCATAAAAACAAATTAGACTTTAGATGGGGTCTGGATTATCTGGAGTGGTTCATTCTTTATTATGGGTTCGTTTTTTTATATCATTGCTTTTAGGGGTTCTTTGTTATTCTCAGGCACCAATTTGTGTTCTCTCTGGTGGGACTTGTATATATTTTATAAGTAGTGGCTAGTTAATGCCGAAGATGGGGTAGTTACTACTTGATTGTCATTGTAAGTAGGGAAGAAAACTTACCAAGATAATGGAGAAAAATGTTGAGATATGTTTTTCTCTTACACTTTCTCACTTACATGTTACCTGAGATGGGCGTGAGCCCTAGAAAGAAGTCCATCGTTTCTCATTTCGTTGTGGTCTAGGCAAGCAAAATGTTGTCAAATAATCTTCTATTGATCTTTGTTTCCTTCTAGTCTTGTTGTTTGTTTTTTTGGATATGATCAAAATATGCATGACCGTTTCTATTCTTTGTTGTTCTGAACCATATAAATTCATCGAACTTCTGCTCTCCGCTGCAGAACTGAGGATGTACCATCCTGCACTGCTGAAACAGAAATCTGGTTTTTATCCACAATACATTTTATTTATACTACTGCAATAAACCCTGCCAGCAATACCCAACCACTCTACTTCGATAGTGCAAAATTATGAGTAGCCTTCTTTTAGTTGTGTTTCAAACCAGTCCCAACGTAACTCCCTAATGGTCTCCTTTGGTCGCTTCACTTAAATTCGCTTTTCATTCCTTCCACCCCCAACACATATTTTGCGGTATTGATCGATACCGGAAAACTGATTCAAAAGCACTGAAATCCCCGAAACCGCCCCGAAACTGCCAATTAAGAAGGGGGTCCAATGCTGATTCCTCTATCAATACTGCAAACCATGTTTCAAACCTATATTGTTTCATTATTCATACACTTTTATGGTCTTTTTGTAGCGTACCCATTGAGTCACAGTTCTTTCCAAAATGTGCTTGGATTGATTCAGTTTTAGAACAGTTATCATATTTGATTGAGTTACTAGAACGAAATAGGAGTGTTCAAACTAATGGGACCATACTTAATTATGACAAACTTTGACCCATACTTGTCAAAATTACATGACTTATTATTAAGGCTTCAATACTCCCGTAGACGACTCAATAATTTTATGTTCTTTTCATGATATCATGCATGAATAATCATTGACCACATGCATTATCATTTAGGCTTTTGTCTGCTCCTAACATTGAAAGCACTTGCATAATACATAGCATTTTAGAAGGTTCTCCGGGAATGTCCTGCATCACACAGCTAGCAAACACGAAAACAGGGAACAAATGGTTTTGCCAAAATGAAGTTGTTATTCAGTTTAGGATTTGCAGTTACCACAAATGTATAAAGAACCTTTGAGGAGCAAGAAAAACATGGAGCACCAGATATATGAAGAACAGTTTCACTAGAACGTTAGTCTGAACTAGTGTTTAGTTCCAGATTCTTTTTATTTATTTAGTTTTGGTGTGCTAAGGGCCAGATAGGGTGATGATTTTGAAAGGAAGAACAGAAAGTCTATGGTTTGGTTACTAAGAAAGTGAGGGAGAAGAAAGGAAAAAGGGACCCGATCATATACAAATTACATCCTGCTTCCTTCATGAAATAGTTCCATTTTCTTTTCCATTCCCTCCCTTCCTGCCAAACCAAACACAGGTTAAAAGTAGTGAGTAAATTGAAAACTGAACAAGAAACTGATCCATGAGTACTTGCACCAAATCAAAGATGAATCACAGAAAGAAACCACAGGTGGTTAGTTGACGAGGAGAAGAGTTCATGGAGGGGGACGTTGGAAAATACTGTCAAGTTGAAGAGGAAGTACAAAATCCAAATATGGTCTATTATGTTTTCTATTATATCTTTTCTCGAGACTGTAAGGAGAAGATCTCCTGTTTGAAAAGATAAGAATAGAATCCATCTCCAAGTATGATTGGAACATAGAGTAAGTAGATTTAATAAATGGAGAATAGAAACCATCTGGTGTTTTTGACTCGAACACCTTTTACATGCTACAGTATGCTGATGCTGTTCAAAGATACTACAGTAACACCAGAAGTAGAATATTATTTCTTTCTCCAGCATTAGTAAAAATACCATCTGTTTGATCAGCAACAGAATAGAAACCCTCTGGTGGTTTTGACTCGAACACCTTTTACATGCTACAGTATGCTGATGCTGTTCAAAGATATTATGGTAACACCAGAAGTAGAATATTATTTCCTTCTCCAGCATTAGTAAAAATACCATCTGTTTGATCAGCAACCCCAACCATACTTTAAATCTATGGAGGTCTCTTAACTAATTGAAGCAAAGATACAGACATCCTCCAGAACCTACAGGTCATATACTGCCCTAAAATTAGTTCAACAATAGTTAGAGATACTATGATAAATGCTTAAATGGTATTAGTTATGAAGCACTAGATTGGAGGAACCACTCTAGATAAATGATCGCTATTTTCTTTTCTCCTAGGTATTTGAAGGCAAATAATGTTTTTGTAGATCTTGTAATATAATGAAATTGAGGGTTAGATACCCCACCAATTTGAGTTCTGTGAAATCGAAGCAAGGTATTTGTCTAACCTTTAGTTACTTTGCAATATCCTGTAGCTAATTTCAGTATGATGTATGATCTGAGATCTAACACCTTTTTTGCGTGCTTTCATATATAAGCTTAAGTGGGCAGGGAAGACAGATCTAACTAGTCACTGTAGCATCCTGTTAATCTACACTTGTCGATTGTCTGGTTTACATCTACATTGTCTAGTTTTCTACTGTGTTTTAGTATTTGTTCTTCTAAAATACTGCTGATAATTGTCTTACATGTAGCTGTGTAGTTATTTATATAATCTGCTTTGATAGACCGGTTACAATTTTCTTGCAGGTTCTCTTCTCGGATATCAATGCGTACGAGGTACTTGGTTCTCTTGCAAACATGGGCAACATTTTTATAAGTTATTTTGTGTTTATTTATACTAGTATATATGTGCGTATGTTGCACGTACAACTTGGGAAGAGCAAGCAACAACCCTCCCTAAATTTTTGATATACGTAATTACCTAACTACCCATGATAAATTTAATGAATACTTTTAATTAGTAAACATAGTAAGTGCATTTTTTGAACAAAAACTTCAACGGTGAAGGCTCAACTATTCTTATTATATATATAGTGGTGTAGATTTGGCGCAAACCATTAACTATATATTTTTATACACAAAACCTGGCCTCCAGATGTATTTAGCACTAGGAACTAGAATTTACCTTCTCCAGAACCCTGGTTATTTTTCTCTATGAAGAAGAAAGTTCTATTTCTGTTCACAATTTAAGATTTTAAGATATGGATTCGTGACGTGTCCTGGTCTTTTAGCTCTTGTAGGAATTTTGAAGTGGGCTAGTTATATTGCTTTGGTATAAGGACAGCCCTCTTATTTTATGACGTAGTAGTTGCATGCATACTAAATAATTAGAGTATGATATATCATATGCACTAACATTATATGGTATTTATTATTGGAATTCACTATGTAAATATACTGATCAATTTTTTAGCTGCACTGATCAACATGATATGGATTGTTCTCTCTTCTGTGAAGTGGACATTTTTAATTGTGTTCCTCTCACTCGTCTGTTTACAGGTGGATCTGGGATCTGATGCGAAACACTGCTTCTGTCGAGCGAGCGAACTTCTGGCTGTGGTTGAATAGTTCTTCCCAAAATCTCTTGGTTAGTTCAAGAGTCTGCATATCATTGAGGAGTCTTTTCCAGAACACATTATTGCAACTCGTTATGGCCCAAGATTCAAATGTTGTGTCAGATTTTGATATTATCTAGCAATTCACATATTATGGTCAAATATTGGTATTCAAGTAAATGATCTGCTATCATGTCGTTTTCTTGCCGTGACATAAGATGGGCTCTTTTGGTAGCCACATTTGTGTCATGCATGGCTCAATCTATGGTTGTGGTAGTAACTTGCATTTGGGAACATTTATAAAGGCTTTTACTAAATGCACAACAGATTTTAGGGGGGTATCAAATTTTCTTTTGGTCATTACTAAGGGCAGCACAGCACATAAAGTGATAGGGGGGCTATCACCGACTTTTTTTTAATTCGTCATTTTTTTGGATACCCAATACCCTTGAAAAAATGTTAGGAGTATCACATTTTTTTGTATATAAAGAAAACTTTACCCTCTTCTCCAAATCCATAAAAAAAAAAGAATTTTCTGGTCCTAAATCCTCTCGTTCCAATCACATATGAGAATCTTTGGATAATCTTTCATGAATATTTGGTCATGCACTCTTCATAGATGATGGAGATCCAATTCTCGACGAAGTACACTACCTCATATTATCATCTTTCCCGAAGAGCCTAAGATAGTTCGCCTTAAGTTTACTTATTTCAATTTAGCCAAAAAATATCAAAAATTGCAACGGGAAGAGTCCGAAGAATAATGGTTGTCAGTATTCTGGCATTCCTAACAATAGTCATAGTGCCAGAATTCTGGTAGCCAAGGACCTCTAGTTCAAGTGGTTAGAGTGAGAAATATCCCTCTGAGAGATTGCAGGTTCGAGCAACGAGGAAAGTACATTTAATTTTCTGTGAAAAAGTTAATATGAGGGCAGCAAGAGTGCAGGCTGGGTGCGGTGCGGGTGCGATGTGATGCAAGTACGGTGCAGGTGCGGGCCTTCGGGCTGGGAGTGTTGCCTTCGGGTCGAGTTTGTAGGCCTTCGGGTTAGGAGTCTGTAACTCAATTAACTCTTTCACAATATATATATATACTTCTGGCAGTCCTGACTATTGTTAGGACTGTCAGAATTCTGGTAGTCCTAACAACAATTAGGAGTGCAAGAATCCTGGCAATCCTTATTTATCTGTATCGGATTTGGTTAGGATACATGTTTGTTTATTTTGTACTTAGCTTTTTTTTAATTTAATATTCGTAGGGTGCTTGTTTGAGCAATTTTTTAGCTGTAGGGTTGCACTATGACATGTTGTATCCATCGTGCGACTGAAAAATGAGATTAACAAGTCAACACTAAGGACAATTTATAACGCTCGGATGCTATTGAAGGCTAATAGTATGAGATGGATAATGGTGATGCAACAAGTGATGAAGATACTTTTGTTATTTTGGGTTCAACCCGATTACTCCCACTTAGTGCGGTTCCATTTTGGAAGAGAATAATAATATATATTATAGAATGCAATTTATACATTTGTTTCATTTTGCAAAGCCACCGAAAAAAACAAAGATGTATTTTGAAGAAATGAATACTTTTGTTATAAAATTCAATAGTTCTTATATCTTTTCGATATGTATACAAAAATTATAATTACTTTGGAGGAAAAAAAAATTAAGTGTCGGATGAAACCAATATATTTTTGCATATAATACAATACTAGCAATATATGATGACACTTTAGACCATATGTCGAAGCTATTATACATTTTAAGACTCAATAATATACAACTATTTGTCCTGGGACTGTCAGGATTCTGGCAGTCATATATAACAATGTCCTATAACTGTCAATATAACTTTTCGTCTTATGACTGCTAGGATTATGACAGTCTTAATCGTGGTTAGGACTGTCAGAATCCTAATAGTGTCAGGACATAGTGTTATTTAGTTAAAACTTGATGTGCCAACAATTTTTTTGACAAATTAAATATTTATGTGATGAACATCATCCAAGTATCGACGCAAAAATACATAACATTGTCAACGAAATATACGATTAAAAAACACATGTGAGGAAATGGTCCGATACATGACCGATATTCCACATAATACTAATACATGGCCAAATTGATAGAGTGACATAAAGTCAAATAGTTAATATAAGCCAAAAAGTCACACAAAGTCGAATAGAATTTTAGTGCATATAAGCCATCAATATAAACGTTCAACCCTCTCCCCTACATATCTCTGCACTTCTTTGTGCGTCTTTCCACCTTATCAAATATGGGGAACTCTTGGGAATTGTTGAAATCAACAATTGTTCCCTCCTTTCCAATTTTTTTTGTTGCACCCAAACAGAGACTTGCCAATCTTTTTGTCTTTGTGTGCACGTACGTGTTTAAAAAAAATTTGTTAAGTAGACAAATATATGCAAACTTTAAATGTTACAAAATAATGAATTATTTCTTACCATTTTAGTTGATGCCACAATTAAGGCTGATTTTGCTAGTTGGCGGTATTGTTTCGACGACTTACCCTCTTCACGATGATCGGGGTTCACCAACCTTGGGTGCCCTTCTTTACGATAGTGGTGTAGATAGTCGTCGCTACAATCCCACATGCGACTCGCTCTTTCTCGTTTCTCCACACCTAGTAAGTTTCGGTACCATTGTTCCCAAGATGCGACACGTTATTGTAAACTGCCAGCACATGATTCAATGGCTTTTTTCTCTCGGGGTCGATACAATTTTCAATAAACGTGTTGGTACCGTTTGTACGTAACCGAACTGGCGAAGTACTCTTTCAGGCATGTAAGGCTCGTCGATCTTGTGGCAGCTGATCAGGCCTTGGAATAGAGATACAAGTTGAATAGGACATGTAGTGTCTTGTAGATCCACATATTGATCCCAAACTATATGAAAATAAACTACAAGAAGTTTCATATTAAATTAAGTACATGCGGGTGAAAGTAAATTAAAAGTGGTCAATCACATGTTTTTTTGAAATATCATCGAGTACAATCCTAAGGACGACAGTATATGCGAGAGTTTCACATCTTGTTTATTGGCCCTCCATTTGCACGTCATAGGAAGAGACTCATCATAATATTTATTGAGTGTATCTCTCTTGAGAGTAGGAAAGTGCTCATTGAAGGATCATTAGGCAACTCTAGAGGGTGGGTGAATAGAGTGTACGTGTGTGCAGCAAAATATAATCACCAATTAAAAATTAAAGTAGTTAGCAACTACAGCAATATGACAAGTCTAAAATAAGCAGTATAAATAAGTTGAGAAGAGCAAACTCAAACACCGAGATTTTATCCTTGTTTTCCTCTAAGAGGACTAGTCCACGTCCGAGAACTCTTGCTCGGAGTTAACTTCACTATCAGTGAAAACAAAAGCTTTGATCCGAAGGGCTTGCGACTTCGTACAGACACGAGCCTTTGATCCGAAGAGCTCGACGATTTCAGACACTTTGAGAAGTAGCTTTGAATACCCAAGCTTATACAACTCGAATACTTCTAATCGAAACCGCACTGGCACTTAGAAAAATGGGAGTTATCTTGGGAATTTGCAAGGTTTAAAGCTCTTGAGAATAAAGAAGATGATGAATGAATGAGTGAGTGAATGAATAAAAATGAAAATCTCCTCTCTATTTATATCTAAAATAGAATTCGGCCAGAACTCTGATACACAACTTTCAAAAATTTAAACGTTGGAGCCATGATAATAGGTCTAGCACTCTGAATCAGGAATCAGTTTTGGGTAACCGAATTCGGGCAGAGTTCGGACAGAACTCGGACCGAGTTCGGTTTTCCAGTTTCCAGAAGATTCCTGGTCAGATTTGGTTCAGTTTCGTTTGTGTTGAGTAGGTTTTTTGGGCTAATATGGGTTCAGGTTGGTTTAGGTTCAGGTATGCTTATTTTGAGTGGACTTGTGATAGGTATTCAACTAATGCCAAAGAGCAATCCGACTCACATAAATTATAGACTAATGAAAAGCAAAATACATAATAAATGTAGAAATAGACGAACATCAAAGAAGCAATATTCTATTGAACTGATTGCTAATGGTGCAGTCTTCTGTTGTCACTTCTTGTTGTCAGTATCAATTTGGAGTTTTAAGTTAATTACCAAAATTAGTTTGACTGAGACCAATTCAACAATCTCCCCCATTTTGATAATTGACAAAAAACTACGACTGATATGGGACGTCGATTGATTAATAATGCATTACGCAAATAGCTCCCCCGTAATGATGACAAGAGCTCTCCCGCAACGAGAGCAATTTACGAGCAAATTTTTTTACGTATCAGTGTTTCTCTCCCGTTGTTACTTCATTAAAATGGAGTAAAAATTCTCGCAAAACAGACATGAAAAGTGAAATGGAAGTATAACACAGATAATAACCAAACATCAACTAATATGTACGCAAACATCAACTAGATTGCATTGCACTGAAAATAAACAGAAGTACATAACCAAATACTACTCAAACATAAGAAAAGTAAGCTAATAAAGTAAACATAATGCAAACTAACATAACCAAATACTATTTGTAGAAGCATGAAAAATCTAGATCCATGCGTCCAATAACATGCGCCCCAAGATCGACTAAGAAGAAATCAGGCATCAAAATGACTATGCGGCCAAGAAAAGCAACTACTATGCGCCGACAGTAATCAAAGGCCATGGGCCGCAGTGATCAAGCCCCAGCGCCATAATGATCCAGTATTATGCGTCGACTGCTTCATAACTAGTGTCCCCGTGTGCCATTAGTACCATGCGCCACTAAGTAACTAGTGTTCTCATGCGCCAAAAATGCCATGCGCCACTAAGTAACTAGTGTCCGCATGCGCCAGCAGTGCCATCCGTCACTACTCCCTCAAGCATTAATGCGCCCTAATATTGGCCACATAAAGGCATGACACAAAGATTATGTCTAACACAGATTTCTGACAAAAATGACTCTTTGAACGCCTCGATTCTACCGCAGACAGTTGGCATCAGTGCTCACATCACCGTCATTATTACTTTTGTCACTATGTAGCCGTACATGGCCACGTGTATGTAAGACAAAGTTTTCTATGCATTTCAGACATCTTTGGTCCCATGCGTTTCAGACTTCATGCGTTCCATGCGTCTCTGGCCCTATGCGTTCCCGACTCCATGCGTCCCAAACTCCATGCGTCCAACATGGCAGGATTTCTTGAGACAAAATTTTTCTGTTGCGACTGAAGTGATTCTCTCCAACTAAATCGCAACAAACTTCCAAATTTTCAGCAACAACAAATCGCAACAAACGTCCACATAGCAGCTCAGCCTAGACTCAACTACATCATGTTAATGATGTACACGTGACAGCCTGCCCATAACATGCGCCTACAGTTGCAACCGTATTCTGTTGAAGGAGCCTCCTGCGGCCACCAAACGGAAGCATATGCAACACCTATAGCCCACCAAGATGATGGCTATAAATAGGAGCAACTTGGACGTTCCAATGGCTGATTTTTTTGCTTCAGAGATCATACCCCTCCAGACGAGTTACGTACGTGCACACAAGCTCAGGAGAAAGAAGATAGCATCCTTATTCCCTCGTCGAACCATCAACGTAGTAAAAGAGTCGTTGTAGTACTCGATCGTCATCGTCACATTACCCAGATAAAAAAATATTGTACTTAGATTTTATGTCTAGGGTTTCTTTGTACTCTTTTTGTTTATTATTAAACGAAGGTTTTTCAATCTTACTTTCAATGGTAAACAAGGTGACGAATCTGCTGAGGACTTTCTTCTCCTCTGATGAGAAGGTCGTGACGTAGTCCGACACGTTGAAGCTGGGTTCGACCCAGAGGATGCTAGTTGTACGCTTCGACCAGCAAGCCTTTGAGGAAATGCTCTATGAGGGCTGCGCTTCTCCAAGGATGGCAAAGCCTAAGAAGACCCGCAGGATATGGATTGCAAAGGCCGCTGTGCCTCACCCAACTACGGAGCATGCGGTCCCCGTCTCTCTCCCTGTCGTAGGGAACACACATCATGCGTCCACACGAGCTGATGCCACTCATGCGGCAACCTCTTCTAACAAGGAAAGTGCTCAGCACTTGAGCTATGGTAGAGGAAAATACTACAATGCCAGGAGTTCGAGCGCTAAGACATGTTCCATACGGCCACGTCAAAAGCCGCATAAGGAGGACTATGCGGCACCGGTCGGTAGCCGTAGCCAGATGGCCACATGCGGCCAAGACAGTAACAAAAGTTCCATCTTCGATCGAATCTCACGTTGCGTTGACTGTCACGCCCAAGAACCAGAATGCTGGAGATCGGGGCTGACAAGGCCATCTACGTATACTTAGAGCACACTGGTACTCCTCATATACGGTAAAGTTGTAAGATATGAGGGGTCACTACTACAAACCAACAGTCAAGCCTAGGTCCAACAAACTCTAGTATCTCAATCACAAGAACAACATGAATAATAACAAGATGTAAGATCAGTTGAAATATAATAGTAAAGTGTCACAAACTATAATATACATATGACCATGAAGCTTGTGAACACAAAATGAATAAACTAGCCAGAATCTGAGTCATACATGATCAACCCTAGGATATGTCAATTATGCTATTGTCCGTAGGCTAACTAATCAAACCAAAACACGAGCTAAACACGTGCTCGGTGGCTAAATGCCAACAAAAGTAGAATGTACATCAGAGTGAGGAAATAAAAAAATTCACTCATGCGGCCTGGTGCTCCTGGTGGCCATCATCATCAGGAAAGTGTGAAAGATCCTCTGATGCTGCTACTGGATCTGGCCATGAAAACCAGTGGGGTCAGACCCCAAAAAGCAAGTACTACAAAGAAAGCCAATCTAGGAACTTAAACCAACAACACAAGCAATACAAATACTGAAAGTAAAGACTGAATGTAAATGATCTCAGGATAATAAAAGAAATATTGTAAACCTGCAATGAGATATATCCTGAACTGATAATCAATAGAGTAATAAGTATAGAAAATAAAGGTGTGATCATGTAAAGCCTAGACTAACCAACATCCATAAATCACCGCAAATCATATAAGTACGGCTTGATACTTTAACTAACTAGGGTTATCATAATCCTAATTACTAACAATTATAATGCAACGTGACGCATCCCCCTGCAGTCTGTCCGGGATATCCATATGCACAAACCAGCACCAGATACTCCTCAAGATACTCCACAAGATAAACCACTGGATACTCCACAAGATAACCATGTGAATAATCGGGGCTACATGCAATCTAGAATTTTTTTTTAGCCATGTACTAAGTGAATCTCTAATTAATAATCCCTAGCAGTTTCTTGTATGAATCCGAGTGTGACATTCTGCAGAATCCATCCTAGACATGATGCAACAAAACAAGTTCTAATAGTAATATAAACAAGTTTTAATATACATTTTACAAACGGACTCATGTAAGCCATGATAGCAACCAAGCCACGTGAATCCGAGTGAAGCCAAGTAAAGCCATATGAAGCCAGGTAAAGCCATGTACAACCATGTGAAGCCATGTCCTTCCAAATAAAGCCAAATGAAACCAAGTCAAGCCAAGTCTGATGAAGCCATGTAAAGTCATGCCTAGTCAAGTCCAGTCAATCATCTCATCACGTGTAGATGGGTAAAGCCATTTGAAATCGAGTAAAGCCAAGTCAAGTCAAGTCATCTGAAGCCATGTAAGTTCATGTCCAAATCAGGTTAATTCATCGCATGTCCAAGCAAAATCCAGAAGAATAAAAAAAATAAAAAAATCAAGAATTCCTAAAGAAAGAGCACGATCGGTATACCGTCGGTACAGTCCAGTACACCGTCGGTATACCGGTCCAGAGATAGGAAAATACAACAAGTTCTGGATTCCAACAAATCGGTATACCGTTGGTACGCTGTAGTATATTGTCGGTATGCCGTTCCAAGTAGGCAAGAATTAAGGTTCTGGGAAACAAAGTTCCACAAATCGGTATATACCGTCGGTATACTGTAGTATACCGTCTGTATGCCGGCCAAGACAAATATCTTGAAGTCGGTTAACAATGTCGACAATGATCGGTATATCGTCCGTACACTGTAGTACATCGTCGGTATGCCAATAGGGTTCACAGAAAATATCTAAGAATCCAAATCGGTCAAAATCGGTATACCGTCGGTATGGAGGTATGTCGGTTTCCAAGGATAAACATGGTTATAGTCAAGTCTGATTTTCGGGACCCAAATCAAATCCCCAAAATTATCAGAACCAAGTCTAACAAGAAATCAAGTCTAGGTTAAGTCTCAAATCACAATATGTACTAAATCTCACGGTCACAACTCCGGTACCGTTTTCGTTACCGAGTTACCAAAAAGGAACGAAACAAGATTATACCAGAAATTAAAACTGAAATGATCACTAGGCTAGAAATCATGATATAAATAACTATAGTAAAGCAAGTCTAACCAAGGCTCCAGGAAAGAAAATGACAGAAAGTAAAAGAATTTCATAGAATCGGCAAGCTGTACTTGTCTAAAACGAGCTCCCAGCATAAAAATTCTTGTAAGCCCCCACATTTTTGAATAGGGTTAATTTGGTATTTTTTAATTTATTTTATTTAATTTAATGGATTAAAGTATTAATTTTTAAATCCTTCTTTTATATATATGGCCCTTTGTCATGGCTTGGATATTTGAAGCAATGCACAACCTTTTTTCTTCCAACAAAATTTATATTACTAATCTTGATTGTGACTAATATATTTGGGACATAGATTTTACATTTGTTTGATCTCCCCTATGATCCAAAATTATTGTCAAACATCTAGAACCACGGTTACCGTAAAACTGCCTCCTTTTGACTAGAACTTGACCCAAACCCAACCCAAACGCATGTAGTCATGTAGTACACACAAATACCCCCATATATATATATATATATATATATATGTAGTATACACAAATACCCCCATATATATATATATATATATATATATATATATATATATATATATATATATATATATATATATATATATATATTAATTTGGTTATATTTATAGAGTTCTAATTATAGAAAGGGTCATATGTGGCATCCTAGTTGGCAAACTACCTAACCACCCAAGATCCTTACCAACCAAATCACAACCATAACAATCCACCCCCTCTTTATAATTTTGTGCAAGAGCAGCCCCCTTGGTGGCCGACCCCTACAAGCCCTAGGAACACCCCCTCCTTGGTTTAAATCTATCCAAAAAGCCCATAATATACCCCCTTATCACAAAACCCTAACCCTAACAACTCTCTCCCCTTTTTGGCCGACCCCTCCCCTCTCCTTCACGTGTAAGAGCAGCCCCCTTGTCATTTATCCCTCACAACATCATCACCTTCACCAAAAACCCTCTTCTCTCTTCCAAAGCTCCACCTTTCATCATCCTTCCACCCAATCTTCACCAAACAACCATAAAAGCTCCACCATTGCCATCAAACCCATCAAGAACCCATTGCCATCAAACCCATCAAGAAACCATTGCCATCATCATCAAACCATCAAAAACCTATTTCCATCATCATCAACCCATCAAGAAGGGAGAAGCAAGGCAAGCACAAGCAAGAAGGTGCGTTCTTGAACAAGAAGAGGCACCGTCATCCAAACCTTCAAAGCTTTCGGGTAAGGATTAAAATTTTCTTTCTCGGATTTTTATTGCATGAATCTCTTATATTTATGTAATTTTAATGTTCTATAACCCTTCCTTGCCATATTTTTCTACCATAAAAATCTATGAGAAATTTTATGTTAGATTGATAATAAATTGGACAACGGTATGGCTAGTTTTAGACTTTGTGACACGGTCCTTGGAGGTTTTGTTGTTAATTCTTAAAACTGAATTTAATGGTATTTATTTACTGTAAAATAAGTATTTTAGAATTATTTTATGGTATTTTTATCATAATTCTAAACCCTAAAAATAAGGGTCACTAGCCTAGTTTTCAGGTAATTTTGTGGCATAGTTTTGCCCATAAATAGGGGTTGTTTTGGAAGAAATAAAATATAATTATTTTCTGAGATTAAAATAGAATAAAATATGATATAAAATATTTTTTTATGAATATAAACCATACACATGGACTGACAATGCTCCGAACAAGTTTCGGACAAAACTAGTCAACTTAAAGTAGCCATAATCTTGAAATATGATTATTTTATCAATTCTGTAATTTAATGGTTAAAATTAATATAAATCAAGTTTAAATTAAGATTACATGATTTATTATGATTTATGTTCATGTCCTTCGATTGGGGACTTAACCGTGAATTTTGGAAGTCGTAAACCATGAAACTATGTTCCAATACCTCATAAAACGTGTAAGTTGTTGTGTCAAGAATTTACATGTTAGGATGAGGTAGGACTTGGGTATTAATGGTTTATAATAAATTATAAAATTTAGTTTTGGTTACAAGATTCTTGATTAGATACTTAAATTAGAAAATTTATTATTTAAGTCAATTGGATTCCGGAGGAGTAGACGCGGGACCAACTTTGCAACTACATACTGCAGATCAAGGCAAGTGTACCTTGCCAAACTTGCAATAGATCCTATTATATTATCTGCTTGTATTTCGTTTCATATATATATATATATATATATATATATATATATATATATATATATATATATATATATATACTCTTGTGATGTACCTATTCAACCTAGGACCGTGAGACGTTGCTTAGCGTCCGAACAAGATTCAGGTGTCGACGCCGTACGCGGAGTCGTATAACGTCACATAGAGAGTTGATTCCACGATCCTATTTTTACGTAATTGCTTTACCAAGTACGCCAGACCGTATGACACTTGACACTATTTCATATGACAGAATCTTTCTTAAGTTATTCATGATGATTCTGTATAGGTTTACATGATTCGTGATATGGAACTTGCATATTATATAGATATCATTATGACTCGTTGTACTAGCTAGAGGTCATGATCTTGCGTGTTATGGACATGAGACGTTGTGGACATGAGACGTGAGGTTACATTGGGTGGGGAGAGACACACATGTTACAGGATGATTATGTATATATATATATATATATATATATATATATATATATATATATATATATATATATATATATATATATATATATATATATATATATATATATATATATATATATATATATACTATGTTACTGGAGGTGCTTTAGTCTCTATAACAGAGCTTGACATATTTACTGGCCCTACGAGATACTACTTGCTGCATGGGCTCCCCGACACAGAGCCTGTAGTGGTCTCAGCCTGAGTACTAGTGATGCTCTCATTTGCACTTCACTTAGCTGGTTACATAGCTTGCCCTGAGGATCTGTTTTTACTTATTGTATTTTATTTGGCTTGAGTGTTTATTGTACCTTACTATGTCCCCTGAGGACCTTGATCCGGATTATGTCCCCAGGTGAAGACGAGGAGAGCTATCCCGAGGTTCACGGGGAAGGTGATGCTATTGGAGACGTACAAGTTGCAGAGGACGAGGTTGTTCCGGAGGACTTCTCTTGAGCACACAATATTCTCACCATTCATTTATTATATGCTTAGTGTTCTTAGATATTTAATCTTGTAGTGACTTATGGATATTGTACTTGGAGTTATTTTCTTTCCATTTTAATGACGGGTTGTTCCCCGTGATATTATTTATATTGCTTTGGTTGGACAAATTATTTTATATTATTGTGAATGGACTTGTCTCTTTGTGAATTCATTATTTATTGTGGATGATATTAGATATATAAACTGTGACAGGTATTTGTATACCATTTTATATGTATTACAGCTTAAGTGCACTCTAACGGGTCCATTAAATTGGGTTTGTCCATTGGAGTTGTACTGCTGGCCATTGCCACGTGGCTAGTCCCTTAGTATTTTAGGACTAGGACGTGACAATTCTAGTCCACCACCACGAAGGGGTTCAGACACCACACTCCAGGTCTCAAGACCAAGCTCCAAGCTCGAGAGAGAAATGAAGAAGAGAAGAGAGAGAAAGAGAAAGAAAGAAATAAAATAACTCAAGTAATATTTATAGAGAAATATCTCAAAAATATCTTAAAAATATCTCGAAAAGTGAAATAAATATCTGTCGAAATAAATATCTGTTGGACAGTATACCGTCGGTATAATGTAGTATACCGTCGGTATACCGGTCAGGTAATAAAGTTTTAATTCTTTTGAAATTTTTCGAGCTTCAACGAGAATCAATAAAATGCAACAACTAGCACAAAATGCATATCCGCATAAAATACGAATACTGTGAGACGAGTCTTACAACTCTCTCCTCTTTAGAAAAATTCTGTTTTCGAAATTTTAATAAGGATCTAAAATCAACTAACAAAAAAAAATCCAAGAAAGCAAGCACGAAACTAAAACAAGCAGGAAACTCATGTGAGCATAAAATTTCCTGGGCAACAACAAGAAATCAGAAAAGAAAACAATAACAGATATAACAGATAAGCTTACAATCAATCACATGCACATGCTAAGATAGGACACGGGTATACAAATAAGTATACCTCCCAAGTCGAAGAGAAATGAATAGCGAGTGCACATATCATCCTCGCGCTCCCACGTCGACTTGTCCAGTGAGTGATGCCCCGAAGCAACTCGAACTAATCCGATAGTCCAGTTCTTGAGAACCTTCTCCCTCTAGTCCAAAATAGACACGGATCTCTCCTTATATGATAGGTCGGTACCAATGACCAACTCAGAATGATCCATGATATGGCTCGGGTCTGGAATATACCGGCGCAACTGAGATACGTGAAAGACGTTATGTACCTCATGAAGGGATGGTGCAAGGGCTAGACGATATGATACGTCTCTAACTCGCTCGAGAAAATCGAACGGGCCTATATATCTGGGACTAAGCTTTCTCCGTACTCCAAATCTGATAACCCCATGTGAAGGAAAAATACTCATAAATACATGATCGCCGACAGAGAACTCAAGATGACGACGGTGCTGATCGGTCCAATGACGCTAGCAATCCTGGGCCACTCTGAGATGCTCTCTGATCTGCCTGATCACTCCAACCGACTGAGCAATCATCTCTGGACCAAGCATATGCCTCTCGCCAATGTTATCCCAAGCTAACGGTGATCTGCATCTCCTACCATACAAAGTCTCGAAGGGTGCCATCTGAATGCTCGCTTGGAAGTTGCTATTATAGGAGAATTTTACTAAATGCAAGTGATCCTCCTAAGATCTACCGAAGTCAAGTATTCAAGATCGAAGCATATCCTCTAAAGTCTGAATAGTATTCTTCGACTGTCCGTCTGCCTGCGGATGGTAGGTTGAACTGAACTTCAACCTAGTACCCAGACTCTGTTGTAGTCTCTGCCAGAGATGAGACGTGAATCACAAATCTCTATCAGAAACTATACTAACTGGCACGCCATGCAATTTGACTATTTTCCTTATGTACATCTTAGCTAACTGCTCTGTAGACTGGCCCACTCTGAAAGAAAGAAAGTGAGTAACCTTCATGAGTCGATCTACTATAACCCATATAGCATCTCTGCAAGACGGGGATCTAGGAAGACCGGTCAAAAAGTCTATAGTAATGTGGTCCCACTTTCACTCTGGAATCGGTAAAGGCATAAGTAGTCTAGCCGGTCTTTGATGCTCAGCCTTGACGTGCTAACAGACTAAACACTGAAAAACAAACCGAGCTATCTTCCTCTTCAAAACAGCCTTGACGTGCTAACAGTCTAGCCGGTCTTTGATGCTCAGCCTTGACGTGCTTACGAATATCCCGATACATCTTCGTCCCTCTTGGATGTACTGAGTACTGAGAACTGTAGGCCTATGACATATCTTCTGCCGGATATCCCCTCTTGACACACAAAGTCAACTCCCTAACCGGAGAGTCTCATCCTCATGAATGCTCAACTCTGGTCTGCGTCCCGACTCACACTCTGCTCCGAGCTGCTGAAGCTTGACATCACTAGTCTATTCTGCACTGATCCTCTCAACTATAGAAGACTGAACCTGCAGACTCGTCATAAAACCGATACCACCAGGTAATACTACCTCGATATCCATCTCCTGCAGATCCTCCAAAATGTGGCACTGCTCTGTTAAGAAGTAAGCTCCTCCTCTCCTGCTCAAGCGTCTGCTACGACATTGGCCTTCCCTGGATGATACTGTAGGTCATAATCATAGTCCGACAATAACTCGAGCCACCTCCTCTGACGCATGTTGAGTTCCTTCTGTGTGAACACATACCTCAAGCTCTTGTGGTCTGTGAAGATCTCCATTCGATCACCATATAGGTAATGCCTCCAGATCTTAAGTGCAAACAATACTGCTGCTAACTCAACATGCATCAGATAACTTTTCTCATGGTCTCAAAGTTGCCAAGATGCATAAGCTATCACTCTGCCATGCTGCATAAGGACACACCCTAGTCCCACTCCTGAAGCATCACAATACATTGAGAACCCATCTGGTCCCACTGGAAGTGCCAGAATAGGAGCCAAAATCAAATTCCACTTGAGCTTCTCGAAAGAAGTCTGACAAGCATTTGACCACTAAAAGCGCACATCCTTATACGTCAGCCGTGTCAAGGGTGCGAAGATCCTAGCAAAGTCTGACATAAATTGTCTGTAGTAGCCTGCTAGACACAGAAAACTGTGCACATCTAAAGCTGTACGGGGTACTGGCCAACTCTCAATAGCCTCCACCTTCTTGGGATCCACCTCGACTCCTCCACCAGAAATGATATGTCCCAAGAATGAGATATGATCAAGCCAGAACTCATACTTGCTGAACTTCGCATACAGTTACTGCTCTCGAAGAATCTGAAGAACTACGCGAAGATGTTGCTCATGCTCTTCCTTATTATGACTATAGACCAAGATATCATCAATAAACACTATCACAAACTGCTCTAGGTAAGGCATGAAGATGCTATTCATGAGAGACATGAATATACCTAGTGCATTAGTTGCTCCAAATGGTATAACTAGGAACTCCCAATGACCATATCTAGATCTGAATGTCGTCTTGGGTATGTCCTGCTCTCTGACTCTGATCTGATGATAACCAGACTGCAAATCGATCTTAGAAAATATAGTTGCCCCACTAAGCTGATCAAACAAGTCATCTATTCTGGGCAAGGGATACTTGTTCTTAATGGGTCAAGAAGACGTGTCCAACAAGGAAATACAGCGGAACCCGCAGAATGTGTTTTTCTGAGCACCCGCTCAAAGAAGAAGTTGTCAGCCACTAGGGGTAGTTCTTCTTTAGGACCCCAGGTGGCTACGCAAGCTAGGGGTTACAATCCCCCGAACCTTTATGGCAATCCGGCATTCCGAGAAGAGGACAATTTCCAAGGAACAGATGCTGAGATCCCTGGGTGTAGCTACCATCGTCAAGAGGACGCAGCTTCCTACGCTGGGGGTAGTATTCCCTCCGAGTTCGAAGAGAATGTGGCACTACCAACTTTCTCGGATGACTATTCACAGCAAGAGTCTGAGGCAAAAAGTGTGACGTCTACCATCCTATCCATTTCTCCCATATGAAACATCATTCATGGCAGGGGACGATCATGAGGCTTGCAACGATCGACAGTGCCTCGAAACCCTCGAGGACATAATGAAAACTATAAGCGCGTCAATGTAGGCCTTGACCCAAATAATACTTGAGATCAAGGCAAATATAGACTCACAACTAGCAAGGGCCTCTGGTCAAGCAAGCTTGGACCCCGAAACCAACAGGAATTCAAATACAACCGCTCCACCCGCTAGCGGCAATCATCTCCTTCCTAGATCATCTGCCCCTTCCATCGTCGATGAAGCCCGAGAAGCAATACGGGAGGTGCGAGAACTCTGGGCCCTCCTAGACTCAGGTTGCTCCAGCGATAAATTTTTGGGTTTTTTATAACTTCGAAGGGTATCCACATAGACCCTGACAAGACTAAAGTAATCCTTAAAATGCACCCGCCGAAGAACCTCAGAGAACTTTATGGCCTTCAAAAAATACTGACATACATCAGGAGGTTCATATCAAATCTCTCTGGACGTTGTCATTCGTTCACTCAGCTCATGAAGAAGGGAATCTCCTTTATCTGGAATGAAGAATGCTAGCGCACCTTCGACGACATCAAGGAGTATCTCATGAACTCCCAGTATTGGTGACCCTTGTCGTGGGAAGACCATTTTTGCTATATGTGCGAGCGATAGATCACTCCCTCGGAGCTCTACTAGCCAAAAAAGTGATGCAGGTCATGAACAAGCCATCTACTATCTCAACAGAATGATGACCGGTGCAGAGCACAAGTACAACCCCGTTGAGAAGGAGTGCCTCGCTCTGGTCTTCGCCATTCAGAATACTCGACATTACGTGGCAGGACAAACTATCAATGTAATCTAGCGAGTTAATCCACTCAGGGTCCTTATCACTAAATATGGAGCGCTCAACCCTTGTCTAGCTACATGGACAATACTACTGTCACTATACGACTTGGTATTTGTCCAGCAAAAGGCTGTCAAAGGCCAAGCATTGGCATATTTTCTTGCAGCCTACCCTGTATCAGAAACCTCGAAGCTCTACGAGGAGATCCCAGACGAAGTTGCAGACTCAAACACGACCACAAGCACAGGAGTCGTTTGGCGAATGTTCTTCAACGGTGCTTCAAGAACAGGGCCCAAAGGCGATATTATCGCTGGCGTTAGGATAGCACTAATTTCCCCACACAATCTGGTTATAAACCGTGCTTACTCCCTCACAGAGCCACGCTCCAACAATGTGACAGAGTACAACACCCTCGTTATTGGGCTCCAACTCGCTAAACAAGTGGGAGTAGACTACCTGGAAGCCTACGATAATTCCAAGCTGATAGTCAGTCAGGCCCGGAGAGAATACGAGGTTTGTACGATGACTTAATTCCCTACCACCAAGCAGCACTTGGAATAATATCCACCTTCTAGGGGTTCTTCATATAGCAAATCCATCGGCTGCAAAATATCGAGGCTGACGTCCTGGCCAGCCTTGCTGCCTCCCTGTCTCCCTGTCAATTCCTGTCAAAATTTATCAGCTGATCACAGTAGTCGGTCAAGAGCTGGTCTTCCCGAAAAATAATCTCCGTATGTTCTTGAGCTACTCAGTAGAGACAAACATCGACTCCCAAGACTGGAGACTTCGATTCATCGACTATGCAGTCTATTGAATTCTCTCCGAGAATCCAAAGGAAGCCACTTCCATCCGAAGATGTTCCATCCGGTTCTATTATGATACGGCTACCAAAATATTATATTATCTTTCCTACGATGGTCTTCTGCTACGATGCCTATCGAATGCAGAAGCGAAGCAGACTCTCCGTGAGGCTCACGACGGGGTTTGCGGTATCCATCAGCCCAGACCAAGTTACAGGACCATCTCCGGAGAATGGATTACTATTGGCCGACAATGGTAGTAGAGGATGTTGACTATGCGAGGAAGTGTTAAGCGTGCCAAATCCACACAGACTTTATTTACCAGCCCTCAGAATTCCTACACCCAACGGTAGCATCTTGGCTGTTTGAAGCGTAGGGAATTGACACTATCGCACAACGGTTCGAACACCTACTGGCAGCACATCATTCTCCTTAGTGTACGGAAGCGGAGCGCTCCTTCCACTCGAGATCCAAATTCTGTCACTCTGAGTGGCTCTGTCCAACCAATTGGCCGTTGACGACAATCACCGTCGATGGCTACACGAGTTGGAAGTACTCGACGAGAAGCGTCTCTTAGCTCAATATCGCATTAAACTATACCAAGCAAGCCTCTCTGGAGCCTTTAACAAACAGGTTAAGAAGATGACTTACCAAGTGGGTAACCTCGTCTTGACAGTAAGAAGACCGATGATTATGACCCACAAGACGGTTGGTAAATTCTAACCTAAATGGGAGGGTTCGTTCATTGTGGAGTTTGTATTCTCCAACGGCTCCTACCGGCTCGCAAAACCCAATAATGACTTGCTTATGATGCCTATCAATAACAAGTTCCCAAAAAGTACTATGTCCAATCTAGACTTGTACTCTTTTTACTATCAGCGGGACAACCAAAATATAGAGTATATATTCTCCGTTGTTCATCCCAGCAAGGATGTAAGCACAATATGCATTTCTCTTGCCACAAAAGTTTGATGAAAGCCATTGTCTGTATTCAGGAATCCTGAATACGCAACCGACAGTGGATCCTCAAAAAGATCCCCAGCGGAGCCACCTTCAGGTCTATCCACACTTTTGATTAGACCACTCATAATCAGTTTGTTTGGACATTAGTTTGCGTCCACATCACCTCTGGACTATTGTCATAACCGATTATCCCTAGTAGAGTTTGCCATGTTCATATTATCTCTGAGCAAACCTTTATGTATGACTATCGATTATTATATCCATAATACCTCTGACATTGGTCGTCATCTAAACTTACCACCCGTACTTAACTCTATGTACGCCAGCGGTGTTTAGTCCACAAAACCTGTCACGTCCATATCACCTCTGGCAGGACATGTCTTGAACTTATTACTTACACTCAGGTGCACAAGAAGTAATGAGACCACAAAACCTGCCACGTCCATATCACCTCTGGCAGGGCTTGTCTCAAACTTACTATTTGCACTCAGGTGCGCAAAAAGTAATGAGGCCACAAAACCTATCACGTCCATATCACCTCTGATAGGGTTTCGTTTCGAACTTATTATTTGTACTCCAGTGCGCAAGAAGTAATAGGTCCATCAAAGATCCTCCAGTGGGATATCCTTAATAAAGAAACAGTTCACATCCATACTACCTTTGAACTATGAGCTGACCATTTTCCATCCAAAAAAACAACTATGTACATATTACCTCTGGCTCATTTTCTTTTTCTTTCACAAAAAACCATAATCGTACCTAACCTCTCGGTATGACTATCAATTAGCTCACATCCACGTTACCTCTGAGCAAACCTCTCTATATGACTATCGATTGCCACATCCACAATACCTCTGACATCGATCATCACCTAAATTTATCACCTGTACTTAACTCTAAGTATGCCAGCGATTTTAAGTCCACAAAATCTACCACGTCCATATCACCTCTGCAAGGCTTGTCTCGAATCTATTACTTGCACTCAAGTGCGCAAGAAGTAATGAGTCAACAAAATCTATCACGTCAATATCACCTCTGATAGGGTTTTTGCTTCGAACTTATTACTTGTACTCAGGTGTGCAGAAGTTAATAAGGCCCACCAAAAAGATCCCCTAGTGGGATGTCCTCAAAAATATGTTATGCCAATCCAAAAATACGTAGGAATAGGAATACATAGCATGCCAGCCGTATGTATATGACACTCCAATATGTTAAAAAAATCATAACACAAGTACCTTGTATATGAATAAATAATTCACAAGTGGTACATATATTGTCAACATAGTCACACGCATCTATATCCCATCCACAGACATAAGTAAAGGAATATCAAAATAAATAACTGAAAGTCTCAAGTATGAAGTAGTAAAAGAAATAATAGTCGGGTGGAGACAAATCCACTACCAATCGACTAAATCAACTAAAATGATAGAGGAGGTCAGAACTCCAATATAAAATAAATGTCAAATAAAGAAACAACAGCTAAAAGATCCATCAGCTATGAAGTAGTCATGGGTACTCAAAGGGTAAGACCTCCTCAACAGAGAATGATGCGACAGGTCTCGGTACGTACTCCTGCAGATAATCCTGGTCGTCTATACATGGAAAGGGACTAGGTCCTCATAGGGACTAACAAGATACATAAAAGCATGCCAAAAAAGTACTGAAAGTAAACATCTAACGTGGTCACCTAACCAGTCTATGTGATATCAGTTTAAGAACAACTTTCCAGCATATGGACTATCTGGCTAAAATAATGAGATATGCATAGTTCTCTCGGAGATCTAGGGGCCACTGGCGTAACGTCTTTCGATCGTCATAGGCCTACAGTAAATAAATGGGGTCATAACGCCTCGCATCTCCGATAGAGCTTACGGGCCAAAAAGAAAAAGTGTATAGGAGTCGCATACGCTTACTCATTGTTCTTTCCACCCAATGCTACTAACGTGTCAATCCATAATACGCAAATACCTCTAGTAACTGCTAAGTCTGCTAAATATGATATTTCTATTAGCAGTTATTCCTTATCCGTCGTACGACCTTTAGTAAAGGTGGCCAGCCTATCATGCAAGTCCATGTCCTACATGAGACTCACACTCATGTAAAAAATATATCACAGCCAATGAAACATAATGATGCCTCAACTCATGGGGTGGTCTCGTAAAACTATGTCAACATGCATAATATAAATAAGAGACAAAACACGACGCAACCGTTGTTTGCACCAAAGTCATTCTTGGACGCGTAGTTTTATATAGCAAAATAAATAAAAATAAACAACAACAACAAAATATGCAGCAAATGAATGTAACTAAACAGTACTATGCCAATGTATACTTGCCTGACAAGCAATCTGTGGAGTATAGATGTCCAGACGACAAGCACAAGAAACCAGAAAGTAGGAACTCTGTATAAACGTCTCTGTACGATAAAATAAACATCACTAACGTGTCCGGAATTAGTGAGATAGTCAAAAAACTCTATCCTTTCGTCCAATTTGGACACAGAGACAAAACGACAATTTTGGCCCAAAGCGGGGTCCACTTGTAGTCCACTTTGCACCGAAATACGTGCCAGGGATAAATATATCTAAATTGTACAAATTATAGGTTAAAATAATTTTAAACAACGATACAAACTCAACAGTATGTCCAATTTTGGAGTCCGGTGAGCATATCACAATTTCGTCCGTCAAGTCAACCGGAGGCTTTTTACTGATACAGTTTAATTCCGACGCGCACACACATCCAAATCAGCTTCTGTGAAAACCTGCATGACATGATATACCATAAGCTCCTTTCGGTGCAACTGGTTCATGATGTGGTGGTCCAGTTTGTCGGGACGCACTCCATATAGCTAGTTTTTAGGTAATTGAAAAGTTATTTTTTGTGATTTTCAACCTTATTTTTAGCACATAATCAATCATCAAAAATATATAAATATTAGGTTGTTGCCATCCTGGTTTTATAGGCTAGCAATCAAAAAAAGAAAATCATAATTTGGTTGAATTGATTGGAAGAAAATTGCCTTCCAAAATAGTATATTGGCTTCCAAAAACTGTAATTTCACATACACACACACACACACACACACACACACACACACACACATATATATATATATATATATATATATATATATATATATATATATATATATAAAATAGTAGTTTTTCAGAAAGTTTGGATAACTCTATATCAGAAATATGATGGTTCGAATAAAACTACTTTATATATATATATATATATATATATATATATATATATATATATATATATATATATATATATATATATATATATATATATATATATATAACCGAGAGGTGTTTGTATTGGGTCGGGTCGACTAGGGGGTCATGGACCGCGGGGGTCGGGTTGGGGAAATATGATTAGTTGTTGTAGTGCTGTTGTTGTTGTTGTATGTGGTGTTTTAATTTTTTTTCTTTTTCTTTTTTCTTTTCTATTATCATTCTTATCCATTATTATAACTACTAATTTCTTTAAAATAATTATTTTATTTTTAGTATTAATAGTATTAAATTATATATCATTATTATTAGTATTATTACAAAATATACCCCTAATAGTTATTGTCATTACTATTATTTCTATTTAATCTTATTACTAATTATTGGTACGTTGTCAGTACGTATTATTATTCCTATAATTAATAATAATAATAATAATAAATCCTAGAAAATTAGGGGAGGTTACTTAAACTACGATATCATACTACGTCCATATTACCTCTAGTACGATACCCAAAGTACACACCCCTACCTCCAAAAAGAACGCCAACATTAGGGGGTCGCGGATCGACGCCGCTCTTGACAAACCCCTCGGCTAGATAGAAAGTAGCCCTTGGCATCTTCTTTCACAAAATAGGAGGAAGTCGAGAGACAAAAGTTCTCTCTCCTCCCTAGTCCGCCTATTTATAGGCTCCTAGGGCACGTGAGAAGATCGAGGCGATGAACCAGGCAGTTATGAGGATGAACATGATATCTCAATTTGCATGATCCTTATTTATCTACTCAAAAATTGTCGTTGACTCAGAATTCCCAAGAAGACCCACTCAGAAGATCGAGCCAAATCTTGGCATTTAATGATCTGACAGCCTGGCGGAAGCGCCTATGTGGCAACGTGCCTAATTGACATGTCACTCAGATGCGGTCCAACGTCCTCTCCTCCATGCTTCTTATTCAAAGTATTCCAAAACTTATCAGTTTGAAAACTTTGAATGGGGCCTTGTAGAAGCATAAAAAATTTAGATCCATATGTCCAACAAACATGCGCCCCAAGATCGACTCAGAAGAAATCATTTCTCATAATGACCATATGAGCCACAAAAATAGCTACTATGCACCGACAGTAATCAAAGGCCATGGGCCACAGTAATCAAGCCGCCGATGCCATAATGATCCAATGCCATTCGCCGACCGATTCATAACTAGTGTTCCCGTGTGCTATCAGTGCTATGCTCCACTAAGTAAGTAGTGTTCCCATGCGCTAGCAGTGCCATACGCCACGAAGTAACTAGTGTCTGCATGCGCCAGTAGTGCCATACGCCACTACTCCCTCAAGCATCCATGCACCCTAATATTGGCCACATAAAGGCCTGACACAAAGATTATGTCTAACACATAATCATGACAAAAATGACTCTTTGAACATCTCGATTCTGCCGTAGATAGTTGGCATTAGTGCTCACGTCACCGTCATTATTATTTTTATCACTATGCAGCCGTACATGGCCACGAGTATGTAAGATAAAGTTTTTTATGCGTTATATGCGTCTCTGGCCCCATGTATTCCAGATTTTATATGTTCCATGCGTCTCTGGCCCCATGCATTCCAGACTACATGTGTACCATGTGTCTCTGGCCCTATATGTCCCAGACTCCATACGTCCCAGACTCCATGCTGTAGAAGCATGGAAAATCTAGATCTATGCGCTCAACAAACATGCATTCCAAAGTCGACTCAGAAGACCATGTACCGAGAAGAAGCACCCATGCGTCCCCAAGATTGATACAGAAGAAATTAGGCCGTAAGATGACCATGCAACCAAGAAAAAGCAGCATCCATGCGCCCCAAATATAGGCTGCATAAATGCTTAACACCAAGATTATGTCTGACAGAGAATCCTGACGAAAAAGAATTTCTGAACGCCTCGAAAGATATGAGCACACTAAGTGATAAAAAACTCTCGTCAGACTAATAATAACTTCTGACAAGCGTGTAATGCTACGTGTACGAGGCCTCATACATCCCAGACTCTATGATCTCCATGCGTTTCTGGCCCCATGCATTCCATACTCCATGCATTCCGTGTGTCTCTAGCCACATGCATTCCAAACTCCATGCGTCTGATGTGTCTTTGACCCCATGCGTTCTAGACGCCATGCATCCCATTTGTCTCAGACTTTTTGTATCCAACGTGGCAAGGTTTCCTGAGATAAAATATTTCTGTTGTGATTCTCTCCAACAGAATGCGAGCCACGTGTCAAGCTGACCAAGTCAAACAAACATAAGACAAGAACCGCCAGGATCTCTAGCAACAGCAAATCCCAACAAAATATCCACGTCGTAGCTTGTCCTGGATTCTACTCATACTATTCGCCCACAGTTGCAACCATATTATGTTAAAGGATCCCCCTGTGGGCACCCAACAGAAGGACATGCGGCACCTATAGCCCATCAATATTATGGCTATAAATAAAGGCAACTTGGACGTCCCAACGGCTGGCTTTTTCTGCTTCAGAGAGACCATATCCCTTCAGGCGAGCTACGTACGTACACACACGCTCAGGAGAGAGAAGAGGGAAGAGAGCATCATGCATTCACTCGTCGGACCATCAACGAAGTAAAAGAGTCACTGCAGTACTCAATCTCCATCGTCACACTACCCAGATAAAAAAATATTGTACTTAGATTGTTTGTCTAGGATTTCTTTGTACTCTTTTTGGTTTATTATTAAACGAAGGTTTCCCAAACCTACTATAATGGCGAACAAGGTGGCGACTCTGTTGGGGACCTCCTTCTCCTCTGATGAGAAGTCGTGACGCAGTCTAACGCATCGAAGCTGGGTTCGACCCAGAGGATGCTGGTTGTACGCTTCGACCATCAAGCCTTTGAGAAAATGCTCTCTGAGGGCGGTGATTCTCCAAGGCTAGCAAGGCCTAAGAAGACCCACAGTACATGGGTTATAAAGACTGATGTTCCTCACCCAACTGTAGAGAATGCGCTCCCTGTCTCTCTCTGCCGCAGGGACCGCACATTATGCATACACCTCTTATGCGGAAGCCTCTTCTAATAAGAAGAGTGCTCAGCACCTGAAAACTCACAGGATATGGGTTACAAAGGATGTTGTGCCTCACCCAACTGTGGACCATGCTCTCCCTATCCCTCTTTCGATCGCAGGGACCATACATCATGCGTCCACCTCTTATGCGACAGCCTCCTCGGACAAGGAAAGTACTCAACACTTGAGCTCTGGCAGAGGAAAATACTATGATGCCAGGAGTTCGAGTGCTAAGACATGTTCTATGCTGCCACATCAAAATTTGCATGAGGAGGACCATGTGGCACCTCTCGGCAGCAGCAAGCATATGGCCTCGTAGGCCAAAACAGCCACCAAAGTTCCGTCTTTGACCGAATTTTATGCAGCACTGACTCCATGCGCCTTGCTAAAAAATAGGAAGATGTGAACTTGGACACATCATACTACGCACCGGTGGGTGCTAGGATGAAGAAGTCTAGGGCAATGCGAGCTCGCCAAGCTAAAGCAATTGCCCATTCTGTCGACCGTCAACAGGCGTCGCTTACTATGTGTGTCCCTGACGGAAAGTCGTACAAAACCAGCCCGTGCGTCCAGCCCGCAGTGGCAATCTGACATGGTCGGTCTAAAGAGTCTTCCATTGGCAACTTGGGGCAAGTTCATGTATGTACCCCAGGTCATGAAGCAAAATCAACGCTTGCGCACTCGTGTGCTCGGTCAACCCATGATCATAAGGAGGATGCAAAGGTGAATCAACCATCGCTCGACTTACGCAACGTGATCAATCACAAGCGCAAAGTGAGAAAAAAAACCACAACATATGAAATGTCCTCACCAGGGCATAATTGTGCCAACATTATCATCAAGTGTTGCTGTAACAAAGCAGCAGTACCTACAAATAGGCAATCGGCATTCCAGCGGCTACTACCAAAGGCACCCACCTGGCTGCAATCCGGAGAACATGTGAATGCACCAAAGGAAAAGGAGCTGCCCTTTGCCTCATGTTATTCTGCTCGGAAGGCCTCCTTCATAAGGGGAGGTCAGAAGTCTAGCAGCTCCAGTCTGTCGCTCTCGGTCAGCGAGTCAAGAAGACGTATCCAACGAGGACAAGTAGCGGAACCCGTAGAAGGTATTTTCCTGGGCACCCGCTCAAAGAAGAAGCTGTCAGCCACTAGGGGTAGTTCTTCCTCAGCACCACACATGGATACGCAAGATGGGGGTTGTAATCTTCCGGACCTCTATGATAATTGTAACCCACTGATTTTTCAGAAATTTTTATTTGGATTTTTCACAATTTTCTGGAATTTTCTGGGATTTTTCTGTAATTAAAACCTAGGTAATTGATAATTAAATAATTTTTAATTGCTGTTAAATAATATTAAAATATTATGGAAATAATATTTTATGGTGTAAAATGGAAAACTGGACATAGGATAATTTTTTGGAAATTTATTGGACCCCGGAAGCATTTTTAAAGCCCTAAAAACTAATTAAAATTTAAACCAAAATAAACCCTGAATTGAACCCGGTTTATTTTAAATAAACCCGATTTATTTCCTGAACCAAACCAATGCAAACCGGTTTAAACAAACCAAACTTAAAACCTTATTGGGTTGGATCCGGGCCCAAAATCCAGACCCGACTCGCTAACCCGACCCGCATTTAATTATTAACGGATCGGGTCGGATCCCTACCACCCGACCCGACCCGACCCAAAACCCGAAACCTAATTCTAATATGAACCCTAACCCTAACCCTAGTCGGACTACTGTTCCGACCACCCTTTATATCCTCTCGCCACCCGCCGGAACCCTAGATCCCTCTTCTTCCTCCTCCCCTTGTCGACGATCCCCTCGACAAGCCGCCTTCACCTCGCCACCTGACCCCGACCAGTCCTCAGCCGCCGTGTCCGACACCCGCAACACCCCCATCTCGACCATCTCCCCGCTCCACCACCTATCGATGACCCGCCCCACCGTCGCGGCTCCTTCTTCCCCAGCCGAACAGCCCGACCCAGCCACCCTCTTCCCTACAGCCGACCTCCTCTCCGTCGTCCTCCGCCCGGACACCCCCGCAGCCCCTCTCCGCCTATCTCCTCCCCGTCGTCTCCCTCTCTCCACCTTCCTCCTCCTTCTATCTCTCCGCCGACGATCCCCCCACAGCCACCTCTGTTCTTCGAGGACCTAGCTCCCCCTTCAGCAACCCTAGACCTCCCCACCTCCTTGCTCTGCCCTAGCTCCGACGACACTGCCTCCGCCGTGTCCGCCGAGCAGCCGCTGATATGGACACATCAGCCCCTGAATCGGACACAAACAGAAACCCTAACCCTAGCGCAGCACGTACACAGTGGACACAGGACTCGGACATGACTCGGATACGTAAAAATCAGTCTTCACGGAGCCCTGTTCAGGTAACCCGTTCTCTCTCCTCGTTATTCTGTTTTTATTTTCATCAGTTGTGATGCGTAGACTGTGCTACCCTCTCGATTTCCGTGCAATCCGCTCGGTGCATCGCGTCCTGTGGTGATCGCAAACCGCGATCCAAAAATAGGAAAGCCAACACCCTGTTTTACCCCGGAACTGAGTACGCCCCGCCAAACGGGACGACTTGGTCGCACGCGGTCTTCTCCAAACGTGCGCGCCGTCGATACGGACGTGTGGGATTTTGCAGAAGTTGATTTGGATGTGCGTGCACACCGGAATCAACGCGTATCCGCCGACAACGTCCCATATCCGTCCGTTCTGGAACACGTCGTAACTTTGTGTACACACGTCGGATCGAGACGAAACTTGCGCCACCGGACTCGTAGCAATACGCTGGTCTTGTGACCCAAGTTTGGTTCGATTCTGAGAACGTTGACAAAATCGCGTATCGTGGGCCCCACAAGCTCCACTTGACGGGCAATTTTGTGATCGGCTCATCGGAATCCAATTCTGGATGTTCCGTTGGGTTCGTATCATCGTTCCTGACTTGTTGACACTAAGTTTGACGAATTTGGAGACCTTTGACCCAAGCAAGCTTTTCGGTGCAAAGTGGCCTACATGTGGACCCCGCTTTGACCCGAAAATGTCATTTTTGCCCTTGTGTCCAAATTGGACTTAAGGACAGACGTTTTTAGCTATTTGATATTTTTTAGACTGTTGGTGATGTTTATTATAGCTTTTGGAGGAGTACCTGCAGGATCCACTAATACAGGGATAAATGTTGGTATTCAAACCCCAGGCAAGTGTACCTTGCCAAACTTGCAGTTCTTGTTATTTATTTCTTTGACTATATATATATATATATATATTTGTATATGATTGACCTAGGACCGTGTGACTTACTTAGCGTCCGATTAATAGTCGGGTGCCAACCCCGTACGCGGAGTTGTGTACGTCATCTAGACATGGACATCGTGACCCTTTTCATTCTCGTACTTGTCTTATCAAGTACACTATAACCCAGGACACTTGACACTATTCATGAGACAGAATTTTCCTGAGATATTCATGGTGATTCTGTGTAGGATACAGGTTTTATGACATAAACATTATATTCATAGATGTTAGATGACTTGCTGTATTAGATATGATCGTGCGTGACATGGACATGAGGCATCGTGGACATAAGACGTGTGATTACATTGGGTGGGGAGAGACACACAGGCTACAGGCTGAGTTTATATATATATAATATAGTAAACACATAGTAAAACACATAGTAAACACTGCTACCGGCTCCATGATACAGAGCTTGTAGTGGTCTCAGCCTGAGTTTAGTGATGCTCTCAAATTATATTTCACTTAGATGGTTATATAGTTTACCCTATTTATCTCATTTACTATTACACTGTATTTTGGTATGTTGATTTATGTACCTTGTTATGTCCCCTGAGGACCTGGATACCGGACTTTGTCCCCAGGACTAGCAGACGAGATCGACCCTGAGTTACACGGGACAGGAGCATTAGCAGGAGCTGGAGCAGGAGCAGATACTGGAGCAGTACCAGATCCAGTAGACGATTGATCTCTGAGGGTATCTTCTGAGTATATACTATTTCCATACTCAGTATTTGCTGTGGGTATCTTTATTCTTGTATCCTGACAGATATATCAGACTCATTATCGTGTTATTTTTCGAGTTTATATTTTATTGAGATTGATCTTGCTTTATGATTCTGATATTGTTGTATTCAGTTCTGTGGATGAGATTAGTATATCTAGACCCTTATTGTTGTATTACAGCTTAAGTATGCCCCGATGGATCCATTAAATTAGGTTTGTCCATCGGTGTGTGCTGCTGGCCATTGCCACGTGTCCGGTCCCTCGGTAATTTGGGACTGGGGCGTGACATAGTTTTTGTGGTGGCCCATGCAGGTCTACGACTAAATTGTTCGGTTTCAACTTAGGGACCGAACAAGCCTGCAATAAGAATAGGATAAGTTTTTAGGATCTCATCCACTTGCTTGAAACGTTCTTGATATCTATATCGGATTCAAATTAATTTCTAACTTGGATCCTGCCTTGATTCCTGTGCGCCTCTTATTGTTTATTTTGGTTGTTACTCTAAATTTTTTATTTGTTTAGGTGATTGGTAATTAGAACTTGACAGTTTAAGTTATTATTTTAGATTATGACCTAATGATTACCCCTTAGCTTTAAGTCACGTAATTAGTACCCCCACCTCGATACAAGTTAGATCCCTTACCCTTGACGGCCAATAACTCTTCTATCCTCACTATCGACACTTGTTCTATAAGCACTAAGACTAAGGCTTAAGATGACCATGACCTAAGTAATATAGGAGGATACCCTAATAGGTACCAAGACCCCTTTCTCGTAGACCTTAACAAGAGTTTCCACGGTATCCTTAAGACGATTTCAGTATTAGTTTATTGTTTTAAGATAGGTAGTATGCCACACAACATAATACCACCTAGCCCTATTGACCCATTGATGAAGTAAACTAGGATGACACAACTTTAGACTTGTATAAGAAGATAGTGGTTATTCAGACAATAGAATTTAGAGGTCCTTGCCCCTATTTGGTCGACTAGCGACTTAGACAAGGAGGTTGTATAATAACTGTAGAGATTGTAGAGTCTGTTATTATTATGGTTGCTTGTTTGTTTTGTTTTGTGAACTTGATTAATTTGTACCTCCTTTCATCATCATCTAGCGCACTTAAATTTGCTGTACTTGACTTATGCTGCTATTCTATAGCCTAGTTTTGCAAGATTATTCTTTATCGAGCTTGTTCATGACATATGTATTAGTGGACATGTACACTAATATATTTCAGAATCAGTATACTACGGTCTGATCAACCATAGTGCACTTGGTTCGCCCTTCGTACAACTAATTTACGTGGATTGAAATATATAGTAATTAGTAGACGAATGTACTTGCCCTCTAAATTTGTCTGAGCCTATCGTATCCGTTACATAACTATACCGATGCGAGCAGGTGAATAGGAATTACCAGAATAGGATTTCAATCCACAACTGCTTAACAATTCCCATCTGAATTCTTAAAATGCCTTGATCCCGATACTTCTATTCTATTACCTCATCCTTGAACTCTTTATTATTGATCTCCGTCTTCCCTTATTTCGGAAAGACGAAACCTCGTGCTTGGTATAGGTTTGATATATAGACAGTACTAGATATACCCCACAGGCCGGTCGCATTGTTAGGTGACTGTCTTTTATAAATGATTAAGGGAATACCATAGGTGATATGTTGGTGTTAAAAACCTTGAGGATTCAATAACATAATTTGGGGCATAGCTTTCTTAAATGTATAGCCTTGGATGATAGATGGGTAAATTCTAAGTTGGGTAGAGACTGCAATGTTCACTTGAGAGAAATTCTTTAGACCCTACTATATCTTAATTTCGAGGACGAAATTGTTTTAAGTTTGGTAGATTGTAACCCCCTGATTTTTCAGAAATTTTTATTTGGATTTTTCATAATTTTCTGGAATTTTTCTGTAATTAAAACCTAGGTAATTGATAATTAAATGATTTTTAATTACTGTTAAATAATATTAAAATATTATGGAAATAATATTATATGGTGTAAAATGGAAAACTGGACATAGGATAATTTTCCGGAAATTTATTGGACCCCGAAAGCATTTTTAAAGCCCTAAAAACTAATTAAAATTTAAACCAAAATAAACCCTGAATTAAACCCGGTTTATTTTAAATAAACCCGGTTTATTTCCTGAACCAAACCAATGCAAACCGGTTTAAAGAAACCAAACTTAAAACCTTATTGGGTTGGATCCGGGCCCAAAACCCAGACCCGACCCGCTAACCCGACCCGCATTTAATTATTAACGGATCGGGTCGGATCCCTACCACCCGACCCGACCCGACCCAAAACCCGAAACCTAATTCTAATCTGAACCCTAACCCTAACCCTAGTCGGACTACTGTTCCGACCACCCTTTATATCCTCTCGCCACCCGCCGGAACCCTAGATCCCTCTTCTTCCTCCTCCCCTTGTCGACGATCCCCTCGACGAGCCGCCTTCACCTCGCCACCTGACCCCGACCAGTCCTCAGCCGCCGTGCCCGACACCTGCAGCACCCCCATCTCGACCATCTCCTCGCTCCACCACCTACCGACGACCCGCCCCACCGTCGCAGCTCCTTCTTCCCCGGCCGAACAGCCCGACCCAGCCACCCTCTTTCCTACAGCCGACCTCCTCCCCGTCGTCCTCCGCCCGGACACCCCTGCAGCCCCTCTCCGCCTATCTCTTCCCCGTCGTCTCCCTCTCTCCACCTTCCTCCTTCCTCCATCTCTCCGCCGACGATCCCCCCACAGCCACCTCTGTTCTTCGATGACCTAGCTCCCCCTTCAGCAACCCTAGACCTCCCCACCTCCTTGCTCCGCCCTAGCTCCGACGACACCGCCTCTGCCGTGTCCGCCAAGCAGCCGCTGACACGGACACATCAGCCCCTGAATCGGACACAAACAGAAACCCTAACCCTAGCGCAGCACGGACACAGTGGACACAGGACTCGGACACGACTCGGACACGTAAAAATCAGTCTTCACGGAGCCCTGTTCAGGTAACCCGTTCTCTCTCCTCGTTATTCTGTTTTTGTTTCCATCAGTTATGATGCGTAGACTGTGCAACCCTCTCGGTGCTCGTGCAACCCGCTCGGTGCATCGCATCCTGTGGTGATCGCAAACCGCGATCCAAAAACAGGAAAACCAACACCCTGTTTCACCCCGGAACTGAGTACGCTCCGCCAAATGGGACGACTTGGTCGCACGCGGTCTTCACCAAATGTGTGCACCGTCGATACGGACGTGTGAGATTTTGCAGAAGTTGATTTGGATGTGCGTGCACACCGAAATCAACGTGTATCCGCCGACAACATCCCATATTCGTCCGTTCTGGAACATGTCGTAACTTTGTGTACACACGTCGGATCGAGACAAAACTTGTGCCATCGGACTCGTAGCAATACGCTGGTTCTGTGACCCAAGTTTGGTTCGATTCTGAGAACGTTGACAAAATTGCGTATCGTGGGCCCCACGGGCTCTACTTGATGGGCGATTTTGTGATCGGCTCATCGGAATCCAATTATGGAAGTTCCGTTGGATTCGTATCATCGTTCCTAACTTGTTGACACTAAGTTTGACAAATTTGGAGACCTTTGACCCTGGCACGCTTTTCGGTGCAAAGTGGCCCACATGTGGACCCCGCTTTGACCCGGAAATGTTATTTTTGCCCTTGTGTCCAAATTGGACTTAAGGACAGGCATTTTTAGCTATTTGATATTTTTTGAGACTGTTGGTGATGTTTATTACAGCTTTTGGAGGAGTACTTGCAGGATCCACTGATACAGGGATAACTGTTGGTATTCAAACCCCAGGCAAGTGTACCTTGCCAAACTTGCAGTTCTTTTTATTTATTCCTTTGACTATATATATATATTTGTGCATGCTTGACCTAGAATCGTGTGACTTACTTAGCGTCCGATTAATAGTCGGGTGCCAACCCCGTACGCGGAGTTGTGTACGTCATCTAGACATGGACATCGTGACCCTTTTCATTCTCGTACTTGTCTTATCAAGTACACTATAACCCAGGACACTTGACACTATTCATGAGACAGAATCTTTCTGAGATATTCATGGTGATTCTGTGTAGGATACAGGTTTTATGACATAAACATTATATTCATAGATGTTAGATGACTTGCTGCATTAGAGACGGCAACGGGGCATCTGCCTCGCAACGACGCCCTCTTAACTAAGCTCTTTATTGGGGCATTGTCTGAAATAGCCTTCGATTGGTTTTGCAGCCTCCAAGATAATTGTATTTCATCGTTCGACGACCACAAGACATTTTTCTTGCTCGGTTCTAGGACAGAGAAATTGACATGACGATGTCATCTTTCATGTACATCACACAAAAGGAGAGAGTCTGTATGGGAATACATCGAGCGGTACAGGCAAGCGGCGCTGAAGTTATCCTCCGGTAACCCTAAGTCCACACTGATGGACACCTGTCGGAGGAATCTTCTTCCTACAGTCAGGCTCTGGAAGGGCGACTCTCAGTTTAAAGACTGGACAGTGTTCATCATAAATATTATCGATGCCGAGAAGAAGGTGAAGGACGCCCGTCTCTTGGGGATACAGATACCCGTCGTTGATGATAGGGAAAAATATCCTTACAATAGCAACAACAACAACGCTTATAGCGCCCAGGACGACAAGGGAAAGCAGGCTTTGGAGGCCAATATAGCCAAGAAGCCCGAGCAAAAGCCCTCAGAGGCTCCAAAATCGAAGAAAACCTAATCCTTCAAAGATGATGACATCATGGCAATCTTTGACGTGCTAATGAAGGGAACAAGCTTCGACACCCGACGTCAAGATCCCTATTGAGGCAGCTGAGGTGAATAATTCGAAGTACTGCCACTACAATTGTTAAGTCCATCATGTGATGCGAGACTGCTACACACTGAAGCGGTACATCCAATGTCTGCTTGACACCAAGGCCCTTACTCTTGACTTCGATGACAAAATAGTTGCCGTGAACATGATATCTCTCCAGTTCGGCAACTTCTCGGCGACAAAAGTCCAAGACGAAGTAATTTTGATCCCCAGGGCAACAATGGAGGTTGTCAATCTCCCGCCAGCTCGTGACCAAATAGCCGGGCTAATACCTCTCACCACATCACGGAGGGAGGTCATGTTGGTCCATCATGATCTTGCTCCAGACTTGATGCAGCGGACAACACCTTCTGCCACCAAGTCTAAGGGCAAGAAGTCCAAATCCTGCCACGGTTTCTATTCCTTCCAAAGAAGCTATAGCAGGAACAACAAGGTCAGGCCTGGTGTACCAATAAGAGTACAAAATCCCGGACGATGGTGTGCCCCCAATCTCCGCATCCGATCTAGGTCCATCCCAGCCTCCAACAGCGGACAAGTCCAAGCAGAAAGAAACTCGCTTCGACAAACCACTGCACAAATATACAGCTCAGGGGCTGGAGAAGCCCTACAACTTTGATATCATGGCACAATTGCCCAATACCCCAGCGAAGTTGTCACTATTTGAGTTTCTTCGACTCTCCAAAGACACTCAGGTTTCTTTGAGTGAGCATTGCAGAAAATTGACACCAACCTGGCGCGAGTCAAGCTGCCAGCTGAGAATCCTGCCACAAGCTCCCACTGCAATAATATGATAAAGGCGATACCCAATATTACTTTCTCACAACATGACATATTATTGAAGAACAATCGACACGATTGTCCTCTGTGTTATACAGGGTACATCGACGCCATCAAGGTGGACCGGATGCACATCGACACCAGCTCGTCAATCAGCATCATTCTGTAAAGTCTGCTTCATACTCTGGGTATCCTGATGCATCGCCTGGCAGCAACCAATACTGCCATCAGTGGCTTCAACGCTAGGAGGAGCAACCCTCTGGGCAAAATTCGCTTGAAGTGCCAGATCGGCGACCTAAAAACATAGGTCACCTTATACGTCATAGACATAGATATATATATATCCTAGTACGTCCTGTTGGGATATCCATGGATACATCAGTATATGATCGTGCCGTCAACCTTGCACCAGTGCATGAAGTACGTGGACGATCATGATATCGTCAAGACAAAATTTGTCGATGTTGATCCATTTAAAGGGGTTGAGGCCTACTATTCTGACTCGATCCTCTACAAGCAAGTCCACTAAGATAAAGGTGACAATAATGTCGACGATGAGGCAGAGACTGGGACAACATTGGACGAGCCCTTGAGGGTCCATCTCAAAGTACGCGCTCCCAATATAGCTCCTCCCCTTAGGGTAAAACTGTCCAGGAAAGAACCTGAGCCTCTGGTCGTTTGCCTCCGTAGACCGAGTCGGTCACTGAAGGAAGATCCGGTACCAACTACGCCTTTCAAACCTCTCTAGTGGTAAAGTTGAGCATGAGACCTCCAAAATCGTCGCCCGCACTGGGGGTAAATCTCGGGAAGGAAGAACCGGAGGAGTACGTAGCTGCTCATGCTAACGTCCCTTCTTTCGACGATATAATTTCAGAAGACGAGATACCTTATTTTATCAATAAAGGGCTATATTTGAACTACTCGGATGTTGCACATCTCAACACGCTATATTTTCTTGAGCATGGTCTAGACCTGCACCTGCATACATAGGTGACTACCACCTATGCAATCAACTAGATTCTCGCAGTCATGACTCCTACTTCATAGTTACAGCAAGGAAGAGGGGAGACAAACTCTTCATCTTCGACAGAGTAGAAAGTTCCCAATCCTCCGTCCCAGAGGAATTGAAGCCAGAGCTCGATACCGGAAAGATACCATTTTATCGGTACAGTTTCAAACCAAGCCCCTCATCCAGAAGATGGGAAATGATCTGAAAGCCGCAAGGGGCTTGAACTACGGCAAAGGCCGACGACTGCCTCTGCGTCTGCAAGCTCCTGCAGGCAAGTTCAATGATTACTATTGTAGAAGCATGAAAAATACGCTAGGGAATTATACGCGTAAAACCCCCAACATGCATGAAGCCCGTGTAAAATAGAGCTCCGGCACTGTGTGGCGTAAGATATGACTCCGGAGCCATTGGCGTACATCAGAGCTTCAACGCTATACAGCATAAAACAGAGCTCTAAAACAATCCGCTTAAAGCAGTACTTCCAGACTGCTGTAGCATAAAAAGGTTGCTACATCCCCACTTCGACGTAAAATATGCTTGCTTTTAATATAGCGTGAAGTTGTACGAGGAACTCTTCGTATTCCTCGAATGAACCTGTCAGACAGAACAGTGAACCTGACTCCTGACAAAGAGTACTGCACGACGATCGAGAGAACGGTTGTAATGATAATTCTGCACAGAGATCCAGGCTGTCGTTTAATGACATAATCCTTGATATAAGACGTTGTTTACGCCGTCAAGGAATATGCTGCCTATTCTACACAGGCAGACATAAGCTTTTATGCTCAAGATAAGACGAAATCATACGCCACGTTAAAAGCTGTTCTTCGTACAGAACTCGAGGCACGTCTCTGCAGTTAATACGCGAGATGGGACAGATCTCTGTATTTAAAGCATGAGATTTGATTCTACTTTTAATGACTGGGAGAGCTAAAATTAGGGCTAATACGTCCACATCACCATCCCTGCATTTTACGCTAACCAGGCTATTTTTAACTATAGGAGCACGTCGTATGCTATCTCCTCGAAATACGCCAACTCAGGCTATTTTCAGCTATAGGAGCACGTTGTATGCTATCTCCTCGAAATACGCCAACTCATGCTATATTTGCAAAGGTGCATGATAAGGCTATTTGGCCCAGAATACGCTCAAGACCTCAGTCAAGAAAGGATAATTGGCTAGTTTACGCTGGTTACCTACCTGTACAGCATCAAGCTTTACACAGAATTTGGTTTTTACGCCATCAAGACAGCTACTTGGCTTTTATGCCATCAAGACAGCTACTCGGCCTTTACGCCAACCAGACAGCTACTTGGCTTTTATGCCATCAAGACAGCTACTCAGCCTTTACGCCAACCAGACAGCTACTCGGCTTTTACGCCAATCAGACAGCTACTTGGCTTCTACGCCAACAAGACAGCTATTTGGCTTTTACGCCAATAAGGTAACTATTGGGCTTTTACGCCAACGAGACAATTACTTGGCTTTTATGCCAACCATCTCTACGCGAGGGACAATTACCTACGTGGCTTGCATGCCATAATCTTCGAAGTAGTTATACGCGTTACCTCATAATGGGACACGCGTCACACGCAGATTCAGGAGATCATTCAGACGTGGGTAGCAGTTATCATAACCGCCACGTAAAGAGCACAACTCTCTCCGATGTTTGGCTTCTACGCCAACTAGTCAGTTACTATGACCAAGCTCTATAAATAGAGATTTCCGGCCACAGGAGAACAAGGTCGGCAGGTCGAAGGATCAAAGAGATCAGAGAGATCAAAAAGAGAGCTCATACAGAGGGTGTTGATTGACAACTTTGGCAACGAGAGTTCAATCCTTCCTGCAGTCTTTGAAGGTTCTTCTTCTTCTTCTACAGCACTTCTTCGTCATCGTATGGTCCAAGGGACAAAGTGATCGACCGCAGATCAGACTCCTATAGCAATATTTTTCTAGAATTAATTTTTATACTTAATATCCTTGTATAGGATTAATTGTACTTCTTTTTCTTATTTGTAAACAAAGAAAAGGGTTTCGTATAAACCTAGTTTTATTTTTTTAGTTTATCATCAAACACAAGATGGTGACTCTGCTGGAAACTACTTTCTCTTCTGACGAGAAAGTCATTGCTCAACACGATGCTGTATCCGTTGGAGCAATAAAGAAAACTTTGGTCGTCCAATTCGACCAATCTGCTTATGAAGACATGCTTTGCGTAGGGGGTGGCTCTCATTCCCTCTCTGTCTAGGACAACAGGAAGTTGCGTAAAGTATGGATACCCCAGACATCCTCTACCCTTCCTGCAGGCTCTCTCTCTCCGACCAACAAGGTTGTGACATCACAACCTATATGCTCTGTGCGTAAAAACCTGTCTCCCGTCTGTGACATGGCAGACAAAGCGTCTGGCAATGCCTCAGTGCCAATCCAGAAGTCCAGAAAGTGCCATGCGCGTAAAACTTTGTCTCCCGTCTCTGACGTGGCAGACTTAATTTCTGACAAGGCCTCAGCGCCAATTCAGAAATTTTAAACGCGCCCTGCGCGTAAAACTCCGTCTCCCGTCTCTGACGGGGCAAACATAATTTCTGACAATGCCTCAGCGCCAATTCAGAAATTTCAAATGCGCCCTGCGCGTAAAACTACGTCTCCCATCTCTGACATGGCAGACATAATTTCTGACAAGGCCTCAGCGCCAATTCAGAAATTTCAAACGCGCCCTGCGCGTAAAAATGCATCTCTCATCTATAAGGAGGCAGATGGACCCTTGGATCACATCAAGGGAAAACGAGTGGCGAATCTCCCGATCTCTAAGCTTGTACGCCACCAAGAGAAAAAGTCGCCCGCTCTTTAAATTACGTGTGACGCTGGAGGCCGTTTGAAGACTTCTCCTATTTTACGCAAGTCTGTACAAAGCCCCAGATTACGCCAGGATAAGTCCGTCCGCGTAAAGAAGACCCATTTCACGGGAAAATATACTCCTAAGAAGGATGATGGATCGTATGCTACTCATATGGCTAAACTGCTGTATTCTTATGGCAGAGAGAGAGTTATGATTCCCAATCTTCATACCCCAACTGATGTAAAAAGGCAGAATAAGCCTTTCCCTCTTCTTCTGTCAATCCCCCTGATCTGCGTAATTTTTTGATCCAGAAGCGCAAAGACAGGGGATCTTCTAATATGTCTATTACACCCCCTAGGGAGCATTATTGTAATAGTCATAAAGTTGTAGTTAACTACTGCTGTTCTAAGGCAAAACGGTCAGTTTTCGACCGGTTGAACTACTCTTTACCCTTACAGGAAGAAGAGCCGACATTCGCATCAGCAAACATGGCTTCACACATTCCTAGAGGAAGGTCAAGCTCAAGACGGCATCCCTCTAGAACTCCGAGCCAAAGGAGATTTGACAGACTCCTTGAGAATATTGAAGCAGGTGTCTTTCGAAACACTCGCTCGAGGTCGCGACAATCAGCTTCATATTCTTCCGATTCCGACACTGGGGGTCACCAGTTTCCTGAATGTGATACTGACAGTATAGACTCAATCTCTACAGAGATCTATACGAATCCCTCAGTGGCATCCCGAGAAGTGGGAGTTTATGCCATTGGAGACGAACATGAAGAAGCTTTCCCATCAGGAAGTACGGAACAACGCATCGCTGTATTAGAAGCATCACTCAAAGAGATGCAGATCTTGATGGAGAATATGCACCAAATGTTGGTGACTCAACACACAGCTGCACCTGTTCCCCCGACTCAACTACGGGTTGGGGTTGATATACCATCAAGTCAGGAGCTTGTTCAAAATCAAGAATCAGCTTCTCCTCAACTTCTCAACCCGGAGAACGTATTACCTCCTGTTGGAGTCACAATACAACCGACCTCTCACCTCTATGCGGTTCCTTTCCCAACTGAAGATCCAATGCAAGCAGTTCGGAAATTAAAAGCCCAATTTGATGCCTTGAAGCATAAGGATCAGCTCAAGAAATTGGGAATCAACCAGCCATACCCAGCTATCTGGGACGAGATTCCTTCCCTCCCAAAATACAAACCACAGGCTATGGTTTTGTTTGAGGGAAAGACGTCACCAAGCCAGTACATGAACTACTTCAGCATGATGACGGTGTTGTTGCAAGGGAATGACGCCCTTCTCACTCGAGTGTTCAAAGGCTGTCTGGCTGGCGTAGCCTATCAATGGTACCGTAGTCTTACGGACAACTGCATTACCTCTTTTGACGATTTCAAGACTCTGTTCTTCGCTCGATTCTATGAGGAAGGAATGGACATGTCTATGTCATTACTCATCGAAGTAAAGCAGAAGGAAAAAGAGAATGTTCGTATGTTTATTGAACGTTTTCTTCAGGCTACTTTGCAGATGCCTCCCGGAGTTCCAGATTCTGCCTTGGTGGACATTTGCAGGAAGAACCTCCTCCCATTGATCTCAGTATTCACGAGACCATATCAGTTCCATGATTGGCCCTCGTTTATCATCTCAGCGGTAGCCGCTGAAGATAATAGTCGGAAGGTGCGTGACAATGTGATCATGATCTCTACCCCTGACAAAGGGAAACAGTCATCCTCCAATAGCAACCATACTCTTAGTTCGAAAGGAAAGGAAGCTCTGGCAATCAACACGTCCAGGCCAAATACTCTGGCAACTACGCAGACGAAACCAGGGACTTCCAAACCCATTGAAGAATATTCTTTTGACGATGACGACATTCCGAGCATATTCGATTGTCTAGTCAAAAGTGGCAAGCTCACTCTCCCCGAAGTAAAGCGGCCTAATGAAGTCGGCAGTACCAATAACCCTAAGTATTGCATTTTCCACAGATACATACATCACCCCACAAAGGCATGTTATGTATTGAAAAGGAAAATCCAGGAGTTGATCGATGCCAAGGCCATCACTCTGCGTAATAGCGAGAAGACGGTCACTGCCAACATGATCTCTCTCCAATTTGGCAATCTGCCCCCTCAGGAAGTCTCGGATGGTGTGGTTCCTATTCCATGGACGATGATGAACATTGTTAATCTCCCTCCGACCAGGGGTCAAAATCATGACCTGGTACCCCTAACTACCAAGCGTGGTGAGATCATGTGGGTTTATCCTGATCTGGTGTCAGGGATTGAGGAAGAGACTCAAGCTGCTAAGGCTAAGTCTAAAAAGAACTCAAGATGAAAACCATGCCATATGGTTGCAATATCCTTGACATCAGAAGAAGAGGCTTTGGCTACCGGAACCCGTTCAGGGAAAGCCTACCTCAAGGACTATGGAGGAAATCAAGAAGAAGCGACGGCAGATACTTCGGCTGCCAAACTTCCAGAACCTGAACCTGTCGTATCAGAGGCAGGTCCTTCTAAACCAACTTCGGCGGACAAAGGCAAGCAAAAAGAAGTTCATTTTGATAAACCTTTGAAGAATATTCAAAACAAAGGTTTAGAAAAACCATATAACTTTGACATCTTGGCTCAGTTGGCTAATACTCCAGCCAGATTGTCCATCTTTGAGCTACTTAGGCTATCCAAAGACACTCGTCAAGCCTTGAGTGAAGCTTTAATACAAGCGGATGTTTGCTTGACTAAGCTCAAATCCCCGGATAAAGAGCCTGTGACATGTCCTCAATGCCATAGTGTGATGGAAGTGGTCCCTAACATCACTTTCACTCAGGAGGATATGTTGTTGAAACATAACAAGCATGACAGGCCTCTCTATTACACCGGATACGTCAGCTCCATGGAGGTAGACTAGATTCATATAGATCCGAGATCGTCAATCAGCATTATCCCTCATAGTCTGCTACGACCGTTGAGGATTCCTACAAGCGAACTGGCTTATACTACCACTACAATCGTGGGCTTCAATGCCAGGAAAAGCAAGCTGTTGGGGAAGATTCGTCTGAGGATCCAGATTGGTGACCTTAGATCAGTGGCTACATGCTACGTTATTGATTCAGAGGTGTCTTATAACATTCTGTTGGGCAGACCATGGATTCACGATCACAATATTGTTCCTTCCACTCTACATCAATGCTTCAAATATGTAGATTCTCAAGGGACAGTGAAGACAGATTTTGCTGATCTCAATCCTTTTAAAGGAGTTGAGTCCTACTATTCCGATGCCATGTTGTACACCCAAGACTACATGAAGGAGGTGTCGGGCAAGACAGAGGAAGAATCCCACCGGGAGTCAGGAGAATCATCTGCTGAGCAACCTCTGTCAATCCAGGTGAAGGGGCGGACTACCCATCCGAGAGTCATAGAACCCATGACTATCCACTTGGACAAAACCAAATCAGGAGGAAGAAGTGATCCCCTAGTGATCACTCTGAACCAGAAGCCTCCACCTTTGGTCATCAACCTTAGGCGCAACATGCAGCCGACTGATGTAAATACAACCGAGAATGGGGTTTCTGACGATAATAAAGATTCTTTTTTCTAGTACACTGACGCTCAAATTTCAAATCAGGAATCCTCCCCTCATAACGATATAGAGCCTATAGCATAAAAATTCTTGGAAGCTATAGACTCCTATCATCCGTATGTGTGGGAAGCAGCATCAACATCTAATGTCATCACGACATATGGGCCACATGAAGATTCTATCTTTATTATCCTACCTACTCGCAACAATCAGCATCCAATAGTCTTCGGTTGCATACGGAACAGACCGATTGTACAAGAAGATTCTCACGAGTCTGATGCTGGAAAAATACAGGTTTACAGATATAGCCAACAGGCTTTGAAGATTATGCAAAGCATGGGTTATGACTTGAAGTCGGAGCCAGGCCTCAACTATGGAAAAGGCAGGCAAATGTCGTTGCATTGTGGTCCCTATTATCAATGAACTCATTTCGGGTTAGGGTATACCACATCTCTTGCAACTTTGAACAACTATGAGTCAAATGGGGAGACCATTTCCTCTTGGATGGTTTGTCGTCCTCCGACTCATATGATGATCTCGAACGAGTATTGTCAGTAAAAATGATATTAACAGATTCTCTCGAAGCAGAGGAACAAGAATCTGAACCATTTGAAGAAAAATTCTGGGCACAGCAAATGGATACACAATGGGAACTCCGGTTCGAGCAGAGAGAACCTTCCACTGAAGATAAAGTTATCCAAGTCGATGTTGGGGATGAGTCTTCGCCAAAGCCAATATTTATCAGTAACAATCTTTCCGAAGAAGAAAAAGAAGAAATAATCCAGCTGATAAAAGAATATATTGATGTCTTTGCGTGGAATTATGAGGATATGCCAGGTCTTGATCCAAAAGTGGCTACCCATAAACTCAACATACTGCCCAATTCAAAGCCTGTAAAGCAACACCAACGCCGGTTCCGCTCGGATGTGATGGATGTCATTGAAGCTGAAATTAAGAAACTGATAGCCTGCGAGTTCATCCGGGAAGAACAACATCCTGATTGGGTTGCCAATGTTGTCCCGGTCATGAAGAAAAGTGGGAAAGTTCGTATTTGCATCGACTTCCGAGATCTAAATACGGCCTGCCCCAAGGATGAGTTCCCTCTTCCCATCACAGACGTCGTGATCGACAATACGTGCGGTTTTGAGCGCATGTCTTTCATGGACGGATTTTCAGGATACAATCAGATTAAGATGAATCATGAAGATGAGAAGCATACTGCCTTCCGTACGCCACTGGGGGTATATTGCTATACAGTCATGCCTTTTGGATTGACGAATGCTGGGGCTACATATCAGCGAGCTATGAGTAACATATTCCATGAGCATCTACGCAAAACGGTAGAATGTTACGTAGACGATATTGCTGTCAAAAGCCGCCTCAAGGATAATCACATCCAAGACTTAAAGACAGTGTTCGAGGTGATGCACCAACATCAACTCAAAATGAACCCTACAAAGTCCTTTCTCGGTGTATCCAGTGGAAAATTCCTAGGGTTTGTCATTACCGCTAAAGGCATTCAAGTTGACCCTGATAAAGTAAAAGCCATCCTGGAAATGCGACCGCTGCATAATCAGAGAGAACTCACGGGATTTCAAGGTCGTCTAGCTTATATCAGGAGATTCATATCCAACCTCTCCGGAAGATGTCAACCTTTTTCTCGCCTGATAAAGAAAGGTGTATCATTCGTGTGGGACGAAACCTGTCAGCAAGCGTTTAATGATATCAAACGCTATCTCACTAATCCTCCAGTTCTGGTACCTCCCGTCATAGGAAGACCATTTTTGCTGTATGTTCGAGGAATGAATCATTTTTTAGGGGCTCTTCTCGCATAGAAGAACAACGAGGTTCATGAATAGGCTATCTACTATCTAAGCAGGATGATAGTCGAAGCTGAACACCGGTACAATCCAGTGGAAAAAGAATGCTTGGCCCTAATATTTGTCATTCAGAAGACGCGACATTACGTGACGGGCCAAACTATTCATATCATCTCCAGAATCAATCCTCTACGGGTATTGATGAGTAAGCCGAGTGTTCTTAATTTCCGACTCGCGACTTGGGCGATGTTACTAACACCGTATGATATGGTGTACGTCCCTCAGAAGTCCATAAAAGGTCAAGCCTTGGCTGATTTCTTAGCTGCCCATCCAATCCCGGAAACCTCCAAACTATACGAGGACATTCCCGACGAAGTTGCAGAATGTAATTCAGCAATGGAAGGTTATACCTGGCAGCTATTCTTCGATGGTGCCTCCCGGACTGGTCCCAAGGGAAATATGGTTTACAGATATTTATTGTTTCGTTATGTACATTGTGCACGTAGTTATGTTGACGTTCGATACTTCACGTCCGGATCGCAACCGGGTGTTGACATTCGACTTAACGTCTTAGAATAAATACTGTTGCTTCATAGCACCTCGATGCACGTACCAGAGTACATCGATACCCCAGGACACACTCATACACTGTGTTCGTACCAGATTCCTGTATCCTGATACTGACATCATGACCAGAGACTGGGACGACCTTAGGGTCGCGTCTGTTGAGTTAAATTCTGTGTGTGTCAAGACTGTAGTTAGAGGTTCAGGTTCAACGCACAATCGTTGACCGCTTGGGAAGGGGAAGACAGTTACTAGACGTTTGGGCTACTCTGCACGCGCTTATATATGTACCTGTAGTGATCCTGCTTGATAGTGTAGTGGTAACACCCGTGTGTCTCTGTGCTCGGAGCTGCGGTACGACCCGTGTGTCTCTGTGTTCGGAGCTGCGGTTTTATTTTGGACAGCCCACGCGTCGAATATTGTCTTTAAACTGTGTCACACTAGTTGGTTATGATAGAGTACCCTGTCGTGCACTTGTATTTTCTGTTTACTTGGCATGTTGTATTTCTGTACCTTGTTACGTCCCTCTGAGGACCTGGTTCCCTGCCAGTTTTGCAGCATAGATGATTACGGAGCATTTGGAGTTGCTATGGGAGTTGCAGGTCTTGCGGGCATGGTACCAGGTACTCACATTATATCTACCGGCATTATGGTTATTTTACATTGTTTATTCATCTGCTGTTGTAGCCTAGTTTTGTAGACTCATACTTCTTCTCGAGTCTATTCGAGTTAGTGTGTTATTGGGCGGCCGACTCTAGCACATATAGCTCTTTCTTGTATACTGTTGTACATTGTGGATTGAGACATAGAGGTTTACATTTATGGGATATCTAGATAGTGCCCTTTTATATTACAGCTTATACGTATTCGAGTCAGACCAGAGTCTGGTCGAATGCGTAGCTGGCGTGTCACGTATTCCTGGTCCTACGTATTTTGGGACTGGGGCGTGACACCTCCCGGACTGGTCCCAAGGGAAATATGGTTTCAGGAGTAGGAATTATTCTGGTAACTCCTGATAAACTCGTCATCTATCGAGTATATTCCCTTAGCGAACCCTGCTCTAATAATGTGGCAGAGTATAATGCCCTGCTAATCGGGCTTCAAGTCGCTAAAGAATTGGATGTCGAATACCTGGAAGCTTTTGGCGATTCTCAGCTGATCGTCAATCAGGTTAGAGGAATATATGAAGTTCGCAATCCAGACCTCATCCCTTATCACCAAGCAACGATTGAGATAGCCATGTCCTTTAAAGGACTCTTCCTAGAGCACGTCCCTCGATCTCAAAACTTGGAAGCTGACGCTCTGGCCAGTCTAGATGCAGACCTAGCTATTCCTATAAGAAAGCAGAATTCGGTGATCCTTCTCAACAAAGATCTATTCTGTGTGAAAAATAATTTTCACATAGAACGCAGCTATGCTATAAACGCGGTTCCTCCTAAGAGAGATTGGAGAAGTCCCTTTATAGACTTCGAATCATACGAAATCTTGCCAGAGGATCCTAAAGAAGCAGTGTTTATCAAAAGACGATCACTACGTTTCTATTTTGATGCTTTTTCACAAAGTCTATATCGCCGAACATACGATGGACTATTGTTACAGTGTCTCTCTGATGATGATGCAAAGCGAGTTATCCGAGAAGCTCATAACGGTATATGTGGAGCACATCAACCCGGTCATAAGTTACAGGATCGTATCAGGAGGATGGGCTACTACTGGCCTACCATGATTGCAGATGCCGTGAAATATGCAAGACAATGCAAAGTCTGTCAGGTTCATGCAGATTTTATACATCAACCTTCTGAGTATTTATATCCTACTATTGCATCGTGGCCCTTTGAAGCATGGGGTATGGATATCATCGGTCCTATCCACCCGTCGCCTTCTAGAGGACATCGGTTCATACTGGCTATCACCGATTATTTCTCTAAATGGGCGGAGGCGATCCCTCTTGCTGAGGTAAAGACATCCAACGTGATCAGCTTTATCAAGCATCATGTCATTTATCGCTTTGGGATACCCCGAAGGATAATTCATGACAACTGGCCCCAATTCATCAGCCAATTATTTTGCCAATTTTGCGATAAGAATCGGATACAAAATATGGCCTCAACGACATATAATCCTGCTGCTAATGGTTTGGCGAAAGCCTTCAACAAAACCATCATCAAACTCTTGAAGAAGTTCGTCTCTTCGAACAAAAAAGATTAAAATAAGAAGCTAGGAGAATGCCTCTGGGCATACCGCACAATGATACGAACGCTGACGGGTTGCACCCCATACTCATTAGTCTACGGGTGTGAAGCAGTTCTCCCCATCGAAATCTAAATTCCGTCACTCAGAATAGCAGTGGCTAATAAGTTGACCCAGGAGAAGAATGATCAATTAAGGCTTCAAGAGATAGAAGGATTAGACGAGAAATACCTTCAAGCTCAACAGCGTATTACGTTCTACCAGGCACGCATTTCCAAAGCTTTTAATCAGAAAGTGAAGGAAAGAGTGTTCAAAGTTGGCGAGCTAGTTTTAGCTATGAAGAGGCCAATGATCATTACGCACAAAAGCAAGGATAAATTCCAGCCCAAATGGGAGGGCCCTTATGTGATTGAAATAACGTTTTCAAACGGCGCTTACAGATTAGCCAAGCCTAATGGAGATCTGATAATGGCTCCTATCAACGGCAAATTCCTGAAGAGGTACTATGATTAATCACCCTCGCTTAAACGGAGTATGATGAAGATCTCATTCTGACGATACTACGTACAAAGACTGGTTGGATCATATTCTATCATGTTCTTATGACCTCTGAATAGATATGTTTAACTAATTTGAAACGTCAAAACCTATCACGTCCATATTACCTCTGATAGTGTTTTGTACACAAATTTAGTTGGATCATATTCTATCATGTCCATATAACCTCTGAATAGATATGTTCAACTAAAACTTACCGAAAGGACATCACATCCATATTACCTCTGATATCACTTTCACCCTAGCCTGTTATTTATATTCCAAAATGATAGGTCCACAAAGTCAGAAGAAGTATCTTTATTATCTCTGTGAATAGCAAATTACAGAAGAAGCAAAAAGGTACATCATTGGGGAGGAGCAGTTAAATCGCAAATCTGTCGTGCCAAAGCAGCCATTCTCTCATTCCTGGAGTTCAAGATGTTAGCGCAAGCCCGTTCTAGCCTTGCCTCCTTATTATTTAAGGAAGATAGTTCAGACAAAGCATTAACATAACTTGCGTGGATGACACCCGCATGTGCCAAGTTCTGCTGAGCTGTCTTCACTTGGCCCTCAAACACATCATGAACTACCGATGTCTTGAGAAGCCTCTCCCTTGCCTGAGCGAGTTCAGCTTCTAATTCTCGAACCCTCGCTCTATTTTCCTCACGTTCGGCCTAGCACTCAGTTAGCTGAGGAGTAACCTCCACCAAGACTGCTTGTTCTTTATCCATCTCTTGTTGCTATCTCTGGATAGATTTATTTAGCAATTCTATCTGCTGAGCAAGTTCCGCAGTTAGGGAGTCATACTCAGCCTGAACCAGATCATCAATGCTGCCTCGGGATAATTGCAAATATTCGTTAATGGGTTGTTCTAAACCATTAACTATTTGCTCTAGCGCATTAGCTCTTTCAGCGTCCCTGAAATTTCTAATCTGCGCTATAGTGAGATTGGAGGACATCTTCAGAGCATTGAAGCCTAGATTCTTCTCCAGCACCATGGATATCAATGCTTTCAAAGTGATGTAGAATACGCTAGTATATTATTCAACTAGCATGGCAAAGCTCAAATGGACGCTGGGAGTGGCTGCGATATCAGTAAATCTCCTTCCAGGAATGACTGTAGAGGATGTTGCCACAGTCGTCGCTTCAACAGATGGCGCGACAAAAGAAGAGGCGCCAACAACGGTCGAAGTTGCTGGCATGCTCGACGAATGAGGCACAGTCGAGACAATGGGCTCATCCTCCTCCGATGTTATTTGGGCTACTACTGGCGGGATGACATCCGAGAATATTGTGGATGAAAGATCGGCAGCGTCAAAGCCTGCTCCTTCAACGTCGGACACCGCCGTTTCATCTGCTGGGTCCACAACAAAGTCAGAAGTTGTGTCAACTCCGCCCTCCCCCGAGATGTCTTCTCCTGCAAATAAGATGAGGAAAAGTTAATATCAATTTGATGTTAATTTTTCTGAAAGAAGCGTGAAGACAACATTTACCCATGGCCGATGGTATGTATGTTGCGTCTGTAGCCTGTACAGCTAAATCATTTCTTAATTATGCTAAGCAAGCTGTCATACCTGGAGAAGAGGGTGCACCAAATGACGTCTAAGGGTAATCATCCCATTCGCCACCCAGATCCACTCTTGGCTCATCGGGCGGAATCTTGCTGGAAATACTTATAGACGAAGGAGGGGTTATTCCCATTATTGGTCTGGATAAATGTATATGGAATCTTATTATGCTCGTTCTCGGAGGAGATCCCGAAGCACTACCAGTAACCGTGGTAGCAGCAACAGCCGCGAGCAAAGAATCTCCGACACTGGCAGCTGGAATTGTGGAGGTTCCCTCTCAAAAAGGCGAAGGACCTCTGATCAAAGAATCATCCCCACCAGGGGAAACAACAGGCTCACTCCTTGGGGCCCCCTAGGTGGAAGCCCTTTTCAGACCCCTGACTGTCTTCTTCTTGCGGGGAGAAGGCTCTTTCAGAGTGGAAGCCTTCCGCTTATTGGATATAACGAGAGGCTCTGCGGTCGGAGCTAGTACGCCTCTCGGTATTATCAACAAAAAATCGTCTGCACCGGCAGTGTCTTCACCTTCATCAGAGGAGGCGGACGGTATCTCCTCCCTTCCAGTGGACTTCCAGAAGGGTATCCTGAAACTTCCATACTCATCAAAATTGCGATGGGAGGTATTGATGGACGCATAGAACTGCGCGTACGAGTGAAGAATACGCAACTCTATGGAGAGAGAAGTCGCGGGCATAACAAAAAATGCTTTGGTGCAACCCATGATAAAGTACCGCCATCCTCTGGCTCCATCAATAAGTCCACCTTTGAACTTGAAGCTGGTGATAGCATTCCCCACGTGCAACTGGTCATACCCAAATTACCTGGCGAACCGGCTAGGCAGATAGGGCTCCAAGTAGCAGTTGTCCTCGCTTCTGTATAGCAAGTGGAAAGGTCTAATGCAGACCAACCAATAAAAGGCTTCAGGAGAAGGAATAGTCCTCTCTTGGCCTGCATCCTGAAGTTTTGTCCCCAGTTGATTGATATGTACAGGGGGGACGATGCAGAAGAGCTTCCAACTATGGACAAAATTTAACGCTCGCCGGCAATCGATGACGTCGGTCACATTCCATAGGGAATTCTTGTAATTCAACAAGAAATTATTTCCCGAACCGTCGGCAGATCTGGGAGACATCACTCGAGTGTTGTGAAGGATTAACCATCCCATCAAATATAGGAATGGTAACTCCACTCGGGGAAATCCTTCACGTTGGGTATCATCTGCAAGCAACCCATCAGTGATGGCCCTCAGGCCAGCTTGTATCCGGCATGCCATGGCAGGGAGCAGGCCCAGTCTTGCTCCAAACACCAAACGCACTGCGGGCCATAAGGTATTACGATGAATGCGATCCGCAGACGCGATGCCACGCACTACCCATCAGCGTAACCAGATGGAAAGGAAGCCAGCCAATTGAGCTTCCCTTGACAGAGGCTTGCGATAATGCCTCATATAACTGTAGGCTTTAGTGCCTACAAGATAACCTCCTATCTCCTCATTGAGAATATAATCTGAAGCCCCTGCGTCTTCAATGAGGTCATCGATCATGTTGGCACTAAGCACGCTCAGGAGGTTCAAAGGCTTATCTCTGCTATCTACAACCTTGTCCGGCTTAGCATTTCTGGCCTGGTGGAAGAAGAGGTAGGATACCCACTTGTTAATATGAGCCAAATCAGAAGGCTCTTTGTAGAAAGTGGTGCAGACAAGATAGTGGCACATCAGCTCCTGGTATACTGCCACTGCCCGAGGGTTTGTATCCCTCAGTTCCCTGTTTGTAGGGACGTACTCTTCATACGGAGTATCTCCTATTGGCAGCCTTGAAATCTCTGCCATCTCATGAAGGGCCAGGCCTAACTCCCCTAGCGGAGTGGCGAAAGTCCCAATGAGCGAGTTATACCGCTCCATCAAGGCCAAGAACAAGTTGGGGTTGAGAGATAGCCCAACACTGGTGGCACTCACAGCCGCAAACAAGCCAATGCTTTCCAGCTCCGTCTGAAAATGCTTCAGGGCCCAGGCAGTTAAACTGGCCCATCGAAGATTCCCGAAGCTAAGCCACCCGCTGGTTCGAGGATTAACCTTAGGGTACACTCCTCCCTGCCCTATGAAGTCATTACAGAAAGTCGACATTTGAACCGGCTGGATAAGTGAAGCGTCTTACTCGGGACGCTGCCCAGCAGTAATCCTCTGAAAGGCATAACAGGGCCTGAAGGACTGCTCACAAAGAATCCTCTGTTCGATCCTTTCTTATATGAGATCTTCCCTGGCCGCCCATGAAGATCTGGAGTCAGAGTCCACGTCATCTTCCTAGGATGAGTGGCATGGAAGAATATCGAGATAGGGTAATCTCTGGGCATCCCGGGCAGATACATGACCGTGCCCTCAGCAAAAAATACCCAATCTTCCTTCTTGGGCTTCGTCTGGGATTGCTTGCCAATCATATTCCCAAATAAGAAAGCTGGTTTCTTATATTCAGTCTCATCTATGTATGTCAAGGGCTCCCCACTAATCATACTCAGCAGTATTCGTTCTCCTTGGGACGAGATCAGAGTTCCCCTTTCTTCAGGATACTGGGTTTCAGAAATAGGGAATGTCATATGGGACAAGTCCTCCAGATAATTGGAGTTCAGCATTCCAGCAGCAGAGCCCATCACTTCAGCCAAAAGAGGGATCTGCAAGTCCACTACAAAATGTAAGAAAATAAGTCAGTTTTTATGCTAGACGCTACACTCTTGCAATATACGCCAAAGACTAACAATCTGAGCTTTTATGCCAGACTGTAAAACTTGAGTCTTACGCTGGAATCTATCTCTAGTACGTAAAACTCAAGGTTGGCAGTATACGCCTAAATCTAACAGTCTGAGCTGTTACGCCAGACTGCCAAAATTTGAGTTTTTTACGCTGGAATTTTCATCCAACGCGTAAAAACTCGAAGTTTGGAGTATACGCCAAATTTTGATAATCTGAGCTTTTACGCTGGACTGCGAAAATATAGAGTTTTTACGCTGACACATTAGGAATATGGGCGTAATGATAAAATATCTCTGTACATCATCTTTCTCGAAGAGGCTCTCAGCACAGAAGATGACCTTGCGCGTTCACGTACAATGTGTGCGAAGATTTTTTTTCTCTTCTCGAAGTCTTTACCTGTGATACCCGAGGCGCAGCTCGTCGGAGGAGCACTTCGTTCAGATCAGGGCTCGCTCAACCTAATGGGAGTTGCTCGTGCTTAAGCAGAGGAGCGAGAAGAAGAGGCGACTTTCTTTCCCTTAACGGTGGAAGTCTGTTTTGGGGCCATGGCTAAACTCAGAGTTCTCGGAGAAGAAGACGAAAAGTTCTCAAAGAGACGAAGGATTTTTGCAAAGACAGATGAAGGGTTTCTCTCTCAAGACCTTGGGCTATTTATAGAGTTCGGATAACTCTTCGAATCCCTAACCAAATCCGATATTTAATAGTCGGTTATGATTTGGGACCACGTCAGCCTATCATTTAAAAAAAAAGACGGACAGTCAGTGGATCCAGCTTTTATGCTCAGCAGTTACAAATCTATGGTTTTACGCACAGAAGCTTTTACGTTCAACGGCTACAAATCTATGGTTTTACGCTCATGAGTTTTTATGCTCAGTAGCTACAAATCTACGACCTTACGCCCAGGAGCTTTTATGCTCAGAAGCTACAGACCTATGATGTTATGCTCATGAGCTTTTATGCTCAGAGGCTACAAATCTACGATCTTACGCTCTGAAGCTTTTACGCTCAGAGGCTACAGATCTACGATTTTATGCTCAGAAGATACAAATCTACGGTTTTACGCTCAAAGGCTACAGATCTACGATTCTACGCTCAGAAGATACAGGTGCTACGGATCTATGATTTTCCGTATATCTTAAAACTACGCAGGACAGCGTACACGTATATCTGGACAATTTGGGTCTTCCACTCGAGAAGGCCAGTGGCAAGGGTTTATGAAGAAAATACTCAATTTGGCTACAAAACATTCCAAGTGTCTGAAACGCACAGAGGTCAACATTTGAAGATAACTCTTCTTCTTGGGCCATCGAAAGTTTATTCGAAGTCTAGCCAGGATCTCTTACATCTAAGTTCAAGTATGGCATGTCTGGCGGACATTTCTCGCTCTATTTCAAGGGATTTTCAGGGAAACCATTCTTGAAGATGATGTTCTGAACATAAATTATTCGTCTCAGAGAAGTGACAGTTCAGAATTCTACACGACTCCTCGTCCAAAAATAGCATGACAGTTGAACCTTTAAGACAACTTAATGCTAAAAGAACTTTTTACGCATCTTCCGTTACGCGTAAAAGTCGGGACTTGACCGGATAATCGTTGATCAGAGTCAGCATAAAATTATTCAGACATCTCGAAGCTGTACACAGCAAATATGGCAAATCAGCAAGGCATAAAAGAAGACAAGTCTATTAATCATGATTACATATGATGGAAATCCAGTTTATAAAGGATTTTTCATTTTCATGATTACATATGATAGAAATCCCTTTTTCTACAAAGGGTTTCTCATTTGTATTTAAGATCACACCGAGAATCTGTTGTGCCAGGTTCTCATATTGGTGTAGATCTTTTTCTCCTTCTACGGCAGTTCATCGGCTTATGCGGCCGATGAACAAAAAAATGATTAATGGCGGGAGGATACAGAATTAGGCATGTATCAATTATTCAAGCCCATCCTCCATGCGCCATGGCAGCCACACCCTAGAATTGTGTTAGGGATACAGACCGAACACAATACTGGAAGACAGGGCCAAACTGCCCATCTCCGTCCAGCTTCATAATGGGAGAAAATACAGCTAGCAAGCTGTGTGGTCGAATGAGACCCTTCCTCTCTCCTGGATGAATCGCCATATGAAATTGTTGATTATCCCGAGCAAAGAAAGCTATGATATCCTTCCATGATCCATCGTTGCAGAGGACATTTGCTCGAAGACGCCTCTTTCTACGGCTTCCTACAAACTGGAAGAACATGGTCTTCTTCCTCAGGTCAGCCCAATGGATCTCGGCAACCATCTATTTTGGTGAAGGAAGTGTGGAAAAATAGGTGCACTCGCTTGCCTTTATATAGGCAGAAGAGAACATACCAAATCCCAACAAATTCCTAAAAATTTGCCAAGAAATCAGCCTCGCGGAATGAGTCAAAATTGATCGTTTCATGCTTCATTCAAAGCATTTCAAATTACGAGGAATTTAAAAACTTTGAAGGGGGTCTTGTAGAAGCATGAAAAATACGCTGGGGAATTATACGCGTAAAACCCCCAACATACATGAAGCCCGCGTAAAACAGAGCTCCGACACTGTGTGGCATAAGATATGACTCCAGAGCCATTGGCCTACAGCAGAGCTTCAACGCTATACAGCGTGAAACAGAGCTCTAAAATAACCCGCTTAAAGCAGTACTTCCAGACTGCTTAGCGTAAAAAGGTTTCTACATTGCCACTTCGGTGTAAAATATGCTTGCTTTTAATGCAGCATAAAGTTGTACGAGAAACTGTTTGTATTCCTCGAATGAACCTGTCAGACAGAACAGTGAACCAGACTCCTGACAAAGAGTACTGCACGACGATCAAGAGGACGGCTGTAATGATGATTCTACACAGAGACTCAGGCTATCGTTTAATGACATAATCCTTGATATAAGACATTGTTTATGCCGTCAAGGAATACACTGCCTATTCTACACAGGCAGACATGAGATTTTATGCTCAAGATGAGACAAAAGCAGACGCCACGTCAAAAGTTGTTCTTCGTACAGAACTCGAGGCACGTCTCTGCAGTTAATGCACGAGATGGGGGCAGATCTCTGTATTTAATGCACGAGATTTGGTTCTACTTTTAATGATTGGGAGAGCTAAAATTAGGGCTAATACGTCGACATCATCATCCCTGTATTTTACGCTAACCATGCTATTTTCAACTATAGGAGGACGCCGTATGCTATCTCCTCGAAATACGCCAACTCAGGCTATTTTTAGCTATAGAAGCACGTTGTATGTTATCTCCTCGAAATATGCCAACTCAGGCTATATTTGCAAAGGTGCATGATAAGGCTATTTGGCCCAGAATACACTCAAGACCTCAGTCAAGGAAGGATAATTGGATAGTTTACGCTGGTTACCTACCTGTATAGCATCAAGCTTTACGCAGAATTTGGCTTTTACGCCATCAAGACAGCTACTTGGCTTTTACGCCATCAAGACAGCTACTCGACCTTTACGCCAACCAGACAGCTACTCGGCCTTTACGCCATCAAGATAGCTACTCGGCCTTTACGCCAACCAGACAGCTACTCGGCTTTTACGCCAATCAGACAGCTACTTGGCTTCTACGCCAACAAGACAGCTATTTGGCTTTTACGCCAACAAGGTAACTATTGGGCTTTTACGCCAACGAGACAGTTACTTGGCTTTTATGCCAACCATCTCTACGCGAGAGAAAGTTACCTACGTGACTTGCATGCCGTGATCTTCGAAGCAGTTATATGCATTACCTCATAATGGGATACGCGTCACACGCAGATTCAGGAGATCATTCAAACGTGGGTAGCAGTTATCATAACCGCCGCGTAAAGAGCGCAACTCTCTCCGTTGTTTGGCTTCTACGCCAACTAGTCAGTTACTGTGACCAAGATCTATAAATAGAGATTTTTGGCCACAGAAGAACAAGGTCGGCAGGTCGAGGGATCAAAGAGATCAGAGAGATCAAAAAGAGAGCTCATACAGAGGGTGTTGATTGACAACTTTGGCAACGAGAGTTCAATCCTTCCTGCAGTCTTTGAAGCTTCTTCTTCTTCTACAGCTCTTCTTCGTCATCGTGTGGTCCAAGGGACAAAGTGATCGACCACATATCAGACTCCTATAGCAATATTTCCCCAGAATTATTTTTTGTACTTAATATTCTCGTATAGGATTAATTGTACTTCTTTTTCTTGTTTGTAAACAAAGAAAAGGGTTTCGTATAAACCTAGTTTTATTTCTTTAGTTTATCATCAAACAACTATCATAAGATTAAGCATGGCTTAGGGTACGTCATGCCTCCCATAACCCTCGAAGGCTCGGATGAAGAAGATGAGTTACACTCTCACTTTTCAGAATCTTCCTCTTGGGACTCTGATGCCTGTATCAGAGAGATGCTCAAACAAACATTTTCTGCCAACATGGTGTCAGCTAACCCTGAGGAAGACAACAAGGATTCACCTGAACTCTTTCAAGTAGAACCAAAGGCCCAACGCCTAGACGCACAATGGGAGATACGGTTCAAACAGTGAGAACCTCCCACTGAGGATGTAGTCATAAAAATTGATCTGGGCAATGAATCCTCCCCTAAATCTATCTTCATCAGCAAGAGTCTTTCCAATAAGGAATAAGAATTTATACTACAACTCGTCAGAGAATACATCGATATCTTTGCCTGAAGTTATGAAGAAAAGCCGGGACTAGACCCCCAAATTATGGTCCATAAACTCAATATCTTGCCGAACACTAAGCCAGTCAAGCAACAACAACGACAGTTCTGGTCGGACATCATGAACTCCATCGAAGCTGAAGTCAACAAACTGATAGCTAGTGGATTTATCGGTGAAGAACAACATCCAGATTGGGTAGCCAATATCGTGTCTGTCGTCAAAAAGAACAAAAAGATCCGGATATGCATTGACTTCCGCAATCTAAATATGGCATGCTCTAAGGAGTTTTCCCTTCTGATCATAGACATAATAATCAACAACACTTGTGGCTTCGAGCCTATGTCCTTCATGGATAGGTTCTCAGGATATAATCAAATCAAGATATTTCCTGACGACGAGAAACACACATCATTCTGAACGCCGATAGGAGTATACTGCTACACAGTTATGCCCTTCGGTCTGAAGAACGTCGGTGCTACTTACTAGCGAGCCATGAGCACCATCTTTCGTGAACATCTATGCAAGACAGTGGAGTGTTACGTTGACGACATCATCATCAAAATTTGCTTCAAAGATGACCACCTCCTGGACTTGAAAACTATTTTTGACCTCATGCGTGCGCACCAGCTCAAGTGAATCCCACCAAATCCTTTCTAAGAGTCTCCAGCGACAAGTTCCTGGGTTTTGTTATAACTTCGAAGGGTATCCACGTAGACACTGACAAGACTAAATTAATCCTTGAAATGCGTCCACCGAAGAACCTCAGAGAACTTTGCGGCCTTCAAGGAAGACTGGCATACTTTAGGAGGTTCATATCAAACCCCTCTGGACGTTTTCAACCATTCACTCAGCTTATGAAGAAAGGAAGTCTCCTTCGTCTGGAATAAAGAATGCCAATACGCCTTCGACGACATCAAGGAGTATCTCATGAACCCCCGTGTCGATGGCCCCCATTGTGGGAAGATCCTTCTTACTATATGTACGGGCGATGGATCACTCTCCCGAGGCTCTGCTAGCCCAGACAAGCGATGCAGGTCACGAGCATGCCATCTACTATCTCAACAGAATGATGGTCGGCACAGAACATAGGTACAACCCTATTAAGAAGGAGTGTCTCGCTCTGGTCTTCGCCATTCAAAAGACTCGGCATTACGTGACAGGACAAACTATCTATGTGATCTCACGGGTTAATCCGCTCAGGGTCCTTATCACTAAATCAGGAGCGCTCAACTCTCGCCTAGCCACATGGGAAATACTGCTGTCACCATACGACATGGTATTTGTCCCGTAAAAGGCGATCAAAGGCCAAGCATTGGCAGATTTTCTTTCAGCCCACCCTGTACCAAAAAACTCAAATCTCTACGAGGAGATTCTAGATGAAGTTGTGGACTCAAACATGACCACAAGCGTAAAAGTTGTTTGGCGAATGTTCTTCAGCGGTGCTTCAACAACAGGGCCCAAAGGCAAAATTGTCACTAGCGTCAGGATAGTACTAATTTTCCCACACTACCTGGTCATCAACCGTGCTTACTCTCTCACAGAGCCATGCTCCAACAATGTGGCAGAGTACAACGCTCTAATCGTTGGGCCCCAACTCGCTAAACAAGTAGGAGTAGACTACCTAGAAGCCTATGGCAATTTCAAACTGATAGTCAATCAAGTCTGAGGCGAGTACGAAGTCCAGAATGAAGACTTGATTCCCTACCACCAAGCTGTGCTTGGAATAATCTTCCCCTTCTAGGGGTTCTTTATAGAGCACGTCCCTCGATTGCAAAATATCGAGGCTGACGTCCTGGCTGGCCTCGCAGCCTCTTTAGCTGTTCTAGTCAATACTCATGAACTAATCCCCGTGGTCGGTCAAGAGAAGAACAACCTCTATCTGTGCCTAAGATACTTAATAGAGATATTCACAGACTCCCAAGACTAGAGACTCTCATTAATCGACTATGTAGTCTATGGAATTCTTTTCGAGAACCCAAAGGAAGCCACTTCCATCAGAAGACGTTCCCTTCGGTTCTATTACGATACGGCTACCAAAATATTGTATCATCGTTCCTACGATGGTCTTTTGCTACGATGCCTATCGAATGCAGAAGTGAAGCAGGCTCTCTGCGAGGCTCACAACGGGGTATGCGGTGCCCATCAGCCCGGACCCAAGCTATATGACAAGCTACAGGACTGTCTCCGGAGAATGGGTTACTATTGGCCGACAATGGTCGTGGATGCTGTCTGCTATGCAAGGAAGTGCCAAGCGTGCCAAATCCATGCTGAATTCATACACCAATCCTCAGAGTTCTTACACCCGACCGTTGCGTCTTGGCCGTTCGAAGCCTGGAAAATGGACATTATCGGACCGATTACACATTCGTCTAAGGGACGTAGGTTTATTCTCGCTATTACCGACTACTTCTCCAAGTGGGCCAAAGTCATACCACTCGCTTAAGTCAAAACATCAAATGTGATCATCTTCGTCAACCAACACATCATATATCGCTTTGGCTTACCACAAAGGATCATCCATGACAATGGTCCACAGTTCACAAGTCATGCTCTTTACCAGTTTTGTGACAAAAAATGAATTCAGAATATAGCCTCAACGGCCTACAACTCAGCAACAAATGGTCTAGCAGACGCATTCAATAAGACCATTATAAAGCTACTCAAAAAGTTTGTGTCATCCAACATGCGCGACTGTAATGAGAAGCTGGGTGAATGTCTCTGGGCTTACCGAACCACGGTCCGGACACCTACTGGCAGCACGCCATTCTCCTTGGTCTACGGGAGCGACGCGGTCCTCCCCCTCATGATCCAAATTCCCTCGCTCCGAGCAGCTCTTTCCAACCGGCTAACCGTCAACGACAACCACCGTCGACGCAAGAGTTAGAAGCACTCGACAAGAAGCGTCTCTTAGATCATTAGTGTATTGAGCTATACCAAGCGCACCTCTCAGGGGCCTTCAACAAATGGGTCAAAAAGAGAACTTACCATGTGGGTGACCTCGTCTAAACAGTAAGAAGGCCGATGGTTATGACCCACAAGATGACCGACAAGTTCTAACCCAAATGGAAAGGCCCGTTCGTCGTAGAATTTGTATTCTCCAACTACGCCTACTGATTGGCAAAATCTAATGGAAACTTGCTCATGGTGCCCATCAAAGACAAGTTCCTGAAAAAATATTATGTTTAAGGCGATACTTGTACTTATCTTTATCCCCATCAGGACAACAAAAATGTACAAGGTTCCCACTTTTTGTACGATATTGCCCTTACTCAACAAGCCATTGTCTGTATTCAAGAATCCTGGATACGCAAAGGATAGTGGATCCTCAAAAGCTCCCCTACAGAGCAGTCCTCGGGTCCACCTGCACACTCCCACAGGAGACCACTCAAAAACCAGTCTCGTTAGACGCTAGCCATGTCCATATTACCTCTGAGCTATCGGCCTAACGATATCCCCATCGGAGTAACCCTCGGGTCTATCTATATTCTCGGGTAGACCACACTCAGCAAACCACCCCTCGGTGAGTTTCTCAAACATTGGTTCACGTCTATATTACCTTTGAACTACTGCCCTAAAATTTCTCCCCGGCCGAGTTTTCTATGTCCATATTACCTCTGAGCAAATCTTCCGGGTTTGGCTATCAATTATCATGTCCATATTTACCTCTGATATCGGTTGTCATCTCAACTTATCACCCATACTTAACTCTAAGTACGCCAGTGATGTTAAGTCCACAAAATCTGCCACGTCCATATTACCTCTGGCATGGCTTGTCTCAAACCTTTTACTTGTACTCAGGTGCGCAAGAAGTAATGGGTCCATAAAACCTATCACATCCATATTACCTCTGATAGGGTTTCGTCTCAAACCTATTACTTATACTGTCGTACGCAAGAAGTAATAATTCTACCAAATATCCTCTAGTAGGATATCCTCGATGGAAGCAAACAGTTCATGTCCATATTAACTCTGAATTATGAGCTGCCCATGTTCTCCATCCAAAGAAAATAGCCACGTCCATATTACCTCTGTCTCGTTTTCTTTTTCTTCCACAAAAATACCAGGATTGTACATAACCTCTCGGTACGACTATCGATTCGCTCACGTCCATGTTGCCTCTGAGATATCGTCCTCACATTGTCTCCAGTAGGGTTTGCCATGTCCTTCTTACCTCTGAGAAAATCTTCCTGCTTGGCTATCAATTATCATGTCCATATTACCTCTGATATTGATCTTCGTATAAAACCTTATCACCCATAATTAACTCTAAGTACGCCAGCGATGTTAAGTCCATAAAACTTGTCACGCCCATATTACCTCTGGCAAGGCTTATTTCAAATCTATAACTTGCACTCAAGTGCGCAAGAAGTAATAGGTCCACTAAAGATCCTCCAGTAGGATGTCCATGAAAGACTACGATGTTGTGCTACATCCATATTACCTCTAGTACAATATTCAAAGTCCACAACGTATAATATGACAAATACAAAGAAGAAATTCTGAAAAGAGAGACTTTATTGATTAATATTCAAGATCATAAGAACATATGATGGAAATCTATTACATCCAAGGGTTTTTTTTAGTATTCAATGTCATGAATATATATGATGGAAACCCATTTTAAGGGTTTCCTTGGAGTCTCACAGATGCGAACCTTTTTTATTAGAGGCGCCCTTTCGTGCTGTCGTTGCTACTGACACAAGTTGAGCCCGTAGAACTCAATACTTTCTAGGTCATCCTCCACAATGCAAACCTCAGTATGTGGAAAATAATTCATACTGATAGATAGAAAGAGAGGAGCGGGAGCATGCGCTCTGCAACCATAAGGGAAGACCGAAGACAAGAATGGTAATTAATCCAAATTATGTCATCGATGCCGCAGGCCTCCGGCTGATAGTAAGTCGCATAAAGGGGAGAAACGCAGCTAGCACGCTACATAAACAGGGGCAACTCTGTGCAGGACGCAGGATGTTTATTCTCGTCTTCTGGTTCAGTTCTTGGCGAACCGTCCTCGTCTCCTGGATCAGTTCTTGATGAGGAATTGTCGTGTAAGGTTGTCATTCTCTTCGAATGACGGGTTCTATAATATCCTTCCATACTTCATCTTGGAAAAACCATAAAAGGTGGTAAAACATGCATAAGGAGAACACACATCAGTCTCCAACGAAGATTGCAAAAAGTTACAACTGCCGCATGCCACTTCCAAGTCACAGCCATGCGTAGGAGGGCACATTTTGAGATAGGCAAGTCCGTACGCATGAGCGAGAGAAACTATCAGCCATGTAGCCAATCCGCAGATGGACCATTTCCTCATCCATGTGTAATGCCCCGCCCCGCGTCAACATTATGTATCAAGGTGAGTGGGCAGAACTTCGTTCTCTGATTCTTGCACACCTTAATAATAAATCTGAGTTTTGCTTGCTTGTTTTCATAAGAGAATGATAGAACCTACCTTGCATGCTAATAAATGAACTCACCTAGATTGTATTTGAAACGAACATGTCTGCTTAACTAAGAATCCTGAAATGCTTGTCTAAAAGTATGTGTTTGCATGAACATGTTCTACTATCGCCTATGCTCCGAGAGAACCATATTGTGTGCCTGAATGTGTTCAAAGATAAGGCGGCTTGCCCCATAACAAAGAATATAGTCTGATGCTTCATCTCGTCTGCATCCTAAAGTTTATTTGATAGTGTTTTCATGCATTCGCATCGGTCGGACAATGGCTATTGGTGGAGAGCTGAACTGCATATGTCACGGTTTCTACAGAGATAGTGGAAAGCAACCATGAGTTACATCTGCCAATAACATCAGATAAATGAGTTATTGGTAAGCTGGACCAACCACTGTCGATCCTGAGATACTGGGGACCGTACTGTATATAAGATAATTTATTGTATTGGCTTGGATAGATGGACTGCCCCTAGATGTGCATTGGTATCTAGATATGCATTTGTCCTTAGAGTCTCACGAGACACGCTGCGCACACCCTAAAACAGAACAATTGGCTTGTCTTGCTTATATCGCATATGAAACTCGATTTTCTAAAGATGTTTCCAAATCAAAGTAATATGATCTGCTATCGAACTGCATGAAATGAACATAGGTAAAACTAGAAAGATCACTAGTAATGTAATATTTTATAACATGATTACTTAGTGTTGGTTTTAGTGAATGCTTGCTTTTGTTCAGTTGTTTATACTCACCAGTACTTATAAAAGTGTTGACCCACCAATAGTTTACTTGCTTGTAGGTACTGGATCGTCCGAGGGAGTGATAGGCGTGCCTCAATCCCCAAGACTCAAAAATTCTGGTTTCGATTGCCTCGAGCATTCTTTCGTATAAAGGGGCATAATGTATGGAACGATGCCTTTGTAATCAAAGAACCCAGTCCCTCGATTTGCCCCGAATACTCAGTTAGCTAAATGCATTGCATTGCAATAATGTCCCTCCGCTGCTTACTCGATTGATGCGATGATAGCCAAACAAACTTAAACGATGTTGCCTTATGCGGGCCCAACCCCAGGCTCGTACGGCATCACATCCTGGTATCAAACGACCATACGCGCCCCGTCGGAAAGTGCCGAGGTACGGTAATTCGTGTCCGGTGCGCCGAGGTAAGGTAATTCGCGTCCGGTCCTCCGGCCAGGCGGGGGAAGCGGTAGTCCGGACGGCCCTCAGGGCCGGGGCATGACAGAATGGTATCAGAGCGGAATCGATTCTTGGCCCAAATTTCGTTGCTATGACTTTGAGATTTGCTTGATATGGTATTTCAATTGAGCGTTCCATACAATAAGTCCATAGATATCCTCAAAGTTGTACAAATGTTTTATGGACTTGACTTGATTGTTTTGATTGAGTACGGCGAGGGATGAGGACTATCGCTGCTCAAAATATTAAGAAGTTTATCCTTGAAGTTTCGAGGATGAAAATTTTTGTTGGTGGGTAAGTATGTAATGCCCCACTCCGCGTCAGCATTATGTATCAAGGTGAGTGGGCAGAACTTATTTCTCTGATTCTTGCACGCCTTAATAATAAATCTGAGTTTTGCTTATTTTTATAAGAGAATGATAGAACCTGCCTTGCATGCTAATAAATGAACTCACCTAGCTTGTCTTTGAAATGAACATGTCTGCTTAACTAAGAATCCTGAAATGCTTGTCTAAAAGTATGTGTTTGCATGAACATGTTCCACTATCGCCTATGCTCCGAGAGAACCATATTGTGTGCCTGAATATGTTCAAAGATAAGGCGGCTTATCCCGCAACAAAGAATATAGTCTGATGTTTCATCTCGTCTGCATCCTAAAGTTTATTTGATAGTATTTTCATGCATTTGTATCGTTCGAACAATGGCTATTGGTGGAGAGCTGAACTGCATGTGTCATGGCTGCTACAGAGATAGTGGAAAGCAACTATAAGTCACAGCTGCCAATAGCATCAGATAAATGAGTCATTGGTAAGCTGGACCAACCGCTGCCAATCTTGAGATACTCGGGGACTGCACTGCATATAAGATAGTTCTTTGTGTTGGCTTAGATAGATGGACTGCCCCTAGATGTGCATTGGTGTCTACATGTGCATTTGTCCTGAGAGTCTCACGAGACACGTTGCGCACACCCTGAAACAGAACAATTGGCATATCTTGCTTATATCGCATATGAAACTTTGTTTTCTAAAGATGTTTCCAAATCAAAGTAATATGACTCTGCTATCGAACTGCATGAAATGAACATAGATAAAACTAGAAAAATTACTAGTAATGTAATATTTTATAACATGATTACTAAATATTGGTTTTAGTGAATGCTTGCTTTTGTTCAGTTGTTTATACTCACCAGTACGTATAAAAGTGCTGACCCACCAATAGTTTACTTGCTTGCAGGTAATGGATCGTCCGAGGGAGCGATAGGCGTGCCTCAATCCCCAAGACCCAAAAATTCTGGTTTCAATTGCCTCGAGCATGCTTTCGTATAAAGGGGCATAATATATGGAACGATGCCTTTGTAATCAAAGAACCCAGTCCTTCGATTTACCCCGAATACTCAGTTGGCTAAATGTATTGCATTGCAACAATGTCCCTCCACTGCTTACTCGATTGATGCGATGATAGCCAAACAAACTTAAATGATGTTGCCTTGTGCGGGTGCAACCCCAGGCTCGCACGGCATCACGTCCCGGTATTAAACGATCATACGTGCCTCGTCGAAAAGTGCCGAGGCGCGATGATTTACGTCTGGTGCACCGAGGCACGGTGATTCACGTCCGGTCCTTCGGCTCGACGGGGGAAGCGGTGGTCCGGGCGGCCTCGGGGTCGGGACATGACACCATGTGGCCAAGCCATAGATAGGCTCTGCGCGCATGTTACGGATGACTGCACAGCTATACAGCAGAACTCCGTGGGAGCGGGGCCTGATCGTGTTCAAGATGTTTTCTCATCCATGTTACTATGTCGTGTACTTGTGTCTCTATGTGTGTGTCCCTGCCACCATGACACCATCTCTTACCTCCAAAGAGAACGTCATCATCAGGGGGGCATGGATCGACGTCGCTACTGATAAACTCTTAGACAAGATGCACAGTATCCCTCGGTTTCTTCTTTCACAAAAAGTGGGGGAAGTCGAGAGACAAAACTTTTCTCCCCTCCTTCCTAGCCTGCCTATTAATAGGATTCTTGGGCACATAAGAAGATTGAGGCGATGAACCAGGCAGTTATGAGGATGAACCGAACGTCTCAATTTACGTGGTCCATAGTTATCTCCTCGAAAACTGCCATTGACTCAGAGTCCCAAGAAATCTTCTCGAAGATCAAGCTGAATCCTGCATTAAATAAAGATTTGATAGCCTGGCAAAGACTTGTCCATGCAATCCACCTTCCATGTAGCCCAAAGTTACCTCCTCCATCCTTCTTATTCAAAGTATTCCAAACTTTATCAGTTTGAAAACTTTGAAGGGGGTCTTGTAGAAGCATGAAAAATCTAAATCTATGCGCTCAACAAACATGCGCCCCAAACTCGACTCAAAAGACAAGGCAGCTGAGAAGAAGCACCCATGCGTCCCCAAGATTGACTCATAAGAAATTAGGTCGCAGGATGACCATACGGCCAATAAAATATATCATCTATGCGCCCCAAATATTGGCCGCATAAATGCCTGACACCAAGATTATGTCTGACAGAGAATCCTTACAAAAATAATTTTCTGAATGCCTCGAAAGATCTGAGCACACTAAGCGACAAGATGCTCTCGTCAGACTAATAATGACTTCTGACAAGCATGCAACACCACATTTACAAGGCCACATGCATCCCAGACTCCATGCGCTTCATGCCTCTCTGGCCACATGCGTTCCAGACTCTATACGTTCTGTGCGTCTCTGGTCCCATGCATTCTAGACTCCACGCGTCCCATATGTCTCTGGCCTCATGTGTTCTAGACGCCATGCGTCCCATGCGTCTCAGACTCATTGTGTTCAACGTGGCAAGGTTCCCTGAGACAAAATCTTTCTATTGCGATTCTCTCCAACTGAATAAGGGCCACGTGTCAAGCTGAACAAGTCATGCAAACAAAAGTAAGAACTGTCAGGATCTCCAGCAACAGCAAATTCCAACAAAATATCCACGTGGCAGCTTGCCTTAGACTCAACCCATACTATGCACCCACAGTTGTAACCGTATTCTGCTGAAGGAGCCCCCTGCGGCTAGCAAACAAAAGGACATGCGGCACCTATAACCCATCAACATGATGGCTATAAATAGAGGCAACTTGGACGTCCCAATGGCTGGCTTTTTTTGCTTCAGAGAGACCATACCCCTCCAGGCTAGCAATTTATGTGTACACAACTTAGGAGAGAGAAGAGAGCATCCCGCATTCACTCGTCGGACCGCCAACGAAGTAAAATAGTCGCTGCAGTACTCGATCTCCATCGTCACACTTTCCAGATAAAAAATATTGTACTTAGATTGTCTATCTAGGATTTCTTTGTACTCTTTTTGGTTTGTTATTAAACGAAGGTTTTCCAAACCTACTATAATGGCGAACACATGCGTCCAACGTGGCAGAGTTCCCTGAGACAAAATATTTCTATTACGATTGAAGTAATTCTCTCCAACTAAATGCGGGCCACGTATCAAGCGAACCAAGTTATGCAAACAATAGACGAGAACCGCCCAGATCTTCAGCAACAACTAATCGTAATAAACGTCCATATCGTAGCTCGGCCTAGACTCAACTACATCATGTTAAGGATGTACATGTGGCAGCATGTCCATAACATGCGCCTACAGTTGTAACTGTATTCTATTGAAGGAGCCCCCATGCGACCACCAAACAGAAGCATATACGGCACCTATAGCCCACCAACATGATGGCTATAAATTGGAGAAACTTGGATGTTACAATGGCTAGTTTTTCTGCTTCAAAGACCATACCCCTCTAAGCGAGCTACTTTCGTGCATACAAGCTCAGGAGAGAGAAGAGAGCATCCTCATTCCCTCATCGGACCATCAACGAAGTAAAAGAGTCGATACAGTACTCGATCTCCATCGTCACATTACCCAGATCAAAAATATTGTACTTAGATTTTCTGTCTATGACTTCTTTGTAATCTTTTTGTTTGTTATTAAACGAAGGTTTCCCAAACTCACTTTCAATGGCAAACACTACTCAATCATAGTGTCTCATCATTAACATAATACTAAATCTAAGCATCAGATCCATGAATCTCTACTGATCATCATTATCATCATCATCATCTCTACCCGAGGGTTCATCGGTCTCAACAGAATGGTTGGGGGTCAAAGCGAGCAGTAGATGGGTCAAAATATCTCTGGGCATCTCGATCATCGATGTAGTAGCCAGCAATAGATAGATCATGAACCATAGCAATGGGTTCGCCAAAGTTATGAGAAAAATTATAGCGCATTAGGGAGTTCGACATAGCCTAGAGCTGGAGAGTAGTAAGGGAATCCTGAGCAAGATAACAATCGAATTCCAGTCTGAAGCGATCCTGGATCATAGTATGTAGGCTCTCAAGTGTAACAACTGGAGCACATGGAGGAGGTGGATGAGTCATGTGACCAAGAGATGGGTCAACGGGACGTGTAGGATCAGGAGGAGGCTCAATTCTACGATGCTTATGAAGATAAATAGGCTCAACAATATGGGGACAATCATCAATGGGGATCTCAAAGTACTCAAAGATGATAGTCAAGGGTCGATCATCCTCACTTTGGGCCTTGCTGAACTGAACGTCCTCGCGTGGACGTGATGCCGGGCCAGCCTAAGTTGTGCTTGCACATGGCCAAGGCTTTGACAATAATAACATAAGCTATTCAAAAGTTAAAAACAGCAACACAATATTGCAGAGAAGTAAATGAACACAATGGTATAAGAAAATAATCTCTTTATTGATAATTGAAATGATTACAAGCTTTCAGTACATTGCCAATTGGCTTACATCTCTCTAGCATAATACAAAATACAATGAAATTGTTTCATACATTATATCCCTTTATACAGAAAATATCTAAAAAATATCTCGATACATCTCAAGGCATTGACTCCTGGTCTATGGCTCCTGAGGATGAGGATATGATATCGCTTCTTCGGATAATCCAGCACCTGCGAATGGAACTGGTAGGGGATCAGTACTTTGAGAAAAGCACTGGTGAGTATAAAAGCAACGAACAAAAGCAACACTCTCTAAAACTAACACTAAGTAATCGTGTGGTAAAATATTACATTATTAGTGATCTTGCTACTTTTACCAATGTTCATTTCATACAGTACAGGATAAGAGTCTGTTTACTTCTTTTGAAAACATCTTTGAAAAATAGATTTTCATAATCAATTCATTCAAGCATACAATAGGGATAATTCTATCGTGAAGTGCGCAGCATATATCGTGAGCCATATTTATTTACTCTAGGAGCATTAGCAACATCTAGTGAACTATGCATCTCATATAAGTGGACAACAACTTATTCAAGTAAAGCAGTAACGATAAGGAACATAAGGAATACAAGTGATCACTTATTCAGTGATTCTTACCCATGGTCGAACGGATATCCCTGCAACAAACAAACAAGTTAGCAACAATTTGAATAATCATAAAGGTACTATTTTTTGTTCATCTCTGCATCAAACAGTTAGGTATGTAAGAAGGCTGGATCCTAGCATGCGACCTAACTATATGATGGCCCATGAGTCTACTTCCTCATGATTAGTAGTGGTATTATCATAGTCCAGCACTACACTAGTATACGCTCATACTATATGCTTTGACGCCTGATCTAGCTATCTAATAGACATGAACACATGCCTGATCCTAAGAAATTCTTTGCCTTATGGTGTTCTCTCTAATCCCCCCTAGGGCGAACGGTCCCCAGTGCCCCAGGAATCGCTCGTAGGATTATCCTTGTGCACAAGTTGTCTAAAGACCAATACATGAATGCAATTCTATCAGATAAAAACTATATGAATGCAGTAGTTCAATAAACAAGTAGACTTTATATCTATTCTCTTCAGTTCAAGCGATCGATAGGTTCAATAACTCTTCTCTTCTAATAGCCATACCCCCTTGATCGTGAGGACTATAAGCATCAGGGTGCACTATTAGTCTCTATCTCTGTGCAGATAAGCCGACATCTCTATGTTACAGTTCAAGCATTTCATACAGTTTTATCTTTATAGTACGATAAAGAAAACATGTAAAAAAATCTTATGTTAAAGCAAGCATGGTAACATTTCTCTATCTCTTTTAACTATGCATGCAGTTATACTCTTTCTCTAGAATGTGATAGAAACATACAATCATTCTTTTACTCCTGTTTATTAGCATATCAGCAGTTCATTCAATAGCAGTGACATTGTAACTTAGCATGCAATACTCTACTCTTGAATTAGCATGGTAAGGTTCTATCAATATACAAGCATATAAGTAAGTTCTCTTATTAAGCATACAGAGTCATTAACTATCATTCTTCTTATGAACATTAATCTTCTTAGCAACAAGCAATTATAAAACCAGATTCTTTATTAGGCGTGAAAGAATCAGAGAATGAAGTTATGTCCACTCACTAGTGTTTGCCATTTAAATCAAAAGGAAGAAATAAGAGAACTTGATTTGATTAACAAACTAGAGAGTACAGAGAAGAGTCCTAAGAGAAAATCTAAGTACAAATTTATTTTGATCTGGAGGGTGACGATGGAGGGTTAGGAGTGTAGCAACTATCTTTACTCCGTGGATGATCCGGACGCAGAAGCTTCTCTCCTTGGTTTTAGTGTGAATCCGTAGATAGCCATCCAGCATTTTGGTTCGGTCTCTCTCTAAAGCAGAAAAATTTGACCTTTTGGTTCGGTCTCTCTCTGAAGCAGAAAAAGCCCACCTTTTGGACGTTCCGCTAGCTCCTATTTATAGCCATCGTGCTGATGGGATATAGATGCCACTTATGCCTCTGTTTGGTGGCTGCATAAGGCTTCTTCAGCAGAATACGGCCGAAACGGTAGCCGCATGGTGTGGGCAAGCCGCCACGTGGGTTTGGTTAGGATTTTTTGTTTGAAGAGATCGCGGAGCTGTTGTTTGCATAACTCGGTCAATTGGACACTTGGTCAACACTAACTGTGCGAGAAATCGTCTTCGGTTGTAACAGAAAATCTTGTGAGTAGAGAGCCACATACTGTTGTAGTCGCATAGAAGATCTCGTTTGGCCTTGGTCGGAATAACCCTCTAACTGTATGAGGATGAGCCGCATGGGTCTTGAAGCCACATGAATACTCTTGTTTGGCCTTGGTCAAGTGGATGCTCTGTCCGTATGATGTCGAGGCCGCATGGGTCTTGAAGCTGCATACGTAGGACACGTAGCATGGCCCGTCTATCGAGGCAATTAATGTACTGATGTGACTTATTGTCTTTTTTTGAGCCATCATCTGTACAGATTTTGAAGCATATCAGGGTAATGAGTGAGGCATCAGAGCTTCTGACAGACATCAAAATTTGTGTCAGGGGGTTTTATGCGACCGCCCTGCTATGTGGTCGTTCAGGCCGCATATGGGAACTACATGGAGTCGAAGCTGCATGGGACCAGAGACGCATGGGACGTATGGAGTCTGGAACGTATTGGGCCGGAGATGCATGAAACGCATGGTGTTTGGAATGCCTTGGGCCAGAGATGCTTGGAACACATAGAGTCTATGACACATTGGACCAGAGACACATGGACTGCATAGAGTCTGGAACGCATGGGCCAGAGCCGCATGGGAAGCATGGAGTCTGTAATGTATGGGGCCAGAGATGCATAGATCGCGTGGAGTCTGAAACGCATGGGCCAGAGCCGCATGGAACGCATGGAGTCTGGGATGCATGGGGCCAGAGCTGCATGTGACGCATGGAGTCTGGAATGCATTGGGCTAGGGACGCATGGATCTTTTGTCGTTTTCTGCATTCGTGGTATTTGAACAGCTATATACTGCCAAAAGTAATTATGACAAAACTGTCAGCCAGATTCCAATCACGGTGTAGGATTCGAGGCGGTCGGGATGATTGTCTTTTTTGTCAGAGTCATAAATGCTTTGATGTGACTGTAGGGACGATGGGTCAAAGGGCGATATGCCTCTTGGGATATCATGTATCTGAGGGTGTCATACATCCACCGCTGTTATGAGTCCCTTGCTTATTTGTTGACTACGAACTAGAGTGCATGGCGAGATTTTTCATGCTTCTACAAGACCCCCTTCAAAGTTTTCAGACTTAGCTAAGTCTGGAATACTTTGAATAAGAAGCATAAAATCAGTATGCATTCACTGTCTGTCTCCTTCTGCTAAGTTTGTCAGGTTGATGCATGTAGAAGTTATCACATGGAGGGCTCTGCCATGCTGTCAAATATGTATTAGTGAGAAGATTTGGTTCAATCTTTGCACAAATCTCTTGGGATTCTGTGCCATCTCCTGACACGGGGCTCGAGGCATCGATTTTTGAGGAGATTAAAGAGGATCATGCGGATCGAGGTATCAGGTTCATCTCATTAACTGCTCGGTTCATTGTCTCGATCCATTTATGCGGTTTTGGAGCCTATAAATAGGCAGTCAGAGGGAGAGAGAGAAATTTTATCACTTTGCTTCATTTTCTCTTTTTCTGTGAAGGATGCCGCTCTCCTCACCGAAGAGTTTATGAGGGGTTGTCTCAATCCGTGGCCTCATGATCTGGATATTTTGCTTGGAGATTTTGGTGGACCTATTACCCTTTTGCATACTTGGGGGTGCGAGTAATAGAATTCAAAATAAACCCTATCAGAAGTAATATGGACGTGATTAGTTTTGTGGATAGTAAGGATATCCCGTTAGGGGATTTTGGTGGACCTATTACCCTTTTGTGCACTCGGGGTATGAGTAATAGATTCGAAAACATACCCTATCAAAGGTAATATGGACGTGATAGGTTTTGTGGATAGTAAGAATATCCCGCTGGGGGATTTTTGTGGACCTATTACCCTTTTGCGCACTCGGGGTGTGAGTAATAGATTCAAAAACAAACCCTATTAGAGGTAATATGGACGTGATAATCGATAGTCAAGTTCCAAAAGTTTGCTCAGAGGTAATATGGACATGGCAAACTCTTGGGTTGTGGACTTATTACCCATGGCGTACCTTAAGTACGAATAATAAGCTGAAACGACTAGCACTATTAGGGGTTATGTTAATGTGATAGCAGAAAAGTCAAAGAGCGAAACTTTACTCAGAGGTGATATGGTCATAAAAAAGTTCTAAAAATATCTTACTCAGAGGTAATGTGGACATGGTAAGATATGATTCTGTGGGGATAGTGGAGAGACGTAGTTCAGAGGTAATATGAAGATGAATTGATATTTTTTCTGCTGGGGAAAATGAAAGTAGTTCAGAGTTAATGTGGATTTGAACTATTCGTTTCCATTGCGGGCATCCCACGGGAGATTTTTGGTGGACCTATTACTTCTTATGCACAAGAGTGCAAGTAATAAGTTCGAGATAAAATCCTATCAGAGGTAATATGGTCGTGATAGGTTTTGTGGACTTAACACCGCTGGCGTGCCTAAATTTAAGCACGGGTGATAAATTTAGACGACAATCGATATCAGGGGTACTGTGGACGTAATAATCGATAGCCAACCCGAACTATTTGCTCAGAGGTACGAAGGACATGGCAAACCCTACTGGAATTTTTTTGGTGGACTTATTATTTGTTGCGCACGTTGAGTGCAAATAATAAATTTGAAAATAATCTATATCAGAGCTAATATAGTCGTGTTGTGGACCCATTACTTTTTTTACACACTAGGGTGCAAATAATAAGTTTGAAATAGGCCTTGACAAAGGTGGTATAGTCGTGGCAAGTTTGGTAGACTTAACATCATTGGCGCACTTAAGTTTAAGGGCAGGTGATAAGTTGAGTTGACGACTGGTAATAGTCATAGGGAGAGGTTTTCTCAGAGGTCACTTGGATATGGCATACTTTTGGGGGGAGAATGTGAGGACTATAGCTCGGGGGTGACGTAGACGTGAGCTGATCAATAGCCATAATAAAAGGTTAGGTATGGTCCTGAGGACATTCCACTAGAAGATTTTTGGTGGACCTATTACCCTTTGTGCATGAGAGTGCAAGTAATAAGTTCGAGATAAGCCCTACCAGAGGTGATATGGACATGGCAGTTTTTGTGGACTTAACACCACTGGTGTACCTTGGTGAGTATGGGTGATAAGTGGGAATGACAACCGATATCAGAGGTAATATGGACGTGATGATCGATAGCCAAAACTCAGGAGGTTTGCTCAAAGGTTACTTGGACATGGCAAACTCAGCGGAGAAAAAATGTTAGGACAACAGTTCATTGGTAATATGGACGTGAACCAATGTCCGAGAAACTCGCTGATGAGTGATTTTTTGGGTATGGTCTATCCGAACATAAAGATAGACCTGAGGATTGCTCCGCTGGAGATTGATGGGACGATAGCTCAGAGGTGATATGGACATGGCTAGCGTCTAAAGAGATTGGTTTTTGAGTGGTCACTGCGGGATTGTGCGAATGGACCTGAGGACTGCTCCGCTGGAGAGACTTTGGGGACTCATCATCTGTTGCTATCCAGGGTTCTAGGATACATATGATGGGTTTTACCTAAATTTGTAAAGAAGGGAAAAATATTTCACATGGGCACTTGTTGGGGAAGAACCAAGAGTGGATTTGTACATCTGGGTTGTCCCGCCGGGGATAAGGGGAGTACAAGTCTAGTTTAGACGTAGTACTTTTTATTAGGAACTTGTCGTTGATAGGCACCATCAGCAAGTCGCCGCTGGGTTTTTCTAGCCGTTATGCGCCGTTGGGAAGCATGGTTTCCATAATGAACGGGCCCTCCCCTTTAGGTTAGGATTTGTCGGCCATCTTGTGAGTCATGGCGCGTACAAGCATCTCCATATCCTAGCCTCTGCGAGTGCTGTTGTAATAACTGTCGGATTATAAAGGAGTACGTCGTCCTTTGCCAAAGTTTAGATCTTTATCTTTTTGGAGGTCGTATCCCATCTTCGATATGAGATGGAGTGATTATTGGCTGTAATAATGGAACTGGGGCAGCTCATCATTTCTTGCGTTGAATACTATTGATGACTTAGCCTGAGCCGAATAAGGAGCTCTGTGCACAGGAATACTTACATGTATACATGACAAAGTTGGATGAGTTGTGCTCGTAGGATCACTGCCATGTGCACACGATTGTCTACCACATCGAGGACCACCGCTTGCTGCACATTTTTGTATATCGGGCAGGAGAACACTGCATGTTGCCCATAAGAATTTATTACGACGAGAAGTACTAAAGACTTACTCAGATGCGTACAATAGAACGTTGCCTATCATGCGCCATTGCTGATGAGTCATGCGAGACTTAGCTTTTGTGCACAAGAAGACTTGTTGAGCTGCGCTGAGCATCCGAAGTTTATAATTGGTGCTTTCTAAGGAACGAATACTACAGCCTGGCCTGCATTGCTTTTCCTTTGACATGGTCGTTGAAGGTGCTATTTGATGTGCTAGTTTTTGAACAATGATCTCACCTCTTGGGGTTGTAATTGATACCAAGCCTGCTACTCTGCTACGAGCCGACGGGAGGTTGACGACATCCCTTGTTGCCTGGGCTTCTGTCACTGGGAAGTTGCCTAATTGGAGGGACACTATGTTCGCAATGATGTCCTATCCTTGAAGTTGAGGGTGAGCTTATTGGCATCAATTAATTGCTGGATATATCTCTTCAACACAGAGCAGTCTCTGGTTTAATGATGAATGTACCGATGAAAGAGGCAATATTTTAGGTCATCGACCTTGTCAGCCCTTTCAGGGCATGTGATGTTGGGTAGCCGAAGTTTATTTTCCTTCATCAGTATGTTGAAGATTTCAATAATGCCATCGTCATTGAAGGAGAAAGTCCTATTTGGCTTTGGGGCTTCCGATACCTGAGTCGTACGGTCCTCAAGGAAGACCGATAATTTTGTATTATTTTGGACTCAGAGGGAATTCTATCCCCAGCTTTGGACGCTGCTCTGTCTTGTCGAGGGAGACTACTCCCAGATATTTTATTGTCATATTCTTGGGAATCACTGTCCTTACCATATGACGGATTGGCGTGGATCACCGGGAGATTGCTACCCCCGGCTTGTAGAGTTATTACGGACACTGAGGGTGGCAAGACCATGTTTACCTTGATCTCCAGAATTGCCTGGGCCAGAGTCTACATTGTAGCACTCATGGTGTTCATCATTGCCTCAAGAGCATCGAGTCGTTAGCGATTGTTGAGCCATTCTGCCTTCGATTCCTAAGTTGCACTGTCCTCAGGAAAGACGGGCATCGTTGCATCATCTTCAGACTCAAATGAGATGCTACCCCCAGCTTTAGATGATAATCTGACTATTCGAGGGTGACTTTCCCCCGTCCTGTCATTGTCTGTTCCTTGGGAGTTGTAGTCTTCAGGGGAAGTAGGCATCATCGCACTGTATTTCAATTTTGGAGGATTGCTACCCCCAGCCCTAGATGCTGCATTAACCCTAGGCACGTTGCTGTCAGCTTCCTCGGAATCGTTGTCTTCAGGGAAAGCCAAAAGTGCTACATCTTTTTCTGACTCGGAGGGAATGTTACCCCCAGCTTTGGAAGGTACATTTTCTTGATGAGGGTAATTACCCCCAGAGAACTCAGCATCTGTCCCTTAAGATTCACTATCTTTACGGAATGCTGGGTTGTTGCGTATGTCCAGGGGACACTACCCCCAACTTGGGCCACCCCTAGGGGTTCTGAGAAATAACTACCCCCAGGGGCTGACGGCTTCTTCCTTGAGCGGGTACCATGGAAGACTCCTTCTGCATGTGTCATTTCAGTCCTCCGGGTAGTTGCCTTCACAGCGCAGTGGTAGAGAGCGTTGGACTGGAGGTATTTGACTTCTTTCTTCCCTTGGTAGCGGAAAGCTTTCCAATTGAGTAGCATGAGACGAAGGGCAACTCCTCCTCCTCTGATTCTTACACATGATCTCTAGGTTTTTGCCGGGTAGGTGCTTTCTGGTATAGTCACTGGAAGGTCGACTACATGTCTGTGGGTACTGTCGCTTTATTGCAGCCGCAGTATATAACGATGTTGGTGCAGTAGTGCCTTGGAGAGGGCACGTCGTACGCCGTAGTTGTTTCCCTTGCTTTGCGCTTGTGAGTAATCATGTCACGCAAATCATGCAAAGGGTGTTTTACTTTTGCATCCTCTTTATGAGTCCGGGTATCCCTGGCACACGGATGCGCAGGTTCTGTATTTGCTCTATGGCCTAGGGTTCGTACACGAACTTGCCTCGAGGTACCGGTGGAATACTTTTGAGGCTGACCCTGTCTATTGCTCCCGGTGGGCTGGACGCATGGGTCAGTCATGTACAACTTTCCGTCAGAGGCTCGCGTAATAGTTAGCGATGCCTGTTGGCGGTCGATCGTATGAGCAGTTGCTTGAGCTTGACGGGCTCACACTACCCTGGACTTCTTCATCTTAGCCACCGCAGGTGCGTAGTAGAAGAGTCCAAATTTTGGTTTTCACCATTATCGGTGGGTCACATAGGAGCTGCGCCACATGAGATACGGTCAAAAATAGAGGTTATGTTGTTGTCAGAGCCGCATGCGGCTGTGAGTTAATGTCGCATGGACAATCTTATGCGGCTTGTGAATAAATGACACATGGACAGTGTTATGCGGCCTCCTTCTTGGACGCATAGGACATGCCCCAGCCCCAGAACATCTGGCATCGTAGTATTTTACTTTGCCAGATTCTCAGTGTTGAGAAGTTCCTGCGCCAGTCAAAGATGCCGCATAGATGTGGACTTCTTCAACAACATATTGGGAGGCAGAGATTGCCTCATCCACAGTTAGGCGAGACACAGTGGCCTTTGTTATCCATATTATGTGGGTCTTCTTGGGTTTGGCTTGCCTTGGCGAAGGATTCACACTTCCATCAGAGAACATTTCCTCGAACGCTTGCTGGTCGAAGAGAACTACCAGCATCTTTTACATTAAGCCAAGCTTGGCCGCATCGGATTGCGTCACCAATTTCTCAACAGAGGAGAATTCGTTATCTCCAGCAGAGTCGCCATCGTGTTTGCCATTTAAATCAAAAGGAAGAACTAAGAGAACTTGATTTGATTAACAAACTAGAGAGTACATAGAAGAGTCTTAAGAGATAATCTAAGTACAAATTTGTTTTGATCTGGGGGGTAACAATGGAGGGTTAGGAGTATAGAAAATCTCTTTACTCTGTGGATGATCCGGATGTAGAAGCTTCTTTCCTTGGTTTTAGTGTGAATCTGCGGATAGCCAGCAAGCCTTTTGGTTCAGTCCCTCTCTGAAGCAGAAAAAAGTTGACATTTTGGTTCGGTTTCTCTCTGAAGCAGAAAAAGTTGACCTTTTGGTTCGGTCTCTCTCTAAAGCAGAAAAATCTCACCTTTTGGATGTTCCAATTGCTCATATTTATAGCCATCGTGCTGATGGGATATGGATGCCGCATATGCCTCTGTTTGGTGGCCACATAAGGCTCCATCAGCAGAATGCAGAACGGTAGTCGCATGGTGCGGGCAAGCCGCCATGTGGGTTTGGTTAAAATTTTTTGTTTAAAGAGATCTCGGGGCTGTTCTGTGAGTAAGTCAGTCAATTGGACACTTGGTCAACACTAATTGTACTAGCAATCGTCTTCGGTTGTAACATAAAATCTTGTGAGTCGAGAGCCGCATACTGTTGTAGTCGCATAGAAGCTCTCGTTTGGCCTTGGTCAGAATGACCCTCTGGCCGTATGAGGATGAGGCCGCATGGGTCTTGAAGTCGCATGCATACTCTTGTTTGACCTTGGTCAGTGGACGCTTTGGCCGCATGATGTCGAGGCTGCATGAGTCTTGAAGTCGCATACGTAGGACACGTGGCATGACCCGTCTGTTGAGGCAATTAATGTACTGATGTGACTTGTTATCTTTTCCTGAGTCATCGTCTGCACGGATTCTGAATCATCTCAGGGTGATGAGTGAGGCGTCAGAGCTTCTGACAGACATTAAAATCTGTGTCAGGGGATTTTATGCGACCGCCCTACTCTGTGGTCGTTCAGGCCGCATATAGGAACTGCATAGAGTCTAAGTCGCATAGGGCCAGAGATGCATGGGACGCATGGAGTCTGGAACGCATTGGGCCAGAGACGCGTGGAACGCATGGAGTCCGAAACGCATTGGGCCAGAGACGCATAAAAATATGGAGTCTGGGACGCATTGGGCCAGAGACACATGGACCGCATGGAGTCTGGAACGCATGGGCCAGAGACGCATGGACCGCATAGAGTCTGAAACACATGGGCTAGATCTGCATAGGACGAATGGAGTCTGGAACGCATGGGGCCAGAGACGCATGGACCGCATGGAGTCTGGAGCGTATGGGCCAGAGCCGCATGGGACACATGGAGTCTGGGATGCATGGAGTCTAGGACGCATGGAACTAGAGCTGCATGGGACGCATGGAGTCTGGAACGCATTGGGCCAGAGACGCATGGATCTTTTGTCATTTTCTGCATTTGTGGCATTTAAATAGTTGTATACTGCCAAAAGCAATTATGATAAAACTGTCAGCACGAATTCCAATCAGCGGTACAGGATTCGGGGCAGTCAGGATGACTGTCTATTTTGTCAGAGTCATAAATGCTCTGATGTGACTGTAGGGATGATGCGTCAAAGGGAGGTATGCTTCTCGGGATATCATGTATCCGAGAGTGTCATGCGTCCACCGCAGTTATACGTCACTTGCTTATTTGTTGACTGTGAACTGGAGCGCATGGAGAGATTTTTCATGCTTCTACAACCAAGATCAATCATCTCTCTGTTTCGACAGGGGAATTCTTCGAGGAGGCTTCCTCTTGAGCCAGCAAATCGATCTCTCTTGTACATAGTGCCAACACGAAGGGAGAAACTATAACTAATTTATCTCCCAAAGTGCAAGTGATATAAAGCAGACATATCCAAGTATGTAAGTTCATCTGTGGAGGATTGTTTTTGTCACGCCCCAGTCCCAAAAATACCGAGGGACTGGATACGAGGCAATGGCCAGCAGCACGCACCGATGGACAACCCAATTTAATGGATCCATCAGGGCATGCTTAAGCTGTAGTCTAATAGAAAATAGAACAAATGTTATAAGTCCCAGGTTATTCTAATCTCATCCACAGAATAAACACAGATTAATTGCCAGAAATAATGCAAATGGAAATAAATAAGCAATATCAAATAAGTGTCTCGGGAAACAATCCGAGAATCAGTCTGTTACATTTAAGGGAAATAGACATGAAATAAAATACTAGAAATGGAAATATTTGAGTATGTAGAGCCAATACTCAGGAGAAGTCCTCGGCCACTATCTCGTCCTCAGGTTCCTGTTCTGTTCCGAGAAGTGCTCCTGTTTCGTACACCTCGGGGTAGATCTCTGCGGCTATACCTGGGGACATAGTCCATTCCAGGTCCTCAGGGGACATAACAAGGTACAGATAATACAAGCCAAAATAAATACAGTGCAGCAATAATGAACAATAGGGTAAATAAATAAACCAGCTAAGTGATATGCAAGTGAGAGTTTTAGTCATACTCAGGCTAAGACTACTACAGGATCAGTGTCGAAGAAACCATAGCAGTATTTTCTCGAATGGGACAGTAAGGTACCAAAGCTCTGTATCAGAGCCTAAGACACCGCCAGATAACAGTATTTATATTATATTCAGCCTTGATATGATAATACTCTCCCCATCCCATGTAATCTCACGTCACAGTTCCAGAGAATCTCAGGTACAGTCACGCAAGATTGAACTAATGCAATGAGTCAGGATAGAATCTAAGCATGTAAACCGTAAATGTCATGAATATGTATCCTATACGGAATCATCAAGTATATCTCAGGCAATTCCGTCACATGAATAGTGTCAGGTGTCCTGGGTTGAGCAGTTAAACAAGTTTACATATGAATCTACAATAAATCAAGTAAAATACTATAACCAGAATCACTACGAATTGGCAAGCTTTACTTGCCCACTGGTGCAAAATTAAGCCAAGAAAATATATAGCAAGCTGCAGGGTTTGGCAAGGTACACTTGCCCACTGATGTATAACTAAGTCCAGAAAATAGGTAGCAGAGCTGCAAGTTTTGGCGAGGTACACTTGCCTGTGGTTCCGGTTCCAATTGCGGCTCTGACTTCAGTTGGAATTGTAGGCGGTACTCCGATTACTGAAATAAACATTATTATCAGATCCAAAAAATATCAATCAGCTAGAAATGTCTGTCCTTGGGTCCAATTTGGAGACAAGGACAAAAACGACAATTTCGGGTCAAAACGGGGTCCACATGTGGGCCCGTTTTGTACCGAAAAATGTGTCAGGATTAAAGGTCTCCAAAATCACCAAACTTAGTATCAACAGGTCAGGAACGATGATACGAACCCAACGAAACTTCCAGAATTGGATTCCGGTGAGCCGATCACAAAATCGCTCGTCGAGCGGGGCCTATGGGGCCCACGACACGCGATTTCGTCAACGTTCTCAGAATCGAACCAAACTTGGGTCACAGGACCAGCGTATCGCTACGAGTCCGATGGCGCAAGTTTTGTTTCAATCCGACGTGTGTACATAAAGTTAGGGCGTGATTCAGAAAGGTCGGATACGGGGCGGTGTCCGCGGATACGCGTTGATCCCGGTGTGCACGCACTCCCGAATCGACTTCTACGAAATCTCACATGTCCGTATCGACGACGCGCACGTATCTGTAAAGACCGCGCACGACCAAGTCGTCCCGTTTGGCGGGACGTACCCAGTTTCGGGGTAGATCGGGGTATTTATTTTTCCTGTTTTTGGATCGCGGTGTGCGATCACCACAGGACGCGATGCCCCGAGCGGTTTATTCGGACACCGAGAGGGTCATACAGGCTTCGCAATGCAATTTACGGAATCGAAATCCGAGCTACGAGCAAGAAGATACACGCACCTGAACATGGGTCAAAAACCGGGACAAAATTGTGTCCGACACGACACAGGACACGTGTCCTGTGTCCGACACGCGGGATTAGGAATTAAGGTTAGGGTTAGGGATTCCGGCGGCTCAGGACGGCGCTGAGGCGGAGGGGGCCGGGGGCTCTGCGGCGGCGCAGGGGGAGGCGGCAGAGGCGGCGCGGGGACGGTGGCGGAGGCGCTGGCTGCTTCAACGGCGGCTGGGCAGCGGCTGCCGCTGCTGCTGTCGAGGAGAGGAGGAGGGAGGAGGACGGGGGAGAGGCTGGGCGGAGCTGGGGGTCTGCACGGCGGGGCGTCACGGCACTGCGGCGGTGGAGGTCGACGTCGGCGTGGTGGCGAGTGGCTTTGGCCGGAGAAGAGAACGGGGGTAGCCGAAGAAGAGAGCAGGAAGGTTTTAAAGGCCGGGGGAGGAGCTGAGGTGGGCCGAGAGAGGCGGAGGGAGGGGGTGGACGTGGGGGTCGTGGCGAGGGTGGCGTGGCCGGGCGGAGCGGAGCGGAGCGGAGCGAAGCGGCGGCTCCGCCGGAAGAAGCGGGGAGGGAGAGAGACTGGGTCGGGTGAGGAGCCGGGTCGGGTTCGCGGGCGGGTACGGGTCTGGCCGATCCGCCCGACCCGTTAGGCCAGGGGATGGGCCGGGCTCGGTTGGGGCTGGGCCCGGTGGGCTGGGCCCAGTGGGCTAGGGTTTAGGTTTTATTTATTAAAAAAATAAATAAATAATAATTAATTCATTGATTAATTAAATAATTAAATAATAAATGTTTTTAGGTATTTAAAATAGGTCCAGTGCCCGATAAATTCCAGAAAAATTACCCTAAGTCCAGTTTTTCATTTTACACCCAAAAATATTATTTTCATAATATTTTAATATTGTTTATTATTATTTAAAAATTATTTAATAATTAAAACCCTGTTTTTAATTACAGAAAATTCCCAGAAAATTCCAAAAAATTGTGAAAAATCCAAATTTAAAATTTTGAAAAAAAATCAGGGGGTTTACAATCTACCCCCCTTAAGAGGATTGCGTCCTCGCAATCAAAGAATAATCGGTCAACAGAGATGACGCGGTCGCAAGCATGGTTCGAAACACGTCACAAGATACTTAGGGAAATATTATTTCCTTAAGAATGAAAGTTATGCACTTTCCAGAGTAAAGAAATCTAGTTAAAGTAAGAGAACTACAATTTTATGAAAACCAGGTTGTTATTAACAAGTTGCAAATTACTAGGTTGGGGCTGAGGTCTCGAACCAATAGGTACGAACTACAATAAGACTAGAAACGGATAACTACGAATCACTAACTCGCATTAGCGTCCTGCACAGTCATCGCATAAGCTTGCCCTCATCCTTGAGGGGGTGCCCCCTGCTGTTGCTGAGCCTGCTGGAAGGGTGCTGGTCGAGGCGTTGGTGGAGCTTGCTGGTTCGCCCTTGGTGCTCTTTCTCTACGCTCATGGCAGTCTCTCACTGCATGCCGTCTGGATCCGCAGCCTAAGCATAGTCCGAATTTATGTCTACACTCCTTCTCGACATGGCCTATCTTGCCGCAAAAGTAACAAGTAGGAAGGAATGAGGTTCTTGGTGCTGCTCTTGGTGGTGGATTTATTTGTTGACGCTTTGCAGACTCCTCTTATGCTTCTCTGGTTGGTGCGGATGTGGAAGGCCGCTTTAGGCGAGACTCTCTCCTGGTGACGCGTTCCATGCGTCGGGCTGCAACAAGGACGTCTGAGTAAGAAGTAGGTGCAACGGATCCGATCAGCTTCTGTAGCTCAATGTTCAGTCCGTCGAAGAACTTCTCAGCCTTCTCTTCTTCTGTCGGGATCAGGGTTGGGGCAAAGCGACTTAGACGAATGAACTCAGCGTTGTACTCTTCCACCGTCATAGTATCCTGAGTGAGGCGATTGAACTTGTCCCGAAGTTCTGATCGAGCGATGGCTGGAATGTACATATCCTGAAAGAGTCTGGAGAACTCCTTCCAAGTGACTCGGTCTGGTCCGAGTCGTCTCTCTTCGGATAGCCACCAGTGATGAGCATTGCCTGTCAATTGCATTCTGACGGCAATCATCCAACGTTCCCGTGGTAGCTCTGCTGCTTCCAGTTGATGTTGTATGTTGGTGAGCCACTCATGAACTTCTGTGGGCTCCTCCTTGCCAGAAAAAGTGCGGGGCTTTAGTTGGCGGAAGTCAGTGATAGAGCCCGTCGAAGGCCGTCGAGCTGGTAGGTTGGCCTGCTCCAGTGCAGTTACGATGCTGCTCCTCAAGAATTCAACCTCACGACGCTGAGCCTCGTGTTGGACTTGTTGCTGGACTTGCATTATCGCGTAGATCAGTTGGAATATCTGTTGCCCGTCAATCGACTGTCCTTGTGGGAATACGGGCGCTGGTGGAACGAACTGCGTAGGAGGTGGGATGTCATCACGCCAAAATCTGGAGGTAGGTTGACCTGCCTGCTGGCTCTGTTGAGTTGATGGAACTCCTCCGACTGGTGTCACTTCGTCGTCATAGGTGACACCTGTAGCTTGTGGTGTTCCGACGGGAGTCTCGTTGCACTCTTGTGGGTCCATTTTTCTGCATCCAAAATAAACAATAAGAGGCGCACAGGAATCAAGGCAGGATGCAAGTAAATTATTTGAAGTCGATATAGAGATCAAGAATGATTCAAGCAAGTGGATGAGATCCTAAAACTTATCCTATTCTTATTGCAGGCCTATTCGGTTCCTAAGTTAAAACCGAACAATTTAGTCGTAGACCTGCATGGGCCACCACAAAAACCATGTCATGCCCCAGTCCCAAAAATGCCGAGGGACTGGATGTGAGGCAATGGCCAGCAGCACGCACCGATGGACAACCCAATTTAATGAATCCATCAGGGCATGCTTAAGCTGTAGTCTAACAGGAAATAGAACAAATGTTACAAGTCCCAGGTTATTCTAATCTCATCCACAGAATAAACACAGATTAATTGCCAGAAATAATGCAAATGAAAATAAATAAGCAATATCAAATAAGTGTCTCGGGAAATAATCCGAGAATCAGTCTGTTACATTTAAGGGAAATAGACATGAAATAAAATACTGGAAATGGAAATATCTGAGTATGTAGAGCCAATACTCAGGAGAAGTCCTCGGCCACTATCTCGTCCTCAGGTTCCTGTTCTGTTCTGAGAAGTGCTCCTGTTCCGTACACCTCGGGGTAGATCTCTGCGGCTATACCTGGGGACATAGTCCATTCCATGTCCTCAGGGGACATAACAAGGTACAGATAATACAAGCCAAAATAAATGCAGTACAGCAATAATGAACAATAGGGTAAATAAATAAACCAGCTAAGTGATATGTAAGTGAGAGTTTTAGTCATACTCAGGCTGAGACTACTACAGGATCAGTGTCGAAGAAACCATAGCAGTATTTTCTCGAAGGGCCAGTAAGGTACCAAAGCTCTGTATCAGAGCCTAAGACACCACCAGATAACAGTATTTATATTATATTCAGCCTTGATATGATAATACTCTCCCCACCCCATGTAATCTCATGTCACAGTTCCAGAGAATCTCAGGTACAGTCACGCAAGATCGAACTAATGCAATGAGTCAGGATAGAATCTAAGCATGTAAACCATAAATATCATGAATATGTATCCTATACGGAATCACCAGGTATATCTCAGGCAATTCCGTCACATGAATAGTGTCAGGTGTCCTGGGTTGAGCAGTTAAACAAGTTTACATATGAATCTATAAGAAATCAAGTAAAATACTATAACCAGAATCACTACGAATTGGCAAGCTTTACTTGCCCACTGGTGCAAAATTAAGCCAAAAATATATATAGCAAGCTGTAGAATTTAGCAAGGTACACTTGCCCACTGATGTATAACTATGTCCAGGAAATAGGTAGCAGAGCTGCAAGTTTTGGCGAGGTACACTTGCCTGTGGTTCCGGTTCCAATTGCGGCTCTGACTTCAGTTGGAATTGTAGGCGGTACTCCGGTTGCTGAAATAAATATCACCATCAGATCTAAAAAATATTAATCAGCTAGAAACGCCTGTCCTTGGATCCAATTTGGAGACAAGGGCAAAAACGGCAATTTTGGGTCAAAACGGGGTCCACATGTGGGCCCGCTTTGCACCAAAAAATGTGTCAGGGTCAAAGGTCTCCAAAATCACCAAACTTAGTGTCAACAGGTCAGGAACGATGATACGAACCCAACGGAACTTCCAGAATTAGATTCCGGTGAGCCGATCACAAAATCGCCCGTCGAGCGGGGCCTATGGGGCCCACGACACGCGATTTCGTCAACGTTCTCAGAATCGAACCAAACTTGGGTCACAGGACCAGCGTATCGCTACGAGTCCGATGGCGCAAGTTTCGTTTCAATCCGACGTGTGTATACAAAGTTAGGGCATAATTCAGAAAGGTCGGATACGGGACGGTGTCCGCGGATACGCGTTGATCCTGGTGTGCACGCACACCCGAATCGACTTCTGCAAAATCCTACACGTCCATATCGACGACGCGAACGTATCTGTGAAGACCGCGCACGACCAAGTCGTCCCGTTTGGCGGGGCGTACCCAGTTCCGGGGTGGATCGGGGTATTTGTTTTTCCTGTTTTTGGATCGCGGTGTGCGATCACCACAGGACGCGATGCCCCGAGCGGTTTATCCGGGCACCGAGAGGGTCATACAGGCTTCGCAATGTAATTTACGGAATCGAAATCCGAGCTACGAGCAAGAAGATACACGTACCTGAACATGGGTCAAAAACCGGGACAAAATCATGTCCGACACGACACAGGACACGTGTCCTGTGTCCGACACGCGGGATTAGGAATTAGGGTTAGGGTTAGGGATTCCGGCGGCTCAGGGCGGCGCTGAGGCGGAGTGGGCCGGGGGCTCTGCGGCGGCGCAGGGGGAGGCGGCGGAGGCGGCGCAGGGACGGTGGCGGAGGCGCTGGCTGCTTCGACGGCGGCTGGGCAGCGGCTGCCGCTGCTGCTGTCGAGGAGAGGAGGAGGGAGGAGGACGGGGGAGAGGCTGGGCGGAGCTGGGGGTCTGCACTGCGGGGCGTCACGGCGCTGTGGCGGTGGAGGTCGACATCGGCGTGGTGGCGAGTGGCTTTGGCCGGAGAAGAGAACGGGGGTAGCCGGAGAAGAGAGCAGGGGGGTTTTAAAGGCCGGGGGAGGAGCTGAGGTGGGCCGAGAGAGGCGGAGGGAGGGGGTGGAAGTGGGGGTCATGGCGAGGGTGGCGTGGCCGGGCGGAGCGGAGCGGAGCGGAGCGGAGGCTCCGCCGAAAGAAGCGGGGAGGGAGAGAGACTGGGTCGGGTGAGGAGCCGGGTCGGGTTCGCGGGCGGGTGCGGGTCTGGCCGACCCGCCCGACCCGTTAGGCCAGGGGATGGGCCGGGCTCGGTTGGGGCTGGGCCCAGTGGGCTAGGGTTTCGGTTTTATTTATTAAAAAAATAAATAATTAATAATTAATTCATTAATTAATTAATTAATTAAATAATAAATGTTTTTAGGTATTTAAAATAGGTCCGGGGCCCATTAAATTCCAGAAAAATTACCCTAAGTCCAGTTTTTCATTTTACACCCAAAAATATTATTTCCATAATATTTTAATATTGTTTATTATCATTTAAAAATTATTTAATAATTAAAACCTTGTTTTTAATTACAGAAAATTCCCAGAAAATTCCAGAAAATTGTGAAAAATCCAAATTTAAAATTTTGAAAAAAAATCAGGGGTTTACAATTTTAGAATAATGACAGATAAAACCATGCGATGCAGATCATAAAACCAATCATTCATGTGTTTTGGCTTAATTTTGCCAAGAGGGCGGAGATTGGGTGAGCACATAGAGTCCATAAACAAGTCAAGAGTCAGATTGTCAGGAAATTAAAATTTGGTGATGGTGCATAGGGCTTTACCTTTATTTGGAACATGACGTATTATCCCTAAATCATTATCACCAAATTCAATGTTTACCCCCACCGACTCGTGATTTTACAGTACCCTCTATGACAGAAAAGTTACAATAAAACATACGAATATAATTCAGATAAATACGATAACTAGAAATGACAAGATCTTCTAGTCCAAGAGTCTGAAAAGTAGATAAGTATGTCGAAAATATGATAAAATTCAATGGACTTCTAGAATAAGCTCTATTATTGAACCACTCTATGGAATTATCAATGGATCGAAAAATAAGGTCATCAAATTTACCTTCATTAGTCATAGATGGACTGAACGAGGAGAATGAACTTTCTTCTTGAACATTGGATGAGGAAGTATCTCCAACTTTCCTTTTCTTTTTTGACAATCTTGGTGCCATTAAAAAAAAATGGAGAGAAAGTAGAGACTTATACCTGAAATAGCCAAAGAGAATGTTAGAGAACCTTGAAATAGGGTTGGATCCAAGATTTGGAGGGTTGAGAACCTTGGAGGGGGAAGATCCACAATCTAGGGTTTTGAAAAATTAGGATTTTTGAGGAGGAAGGAGATGGTCGGCTGTTGATTTGGTAGTTCTCGGATTTTTGAAGATGTATATATGTATATAAAAGAGTGGGACCCCACATAACTCAAATTTGGGAATTCGGACAACCGAGTTCGGTTTGAGTTCTGGCAGAACTCAAACCGAGTTCGGCTTGTTTGTTTGTTTTTCAGGATTTGTTTTGTATGATTTTCAAACTCTTGTGTATATTGGATGCATATTTAACTTTTGTAAATCAAAAATCAGTATTTTTAGATTAGAAACCAAATAATTACTCATATTATTATTAATTACTCTTTGTCCAAAAAAGTAATGAATATCTTGGGTTAGCTGTAGGGGCCGGATCCCAGCTAGCGTTGGTCCGAAGACACTTAAGTACCGCGTTGCTTAAGGTTATTTACGTCTCTTTGACAGAAGGGCACTTTTGACTTATAACCAAAATGATCCTTATATATAACGAATATTGAGAACAAATAGTATAAGTGAATTATATGATTTCAATATCCAAAATTTCTAATTCTTGACCTATAAAGTTAAAACGATCTTCTGCTAAGGGTTTAGTGAATATGTTAGCAATTTGATGTTCTGTGTCAACAAATTTTAAGCATATATTGCCTTGTAATTGATAATCTCTTAGAAAATTATGTCTAATTTATATGTGTTTAGTGCGCGAGTGACATATTGGATTCTTTGTTAAGTTAATGGTGCTAGTGTTATCACAGTAAATGGGAATATTCTTGTAGCATATATTATAGTCTTTTAGTGTTTACTTCATCCACAAAATCTGTGCACAACAAAGTCCTGTTGCGATATACTCAGCTTCAGTAGTTGATAATGCGACAGAGTTTTGTTTCTTACTAAACCAAGAGATTAAAGATTTTCCTAAAAAATGACACGTGCCACTGGTACTTTTTCGATCAACTTTACATCTAGCAAAATCAGCAACTGAATAACCAAATAGGTCAAGAGATGTGGTTTTGGGATACCATAAGCCTACCGAAGAAGTGTCTTTAAGGTATCGGAAGATACGCTTAATTGTGCACAAATATGATTCCTTAGGGTTAGCTTGATATCTAGCACACAAACAAACACTAAACATGATATCGAGACGCTAACAGTTAGTAAACTTTAAATCATACCTCGATACTTACGTTGGTCAACCGGTTTGCCACTTTCATCCAGGTCAAAATTTGTTGATGTAGCCATTGGAGTGTCGATAGGTTTTATATTATCGAGATCAAATTTCTTCAGCAATTCTTTTGTGTACTTAGCCTGATTGATAAAGATTCGGTCATACCCAGTCCCAAACTATAATGGAACTGATACGTGACTAGGCCAGCTAATATAAAATGTTCTCAATTTAATGTCCCTATCTAGATGTACTACGTTATAAATGGACTAAGTCCACAACTAAATTAAACATGCCACAGGTAACCATCTAATCTCATCCATAATACAAATACACAAAGACAGGAAGTAGATACTAAAAGTAAGCATATGAAGTCTGAGTGCTAATATATACAAACCAAGATAAGTCTAATAGGAACAAACCCACTGCATACAACACGAAAATAAAAGTACATAAAGGCAGATAAGATAACTAGGCTAGAGCGTCACTAGCTAGATAAGATGCTCAAGTCTGAGACGGTAGGCCTACCAAGACTCACGAAAACTCTGATGGAAGCACCTCCAGCTCCTCCTCCTCTGTAGAAAACCGCGTCTCCTGTCCAGACCCATACACGATCGGGTAATATGCCTCGTCTAAATCTGGAAAAGAATCTGATCCTCAGAGGGACTTAACAAGATACAAAAATATATATCAAATATAACTACTGAATAAAGTAAACATGGTATTCTATCCATCTAAGTGTATGCAATCTGAGGACAACCTTGGTACGTATGGGTAGGTGTAGGCATAAACTCCAACGCTTTGAAGAGCGTGGTATCTGCACATGTAACGCCCATAACGCTCCGAATAACGTAGGATCTGCATATATATATATATATATATATATATATATATATATATATATATATATATATATATATATATATATATATATATATATATATATATACGTCTGTATCGCTCCGAAGAACGCAGTATCTGCATAAAGGAGGTCATCAGTCCCGTAGCTCCTCTGGACACTACGGATACCAATGTGTGTATCCCATACGCCTACCAGTTGTCCTCCCTCCCCCCCCCCCGACCAATGTATAAGTCGAATACACGACATATACATTTCGAACTATCATGCCAGGTCACTAGTAAAATAGAACTATATATGACTACGCACTATACAGTGATGCATGTCGAACGTGCCGATAGCTAGTCGGGTATGCCAACTCGCATCCCAACATGAGTTTGTTATCGTGATGAGTGTAAGAAGTGGCATAGTCTTGGGAGATATCAAAATATCTTCACAACATTAGGTAAGTCTCTTAGAGACTAAGTCCTCTACATTACTCATCGACGCATTCGTCGACTACACCCGAGTCATTCGTGGATGCTCACAGTTATATATATTAAAGCAATAACTCATGCAAAATATAACAACTAAAATTAAACAGTAAATAAGACATGGTATACTTGCCTGAGTCTCCAATCTACAAGTAAAAAGAACTTGCTTCCGGATCCACACTCGTACGATTCAACGAGCCTAATATAATAATATTAAATTAGTCATTTATACTAAAGCATACGAAAAATGTACGATAATCACGTCTAACACAATGTTAATCTATGTCATGGGATTACTAAGTTGCTTCCTAACACAAGTTTAGTAATAACACCCATCTAGGTCTTTATGCACGAATATATAAAATTGTCCTCTATCACTAGTGCACATCAAGTCAAAGTTGTCAACTACACCATTAACAATTGTCTACCATCTCAAGATGTCATGTAACCCAATTTTGTGCACTAACTATTAGGTTAAGGTGTCTCTTTTATACATATAAGTCACCAACACATTTTCAAATATGAACACCAATATCAAACCAAAATTCTCTTATATATGCACCCAACAACACTCATGTGCACCTCCCTCTTAGCATATCATACTAGGGAGATAACATCGTGTCCTTATTATGTACGTGCACTACATATAAACAAAACTTAAATCTATCATGATAATAATCATTCTCTAACAAGGCTCAATATATATGTTAAAACAACTAACCCAACTAGCTAGGCATCAATCATAACTAGTAGTTTAACACTAATAAACCTCAATCCATGCTTTAATCAACACTAAATAATAATCTAACTTAACTAATATTCTAAAATTTATTTAAAGGTGGAGTCATTTAGAGTGTTAAAAATGTTTAGTAGGTTAGAACAAGAGTCAATTGTTCTGGTTAAACATGGTAGATAGTTGTCAAGACAAATGTTTACATAAAAATATAAATACATATATATCTTTACAATGATCAAGAAGGTAAAATACTATGTTCATGTACATGTTTATTTACATTCTTAGGAGGAGAAGAACAAGAGTTAACATTAAGTATATATATATATATATATATATATATATATATATATATATATATATATATATATATATATATAAAGGAGATCAACAAATCCATGTGTGTGTGTGTGTGTGTGTGTGTGTATACACACACACACAAGAAGAAGAAGAAGAAGAAGAAGAAGAAGAAAGGAAAACAATACCTCAAGAACAAGTGAGAGGAGGAGTGGCTCGGGTAGGGGTGGTGTCCGGCCTGTAGGGGGTCGTCGGAGGTGGTCTGGGGGTGGACAGAGATGGTCGGACAGCAAGGGGAAGAAGAATAGCAGCTGCAGCAACAATAATAAGAGGCAACAGCAGCAGCAGCAACTTGGTGGAGGAGGAAGGGGTCGTGAAGGTGGAGGTAGTCGTGGGGGTGATGGAGGTGGTGGTGATGGTGAGGGGTCGGGTGGAAGTTGGGAATGGTGGTGGTGGAGGTCGGGTATAAGAGGAAAGAAAGAAGATAAAGAAGAAGAAGAAATAATATGAGAAGAAGAAGAAGAAGAAGAGAATGGAAAGTATGGAGAGCATGGAGAGTATGGAGAGCATGGAGAGGGAAGTATACGGGTGAGGGGGGGTGTGGTCAGCTAAGAGGGGGGTATGGAGGGGTACAATGCATTAAATAAGGTGCATTAATAAGGTGAGGGAGAAAAGTCCAAAATCAATTAATGCAAAGTAAGAAGGGTTTCCTAATATAGTTTAAGGTCACAATGGGGTGTAATGAGTGTAAGAAAGAGCATTAATTCAGCCCACATTTGTGTGTGACCTAAAATGGATGACTTTATAAGAAAAATAGAGGTTGAGGTGAAGGAAATAATTTTCCTTTTAGTTAAATCTGAATTTAAACTAAATAAGGGTTAACAAAGTGTAATTAGTCATGTGATTGATGTTTGTGCTGTGTAGAGAGGAGAACTGATGTTTGGTGTTTGGCATGAGCCATGTGAGGGTGTATGAGAGTTCAGATTGAGTTTGGACTCGGCTCGGGCTCAATCAAGTCGGTTGACCAAAAATGAATAGAATTTGGTGTCATTGGTGATTTTAATAAATTAGTAGCGCATGGGATTTTAATTGGGTGTGAAACAAGTATCATAGAAGTAGTAGACTCAGAATATATTATTGTCATATATCGGGTTGCAAGAAATGAGTCGAGATTGTGTCTCCAATTTTGATTGGAATGGATACAGGTACAAAGTTTAGGTTCGAATTAGATATTTTGTGATAAATGTTGTACGATGAAAATAAAGTACAAGAGAGAAAAATTTAGAGTGACACCAAGGTCAGGATTGAAAATGGACTTGTCTAGGTCAAGGGTATAAATTTTGTTGGAAGTCAAAATCTACGGTAGTGCTCTAGATATTTAAGCAACGGTAAGGTGCAATAGGTGAATAAAATAAATAGGTGAATTATAAATCCAATTAATTAACCCAAATAATCCTAATTTAATCTCTAATCCTAGATTTGGGTCAGGGGGTTTACAGATTCCTTGTGAAGTTTACTTAATTTGCAATCCAAGGAAGAAGTTGAGTTCTCCCATCATACTCATTTCGAATTCATTCTGCATACATTTAGCAAACTCTTTGCAAAATAATTCATTAGTAGACCCAAATATGATGTTATCAACATATATTTGCACTAATAAGATTGTGTTATCCTGTGCTTTTATAAAAAGTGGCGTGTCAATTTTTCCTTTTGAAAAACCATTTTCAAGTAGGAATAAACTGAGGCGATCATACCAAGCACGTGGAGCTTGTTTGAGTTCATACAGAGCTTATGTAACTTGAAAATTGTGATTTGGACATTTAAAATCTTCAAACCTAGGGGTTGAGCTACAAAAACTTTTTCTTTTATGAAACTGTTTAGAAAAGCACTTTTAACATCCATTTAAAATAATTTGAAATTGTGAACATTTGTAAAAGCACAAAGCATGTTAATGGACTCAAGTCTTGCAACAGGAACATATGTCTTGCCATAGTCAATACCCTCTTCATGATTATAGCCTTGAGCTACGAGACGTGCTTTGTTATGAGTGACTTGTCCATCCTCATTGAGTTTATTTCGGAATATCCATTTGGTGCCAATTATAGAGGAGCCATTAGGTCTACGAACTAATTTCCAACTTGGTTTCTCTCGAATTGGTTCAATTCTTCTTGCATTGTCGAAATTCAAAACTCATCAGAAAAGACTTGTACAACATTTTTAGGTTCCATTTGAGAAATAAATGTTACATTTGCAATAATATCTCTAGTTGAAGAACGAGTACTTACTCCTTTTGATACATTACCTATTACCAGGTCTTCTGGATGATCAGTCATGAACCTCATGTTCTTTGGCAGACTTTCCAGATACCTTGTTCCAGTTTTAGTATCTTCAGGTGCTTTGTTGGATGTTACGCCGACATCTTTATCATCACTGTTACTAGGTAATTGACTATTAAGCTCATCAAATGTAACGTTAATAGATTCCTCAAAAATTAAAGATTTTTGTTAAAGACTCTATAACCTTTACTCTTAGCAGCATATCCAAGAAATATACCTTCATCAACTTTAGAGTCAAATTTACCTAAGTTATCATTGGTATTTAGAATGAAACATCTACATCCAAAAACCTTGAAATATGAAATATTAGGAGTTCTACCAAACCATAGCTCATAGGGTATCTTCTTCGATATAGGTCGAATTAGAACCATATTCAATACATGGCACGCTATATTGACAGCTTCTGCCCAAAAGTACTTTGGAATGCTCAATTGGTTTAACATAACTCTGGCCATATCGCCGAGAGTTCTATTTTTCGCTCTACAACACCATTTTGTTGAGGAGTTCTAAGACAAAAAAAAACTTATGAGAATAAAATATCTATACTACCTAGTATCGTCATGATATCAGCCAATTTCATTCTTTTAACTAGTTGAGGAAGAATTTGCAAATTTATGAAACCTGGTGGACGAATTTTCCATCTCCAGGGAAACACACTACTATCTCCTATCAAATAAATTCCCAATTCTTCTTTTGGTGCTTCTACTCTCACATAAAGTTCTTGTTTTGACAATTCAAAATTGGGAGAAAGTTTTTTGGTAAGAAATCTATATTCAAAATTATTCCATTGGGAATTTTTTTCCCTATTAAAGCGTCTGACTTCTAAATTTTCATAAGGTCCCCCAGGAATTCCTTCTAGAGCCACCATTAGAATAACAAAAAAATTTAAACTCAACATTTTCAAATTTGCCACCATGATCACTACGGATGCGAGTAATCATGAAGCGCTTTTCATTTTGAACCTTTTTACAGAAAGAAACAAACTCATAAAATGCATTACTTTTATTTGCAAGGAAATAAACATAAGTATATCTAGAGTAATCATCAACAATTACATATGCATATAGCTTCCCTCCAAGATTGACGATTCGACCAGGTCCAAATAAATCTATGTGCAGTAATTGAAGAGGTTTAGAGGTACTTACAGCGTTTATAGATTTAAAAGAAGATTTGGTTGCTTTGTTCTTTTCATAGTCACCACATACCATATCTTTCTTGAATGTTATGTCCGGCAAGCCTCTTATCAGTTTCTTTGAGGATAACCTTGCAATAGTGTACATGTTGGCATATCCTAGACGCATATGTCATAACCAACTTTTATTTTTGTTAGCATATAGGCAAATGTCTGCATTGTTAGCATCTTCTAGCATATATAAAACATAAATATTATCTTTCCTAGTACCTTCAAAAATAATATTTTTAGATGATCTCTCATAGATAAAACATTTGCCTTTCATAAAATTAATGTTATAGCCATGGTAAGCCAGATGACTGATGGTGAGTAGATTATGTTTTAATTCAGTTACTAAACAAACATCTTTTATTACAAGATAGAAAGGAGTACCAATATTATCGTTACCTATAATATATCATTTTAAGTTATTATCTAATGAGACGTATCCTTCTTTCTTCATCGATAGTGTTGCAAAAAGGCTGGCATCACCTGCCATGTATCGTGAGCAACCACTATCGAGAATTCACTTGCTTTTAGTATGCGAGGTTCGACCCACCTACAATACAAGTAGAAGATGTGACATTTGGTACCCACTTCTTTTGGGGCCCTGAAACGTTAGTTTTTGGTATCCATGCACATATATTCATATGAAATAATCTTCTAACTCTGCATTGTCGTGAGATGTGTCCTTGTTGACTACAGTAATGACATGTTGCAAAGGTGTTAGTGCTTGGTGTGCCGTGGTAAGCAAAAGTATGTGAAGTGGTATATCGTGTCTTTCATGGATATTTGTAAAAGAAAGCGTAATTTTATGTAACATGTAATTTACTTGTTTTCTTTAGTAGTGTCTTGTTATGTGTCACCTTGTGTCTAGTATTAGACTGAGTCATAGGTTGGATCACCTGATTTTCCAGCCTAATCTTTAACTTTTTAGAGTTGTCATACACTTCTTGATATTTAGCCGTGAGTGCATATATACTTTGTGCAGTTAGATTTTACTTTTTCTTTTCTACTTCATACAACTCATTGAGTTTTGCATTTTCCTTTGAAATCTTTTCAATATTTTCCAAGGCATCATGCAAACTCAATGTTACTGCAGATGTGTCTTCCGTGTTACTAGTGGATGGTGCATCTCTTATCTCATTTAACAAACAAGACAATTTATCAACTTCAAGCTTATACATCTTTATTTTCTTCTTAGCATGCTTGTATTTATCTAGAACTTTTCTATGATCCTCAAGAAGGTCACTAAATGCATCTAAAAGTTTACCAAAAGTAAAGCCTTCATATAGGGGGTTAGTAGATACCTGATCAAAAGCCATTAAACAAACATTTGTAGTGTCATGAGATTCTTCTTCATCTTCAGAGTCATTGGCTTCTCTTTTACATCTTATGCTTGTATTTGCATATTTTCGTAAAGAAGGTCTTTTGTTTGGGTGTTTAGAATGATTTCTTTTCTTTGCAGTTGGACAGTCCTTCTTTATGTGGCATGTCTTCTTACATCCATATAACATTAGATCTTCATCGTTGTTGTCTTGATAGCTTTTCTTCTTTCAGTTCTCAAACTTTAGGAAATTTTTGAAGTTTCTAACAATTAGTGCATGTTCTCACCATCAGAATCTTTGTCTTCAGTTTCGTCATTGGAGATCTTTTAGTGTCGTGCTTTGAAAGCTACAGTCTTCTCCTTTGGTGTTTATTCTTCAAAGTCCATGAGATCCAGCTCATGTGTCGTCAGTTTTTCCATGAGTGTCTCAATTGGCATCGTTATGAGGTCGTTTTCTTCTATGATCGTCGTTGTTTTTGGGTTCCAGTTTTTTGTGAGTCCTCTGAGCAACTTGCGAATCTTTTCATGATTACTGTAAACTTTTCCAAGAGAAGCAAGAGGATTAATGATATCAAGAAAACGTGTAAACATTTGTGTAATTGTCTCGTTTGGCTTCATTTTGAATGACTCATATTCTTGAGTAAGTCTACTGATCTTTGATTCCTTCACTTGTGAAGTTCCTTCATGAGTTACCTCAAGAACTTTTCAGATCTCGTTTGAAGTAGTGCACTTAAATACTCTATTAAACTCAGTACTCCAGATGGTGCAGTCTTGGTATTTTCATGTATGTACATAGACAATAAATATCACATTAAAAAATAACAACAATACAATATTACATTGAGATTAGACTAACAAAGTTATTGTACAAACAAAAAAGACGTGCAAATTTATACTTGATGTCATTTCAGTTGAGTATAATAAGATTTTATATTCATTTTCTTTATGTGACAAGTGTACAAAATTATACTTGATGTCATTTCAATTTACTACTAAAAAAATAAAATAAAATAACAATGATGGAATTAACACTTCAAAGGATACAAAAAATTTGTAATCAAATAAGACGTGTCAAAAGCCCACTCAAAGAAAAAACATACTTTTGTAAAAATATTATACTTCATTTTACTAAGTACATCCTAATAGCATCTCCAACGATATTGTGGCTTTGAAAAAAAAATGGTTGCCACATAGGAATGATTTCAAAAGTCCTTCTCCAATGCAAATGTGGAATTCATTGTGAGGTTGACATGGCAATTACATGGCAACAAGAATGTGAAGTTGGTTGTCTAGATCTAGACAACCAACTTCACAATGTTTAGATCCTATGTGGCAACCAACACTCCCACCGCCCCTCGTCCTCCTCCTGCCGGCACCGCTCCGGTCCCCTCCACCCCGACTTCCTCGACTGGAGTCGACACCATCTGGCGGTGAGGGTCTGGAGGATCTCTAGGGCGGATCAGGTCGAGGTCGAGCTGCGGCGGCGGGTGACAAATCGAGGTTGAGCTAGATCTGGATCTTGGTCCTCCACTGCATATGGAGTGGCACTGGACGAGTTCAGCTGCAACGGGCCGATGCCGAGGTCGAGGTCTAACTACGACGGCTTCGTGGTCGAGCTGCGGCGACGGGTGACAGAGGCCGAGGTTGAGCGCCGAGCTGCTGCGCCCGAGGCCGAGGTCGATCTGTTGAAGATTTTTTTTTTTTTGAACACTGAAAAAAGAAAAAGAAAAAGAAAAGAAAGATGGATCTGGTCACCTGTGCATTGGAGAAGACAATGGCATTGGAGATACTCTAATAACAAGACATTGTCTTTTGGCTTTGCACTTGCCACCTCAACAAGACATTGTCTTGTGGCTCTTGCCATATAGGAATCACCAGGGCTGGTCCTGAGATTTAGAGGGCCATGTTCAAAAACTGAAAATAAGGACCTATTTTATGTAACCGTTAATTTTTTTCTTTCTGCCGATGTCATATATTAATGACGTAAAGTTTAAAAAAAAATTTTAAGACAAATGACGCATGTATATACGTAAAAATTAATAAGAGAATATCGATTAACTTTCATATATGATAAGAATTGTATTGATCGAACGACTATATAGCCTAAATATTAGAAAAAATACTACTCAAATTTGTAAAATCTACATCTATCTCTCTGGCATCTCCAAAATCATCAATACCTTCTAGCAATTATATGAGTGCAAACATGAAAAAAAATAGAAATAAATCAACAAAATCAAAATATAATATATGCGAACAAAGAATGCAGACCTCAACAGAAACAAAATATCAAACAAAACCAGTATATAATAAGAAAAGTACGTACCATTAAAATAAATAAATCAAACATTAACTAGCTAAAGTAACAAACAACAACAATAGAAGAACCATCACAAAAAAATGTCCTCCTTGCATTTTTAGACGCAAAATCATTGATTGGGTTTTGAATATCAATTTTATCAAGAAATTCATTTTCAATATATAACAAAGCTAATCCATTTAAAAATAATAATCCATAAAAATAATAATCTTAATATATAAGAAACATTACATAAAAAAATTCGTACAAAACTATCCATAAAAAAAAATATAAAGAACGAATGATTGTAGTGAACAAATAAGTCTAAACACAAGTAAATCGAAAATAAAAAATAATGATATCAATAATTAATAATTTTAAAAAGTGTTAATATCTAATAATATTTTATTCTCGTACTAAAACATGATTTTTTAAGTTAATTATTAACCATTTAAAAAAAAAGAGACTTAAGTGCAAACATACCAAGTAATCATATCAATAATCAATTATTAAAATAAAAGTATTAGATTTAGTAACACATTTTATTCTACATAAAAATAATGCTTCTTTAATAATTATTTTTTAAACAAAAATTAACAAAAAAATGAAAGAAAAAAAAAATCTATACAAAATATCTCCTGTGGGATTCGAACTAGTACAAGCTACCTACAGAAAAAACTTATAAACACATACAAACGGTGGAATTTGAATTAGTACCTACGAATAAACCAACAAACAAACTAATATCCTTTAGGCTTTTGATAAGGGCACTGCCAAATTTACTTGGGGCTAGCCCAGGATTGGGACTAGCCCACTAAAGAGCAAGTTTTACTTATACTAGCCCAATCTTTTACTCATACTAGCCCACTACTTCTCCAAACCCTCCCAAACCCTCCCAAACCCTCCCCACCCGACCGGAGCTTTCTCCCCTCCCGCCGGCCGATCTCCGCTGTCCTCCTCCTCCTTGTCGATGGCTCCCAAAGTCTCGAAAGAACCAAGGTATAAATCATCATTCTCCTTGTGCTATTGTATTTGCAAAATTGTTAAATTTTTTTAAGAAATCTTCTTGCATTTTGAAAATTTTGAGTGATTTTCTTTCAAATGAGGGCATACTAGTCCTTGGCGGAGTATATGATGTAGTTTAGACATACAAGTCCTTTCGAACATGATTTTAGGGCGTAAAATGTCGAGACTGCTCGACATTGTCGAGCAGTATCGAGCGGGACTGTAGAATTTCCTACAGTCCCATATAGATTTAGGACTGTAGGAAAATCGACAGTCCTATATATATATATATAGGATTGTCGATTTTCCTACAGTCCTAAATCTATATGGGACTGTAGGGAATTCAACAATCCTAAAAGATTAGGACTGTTGAAAATTCTGCAGTCCTGTATACTTACAGGACTGTAGAAATGGCTACAGTCCTCAATGTAAAATTCAATTATTATGTTAAAATAGAAATTAATTATTGTCTGTATATATTAATTTTTGTCTTATAGTCATGCCCCTGGAAATGACACTGTGGATGAAGATATGAGAAGACGCCCTACTGCGTCGATGCGTAAGGAACGCACAGTTTCGCGTACTATTCAACCAGGCGTCACTATCCGCGAGGCCGAGGCACGCCCTGAAGTGAGGAAACGTCCATTGACGAAGAAGATTGCCCTTCGTTCGAAGAGACGTGCTCCTCCTAGTTCTTCCGGTTCTTCTTACTCCTCCGATGAGGACATGCCAAATGTTCCAAATTGGCCTACTGATGGTTCAGGACCTTCTCAGCCTGCAGATAGTCCTGTCGAGAGTCTTCCACAAACTCTCGGAAACCGGCCTACTGATGGTTCGGGACCTTCTGAGCAGGCAGATAGTCCAGTCGACACTCGTCCAAACGGTTGCTCTATGTTACCGTCGATCGAAAACCATATTGCATACCAAATATGGAACAATCCGGTAAGTACATTACGTTATGATAAATTTATATATAGTTGTAAGTTCAAAGTTTATTTTACATAGAGGTTTAATTTTATCCAATTGTTGACTTTTCAGGAGAGTGGTCGTATGTTGACGGTAATCAACCATGGCAAAAAATGCAATACATGGAGGTATAAATTACTGGGAGATGATGTGAAGTCAAAAATCAGTCCCACTGATCTACAATATTTGGGTAGCTACTCATATACGACGGTGGATAATGCACTGATTTCAGCATTTGTAGAACGGTGGCATCCAGAGACCAACACTTTCCATCTACCCAATGGGGAGTTAACGATTACCCTTGATGACGTCCATCATATATTGGGACTTAGGGTTGATGGTTGTCCCATGCAGAATCATACTTTAGATGATTCGAGCATCGACTATTACGACTATATGGTGGATTATGTATCAGGGTGTTTGGGAGTTGATGCCACTAGTTTTACTAGTCTCCGAGAATTCAAGAAGTCCTACGGACTTCCTCTAAAATATTTGGAGGAGATATTCGCTGAGCCGGCCCCTGAAATTGATAATAGCGAAAATGTGGCCCGCGGATATATCCAGTTCATCTTAGGGGCTGTCGGCATTACCGATAAGTCTGGAACGTCCATAAATGCCAAATATCTCATCAATTTGGACAACATTAAGACGGTGGAGCAAATTTCTTGGGGAAGCGGTATACTGGCATAACTTTACCGCGAGCTTGGTGCGGCATCCCGTGTGGGTTCGAAGACAATTTCCGGATGCCAGACTCTACTCCATGTATAGATATATCTTTCTCAACTTGTTTACATCAATTGAAATTGTGTTGTTTATTTTTGGACTAATATATTTTCGGTAACGTGAAGGCATGGATATACGAGCACTTTCCAACCCTGCAGCGGGCAAAGACGAACCGAGAGTATGACGAGAACCTGCCTAGAATGTGCCGATAGAAGCCAAATAAAGAAGATGCCAAACGTTCTCACACATTGGCCGCTCTACGGCATGCACTCGAAGATATGACGACAGAAGAGGTGAATTTAGACCTAATATTGTACTTAATTGGTATTAATTTACTACGTTATGCTAAATGACGTTATGCTATATTTTATGCGGTACAGATTGTATGGGATCCATACCGTGATTTGCGACAGACTACCCGTCCGTTGCAACCAGTCGCCTTATATCACGGTCTTATCAGTTGTCATGAAATCGAGGAGGCTTATATGCCGGATAGAGTGCTACGTCAGTTTGGCTACGTACAAACTGTCCCAAGGCGAACTTTGCAAATGATAAATCCTCCGTGCGGTACAAAATCGCTAAACTATATACCTGCATATTTCAACTGGGTATCGGACTTCTTCACCGAGTGGCAACGCCACGTCATTAGAGATACCGACCGGCTAGCAGCAGTCAATATGGCGGAGTGCAGCGACGACTACCTCGCCTACTACACCGGTGTCGGACTACCGACCTTGTTCCAACGCGGAGGGGATATTGTGCGTGTACCGTCAGATCTTCCTCCCAAATCGGTCTTGTATACTGCACTGGTCAAGATGGTGAGCCTACTTGTAGACCTTAAGTTTGATATTTGTAACTGTGGCTAACAATTTTTTTATTTTTCATGAATAGGCAAGGAAAGTTAAGAAGTTGGGAAGAAGCCTCGTCAGTTGCCAGGGTTCCAATTATATGACAATCAATGACGAACTCCAAAAAATTGACAACGCTGAAGAATATCCTTTCTTGGATATTAGAGAGCAACGCACGAAGAGGCGCCATGACGTTTGAACAATCATTTTGAGTTGTAAAAGTGTGACTGAATATGACCTTTGAGAATTGTCAAAATTTGAGCTGTAAAAGTTGTAAAAGTTGTAAAAGTTTGATTGAATATGACTTTTGACGATATTAAGGATTTGAGTTGCAAAACTTTAAACTATAATTTTGCCTAGTTGTGACACTTTGAGTTAATTTTGCCATGTTGTGACACTATGAGTTAATTTTGCCTTGTTGTTACAATTTTGATCTGTATACTGTGCATATTGGTCAGTGGGTTAACTGTATATTCAATCCTAGTTTACACTAGGACTGTCCAATATTGACAGTGGGTAAACTTTAGGACTGTCACAATTTTGACAGTCCTAGTTTACACTAGGACTGTCAAAATTGTGACAGTCCTAAAGTTATATGAATGTGCATATTGGACAGTGGGTAAACTTTAGGACTGTCACAATTTTGACAGTCCTAGTGTAAACTAGGACTGTCAAAATTGTGACAGTCCTAAAGTTATATAAATGTGCATATTGACAGTGGGTAAACTTTAGGACTGTCACAATTTTGACAGTCCTAGTTTACACTAGGACTGTCAAAATTGTGACAGTCCTAAAGTTACATAAATGTGCATATTGACAGTGGGTAAACTTTAGGACTGTCACAATTCTCTGTCAGTAACAAAAATAGATGGCTCTTTGTAACCTGTGTAAAGGGATTGTAGTTTCCTTAACGCCCATGTGTAATCATATACTGTCTCACTCTTCATAAAACAAAAAGCGACTGTAAATGTTTTTCCCGTTGACGTAAACCCGACAACATGCAAAAGAGGCATCTTGAACTTGTTGGTCTTATATGTACAATCAATGACCAACACGTCTGTGAAGGACCGAGCCATATGTGTGCAATCAGGATGAGCCCAAAATAATGAAAGGAGTTCATCAGTTTGTGGATGTCTTCTATGGTACTCCACGTAGTGATGCTCCCCAAGCAACTTCAATACTTGTTGCATCGCCATTCTTCCTTTCATACTATTGCATTTCGCTCTGGCCAAACTATTATAGATCGTCCTCATGGTAGACTTGTTCCCATCTTGTTTTTGTCGCACAGCAGAATAAATTTGTTTCGGTGCAACTCCTGAAAGGAACAATTCTTCAACCAACTTTTTCTCATCCTCCTTCAACCGTGCCACGTAGGCATGACTCGTAAGTGTCCCTGGAATATGATGATTGTGTCTTCCATTCTTAACTTCGATTATCCACTTCACATCTTCAACTTTTACAATCAACACCTTCAATGGACAACCATATTTTCTCGTCCCAACATTTTTCTTAGGGATTTCTTTTTCAACAACACCCTTTTTTTATGATGCTCCCTAAACACACCTCCTCTTTCGCATCCAAGCTCCAGATATTTTCGGCCCGGCCGAGATCGGATGGATCTGGCAATGACAATAACTACGTTATGTCGTCTCCCAACTTCTCTGCACCACTCTAATGCTTCTTCATGGTTTGCAAATTCAATATCCGTTGAGAAAATATCATCCACATCAACACCAACAGCATGATGTACCACAATATTTGAACAAGGTTGGTCCTATAACCAATATAAAATAATATAAAAATTAATAACTTCATATAATTATCCAGGACTGTCACTATTTTGACAGTCCTATTTTTATATAGGACTGTCAAAATTATGACAGTCCTACTTTTATGTAGGACTGTCGAATTTATGACAGTCCTATATTTATATAGGACTGTAGAATATTTGACAGTCCTATATTTATATAGGACTGTCTAATTTTTACAGTCCTAACTCGTGACTGTCAAATTAGGGTTGTCGTTTTACGTACCGTACGTGCTTCGGAACAACCAACTTGTTCTTCGGAACGTCCGGAGTGCATATTTAATGAATTGGACGATCCGACTTCGTCATCGAACATTTTTTCATGCATTGTTCCTACATTAATCAAAATAAACTAAATCTTTTTCGGACAATTGCAAAACTTATTCAACGTAGGTTGTCGAAGACATACAGGAAGAATATTCCTTGGAGTATCACCAAAGTAAAATACTCCTCCAACCACAACTAGCTATTTCCAAATTTAGGTTTGGGCTTGGTGGAATGAGGGTTTCTTAAGTCTAGGTGGAATGCCAAAAATAGAAACCCATTTCACTTTTATACTTTGGTGTGGGGTAGCCCCAAGTAACTATGAGAGTGGCAAACTTGTAATTTTGGGAAATGGACTGTCAAAATTTTGACAGTCCTAACATTTTGTAGAACTGTCAAAATTTTGACAGTCCTTACAAGGGTAGGACTGTCAAAATTGCGACAGTCCTTTCTAGTGGTAGGACTGTCAAAATTTTGACAGTCCGGATTATAACAGTGGGCTAGCCCCGAGTAACTTTCATGATGGCAAACTTGTAATTTTTTGTAAATTTCCAATGGACTAGCCCATAGTCAAATGTGCAGTGTCCTTAGAAATGGGACTGTCAAAATTTTGACAGTCCTAACATTTTGTAGGACTGTCAAAATTTTGACAGTCCTTCCAAGTGGTAGGACTGTCAAAATTTTGACAGTCCTGATTATAACAGTGGACTAGTCCCGAGTAACTTTCATAATGGCAAACTTGTAATTTTTTCTAATTTTTCAATGGGCTAGCCCCGAGTAAAATGTGTAGTGCCCTTATAATTTGCCTATCCTTTACTCCACCCACTGAGCAACTGGATGCTATCTAATAAATATTACGTGGATTATTATAATGTTAACTTCTACAGACTTAAATATTTAAGCTGGAAAAAGTAAGAACCCTCTCCATTACAGGGTCAGGTCATGTTCTGTCGCACCAATTGCACTTGTTCAGGGCCGGATAGGGGAATCACACGAGAAAACAATTGGAGGTGCTGTAATCAGGATCCAACCTAACCCTCACGTATACCTAGGCCTATTGGGCATGCAGTATCCGTGTCGGATTCAATTTCCGAAACTAACTGATAATATAACACTTTCTTCCAGCGCCGACTCCGAACTACTACATAAAAAAGCCAACTCATTTTTTTTTTCTCCCTTCTCTTCCTTTCGACCACCACCATCAACCTCTCAAAAGATAGTTAGGGCTTTCCTTCCTCTTCCTCCTCAATCGCCATGGCCGCCGATCCAAACCCTAACCCTAGCTACTCCGACCAGCCCGCGCAGAAGCCCCTCCTCCCGAAGGACCCCAAGAAGAAGAAGGAGGAGAAGAAGGAGGAGGATCTGGTGACCAATCCATTCCTTTAAAAATCTCGCCTTTCTTCCTCTTCTCAATGTACACATTCTGACCTTTGGTCTTTGATTTCATCGTTGCAGTCCGATGAAGACTTGGCGCTCAAGCAGCAGCTGGAGCTCTACGTCGAGCGCGCGCAGGACTCCGATCCCGGCGTCCAGAAGCTCGCCCTTGAAAGCATGAGGTAGTAAAGAAGAAACTTCTTGTTATGGTTTCGTGGGTTGGTTTGTTTGTTTGTTTGTTTGTTTGTTTGTTTGTTTGTTTGTTTCGTGACGTCGATTTATTCGTTAGGCAGGAGATTCGGACCTCGACGAGCTCGATGACGTCCGTTCCGAAGCCGCTGAAGTTCCTCCGTCCGCATTACGGGGCCCTGAAGGCCTACTTCGAGACGATGGCAGAGTCGGATTTGAAGGTACTTGGATTGCCTGGATTTGACATGATAATGTTTGTTAATTTGGGTAGTGTCTGATTGCTAGTGTTGGTAATTTGACCTGCAGATATATTTGGCGGATATACTTTCAGTACTGGCTTTGACCATGTCCGCGGAAGGGGAAAAGGTATGTAAAGTTGCTATTTTTAGAATGTTGGTGCAATGTCGGTGTTGTGTCTGCGTTGCCATGTCCGTTTTGTGTCTTATTCATGACGGTGGGACTTAAGCTACTGGTTTCCAAGTTTACTTAACCATCCTAGAATCCCAGCACATAAATTTGTGTAGATAGTTGGTGATAGATAGATGATCAACGGAGAATTATAGTGGAAATGTAGATGTGATGGATTATTTTGAGAAACTTTCACCAAGATGCTATCGTCTATGTGGTCTTATATTGACACATAAATTAGAACTTTCTTTGACTTTATGTGGGACTCATATCATACCTAAACTGAATTGGTGATAAAAATTGATAATAAGACGACAATGGTTTCTTGTTTTTATTTCTTCGTCTATGTTTTTTGTTTTTTATACTTTTGGTGAAACTTGGTGGCTTGGTTGCTTGAGCTTATATTGGAAGTCATTCCAAATAGCTTTCTAGACTTTATGCAAGGCCTACGAGTTACCTCTTGCTCGTAGCTATCCGGGAAAGGAACTTTGCACCCGCATAAACATTGGCCATTAATATTGCCAATTTGTTGTGGAGCTTTCTCTTGCTCCACGCTCTAGTTTTATGATGGGAGAAATTGTGGTGATGATTAATGATGAACCCTAATATATTTGTACTTTGTACTTGCACATAATAATAATAATAATAATAATAATAATTTGGGTTGGCTGTTTGAAACCTTTTCTTCTATAGTTCCATTTAGCTTTGTTAAGGGCTATGTCCTATGCATAGTTTGCAGTATCGGCCGATACCGATCCGATACGACTGATATCGATACAATTTAGTATGTCCAGATCTGATACTGATCAATGCCCGATGTTGACCGATACCGACATTGGGGGTCTCTTTTACGTTAAATTCGACAAAGAAAATTGAACGAAAAAGACCAATTAGGAAAGATGCAAAAGCATAGTAAGGTAAAAGCATGTAAAAGAAGAAAACTTATTTATCGCATGTAAACCAATCGACAAGAGTAACTACTATTTCATTCAATTTCAAAACTAGTAAGAAACAACACAGAAAATACTTAAAATTATGCCTAAATGTACAAAATATATGATCTAAAATGTTAACAATTTATTAATAATTATTTGCTTTCCGATACTAAGAAATTCGATACTCCGATCGGAAACCGCCGATACTGTCGATATCGCCAATCCCGATACTCATATGGTTGGTCCGATATTGATTCCGATACCGATACTGTGAACCTTGTTCCTATGTAACATATAAAAACTATATCCTATTGTTTACAATCACACTCCAAGTACATTTAGGCCTTGCTCTCTCAATGTAGTAGATATTGGTCGGTATGTCCACGTCGTTTTGTCGGGCTACATGTCGGTTAACGGCACATATCGGACCAAAATATTCTTTATGGCATTTTGTAAGAATTGGTTGGTATTTTGACATTTTTCAAGATGTCGGCTGATACCGTCATTTAGAGAAGTTAGTCGACATAGGAAGATTCAATTTTTTAATGATTTTGAGTTGGGTTTGTTTTTTCAAAACAACTTAAAGTTGTAATCAATAACTAATCCCCAAAAGCCTAACCCTATATTGTCTTTTCTCTCAATCTGTTGTTCTTGCTGCCTCTCTCTCTCTCTCTCTCTCTCTCTCTCCTCCCTTAATTTTTTGGGGCTGTCGCCTCTCTCTGCTCTCTTGATTTGCTTTTGTTGTTCGAACAAACCGACAATGGTCCACTCTGGCCATTTCTAGCTCCACTAGGTATACATATATTAGAATTACTTTTCAATTATTTGAGATTTGTATTAGAAGATTGATATAGGACATTTAGATTAATAGCATATAAATATTAAATATTTGTTGATATTTGACATTTTAAGATGTCTTCGAGACCTCACAGTATAAAACCAATCCAACATCTGAGATCCAACACTATAAAAACAATCCAACAAGAATCCGACATGAGACATCAACAACCTAGCATCCTCCCAACAATGCATCTATAAGTCTATGTTGCTCACCCAAACTACTCGAGGCTATCAACATATCCTTGATATTTATTGATTATCCATTCTCATCCATTTTCGTTTTTCTCATTTAAGTTACACTCATTTTTCTAGATATGTTGTTTAAATGCCCAACATTTGATCCATAAAGCATGCTTGATCGTATAGTTGTCTTGCATAATTTTCCAAAAAAAATAAAGGATATGTTGTGATAACAATTCACTCTAGTAGCTCCATGCCAACATTCTATATTAATGTTATTAACAACATCCTTTTGACTTCAATAAATTTGATCATAAAGTACCAAAATTATCGTTCCTAGGCCTGTTTTGTTCATCAATATGGACTCCTTCATTTGTTTTTGGCTAAGTTGAAGTTTTGTTTCATATATTTGTTTTTGTTGTGCTAACTTTAAATTTAGAACTTTTAGATTCCAAAGTTTTGTTATTAACATCCTTTTGACTTCAATAAATTTGATCATAAAGTACCAAAATTACCGTTTCTAGGTGCCTTTTGTTCATCAATATGTACTCCTTTGTTTGTTTTTGGCTATTGGTTGAAGTTACCTTTCAAATACTTATTTTTGTTGTGCTAACTTTAAAATGTAGAACTTTTAGATTCCAAAGTTTTTATCCACAATTGTATTTTTGTAACTCTTTAGTTTACTCATTAACTAGCATTATAACGCTATCATGGAACCTCATTCCAAATATGTCCAGTGATTTCATTCATAACTTGTACAAAGAGGTGACAATTTAATGCTAACTCTTGCTGGAAACCTACAATGACATGGAATGGTGCAGTTTCTCCTTCCAATTGTTTCATGGTAGTCGTAGCTTCATTATGTATGCCCTTTATATCTGAATATAGCTAATGCAAACTAGTTTTTTCCTTTCAAATCCCCAATATTATCTCCCAAATACTCTGCTGTAAGCATTTTCTAAGTCTTAGTTCGGTGTTGGTGCTACTTTTCAAGAAACAAAAGCAACTTTTGAAGTAGCCTCACTTTTAGAAGGTGTCCACAAAATGAACTAGCTTAACAAAGAAAATAAGCAGAAGCAGCCCAAGTAACCTGTACCAGATCCAGCCTAAGTTAAGAAAAATCATACATAGATCACTACTTTCTAAATATTTCATTAATCTTCTAGTTAATAAATGAAACAATACTAGATCTCTCTAACGTAAAAGTAATTTTATTTTTTGAAACTCTAGCTTCTTTTCTTTTCTTTATTGTTAGAGAGGACAAGGCCCTTAACAGAGCCGAATGGAAGAGGATTCAAACAGCTAACCCCAAAAATTTGGGATAAAATTTGGGATTTTTGTTTATTTACCATCTCAAGAGTTTAAAGAGTTCTGTCGTATGACTTGTAAACTTGATTTCTTGACAATTAGTACAACTTTGTATATCTGTTTGTTTCCGTAATTCGTATTTTGGTACCATAGTACTACTTGTCCATTCATCAAGCATTCTCTTAGTCCTTAGCGTTTGGTTGAGCAAATTAATTGGCCACATCGTTGAGCAAATTAATTGGCCACATCGACCTTTCTCTTCTAAGCATTTATAAATATTAATAGGAATATCAAGTACTTCAACTTCCCCGTTTTCATTTTCTTTAAAGTTTCCTTTACTCTAGATTTTTAACTTCACGACAATAGCAATATGACAGAACCCCTAAGAAGCATTGACACCCAAAAATTGTGCCGTCTCCATGTTAGACTCATTCAACATGACACTCCAAAATACACTAGGACACTCCAAATTTGGTGTTGTATACGTGTCACCATGTTTGTATCATGTCATGGCATATTCATGTCCTGTGCAACGTAGCATATACCAAACTAGCTTATCTATTTCTTGATTAATTTTTCTAGTTTCTTCCTGTCGCCGGGAAAACGCTCATGTTGCCAGGGAAACGCTCATGTCCTTTTTTTAAATTATGGTCATATTATGGGAAGCGCTAATCTCGCCGGGAAAACACGCTCCCGTCGCTGGAGAAACGAGCTTCTGTCATCGGGGAAACGAGCTCCCAACGAGCTTCCAAGTAAGAACAGTCGAATCGAGGTTCTTACTGAGATTCGTTGACCTCCTAGGAGTTTCTGGCTTCTCAGAGGCGTAGCTGGTGTATTCGGCGGCTATATGTCTACGAAGCACATGGGAGAAGGCTCCATTGTTATTCATATTATACAAAGCTTCTGGAGAAGGCTTGGCTGCATGAGCCGCATTTTGTTCCCTATGTCTGCTTAATGTGAACATTACCATCTTCTTTCCTGTTCATATTATCTTAAGAAAAATGCATCTTTTGTTACTCTGAAACGTTCCAGTAATGTCACTAGTCACAAGCAAGGTTTTAGATTTGTTGCGGTCTATTGATTTGTTTCCGTGTTTTTTAAATTTCTGAAAATGAGCATAAGAAAGCTACATGATCTAGCAACAAAAGATAAACCTGAGGAAAGGCAGGCCAAATATGTTGCGGTAAAAGGAAAAGACGATATTGGTTATATAAAAAGAAGACAATGTTACTCATCTCAAAATAAAAAATAAAACAAAGACAATATTGCTAACAGGTTTCACAAATAATTCTCTTTCTAATTTGTGTCACTAATAACTAACTTGATACTTGATACATATTACTGCAATCTCACCCCCCCCCCCCCCCCCCCCCCCCCCCCATTGTAGCATAAATAATATTGGCGAATATCTTGTTATATATAGAACTTTTTTATTTATTAGATATCACATGGTCATGTAGCTAAAAGATATCTCACTAATGATCATATATTGCTAATTTGTGTCACTAATGACTACCCTACCCTGATATTACTGCAATATAATATTAGTTTTTCATTTAGCATGAACAATGTCTACGAATAACTTGTTATTTATAGAACCTTTTTATTTGATTTTGGTCATGTAGCTGCCATGTTTAATCATCCTACGACTTCTATGAATGTATGTTTTTATTTTCCTTTCCTCCATAAGGAGCTCATTGTTCATTAGGGTCGATTCAGTTATGTACCTTCTACTGTCTCTTTCAGGATGTGGAGTAAAACAAAGAAGTCAGTTACTCTGTTTGAATTATATCCATATTTGGACAACGGTGTCCTGTTTACACCCCTGTACCATCCATGTTGAACTTGTATATTTCTTCCTTGCATTATATTCACCCCAAATATAATAGTTTCCTGTACATCTTTTCAGGAAAGTTTGAAGTATAGGTTGTTTGGTTCTGAGGGCGATATTGGTTCCTGGGGTCATGAATATGTACGGTAAGTTAACGGTTAACCCAACATAGCATGTGTTTGGTCACATATATTTAGTATCAGTTTTATAGTTAATGGATATTTATTTGTAAGAAATATGTTACGATCCAGATGAAGTTATGGTTTGTGGTTTAATTGTTTTATGCAACTCCGTCTCATCCTTGTTTCTCTGTGATAATATTCATATGATTGTAGCTCTTATCATGTTTTTCTTTTAGAGCTGCTTACAAGATATGTCCATCTGGAGACCTATGTTGTTACAGGCGACGCCTAAACGGCCTAGGCGTCCAGGTTGAGGAGAGGGCGCCTCGACCTGGGAAAATATTTTTCGTGTCTGGAAATGGGCGCCTAGGCGGACGCCTAGGGTCGACCAGGGGAAGACCTGGACGGACGCCTAGCCTATTGCTGCTGCTACTACTGCTCCAAAAAAGAAAAGAAAAACTGTTGTTGCTTAAACTGCTGGTATTGCTACTTCTGCTGCTTAAGCAGCTGCTGGTACTGCTGCTGCTTAAGCTGCTAGTGCTAGTGCTACTCTACTGCTTTTTTTTCTTGACTGTGACTTGGGCGGGCGTCTAGGCGAGGCGGGTAGGCTGTCGCCTCGCCTAACGCCCAGTACAACATAGCTGGAGACTAGCTCACATGTTCTGATCCAGTAAGTGACACAAGTAAACCTTAAGGGAACGTTTGGTACACAAATAATTTTTTTTTTATTCCCGGACAAATTTAGGGTGGGAAATGTATTCTCTTGTTTGTTTAGGTTATAAAAATTTATTTCTGGAAATTGTGAATATCCATGTAAATAATTTACCCATAAAACATGAAAATTCTATCCCTCAAGAATGGGTGGGTATATTTTTTTTGCCCGGGCAAATTGTTTTTTGTTTTTTCCTCATGCTCTTTAATTTTTCTTTTTCTTGCTTATTTTGTTTTTTATCCTTTTTCATTTTTTCATTTTTTTTATTTTTAATGTTTTTTATTTTTTTTGCATTTTTTTAAGAATTTTTTTTTATTTTTTAAATATTTTTTTTATTTTTTTGGGTTTAATCTCAGTTTTTTAATCTTTTTATTTTTTATCCTTTTTATTTTTTCGTAAATATTTATATAGTCGCTAAACATGGGAATATAACTTTCCAGGGTATTTAATTACCGAGAATTTGATTCACGGAAATATAGAATTTTCGTCTATATAGTATTCCGTGTACCAAACGTCCTCTAAGAGTTTTAAAAGGTTCAAAGTATCGGTATCGGACAATCCTATGAGTATCGGGATCGGCGATATTGGTAGTTTCGGCGGTTTCTGATCTGAGTATCGGATTTTTTGGTATCGGAAAGCAAATAACTATTAGTAAATTATTAACATTTAAAAAAATATATTTTATACATTTATGCATAATTTTAAGTATTTTTATTGTTGTTTCTTAGTATTTTTGAAATTAAATGAAATAGTAATCACCCTTGTCGATTGATTTATATGCGATAGATAATTTTTCCTCTTTTATATGCTTTTACAATCTTACTATGCTTTTACACCCTTACAAATTTGTTTTTTTCATTCAATTTTCTTTGTCGAATTGATCGAAAAAGAGATCTCTAATGTCGGTATCGGTCAGTATTGGATCGGGACATGCCAAACTGTATCGGATTGGTATCGGCTGACACTTCAGACTATGGTTTTAAGCTTAATTCTGCTGCAGCTATGTTAAAGAACACGGGGTGCACAAAATTGTAAATCCTCAGTTAAGCATAACTATATATTTGTTCTAGCTCACATAATGGTTTTTGTATAATCAATCATTGACTCTGTGATTTCCTCTCAGAGCAATTATTGGTAGGCATGTTTGTACCGACTTGGTAGTTCATAGGCTATATAATTGGATACCTAATATATATACTAAGGGACTTCGTCTCCTGTATCAGACAGGGCCTCTTAGCTTATCATGATACTGGGTCCTACTATTTGAGGCTAAAAAGGGCCAGTTGGAGGACAGTGGTTGATGTTATGGATTTAATGTGCTTCCTGGTTTATGTTTCCATTGCTAAAAGCTTGTTAGTGTTCTACAACAACAATGCCTTTTTACTTAATTTTTGGATTGACTGTTTAAATCCTTTTCTTCTATTAAGTTCTGTTAAAGGCCAAAGCAATCAATTGCCCTTTTGAGAATATGGACGTTAATGACGAAGTTGATTTTGAAAGTAGTTATCTTTCAGGCATTTTCTGTTGATAATTATATCCTCGTCTCTGCCTTAGTCGCATCGACGTCCCAGTCTACTGCTTTTTCCTGGCAGATTGACAACTAAGGCTTGTAAATTTTACGATTCTGTTTGGATGCACTACATTACTAAAATATTTTTAAGTGAAGTGAAATAGTCAGTATTCGGAAGATGAGTTTGAAGTAAAACTTTCCTATATAATACTCACTTTTATACAGAAGTAATTTAAAGTTTATTTTGTTTCAGTCTTTAAGCTCCCCTCCACTTAAAATTCACCAAGATTATACTATATATTTGGCTGTCCAAACGAGGGCAAGTAAAAAATGGTTGTATATCTGACAGACTTGTACAACATGTGCTATGATCAAATACTTGAGTAAAATTTTGAAGTAACTTTACTACAAGCATCAGAAAAACTGAATTTTGAATATTCTTAAGTAATGCGAAAATCTTCAATTTTTGAAAAATGAATTTGGATTAAGATATCATGCAGAATAAATACTAAAGGAAAGGTATTTACCATCGTATTTTTAGATTTTATTTCATGTTTTTAGGCCCCCTTTCACTTGAATCCAGTAAAATTAGAGTCGTCCAAACCAGAGCAAGTAAAATTAGCTGTATATGAGCACATTATCCAACATATGCAACATTGACATATCAAGTAAATTTTCCCGAGTAATTTACGTCAAACACCCAAACAAGACCTAAGAAGTGAAAACATGAACAAGAAGTACGAGTTTTTGAACAACTGTACTGACGAGTTAGGAATGCTGATCCTGCACAATTTGTGGTGTTATCCATGTGGACACATAAGATAGACACAAGTCAAACTACACTAGGCCCCACAAAATGTATGCCATGTCACTGTCCATATCATGTGGTGTCATACTTTTACCTGTGTAACATAGAAAAGGAGCTAAACATCCTGGTTGTCCTTGACCAGTTGACCTGCACTCATATCATGTCCATTTATAATATGTTCTTGCTATTTCTTTATTTGCACAGACTAACTTAGTAGCCCATAGCAAGGCAGATGAGCAATGACAATGCTTTTGTAACTTTTAGTAGGGGGCTGTTTGGTTGCTCCAAAGTGGATTGTGGAAGTGGATTTGGACCTGTAAGAGATGTTAAGTGTATATAATTCATTCATGCACTTTCTTACCCCTTTGTAATTCCGAAATTTGTTTGGTTAGCTATGAAAGTGGGAAAGTGGAAAGTGAGAGAGCACATGACAATAATAAACATAAATACTAATTAAATTATTTAACATAATTGTTCATAATAATTAGTATTAGTGAAGTTATTTTATTAACTAATTGTTAGTGTAAAGTTGAATAATGAAATGATTATTATTGAAGAGAGGATTACATATGTAGAATTAGAATGATGGGATATTCACATTGATGAAAAAAGACTACATACATATATGAGAGGCTGACCCCTCTCTATTATTCTATCCGATGTGGGACTAAAGCTCACTACCTAATATAACGCTTAACACCCTCCCTCAAGCTGGAGCATATATCAATCATGCCCAGCTTGTTACATAAAAATTGTACCCGAGGACCCAAAAGAGATTTCGTGAAGATATCGACTATCTGATCACCGGTCCTCACGTGATGGAACTTTATCATTCCCTTTTTATACTCATCACGGACGAAATGTGCATAAATTTAAATGTGCTTCGTCCTTTCATGAAATACAGGATTGGTAACAATATGCATAGCAGATTGGTTATTACACCACATATCTGCTGTTTTAGATCCTGCTTCTTCTCCCAGCTCTTGTAGAAGATGCTGCATATATAATACATCTGCCATGCCATAAACAATGGCTCGATATTCTGCTTCGGAACTTTATCATGCGATCAGACTCTGCTTCTTACTCTTCCATGATACCAAGTTTCTGCTAATAAATATCGAATAACCAAACGTAGATCGTCTATCTGTCAGGCTTGCACCCAGTCAGCATCGGTAAAGCACTCAACATTTGTATGTCCCTGGTTCTCCATGCGAATTTTTTTTCGGGATTCTGGACTAAATAGCGCAGAATTCTGAGAACTGTTTGCCAATGTGGAACTCGTAAAGAAGACAAATCTACTCGCGATACTGACGGCAAAGAAAATATCTTGACGAGTCATAACCGCCAAGTAGAGTTTTTTAACTATACGACGATATTGATCCGGATTCGTCATTAGTATTCCCTCGTCGGGGAGTAACTTTTCTCCTGGGTCCATCGACAACATTGCTCCCTTGGCTTGCATCATTCTTGCATCATGTAGTATGTCTAGCATATACTTCCTCTGCGATATGACAATGTGCTTATTTTTCCGTATGACTTCAACACCCAAGAAGTAGTTTAATGATTCCATATCCTTGGTCTGAAACTGTTCTCCCAGAAACTTCTTCAGTCCTGCAATATCCTGACTATCGTCTCCTGTGATTACAATGTCATCAACATAAACACCAAGGAGTATCCTTCCCGCCGATGTCAGTCTGTAAAATACTGAATGATCCTTCTTTGATTGACACATGCCAAATTGAGTGACCACATCTGTAAACCGACCAAACCATGCACGAAATGATTGTTTGAGACCATAGAGGGCCTTCCTCAGATGACACACTTTATCCTCCCTTGCAATGAAACAGGGAGGTTGCACCACATATACCTCTTCATCAAGGTTCCCGTGGAGGAAGGCATTCTTGATATCCAGCTGGAGTAGCGGCCGGTCATAGCGAACAGCTAAGGCCAAGAGTACGCGCACCATCCTGGCAACTGGGGAGAATGTCTCAAAATAATTCTTACCATAAGTCTGGGAATATCCTTTAGCCACCAGACGTGCCTTTAGTCAATCAAGAGTGCCATCTGGTTTCACTTTGATCGTGAACACCCATTTGCAACCGACAACATATTTACTAGGCGACAAATTTACCAAGTCCCAAGTATGATTTTTCGAAAGCGTTTTCATCTCCTCTTCCATAGCTGCACGTCAACCGGGATGTTTGAGACCCTCCTCGGCAGAATTGGGAATCTGAATCTCATCAATAGTAGCTATTAAGGACTGAGTGTGGCTCGCAAGCCCTTTGTAGTTTTCAACATACAAGGAATGATCTCGACAGGCACGACGAGGTCGAGCTGGTGGAACCGACGGAGCTGAAGGCGGAGACGAATCAGTCGAGCCAGAGGAGGAGGATGACTCTGTGAACATGGGCATTATCTGCGACGATCGATCGGGCGACGGTGGTGTTGACTGAATCGGTGTCTGTGGACCGTCGGACTGGAGTACTGGTTCGATATGGGAGGGCAGCCTAAGAGAGAGTTGTTGTGCTTGAACCGGGAACAACAAGAAGTCATCTTCTGGGTAAACTTGGGACACTGATCTGGAGTTTGTGGAAGTGGAGGAAACTTGGTTTCAACAAAGGTATCATCTCGAGAGAAAAAATACCTCTTCAAGACTGGGGAAAAATATCGATACCCTTTCTGATCCTTAGGATACCCAAGAAAAATACATTGGATAGCCTTTGGATCTAATTTAGAAATAGTTGGTCGGGTATCCCTAACATAACACAAGCAACCAAAGATTCAGAGAGGTAGAGAAAACGACTCTCGTTTGGGATATAACCGAGAGAATGGAGTATCACCATTGAGGACAGACGACGACATACGATTAATAAGATAGCAAGCCGTAAGAACGACATCCGGCCAAAATCTTTTTGGAGTACGTGCTTGTAACATAAGAGAACGCGTTGTTTCTAAGAGATGACGTTTTTTGCGTTCAGCCACACCATTCTGTTGTAGTGTGTAAGGACATGAGATTTGGTGGATGATGCCATTTCGAGACAGATGTGAAACAAACTCACGAGACATATACTCACGACTATTGTCACTTCGAACGCATTTAATCGGAACACCAAATTGTGTTCTGATTTTCGCATAAAAATTGTACCAAATGTTAAATAATTCGGAGCAAATTTTCATGAGATAAACGAAAATGACACGTGAGTAGTCATCAACAAAGGTAACAAAGTACTTGAATCCCATCACAGATTCAACCGGACAAGGTTCCCATATATCAGAATGCACCAACTCGAAGGGAGCGGAAGCAATTTTATTCTGACTAATCGGATAGGAAATTCGGTGATGCTTAGCCAAGCCACATAACTCACAATGAAAAGAAACATCTAAAGATGGGTACATTTTCTGGAGTGCTTGGACAGATGGATGTCCTAACCGGCAGTATAACTCAAAAGGATCAAGTTTCATACCAGCATAGGCAACAGAGAAAGTTTCGTCAAACAGGTACAAGCCTCCAGCCACATGCCCCATACCGATAGTCCTTCCAGTCTTTAGGTCCTGAAAAATACAATCATCAGGAAAGAATATTACCAAGCAGTGCATATCACGAGTAATTCGACTAATTGAGAGTAAGCTGAATGGGTTTTCAGGGGTATGTAATACAGAATGTAGTGATAATCCCGAAGAAAGACGGGCAAATCATTTTCCACGGACTGTCAGCGTACCACCATTGGCACATGTAATATTAGACATACGACCAACCGGTACATATTTTCGTATCATACCTGCGTCGCCTGTCAAGTGAGTAGACGCACCAGAATCAATGACTCATTGCTTTGACTGTATCACACATGTCGCTGAGTACCCTGTTGTGGACCCAGAAGGAGGCTTCATCTCGACGTTGAGCTTGAAACTCAACAAAGTCTGCATATGCTTCATTAGTCATTTGTACTGATCGGCCGTCAAGATCAGGAGTATCTGAGGTAACATTGGCGGTAGGAGCTTTAGTACACTACCACTGGAAATGATCATGTAAACCACAGTTGAAGCAGGTGCGCGGTTGACCTCCATCACGACCGCCAATGCCTCGTCCACCATCACGACCAAAATTGCGGCCACCACGTCGTCCACCACGACCACCGCGAAATCCAGTACGAGCGGCACCAAGAGCAGATCGGTCAGTAGGAGCATCACTTTGAGAGGTCTCGACGACCTTTGCTGTCCGTAGAACACAAAAATGTGCTTCCATTAGAGATGGAACCTCGGCTCCGGCAATGATCTGAGAGCGAGCTGAGTCTGCATCAGGACGGAGAGAGGCAAGATATGCCATCACATGAAGCTGCTCACGTTGAGCCCTCACTTCATTGATATCCGTCATCAGAGGTAATACACGGTCAACTTCATCGACCATAGCCTTAAAAGTCCGGAAGTGGTCTTTATGAGACTTGTCGTCCTATTATGCCCGGTAGACGCCGACGACCGAGTCATAGATACGAGACAAGTCGTGTTTTCCATCTAACGCCGTCAATAGGACCTCTCATAACTCCTTTACCGTGTCCATGTTCTGAACCATGTCCTCCACCGATGGTTCCATTGAGTTCATCAACTGTGTAAACAGTCGACTATTATCCGTCTTCTACTGCTCAAATGTGGGATCAGTCGTCTATAGAGGGTTGTCAGTTGGATGCTTGGACAACTGCATTCTCCGAAGTGTTTTCTCAACCTTCTTCCGCCATGTTGAGTAGCCATCTGGTTCGTCCAACCGCCGATCGACGAGTCGAATCGAAGAAATCGTCGTGCCAGTGCCCGTTGGTCCCGCCAATGCATTCCCGACACCGGTAGTAGTAGCACTGCTAGTCGCATCAGTGTTAGTCATCCTGCTCTTTGATTCGACCATCGTTGGATCTACCCAACCCTAATAAGCACATCAACTTTACCGATGTGCTATCAACGTGGCCAAAACTGGCACGTGCATGGAAAGTAGAGATTGTACGGGGATCACACAAGCCAGGACACAGAAGTAATCCAGGTCACTCCCTGTGTAGATCATGATGTGGATATCGTGATAGGACGAAAACAAAGATCTACGTAAACAAGCCACTTGTCTACTCTTTGTTAACTCCTGAAGTCGTAATCTAGGAACAGAGGTTGTGCAAACAAATCATTGGCTACCCTCTGCCTTCGATATACGCTCCTAAAGTCGTAATTTAGGAATAGAGGTTGTGCAAACAAATTAGTATCTACCCTCTGGCTTCGATATACGACTTTTTTTTGGATTAGGATTTAGACAGGAAGAAGGGACGACGACTGCATGTTAGGGTTTTGGGCTGGAGGCAGAGGGGGGGTGGCCTGGAGGGGGGACGGGGAGGCCTGGACAGGGGGGCAGCAGCAGGTCGGAGGCGGGGCAGGCGGGGTTGGGTAGCAGGTCGGAGGCGGTGCAGGGGGGCAGGTCGGAGGCGGAGACGCGGGGGGGGGGGGGGTGCAGCAGGGTGGCAAGGGAGGCGGGCGGGGCCGTGGGGTGGTGGCGGCCAGAGGCGGGGAAGCAGCGGGCCATGGGGGGCGTGGGGGGGGCAGCGGGTGAGGAGGCAGGGGCGGCGGCGAGACAGCAGGGGCTGGCAACGGGGTGACGGGGCAGCGGAGCAGCGGGTGGGGAGGAGAGGAGGCGGGTTAGGTTTTTTTTTTGGGGGGGGAGAGGGAGGGGTGGATGGTTATGGCTCTGATATCATGTAGAATTAGAATGATGAGATATTCACATTGATGAAAAAAGACTACATATATATATAGGAGAGGCTGACCCCTCTCTATTATTCTATCCGATGTGGGTTTAAAGCTCACTACCTAATATAACGCTTAACAACATATATATAGGAGAGGCTAACCCCTCTCACTATTGTTCTATCTGATGTGGGACTAAAGCCCAATAGTACTAACACTTAACACCCTCCCTTAAGTTGGAACATAGATGTCAATCATGCCCAGCTTGTTACACAGAAATTAAACCCTAGGATCCAAAAGAGACTTCGTGAAGATATCGGCTATCTGATCACCAGTCCTCACGTGGTGAAACTTTATTCTCTTTTTATACTCATTACGGACAAAGTGGATGTCGATTTCAATGTGCTTTGTCCTTTCATGAAATACATGATTGGTAGCAATATGGATAGCATATTGGTTACCACGCTACATATATGCTTCAGATCCTACTTTTTCTTCCAGCTCTTGTAGAAGATGTTGCATATATAACACCTCTGCTGTACCATGAGCAATGACTCGATATTCTTCTTCCGAACTTGAACGTGCTATCACACTCTGCTTCTTGCTCTTCTATGATATCAAGTTTCTGCCAATAAATATCGAGTAGCCAGATGTGGACGGTCTATCCGTCAGGCTTGCACCCCAGTCAACAACGGTAAAACACTCAACACGAGTATGTCCATGATTCTCCATCCGAATTCCTTTTTTCGGATTCTGGACTAGATAGCGCAGAATTCTGAGAACTGCGTGTCAATGTGGAACTCGTGGAGAAGGCATAAATCTACTTGCGATACTTACGACGAAGGAAATGTTCGGACGAGTCATGACTGTCAAGTAGTTGAGTTTTTCAACCACTCGACGATACTGATCCGGATTGGTCATCAGGACCCCCTCGTCGGGGAGTAACTTTGCCCCTGGATCCATGGGCGAGGTTGCTCCCTTGGCTTGCATCATTCCTGCATCATTTAGTATGTCCAGCACGTACTTCATCTGAGGTATTACAATGTCCCGCATTCCCCGTGTGACTTCAATGTCCAAGAAGTAGTTCAACGATCACATATCCTTGGTCTGAAATTGTTTTCCCAGAAACTTCTTTAGTCCTGCAATATCCTGACTGTCGTCTTCCGTGATCACAATATCGTCAACATAGACACCAAGCAGTATCCTTCCAGCTGATGTCTGTCGGTAAATACCGAATGATCCTTCTTTGATTGACACATGTCAAACTGAGTAACAACATATATAAATCGACCAAACTACGCACGAGGTGATTGTTTGAGACCGGAGAGGGCCTTCCGCAGATGACACACTTTACCCTCCCTTGCAACGAACCCGAGAGGTTGTACCACATACACTTCTTCAATATCCCCGTGGAGAAATGCATTCTTGATATCCAACTAAAGCAATGGTCAGTCATAGCGAACAACTAAGGCCAAGAGTACGCGCACATGTGTCATCCTGGCAACTTGAGAGAATGTCTCGAAATAATTCTCACCATAAGTTTGAGAATATCCTTTAGCCACCAGATAAGCCTTTAGGCGATCAAGAGTGTCATCTGGTTTCACCTTGATCGTGAACACTCATTTGCAACCTATTGTCTGCTTATCAGTAGGCAAATCTACCAAGTCCCAAGTATGGTTCTCCCGAAGCGCTTTCATCTCCTCTTCCATAGCAGCATGCCAACCAAGATGTTTGAGACCCTCCTCGACAGTATTGGGAATCTGAATCCCATCAATAGTAGCTACCAAGGACTGAGTGTGGCTCGTGAGCCTTTTGTAGTTGTCAACATATATGGGATGGTCACGACATGCACGACGAGGTCTAGCTGGTGGAACAGGCGGAGGCGAATCAGTTGAGCTAGAGGAGGATGATGGCTGCGACCTTGGGCACTATCTACGATGTTAGTTCGGGTGACGTCGGTACTGACTGAAACTGTGTTTGCGGACCGTCGGACCAGGATACATGCTCGGTAGGGGAGGGCACCCTTACGCGGGGGTGGGGGGTGGGGGGGGAGTTCTGTTGTGTTTGAACAGAAAACAACCAGAAATTCTTTTCTGGGTAAACTTGGGGAACTGAATCTATAGTTTGTGAAAGTAGAGGAAACTCGATTTCAATGAAGGTAACATCCTGAGAGAAAATACTTCTTCAAGGTAGGGAAAAAATACCGATACCCTTTCTGATCTTTAGGATACCCAAGAAAAACACGTTGGATTGCCTTAGGATCTAATTTAGAAAGGGTCGGTCCGGTATCCCGAACATAGCACAAACAACCAAAAATTTTGAGAGGTAGAGGAAATGGCTCTCGTTCGGGATATAACCGAGAAAAGCGAGTAACACCATTGAAAAACACGACGATGACATGCGATTAATAAGATTGTAAGCTGTAAGTACCGCATCCGACCAAAATCTTTTGGGAATACGTGCTTGAAACATAAGAGCACGCGTTGTTTCCAAGAGATGACGATTCTTGCGTTCGGCCAGATCATTCTGTTGTGATGTGTAAGGACAGGAAGTTTGGTGGATGATGTCCTTGCGGGACAGATGAGTATTGAACTCACGAGATAGATACTTACGACCATTGTCACTTCGAAAGCATTTAATCAAAACACCAAATTGTGTTTTGATTTCTGCATAAAAATTGCACCAAATTTCAAATAATTAGGAGCGATTTTTTCATCAGATAAACAAAAGTGACACATGAGTAGTCATCAACAAATGTAACAAAGTACTTGAAATCCATCATTGATTCAACCGGACAAGGTCCCTATACATCAGAATGCACCAACTCGAAAGGAGCGGATGCAATTTTATTATGACTCACCGGATAGGGAACCCGGTGATGCTTTAGCTAAACGACACGACTCACAATGAAAAGTAAGTTGAACATCTAAAGATTGATATATTTTCTGGAGAGCTTGGATTGATGGATGGCCTAACTGACAATGTAACTCGAAATGATCGAGTTTCACGCAGGCACAAGCAACAGAAGAAGGTACGTCAAACATGTACAAGCCTCCAACCACATGTCCCTTACCGACAATTGTTCCAGTCTTTAGGTTCTGAAAAACACAACCATCAGAAAAAATGTTACCGAGCAATGCATGTCGCGAGTAATCTGACTAATTGAAAGTAAACTGAACAGGTTTTCAGGTGTATGTAATACTAAATTGAGTGACAGTCCGAAAGAAAGATGGGCACTTCCTCGTCCACGGACTTTTAGTGAACCACCATTGACAACAATAATATCGGAAACACGACCCACCGATACATAATTGCGTATCATATCTGTGTCTCCAGTCATGTGAACAGACGCACCAGAGTCAATCACCCACTGCTTCGACCTCACCACACATGCCGCTGAGTACCCGACTGTGAATCCAAATGTGGAGGCTTCACCATGACCTTTAGCTTGGAAGTCAATAAAATCTATATATGACTGCAGTTATCTGGACAGATCGAACACCATCATCGGGAGCCTATGATGTAACATTGGCGGCATGAGCTTTATGATACTGCCACTGGAAATGGCATTGCAGACCACAGTTGAAGCATGTGCGCGGTCTTCCTCCATCACGACCGCTATTGCCTCGTCCACCATCACGACCAACATTTCGGCCACCACGTCGTCCACCACGAAATCCAGCACGAGCAGTACCAAGAGCAAATCAATCAGCAGGAGCATCATCCGGAGTGGTCTCAACGACTTTCGTTGCCCATAGGACACGATAGTGAGCTTCCATCAGAGACGGAACATCAGATCCAGCAATGATCTGAGAGCGAGCAGTGTCTGCATCAGGACGGAGAGAGGCAAGATATGCCATGACATGAAGCTGCTTACGTTGAGCCCTCGCTTCATTGATATCCGTCGTTAGAGGTAATACACGGTCGACCTCATCAGTCATAAGCCTTAAAGGTCCGGAAGTGGTCCTTATAAGATTTGTTTTCATGATTTACTCGGTATACTCCAACAACCGAGTCGTAGATACGAGACAAATCGTGTTTCCTATCAAACGTCGCCGCTAGGATCTCCCATAACTCCTTCACCGAATCCGTATTCTGAACCACGTCTTCCACCGATCGTTCTATTGAATTCATCAACTATGTAAACAGTCGACTGTCATATCTCCCACTGCTCAAATATGGGATCAGTCTTTTCTGCAAGGTTGTCAGTCAAATATTTGGACAACCGCATTCCCCGAAGCGTCTTCTCGATCTTCTTTCGCCATGTCGAGTAGCCCTCCGGTCCGTCCAACCCTCGATCGACAAGTCGAATCGATGAAATCGTCATGCCAGTGCCCGTTGGTCCTGCCATTGCGTTTTCGACACTAGTATTGATAGTCGTCTCAGTGCTTGTCATCCTTCAATGTTCCTGATTCGATCGTCGTTTTGATCTTTCCAACTTGATAATCACATCAACTCTGCCAATGCGCTAGAAACGTGGCCAGAACCGCACGCGCATGAGAAGTAGAGATTGAATGTGGATCACACAAGCCAGGACAGAGAGGCAACCCAGGTTACTCTCTGTTAGATCCTGATGTGAAGATCGAGTAAGAAAAGAAACAAAGATTCACGCAAAACAAGCAACTTGTCTGCCTTTTGTTATGATGCTAATGTTGAGAGTCAGAGGTTCCAGCAAACAAACCATTGTTTATCCTCTGAGGATATTACCTAAAACCTACTCTGTTCTTACAGCAAACAAACCATTGTTTACCCTCTAAGAATCTTACCTAAAACCTACTATGTTCTTACAACAAACAAACCATTGTTTACCCTCTGAGGATCCCAACATTTTTTTTGAAGATATGGAAAGACGGTTAGGGTTTGGGGTGGGTGGCGGCTGGGTTAGGATTAGAATTTAAGGACATGTTTTTCAGTTTAGGAAAGACGGCTAGGGTTTGGATAGAGGCGGAGGAGGGCGGGGAGGTCTGATGGGGGGGGGAGGCAACAATTGGAGGGGCAACGGTAGAGGGAGGGGCGGGATCTAGGATTAGGGTTTTATGGAGAGAGAGAGGTGGATGGGTTATGCCTCTGATACCATGTAAAGTTGAATAATAAGATTGATTATTATTGAAGAGAGGATTACATATATATATAGGAGCTGCTAACCCCTCTCACTATTGTTCTATCCGATGTGGGACTAAAGCCCAATACTACTAATACTTAAGAGTTAGGTAAGAAGAAAGAACTCATTAACTATGTTGAATATTAAGATGTAAAGTGTAACTAATTCATGCACTTTCTTGCCCCTTTGTAATTCTGAAATGTGCTTGGTTAGCTATGAGTGTGGGAAAGTGGAAAGTGAGAGAGCACATTACAATAATAAAAATAAATACTAATTAAATTGTTTAACGTAATTGTTAATAATAATTAGTATTAACGAAATTATTTTTTTAATTAATTGTTAGTTAAGAACTCATTAACTATATTTTAAGTATCATGATTACTAATTTATTAATATAATACTAATTAATTTTATACTTAACTACTAGTTATTTAAATAGTAGAATTAAAAAAAATTCTCAAACACCACTTTCAACCCACGTCCTCACTAAATTAGACTGAAAAGTTAAAGTGGAGGGGGAAAGAAAGTGAAAAACAACGATTGCTCCACTTTCCTCTCCAACCAAACAAGGAAAGGAAAGGAAAGTGGAAAACCCTAACCCCACTTTCACCAAAACCCTGCTTTCACCGTCCACTTTCAAGCAACCAAACATCCCCTAGATGTAGCATGCGTCACAGAATTTAACTTGCATTGCATTGCATTGCATTGCGTTCTTTTAAGACACCAACATATTTGACTTCTTCAATTGTTTCGTACTAAGGCTTGGTTTTTGTTAGCTGCCGCTTTTCATAAGTGGCAGCAGAAGCTGTCTCACACGTGCTTTCAAAAGCCAAATTTTGAACTGGTTTTACAATTTTTTTTATAAGTTATTGTTACCAAACAACTTTTGGGCTGCTTTTAAAAAAAAAATTTAGCAGAAGCAGCCATGATAAGCAATCCCAAATCCAATAACTATAACTACTCTTAGAAGAAGATTTAACAAAATTAGCAAGGCTGGTCATACTACGTTGTAATTTTCAATCATTTTTTTTGCATGGATCATTAGTGTTAATAATCTAGTTGAGAGAGGGAAAGAAGAATCATACAAAGATACAAAATCCTTGTTCAAACTTTCCCTATTAAGTGTATTGCAAACTTGTGCATGCTGCTGTGACAACTGTGTACAAAGAAAACAATTTTCATGCTTACACTCAACTTCAAACTTATATTTTATTGATCCGATATGTTGGTGCACCAGGAATCTCGCTGGAGAAATTTCACAAGAGTTCTCAAAGCGCCAGGTCAGACCAGATCCCTCTATATATTTTTTGTTGTTAATTGTTTTTTTTTTTCATTTATAAATCCCTTTAAGAAATGCATCTTATATCCAGTGCTAACATATGAAAATGAATCTATGCTTATTATTGAACTAAAGCTAAAACTTTTACTCCTATAGCATAAAGGTGAATCTAAATAGTGTTAGTTTCTTTTTTATGTGATTAACATCATTCATTTGACTTCTAATGTCCATCGACGAATCATATTCTCGGGAACATACGGTTAAATTGAGAAGAGACATTTGTACGTGCCAAGATGTGGAGTTACTGATGGCTTTATTTTTAGGCCATGAGGCCTGACCTGTCTCACCAAAATAAGATCTTGTACTTATTGCTGCTCCATCATAGGACATCTGATATATATCTCACTTCTTGCTTACATTTATACCTAGTAACATTACGCAAAAGATAATTGTACTTCGTCCACTTTCATCAACTCAAACTGTAGATTATTTTCCCAGTCGCTTTCCCATTTGAGCTCCATCAATTAATTGACCAAATTTCTTATGGCCATCTATGTCAAACTGATGTTAACCTCTGAGTATAGGTAGTGCTAGCTATAAGCAAGAACTAGCATAGTCTGCTGCAAGTAGACCTAGTTTATTTTGGTCATGCAATTAAGATTATGCAACCGATGAACATCAATGCTTGTGCACTTAGAGGTTAGTCACTATGTTTTGCTTTCAACTGTCAGCGACCCTCCACCCTTTGTCCCTTTCAATTCCTTTTTCGGTCAAATATCTTAACTGGGATGCTGAAGTATATATGCTCATTGCAGGCTGCTGACTAAGTCATTCCAATGAATTGAATAGTGTCTTCAATACTTCTTTGTAGGTGTTTGGAACTCATTTTCTGTAAATACGGAGCTTACAACTTCATTAATTGCCAAGGACATTTGCATCTTTGATTTCTTAGAATGACAGTAGATATTGAGTACAATATTGCAACCATAGTTGCCTAATTCGCCAACCCCCCTACATCCCACGAATTGGGACGAACGACCCTGAACGAGGTGCATTCGCGACCCGTTCGTCAAATTTAGCGACCCGGATTTTGATGGCTTTGGTTATGAACTTATGATATTTGGTTTAGTTACAAGAATATTGTCTATGCTTTCCTTCACTTGGATTTTGATGGCTTTGGTTATGAACTTATGATATTTGGTGTATACTTCTACATAATTGTATATGGTACAAAAGACGATCCAGATAAAAACGAACAGTGACACCAAATAGCGTACCGAATAAGCCTACCCCCACCGCACCGCGTACCGGCTGAGGTACCGTACCGCGTACCCGTACCCGTACCACGTACCAAAACGACCCATGATCCTGGTAACATTGATTGTAACATTGATAAAGTTTGGTCTTAACGTTGATTTCATAATGAACCTTGTTGTGCCATACTGGTGTCTCATGGATCATTGTCGATCCTAGTTTAAATCTGGATGACATGTATGTCAATGTATTTATTATTTTCGGAAATCAACTTATTATATTTGCAATAGCTTAAATATGAACAATGTATTATTGTCAAATTTATATCCTGTTTTGGCCTTGTCCTCGATATAATTCCTCACCATTCAACCTAATCATAGATTGGTTAGTCTTCATATCTAGACCTACTTATTCTGGAGATACTTTATCTTATGTTTATCTTTCACCCACAGTATAATTATCTTAGATGCATATTCGAAGCTAGTTAGTAAACATGAATCCTTCCCCATGCTTCTCATTTTCAATGTCATGTTATTTAGTAAATCAGAAATTGATCAGAGTCATCCATCTGCACAATATCTGAATTGCATATACTGATTAACATTCTCTCTCTCTCTCTCTCTCTCTCTCTCTCTCTCTCTCCATATCTCTACATGCAGGATGATGACATGCCCATTGATGATTTGATGGAGCTTGTGAAACAAATTGTTGCTTTTCTTATGAAGGTATGCCTGGTGTTAAGCAACAAATGTGAACTTCCCTTGTTCATTTTTGACAAGTTATATATATATATATATATATATATATATATATATATATATATATATATTAGAAGAATCATTACTCAACATGGTTTCTTAATTTATTTGCAGCATAATGCTGAGCCAGAAGCTGTAGATCTTCTGATGGAGGTGAGACTTCACCCTTGTTCATATTTATAAAAATTAAGATATTTTTAGTGAGCATTTTCCTGTTTTTGATGCTGCAGGTCGAAGATCTTGATTTGTTAGTTAAGCATGTTGACGTTACAAACTACAAGAGGGCGTGCTTATACCTTACTAGGTCTTCTAGGTATGACTTCATATATAGATTTTCAAGTGCCTGTGCATATATTTGGTTGAATTTCAGTTTTTTTTTTTAATTTTATTTGAAGAACTATCAGCTTGAACTAATGTCTTATATTTCTCTTGTTGAACAACGGAGTACCTCTGGTGCATGTAAAATCTTTAAAATTTTTGGAGTGGGACATGGATTTATAAGTATCCAAAAAAAAAAAATGTTCACTGTGTGATATCAGATACCATCTATGAGTTTCTGTAGTAGTGGAGAAATCTTGACCAACTGTGGATCATTTGTAGCTAAAGTACAACCATATATTATTCTCAGTGCCACTCAATGTATTAAACTTAGAATGTACTAATTAGATGACATTATTGATTCAGAATGGATCTTCTTTCGTTGTCGATTTCCTTTGAAATAGTCATACTAGTAGTAAAGTAAAATGTTCTTTTTTAGAAAACTTATGGGTGTGTGTTTGACTTATTGGGAAGTTATGGAAAAGAAAGGGAAACATGTTTGAGAAGAAATGGGACTCATTTCTTCATGATCTTCCCTTCTCTCTCCGCTTTCTTTTTCCATACCAAACACAACTATATGTTTTTGTGGCCTTGTGTAATGAAGTTCTGTTCAAAGTTTAAGAGCTACACATGGGACCTTTTCTATTTTATTTTTTATGATTGGTATTCTATCATTTTTGGGATTTTCTACAAAGCACCAAATTACTTCATAGACCAGAAACATGTCCTTTTGATCAGTGTTTGGCCTTTTCTATTGTGAAAAGACATTTAAGTTATTATATGAAAACACATGGTAGGCCGCCCACTTAGCTCTGTGAGTTTCAAAATAGGATTAAAAGTCATGTGGCTTGGACTTTGTAGATTTCTAACACATGGATCAAGAGGTTTTGTGATTTAGAAATTTCTTGGATCAAGTGCTCTCATTTGTTCTATTACCTAAAAAACATTAAAATGGATTCACTTCATCCGGGGTTTAGAGATCTACAACTAACATGATTTTTGAGTAGTGCATGTTTTAGAACATGATGATCATGATGGCGTGTTGATTTTGATTTTTGTTGTTCCATCATGGTTTTTTTATAGCCATTACTTGGTTATCTATGCCCTCACTTTTGTGCTCTGTTCTCATATATGTATGAATGTTTGTGTGGGTGTGGATCACCATTATTGGGTTCTCTAGCTGTTTCTTGGGTTACTAACATAAACCATTGCTTAGCGTTTTGTTCTCATATACGTATGCATGCAAACATTAATAAATTGTGCAAACATACTAATCATTAATACTTTCAGCTTTAATTATTTTAAGAGTGTCACTAACATTGTTAACACGATGAAAGTTCGACTTATTTTTCTCCATAGTCAGTACTGCATAGTCTTCTCTATTCTGTACTAGTTGTTTCAAGTCAATATTTGTTTTCATCAAATATGAATGCGAACGCACAACAATATTACACATTAAAGAAAACAGATCATATGTTATCACTTACGTCCTCTCAGTACCTTGCTCCATTTATAACCTTAGAATTAAACATCTCATTATTTGAGTTACCCATGAAACACACACGTCATCTGCAAAGTTCCTTTTGTTTTCTTATTGTTGCAATCATGGTTACTTAGAACGTGGAATGCGGTACACTAGTTAAATTTCAAATACGCATATCAAACATGACCATAGAATGAAATAGTGCTTTCCAACACAATTCTCTGTATAGGTAGCAAATTCTGGTAAAATGGGTTTCATTATAAGAACCTGCATAGTTACAAGAACATGTGGAGGAAATTGGGCCTTATTTAGATGCCTCTCTAATACATTGTGTAAAGAAGGAACCAAGCGAGCTAATATATATTGTGGGGTTAGAGCTCTTCTATGACCATGTAATTGTACCTTAGCTTTCATTACCATCCTGAACAATGTTCATAGGTTGATTAGTTCCCCTCCCCCAATTCAATGAAACCAATATACCAGTTATATCAGCTGGTAAATTTGGCTAGGTTAAAATCAATTAATTATTAAGTTAATCCTTACTTTATGCTTATTTTAAGTTTTGTAAGATTGGATAGGATTTCATGATTTACTTTTATGTATACGGGGGATTGATAAAATATTAGTGGACTTGGAATGATGGTCCAGAGTTTTGATATACACCAGTATACCTGCTCAGCTCCAGCAGTACAACAGTGTTTAAAAGGGGAGAGCATGCTGTCTGTTATTTACCTACCAGTTCTGCAGGGGTATCGAAACCGGATTCCCGCCTGCACTAACAAACAATTCCAGGTTGCTAGAACCTATAATAGCACTCCTGCACTTTTTTTGGGGTTCCACACTAATAGTACATCTAGGGTGTGAAATTTATGAAATCACCAATCATCCAGGTGAACTGTTTCAAGATTTACATTTCTTATCAGGTCATATTATTACTTAAGACTGACCTGAAGACTTAGTGTTCCTCATATATCTACAACTTAGAAGTTTTTTTGGGTGCATTGGACATGCCTTCCATGTTTGTTATTTGGTGCACAACATTCTCATTATTAAACTTGGATGACGATTATTTGTCTTCTCAAGCCCTTGTAATGCAGTGTGCTCCGTTAGTTTTGACTGTGGACGTCACTTGTAGTTATTACCTACAACAAGTATCATTTTGATTGTTACGCATAATTGTTTAGATATTCCTTCAATTTTCTAATGCAACATTTGTGGACGGACGATTAGTTGGATCATCTCGTAATACCACCAGTATACCTGCTCAGCTCCAGCAGTACACCAGTGTTTAAGAGGGGAGAGCATGCTGTCTGTTATTTACCTACCAGTTCTGCAGGGGTATTGAAACCGGATTCCCGCCTGCACTAACAAACAATTCCAGGTTAATAGTGTCACGACCCGCATCCGGGTGTTCGAGTGCGTGGGCACACCCAGCCTACGCCGCAGTGTCGGCGGTAGAACGCTGTCTGGAAGTAGTACTGTATAACCAGCACCTCATAATATAAAGGGAACAAATATTATACTCAATCACAAAATTATGGTAGGTAAAAACATGTTGTAGTATATATATGTATATAAAGGTTACAGTACAAAATCTTGTGTTCATAAATCATACAACTATAGTAAGTCTGCAAACTTTAACTATTGTTATAACTAGGTTTCCCGCTTGCGGCCTACCTCGATCCTCCAGGAGGTAAAATCAGTCTCGAAGCTATTTCCCAAAAATCCATAATAGATGGGGCACAGGTCCTTCTAAGTGATACCTGAAATATTATCCAATCAGGATTGAACGAGTACAATTCTAATAGCAGTTTCAATACATGATAAGGACTATAAAATAGTGATAGAAAAAATAGTACATGATGGATAAATAAACTGACATCAAGGCATGGTAAGAAATGAACAGGAAAAAATGAATAAACAGAAAAATATGTTATGTATCAACAAGAAAATCTTTAGTCACTAAATGCTTTGAAATACTAGTTTGATTATGTGATCGGCTTATGATTGCACAATGGGAGCCGGCTAATCATACGTGAAGTGTATGGTTAGCTTTTGCATAGGAATTATATTTGCACAGGATTTAAGGGTATGATCACATATAAATTAGCATTTTTCGCCCCGACTAGCATACATGAATCACACGAATATCAAGTATTACACAAGATCAAGGTCTAAAAACACAAGATATGCTAGTCCGTGTTTATTCGTGTCAGGAATCAAGTACAACAATACTACATGTGTTATAGAAATTATCAGTAAGAAAACCATCAGAGACTGTACTCGCCTGGGGTCCAAAGCGGGTGAAACAAGTCAGAGTGTGTGACGGGATCCAGATAACCTATATCATGAATAATTCACATTAATTGGTGAAATATAATTAAGTAGGTTTAACCCATTAGATTTCTAGGTCAAATTTATGCTATTTCTGGTTATAGATGGGACAAATATCTATATAAAAACTTAAATATAAAAATAATGTGTATATATATATATATATATATATATATATATATATATATATATATATATGTAGATACATGTATATAGATACATATATAAATACATATATATATATAAGATATATAGATACATATATAGTATACATATATATATACATACATAGATATATAGATACATATATAAATACATATATAGATACACATATATATATATATATTTTTATATATATATATATATATAAATACATATATAGATACATACATATATGTAAGATATATATATAAATATAATATAGTATACATATATAGATACACACATATATATAAGATATATAGATACATATATAGATACAATATATATATAGATACATATATAGATACATACATATATGTAAGATATATATATAAATATAATATAGTATACATATATAGATACACACATATATATAAGATATATAGATACATATATAGGTACAATATAGTATACATATATAGATACATATATAGTATACATATATATATAGATATATAGATACATATATAAATACATATATAGATACATATATAGATACACACATAGATACATATATAAATACATATATAGTATACATATATATATAGATATATAGATACATATATAAATACATATATAGATACATATATAGATACACACATAGATACATATATAGATACATACATATATGTAAGATATATATATATATATATATATATATATATATATAGGTACATACAAATATATATACATATAGGTGCATGTAGGGCTTGCTTGCTGCAGTTGCTGCTGCCAAGATGCTGTAGCTGATGCATACTGCTGCTGTTGCTGCTGCTGCTGCAGGCAGTCCTTCTTCCCCCCCTTCTTGACACACACACACACACACACACACATATATATATATATATATACACTTATCCTAGTTAGAGTTATAAAAATTTTAAAAGGATAAATGGTTACCTTATGAGGAGAACTCCTATTCCCTTGCTAATAGGGTTGAGGGGAGATGAGGGATGGTGAGTGAAGGAGGTGGGAAGGTGTTTATATAGAGGGGAAGGGTGTGGGTTGAATGTGAGGGACATGTGAGAGGGAGGGTGAGTTGTCAAGATATTATGAGATTATGGTGAATTGACTATTTTGTCCTTAACCAATTCAATTTGGATTTTTTTTTCTTATGAAGAACAATCCAAATTGAATTTGACTTCTCATGGCTTTTGTTTTTATATGATTAACCTAATTAAATTCTTGATTAAAAGGTTTAACTACTAAGCACTAATTTTAATTGTCTAATTAACATGCTAATAAAGAACGAAGGTTACAAATAGCACATATAATCTTAGAAGCCAGAAACTTCTATGAGGTCAACGAATCTCAGTAAGAACCTCGATTTGACAATTCTTACTTTTGAGCTCGTTGGGAACTCGTTTCCTCGATGACGGGAGCTCGTTTCTCCGGCGACGGGAGCGCGTTTCCCCGACGACATGAATGCTTTCCATAATATGACCATAATTTTAAAAGACAAATTTTGGAAAGAAAGTTAGAAAAAATTTAATACACATTTATCAAATTACCAAGAAACTAAATATTATTTACCTTGACATCATAAAAAATCAACATGCAAATGATCTCTCTGTAACTTTTATTGAAGTTTATAAATTTTAATAAATATTAAGATATTTATAAGTTTTGATAACAATAATTATAAACATAAAAAAATTATTAGTCCCAACTTTAGACTTCTATGTAATCGCTTTCCCCCGCTCCCGCCCCCGCTTCCGTCCCTGCTCCTGCTTCTGGCTTCTAAGCCTTAATAGCACTCGTGCACTTTTTTTGGGGGTTCCACACTAATACTCTAATAGTACACCTAGGGTGTGAGATCGATGAAATCATCAATCATCCAGTTGAACTGTTTCAGATTTACATTTCTTATCAGGTCATATTATTACTTAAGACTGACCTGAAGACCTTGGACAACCTCTGTGTTCCTCATATATCTACAACTTAGCAGATTTTTTGGCTGCATTGGACATTCCTTCCATGTTTGTTATTTGGTGCACAACATTCTCATTATTAAACTAGGATGCCAATTATTTTTCTTCTCAAGCTCTTGTAATGCAGTGTGCTCCGTTAGTTTTGACTGTGGACGTCAGTTGTAGTTATACCTACAACAAGTATCATTTTGATTGTTAATTTTTTAGCTATTCCTTCAATTTTCTAATACAACATTTGTGGACTGACGATTAGTTGGATCATCTTGTACTAGGTATCTCACAGGGCCAGATGATATATTGGCACTAGACGTAGCATTCAACATTGAGATGAACTTTCATGACTACACAAGTGCCCTTCGAATTGCTCTCTTCTTAGATGTTGAGGTCAACTTCTAAAATTATTAATCTATTTTGTTTTTCTTGGCATATTGGATATAATTAATGCTAAACTCGTTCAAATATTTCTCTGTAACAGCATATAAAGCGGGTATTCAAAGATACTCAAGATGTCTTGCTGAAGAAGCAATTTTCTTATATGCTTGCACGCCACGTGAGTATAATTCATAGCAACGTTTATTAATGTTGAGTCCTTTGTGCATAATTCTTATCGCTGTATTCAAGTTATATTTCATAATTCACCAGTTGCATTGAGTTATATGCATGCTTACTAAAAGTTATATTGTATAATTCACCAGTTATATACATGCCTGACTGAAAGTGATCTTTTTTATCTTATTTATTTCCATTATGTTCATATTGGTCTTAGTAATGACTGGTGATGCATATTTTCTTTATTTCTTATTGTTTCTCTCTTCTTTTTCGATGGGGTTATTAGTTTGATGTGCTTGTTTTGTAGGGACTGGTAGTGGAGCTTGATCATGAGATGGTTTCTGATGACGACGAGAGAGAGGTGTTGCAGGATATAATCAACAACGTCAAATTAAGTGAAGGGTATCTTACTCTTGCTCGTGATATCGAGGTTATGGAACCAAAATCTCCAGAAGATATCTACAAGGTACCACCATTTAGTTATACCTTTTTGTTTTAACTCTGGTTGAAACTCTTCTGAGCTGCACTGTAAAATTTCACCATCTTGCTGCACTTTGAAATGTTTGCCTTGTTTAAATATACATCCTCAGGTTTAGCTGCTTGCATAGGATGTGCATGCTACTGTAGAATATTAGATATAAACATAATAATATAATATTTGTGTTAGTCTAGAGGTAAATTCCTTAACATATAATGGGAAATGTGTGGTCTTTTCAATCACCTACACTTTGGGTTGGCAATTTGGGCCCGACCCGCTAGCTCGATCCATCAACCCGCCTTCTTATCTGGGGTTTGGGACCTTGGATTATGTCTAAAATGAGTTTATACACAATGGGCTGACCCGTCTAAATTGATTAATAAACGGGCCGGGTCAATATCAAGGGTGGTGACCTGTTGGTAGGGGTGCATTTGGACCCTGGATTATCCGGTTCAAGTTTTGATCTGGACCCGATCACAACCAGATATGGATCTATTGTTTTTGTATCCTATTAAAGATTTAATTTATTCTGATCCGGATTTAATGTATACGGATACATATATGGATTCCACTCTATTATCCAGATCCGTGTACCTGGATACCTATTAAAAAAATATAAATAATATTAATATATTTACACTTCTAACACCAGGTAGTGTTATATTTTTTGACTAAATCTATTACATTAAAAATATATATCAATACTCAAATATAATTTAATACGTAACTAAACCTATATGAAAACGTCACTTCTCTTAAGAATCCAAACTTTAGTTTCTACGACCAATTATATCAAATATGTATTTGTATTATTCGCTTTATCCATGTCGCTTTCTTACTTTAGAACCATTTTTTTCCCGAATATGTTTATTGTTTTTTTAAGAGTTGTTTGTATTTACCCTTCCATTTGCTATTCCAAACTCTGTATTTACCACTTTTAATTTTATTAGTATTACTTTCCCCTACCCCCAATTTAGTGTTAAATAATAGGGGGGGGGGGGGGGGGGGGGTAGTAATTAATTTAAGAATTTGGGGTAACAGAGTTTGAAATAGTAAATGGTAGGGGGGAGGGTAAATACAAATAACTCTTTTTTTAATATCCGAACAATATCCGCATTAGTATTCTTACTAGAAAACAAATAAGGATATGGTAATATCCGTTCTGAATCCGCTCTGAATGCACCTCTAATTGTTTGACCTGGTTTGGTCCATTTATTGAATGGACCCACACAACCCATTAATTCGTGCACACACACATATTTTTGAAACAGTTATTTTACATCTATTGTCCGACTTAAGCTCGAAATTTTTTTATTACGTATATCCCTGGACTGGTGTTGTGTCATCATTCCTCCTCAACTGCCGCACTCTGTAGGACGCTCTGTTGAGACAATTGTCAATACTACGATCCTCTAGCCTGGTTGGTCGGTCCTTTAGGACTCGCTCTCAATCAACCACTACATGAATATCTCTGTTTATCTCCTCTTAAATATTTAAGCGCATATCGCTTCCATGGGTATTTGAACCTCCAACCTAGTTTCTCGAGTCCTTATGTCTCCAAGACTCGACCACTTAATCTAATGCCTTGGAGAATATATATATATATATATATATATATATATATATATATATATATATATATGCCGCCTCGCCAGTCCCGTTTGTCGCCACCTCCATCTTTTTTTCCCTCTAGTCTTCATTTTCCTTTAAACCCAAGTCAGCACCACTGATTCATCAACCCATCTCCCTAGTCCCTTCACCATCACCTCTGAACACATTTCATACTGCTTGGCCTTTTCTGTTTGGATATGAATCTTAATTTTCAATTGATAGGTAGTCATGTGGTGTGATCCTGCCCCATAAGCATATTGTTGACCGACCTAGGTTTTGTAAGATTAGGGCCAGATCGGGCCAAGTTTTGGCATGAAATGTTTTAGGGCCGGGTTTGGATACTGCTCGGATCCGACCTAACCCATTATCATCTAACTTCGGTTTTACTTCACGAACCCTAATGTGCCTAACTCTTTGAGTCATCTCCAGCCACCTCAGAGAATAGGCATTCGAGCCAAAATAGGGCCCGCCTTGCCAGTCCCATTTGTCGCCACTTCCTCTGGTCTTCTTCGTTTTCCTTTGAACTCAACTCAACCACTGATTCACCAACCCATCTACCTTCATCGTCAACTCCTCTGAACACATTTTATATTGTTTATTTGGAAATGAATCTTCATTTTCAATTGATAGGTAGTCATGTGTTGTGATCCTGGTCCATAAGCATACTGTTGATTGGCCTAAGTTTCATAAGATTAGAGCCAGATCGTGCCAAATTTTGGCATGAACTATAGGGCCAGGTTTGGATATTGCTCAGATTCGACCTGACCCATTATCATATCCAAGTCTTCATTTTCCTTTCCTATACTGAAAGGGCCCAAACCGTCTTTACTCTTCCACACCACCATCACCACCTCTAAAGCCAACTCAGCATCACCCGTACAGCAATCTGTATCCCTTTACAGCCACGTTACCTCCGAACACAATTCATGTTGTTTGGCATTTTCTATTCATATATGAATCTTCTTTTTCAATTGATAGGTAGTCATGCGTTGGGATCCTGGTCCATAAGCATATCGTTGACAGAGGATCATAGAATATCTTTGCAAGAAAGGAAGATGGGAATTTATATGAAGGGCATAATAAATCATCTATGAATGGGGTTTCTCATTCAAAGTCCCTATTTTATTATCACTGTACCCTGTTAAAATTCCCTGTTCTATTATCACTGTTTGTAGTCGTATCTCATATGTTGTGGTTGTGAAGCTTTTGCATGACATGTTCAATCTAATTGTTATTTTAAACCTGAGTTGTCTCTTAAAACATACATGCCTGGGCTCTGTCATCTCCTAATTTAACAAAGAAGTTCTTCATCTATTCATTTGCATTGTGGTCTAGGTCATACGGCACATATAGTTAGACAGGCAAACAGGTCATTTTTAAAGGGTACTTCAGGTCTAACCTAAACAGGCCATCCTTACATGGGCCGGTTTGAGGATGAGCCTTAATGGATTGACCCGAACCGATCCCTACCTAAATTATATACCTTAACTCACCCATAAGTACCAAAGCATATTCACGTTTGTTAGTGCTGCTACCTGTCTTTATTTTAGCAGTATGGGTCTCTGAACAGTGATACATGCTTCATATGCTAAATGTACAGTGCATTATTATTCATCTCTTCTCCTTATTTTATCTGCTTGAGTTCCACTCTTCAGTTGAAATACTAGTGTGTTGTGTTTCTGTTCAGCAGAATTGTGCATTGTTTACAATTTTACATACTTTGATAATTGATGAGAAGATTGCTTGGATTGAAGAATGCTGATATGTATTGCATATAAGTAGAAAGGACTGCTTGTTCAAGTTCATTCCTTGCCTTGGAACTCTTCTTTCTTTGGGGCTTTACATGCTTTCTTTCCAGATGCACTTAATTGATGGCCGGGCAAGCGCAAGTTCCAGTCTTGATTCAGCCAGACAGAATTTGGCAGCTACTTTTGTTAATGCATTTGTGAATGCAGGATTTGGCCAGGTAGGCATGAGTACAATCGTTCTAGACCAAATAATTTGAAAGTTGTATGCTAAAGCGACAAATTCCAATCATGCTGTTTTCACTGTGCAGGATAAGTTGATGACTGTTCCATCAGAATCTTCAAGTGGATCTTCAGGGAGTTGGTTGTTCAAAAATAAGGAACATGGGAAGACCAGTGCAGCAGCTAGTCTGGTATAAATGTACTTTTTCATGGTTGAGCTGGTACTAATCATCTCAGTGAACATTAGGAGCTGATATTTTGTTGATGATAACAGGGAATGATTCTGTTGTGGGATGTTGACGCTGGGCTTGCTCAAATTGATAAATATTTGCACAGTACTGACAACCATGTTGCTGCGGGAGCCTTGTTAGGTGTTGGGATTGTCAACTGTGGTATCAAGAATGACTGCGACCCTGTGAGTTATCTTTTGTGTTCTATTTACAGTAGTGTGTGTTAAACTAAGCAAACCTCTTTGAGTTTTTACAACCTGTTCAACTTTAGGCACTAGCACTATTGATCGATTACGTTCAGAATGAAGACACGGTGACACGAATTGGAGCTATACTGGGCCTCGGCATTGCATATGCTGGTTCACAGAAAGATGAGGTGAAACCCCTCTGCCCCTTCTTAACTATCGTTTTCTTTATATGTTCTTAATGTAAACTGACTAAGCCTCTGTTACCAGATTAGAATCCGTCTTACGGAGATCTTGGGAGATCCAAAAACGCCTCTTGAAGTTCTTGTGTTTTCTGCCATCACGCTTGGTTTAGTTCATGTGGGTTCCTGTAATGAAGAGATTGCTCAAACTATTATTTTGGCCATAATGGAACGTAGTGAAACTGAACTGGGTGATCCCCTTACTCGCTTGCTCCCTGTAGCTCTTGGCTTTTTGTACCTCGGAAAGCAGGTGATATTTTCACAACTCACATTTGGCTCTATTGATCTATCCGCTGGTTTTATCTTGTATTGGATTAGATTTTTGGTATTTATGCAAGATGTTCATCACACCCATCCTGCTTTAGCACATGCTTTATGCAAGATAGATGGCCTATAATAAAGACTTTATTGTTTTGTAGTTTGCTGATTTTATTTTAAGCCTGGAACTAGAACTATAGGCCTCATGAGAACGAAATGGAAGATGGATTCAGATTCATGTTTACCAAGGCTTTCTTCCTGTTGTATTATAGAAGATGGGTTCATGTTTTTACCAAGACTACTTGTTGATTTTAAGCCTAGAATTATAGGCCTAGCCAGAAGGGAATGGAAGTAAGGATTCCTTTTTACGAAGTTGGATTTGTGGAGCTATGAGTACTGAAGTTGGCAACATAACAATTTATTTTTCTGCATTTGGCCATACTAATTTCTTTTGAAAAGGGATTAACTTTTTTTTTTTTTTTGGCATTTGACAGGAAAGTGTTGAGGCTACTTCAGAGGTTTCCAAAACCTTCAATGAAAAAATCAGGAAATACTGTGACGTTACACTCTTGTCCATGGCATATGCCGGCACTGGGAATGTGCTAAAGGTATACTGTTAATGTTAAATTGGTACTCTACTCTTGAAGCTAAATTAGCACTTAGAAAAGTTTCAGTTGAGAGATTAACTTCCCTTCCTCACAGGTTCAAAAACTTCTAGGATATTGTGCTGCACATCTTGAGAAGGGAGAGACCCATCAAGGCCCTGCTGTCCTTGGAATTGCTCTAGTCTCAATGGCCGAAGAACTAGGACTTGATATGGCTATCCGGTCGCTTGAGCATCTCTTACAGTATGGAGAGCAGAACATTAGACGAGCAGTGCCTCTTGCTCTTGGTATCCTATGCATTTCCAATCCAAAGGTATTTTTCTCATAATTTGAGGTCTCAATTTCGGATCTGAAAGTAGGCACCCAAGTACAAAGTACAATCATATTAGGAACAAATGCACCAGTGCAGTCTCTGCTGATACTGATAGCATAAGTAAACAACTCTGACATTACAAACGTATAACTTGAAATGTTTCTGAGAATAAAGACAACAGTCCACATGGTCACCCTTGCCTCCATCTCCAAGTTCTAAGCTTGGGTTTACCTATTTCTAAGCAAATGTCATGGGCACATGCTCCATGTGTCCATTTGAAGCTAATTCTGTATTCTTCTGGATATTGTTTCTTGTTTGCTAGGCAAATGTCATGGACACATTAAGCAGGCTAAGTCACGATGCAGATGCGGATGTCTCTATGGTACGTTGTCTTACATAGTGCACTGTTTTGTCATGTAATTATATTCAATCTAATTTTTGAGCTGCAGGCTGCCATTATCTCGTTGGGCTTCATAGGTTCTGGTACCAATAATGCTCGGATTGCCAGCATGTTGCGTAACCTTTCAAGTTATTATTACAAAGAACATGGTCATCTCTTCTGTGTAAGTATATTTACGAGCTAGGTTGTGGAAACGAGATATGTATTATGTATCAATTTTCTTATTAGCATTGTTACCATGTTCTGTATCATGTACCATTTTCAGTAGGGTAAACAATCGAGAAATGAAAATAATCAAATATGGATATTTACCAAATTTGACAACAATAACGAAGCATTTATCAGGCATTAAGTGACAAGTTCATCCTAAAATCGATAATTAAGGAATAAAATGTATACTACAAGTATTATATGATGGTTTTAGTCGAGAGTATAGTATCATTGCATCATTTGGGATAAAAGGCTTTGTTGTTGTACTAGACTACTAGTAGTAGTATAATTGCATCGGTACGAGCTTGACTGCTAAAGTGAGTGAGCTAATGTTAAGAAAGTTTCTTTGTTATACATTCTAATTACTAGAAATGTACAACTTGTTAACTGTTAACAAATAACTTAAGTATTAGATAACCTTCCTCGTCTAGAAAGTCAATGAATCAAATTCTCCTTTCTTGTACATTCGGCAATCAAATAATGTCATACATTCAGCTATCGATAAACAACAAATCAACATTACATATTCCTGTTAATAAACAGCAATGTTATACATTTAGCAATTAACAGATACCAATATCGTCGTCATCATCATCATCCAATACTTCTCCCATCGAATGGGATTGGCTATGGATAATGGAGCATACAAATAGCTTCATAGAGGGTTTGACGAAGTTTTTTGTGACCGGCTGTCTCCCTGACGTCCTCTATTTTGGTGCAAATTCCTATCATGAGAGGGCCATCTGTCTAGGCGGGCCAGTTGGTGGGTAGGTAGACTACCTTTTGGATATACACTTTAAGCTCATGCAACAAATGAGCACCCTCCGTGTTCCCCTAGACTATCAAGTGTAAGCAAATACCCATATCGTACATGTGAATTTTGGTTCTCTATTAAATCACAATTTCATCAATGTTGTAAAATTTAGCAAAACACAGATAATAAACCCTACTCCACCCTACCCCTCCTCTCTGCAAACAATGATATGCAGTAGAAATTAGCAAAAGAAGATAGAAATGTATTTTCTAGCCATAATCTCTCCCCCCACCAACCCAATAAAAAACAGATGAAAAAAAAAAGAAAAAAGGAAAAAAGATACTGGATGTTGTTGATGGAGTGGTTTGAAGTAGATTGACAAGGGAAGAGTAGGTCCTCGTCAAGAGAGTTCGCTTGAAAGATAGGAAATTTGCAAGTAGTTGAAATGGTTCATATGGGGTACAGGTGATAAGTCCCAAGAAAACAGAAAGGAAGAAAATGGATAGAAATATTGATAAAAACAACAAACAATTTTTTCTTGAGAAACAACTATATCTTCAGAAACCAGCTTGTTGAAGTCTCAGGAAATGGTACAGGTGTAGAACATACAGATCTCCCTAGGGTGAAAGAGAAACCGATATATGCTTGAAAAGAAGGTTGTTTGGGAAGAAGTTGAAAATAGTTAAGGGGGGTTATTTATATGAGGTCGAGTTTATTGTTACAATACCAAGTTATAAACCATTAATTTCTTAACCACCTTAGGTTTTAACCTGTTTAGATTCAGGTTGAGTGTAAAGTTTTTCTATTGGGTGATACTATCATATCATTTGGTAAGGAAAGTGTATTGTACGATAATAAGGAAAATGTATTGTAAGATAAGTTGTCAGTTTTACAGGTTGTGTCGCTCTGTGCCAGGAAGATGTGTATACTGTATAATAAGATATTGACTACGCAATATAGAGTGTGTATTATAAGATACTGAACGTAGCTTATTAGTATTATCTTCTTTTTTGTACTTTGAATTTTGGATTTACTTTGAAAATTTGAGATCCCTTTAATTCGGAGAAAAGATGCGATAAAAAGTACAAAATATGTGCAAAACCAGCTCCAGAGGTGTAGACACATGTGCATTATCCATCGTGATGCTGAAGGGAGGGTAACACTTAAACCAGTTTGACATTTGTACTGACTTGTACAAGTGAAAATGATCCAAATTTTGATTTTATAATATGTAAAGGGTGCCATTGAAATAGGATTATTAGGATATTTGTCAAACTCACTTTGGTACTCAACTTGAGATGCGTGGCGAGGAAAGACCTAATCAATACTAGTATCTGTATCCAAGCTTCAACTTCATTTTCGACATTATATTCTACAAGATTTGCACGTGAAAGTAATACTTGGATGTGTTTATATATTCTGGTATATTTCATTTTGTCCCTTCTCTGTTATAGTGCATCTTTTTCTCTTAGCTAAGATAGTGATGTATTTCTAAAGGAAGAAGAGTTGGAAAGAGACTGCAAAGGGATGAGCTTTGTAACAATGCTTCAGTGCTGCAAAAATGAGCATTATTTGTACTGTCATATACAAAAAGAAGGTTTTATTTTTTTGAAGGTCTTCTGTAGAAAGTTTAATATGGGGGTGGTGGCATGTAGGGTGGATATTTCTGAAGTTTTGTCCCCTTTGGGAATGGGAAGCGTAGAACATAGAGTTACTTGTAATAGTGTAGTACTAGTATACACATTTTTATTCAACTGATAGAATGTGTGTATGCAGGTCAGGATTGCGCAAGGTCTCGTGCACATGGGGAAAGGATTGCTAACACTTACCCCTTACCACTCTGATCGTTTTCTCTTGGCCCAGTAAGTTCTTTTCCTTTGGATCTCTCCAGATTTCCCAAATACAGCAACTAAAACTAAATGTCCCCTTTTCAGGACGGCACTTGCTGGCTTAGTGACTGTATTGCACGCTTGTTTGGATCTAAAGTTCATCATCATGGGGAAGTACCATTATATTCTATACATCCTTGTCCTAGCCATGCAGGTTTGAATCCGAAGCCTCTAATAAAATTGCTACATAGTTTGTTGCTTTTCCTTAGCATTCTCCTCCTCTACCTTGCAGCCGAGGATGCTTATGACTGTTGATGAAAATCTGAGGCCACTCTCAGTCCCAGTTCGGGTTGGTCAAGCAGTTGATGTGGTGGGCCAGGCTGGACGACCAAAGACCATCACTGGGTTCCAAACACATTCAACTCCTGTACTACTTGCAGCTGGTGATCGTGCTGAACTTGCGACAGAGAAGTAAAGCCTTTCCTTCAACCCTCATTATATTCACTTAATTTCAGTACAACATTTTCTCACATTTTTCTTTCATGTGTTTCCCATATATAGGTACAAGCCTCTATCCCCAGTCCTTGAAGGATTTGTTATCCTGAGAGAAAACCCAGACTATCAAGATGATCATTAGGCGGATGGTTAGACATTTGTACCAAGTTCAGACAGTTGATTATTGCAAACATCAAGTGACTCCAGGAATTGTCCTCCAGACAACCATGCCCAACTTTTGTTTTACCGTCTTATTGGATTGAGGAAGGACACCTGTTAGATGGGCAGACATCGTTGGGTCTCTCTTCATTGCATTGCTGCATGAATTATTATTAATTTTTTTTTTTTTTGGCACGCAAGCACATTTCATGTAATTGCTTTTATGTATTTATTCCAGTGTCGAAAGAAGGATAGAAGATAAAAGATAGAATCAGAAAATAGCTCACATTTGTTGCATTTTGCTCTGTTCCACAGGTTGTAGCTTGAGGGTTACCATTCACATGTTGGGGTGAGAGGACGGAAAAAGTTGAGGTTGGGGAGGGAAAATGAAGAGGAATTCTAGAAAAAAAAAATTTGTGGGTCCCACTAATTTTTTTTTTTTCCTGGAAGGGGCGAGGATTTTTTAAAGAAATTACCTGACTACCCATAAAAAAGCTAAGCATTAATTATGATTTAAAAAATCAAGGATAACTAGTAATTAAATTTTTATTTTACAAACAAACAAAAATTAATTTTTCAATTTTTCTTTCCTTTTTGGACATCCAAACAAAGGAAGGAAAAATTTAACTTCCCTTTCATTTTCTTTCCCTCAAATTTTCTTTTCCATCCCTGTAAATCTTCCCAACACCATCGGTGCTTTGACTGGTGCTTTCCTCATTGGGTCAGGCTGCATTGTCAAGCCTGCTACTTCATTTCATAAGTAGACCTTGTGGCTTGAAAAAAAAAAAAAAAAAAAAAAAAAAGAAGAAGAAGAAGAAGAAAAAGAAAAAGAAGGGTTACACCAAAAGGTTTACTGGACTAGGAAATGGTTCATAGTGAGTATCAATTATTTGACAGGAAAAAAAGAACCAACTTATTGTTCAAGTTTTGACTAAGTAGGAACCACCCATCTCAATGTGGATAAAAGAAGTGCCAAAGGTTCAAACAAAGAGTATCCTGTGGATATTCGTCCGTCCATCCAAGTTGGACAGATATTGCGAGTTGAAATCTCGTTTCCAACCAGTCCACTAAGGAGAGCGAAGAGGCGCCACTCGAGGAGCTTCTCTACTATAAACATTTGAGTAAAACTTTCATACAGCCGGCTGTATCAAAAGCCACAGTGAGTCAAAAAGCTCCACTATCCCTTTCTCTTTATAAAACGTATATATATATATATATATATACATATATATAAAGTTTACAGAGGGTCCAGGATTCCACTTATCTTTATCAAAGGCTTGCTCATAAACATCAGGGTATTGAAATGAAAAAAAAGTAGTTTCTAGTTGAGCTAGTTGTCACGGCTGTATCAAAGTCTTGCTCATGAACATTCTTCTTGAATACTGTGCAAGTTATTTCCAAACGCTTAGCTAGATTGCTAATATGAGAGTAAAAAAATGTGGTGCAAATGAGACTCCCATCTTATTTATGGGCTCCCAAGAGCCTTACAAGAAACCTTTAGTTCTTTGTAAGAAATTTCCAGGAAAAAAAAGTTCTAGGCCTAAGATATTTACGTGATGAGGAGAAACTAGAGCTCTAGAAACTTAGAAAAACCTGATAAGAGTATAAAAGTATCCTATTATACTCTGAAAAATTCTATTCTAGAACCTTCCAACTAAATCCCTTGGCTTGGTATGATGTGAAAATTTTGTCTCAGTGGAGCAAAAAAATCTTGTGCGTGACATTCTCTTCACATGTTTTGTCGATGCCCTCGTCGACTGATGCACCAAGTCTCCGAACAACTTCCACTTCCTTAGTCATGGTTGTCGCGTTTTGTACCTTCTTTTATCGTCTCATGCGGCCATCACCAGGCTTGTTCATCTTCTCCTCAAAATCGAAAGCAACCTGGTTCATCGCATCATCCTTCCCCTTGGTCTGTATCATCCTCGGTACAAAAAGAGGCTCGAACGAGCTATCAGGTCACCGATCCACCTCATCTCATGGGCGCATACAGTCCTCCATACCTCTACGCATAAGAGTTCTATTACGAATCTATCAACCTGAACGTCTACCACAATCCTAGCTAGAACAATTTCTTGCAAGAGTCACTCATCTTCTGTACAGACATCCTTATCGCATCTGCTTCCTCGCAGTTCACGACATGCTTCTCCTTACTCGTGCCCAGCTTGATAGCACGATCCACCTCCCTCAGCGAAAGTGACTCCTCGGGACACTCATTTGATCTCGCTTGGAAGGTCTTCCTTCTCGAAGTCCTTTTTATCTCGATCACTGCTAAATAGAATGAGAAATATTTTCACACCCTGAAGATGTATCGACATCGACTCAGTTTTTTTTTCCTTTTGTTACGATATTTTTTCACTGGATTTTTTAAATCAAGATTTTAATGAACTCAAATTTTATTTGTATATTTCCACAAGCTCGTGTTAACATCAATTGTCTGACATGACGACTCCATCTATGGCCTAAAAGACCAATGATGATCATTTATTAAGTTGTGCACACTCAAAGAGAGTATTGCACTTAGTATGTAACTAACTATCTGAGATGCTCAACTAAAAGAAAGAAATATCTTTATTTCTTCATAATCATGTGTCCTGTAGGGGTGAGCGTTCGGTTTATTCGATTTCAACCGAACCGAAATAGTCAAAATCGAATAAATCAAAATTCTAAAAATCTAAAACCGAAACCGAACCGAACCGAACCGAAATTAGGCAAAACCGAGCCGAATAACGATTCGGTTTATTCGGTTGGATTATTACTATTGTTTAAAGGGTAGAGTCCAAAGTCCGAATCATGGTTAAATGATATTAAAAATTAAATTTTTATACACATATTTATTGTATTTGCGTCCGAAGTTAGACTAGTTGTTAAATTACCAAAGTTAGACTTTAAAATACATACATAGAATTGTTGTTTTCAAAATATACACATTTTAATTACAATATATACATAGAATTGAGGATATTTACATAATTGCATAAGTCTTATTCGGTTTTCGGTCTTTAGACCGAAATCGAAATCCAAAACTGAATAAGAAATTTTAGTATTTTCAAAATCGAAACCGAACCGATTTTTTTAAAACCGAACCTCGTATCTTATTCGGTTTGGTTCGATTCGATTTTCTGTCCAAAACCGAATAATGCTCACCCAGAGTGTCCTGTGTGATCATTTTTTTTCTAGCCGATGGCTATTAAAAATAAAATTAAAATTAAAAACCTACAAAAAAAAACTCTTAAAGGGTTGAGCCAATGAATTTTCCTTTTTACCCTAATATTTTTTAATCAATTAATTAACTACAACATAAGTTCATTTATAATGTGTTTCTAATTAATTATTGGTCACATGAAGTTATAATTAAGTGAACTAATAATAATAATAAAAAACACCTGAGCGTGGTTTTTAATTCAAAATAATCAAGGAAATCCCATTTCCGACACTCCACATGCACTTTACAACACTACTGTTGTACGTTCCATCTAGCAACGAACCTTTATTTGGAATAATTCCAAACTTCTTACCACAAAAACCAGGAGGGAGGCTAACATGGTGGCGCATACCCTTGCCAAACATGCAATCACAAACAAAGGCTTTTGATAAGGGCACTACAAACTTTACTAAGGACTAGTCCAGAATTGAGACTAGTCCATTAATGAACAAAGTTTACTCATAGTAGTCCAATAGTTTACTCATACTAGCCCAAACCGTCATAATCTCTACCGGAGTTCTTCTCCCTCCTCCCTTTCTTGTCGGAGCCCTCCTCCTCCGCCTCCTCCCCCGTCCTCCACCGCAGCCTCCCGTCGCCGCCTCTGCCTCCTCCCCCGCCTCCCGCCGCCTCCTTCATCTTCCGTTCCTCCGTCTCGTACCCCCTTTCGGTGCTCGACTACCTCGGCACCCTCAGTGTCCGCCGCTCCTCCCTCCCCTCCTTCCTCCGTCGCTACCACTAGGTCCTCCACTCCGCCGCCGGAAGACATGAATAATAACATAATGACAAAGAAAAATAACAGCACACAGGAAACCAAAAAAAGAAAAAGAAAAAATAGAAGAACTGTCAAAATTTGACATATATGTTGAGTTTTAGGACTGTCAAAATTTTGACAGTCCTTCCAATTGGAAGTACTGTCAAAATTTTGACAGTCCAAAAATTTAACATATTTTTAGGACTGTCAAAATTTTGACAGTACTTCCAATTTGTAGGACTGTCAAAATTTTTACAGTCCTAAATTTTTTGACATTGACAGTCTAAAAATCATGATCTACAAATTTGACAGTTCTAAATTTTTTGACATTAACAGTCAAAGAATCATGATCTAAAAATCTTGTGCCCATGGTTTTGCTCTGAGGTCTGGAGGCTACGCACGCTGCTTCCAACATCGACATTTCTGAGATTCTGTGGCGCCAGAGCAATGGGACGGAACAATGTTGTGCTACAGGAAGGATCTTACGCCATCTGAATCTTAATAGAAGTGGAACTGAAATATTTCATGATATTAATTTGTTGCGCCCCGAGTAGAGAATGGCAATTTCAGTCCTTTTTAAGACTGTTTGGTACAACTTTCCATAATTGCTTATGCTTATTTCCTGTCTTCTTAATGCGACAAGTAGCTCTATCTGGTACAGAAATGAGCAGCCAACTTTTCAAACTAAATTTCACAATTTCATGTTTTTTTTTAATATTTATTGCTGAAGAGTAATTTGGATTCTTACTGGATATTTTCAAGGCAGATAAATATGCACTATTTTAGCATAAGAAATACTTTTATGTCAGGTTTCTCTCAGTACTTTATGTATTCTCTCAGTTCAATTGGAAGATCAAGATCCGGATTGGAATTCTCGATAGAAATACTTTATGTCAGGTTTCTGCATTCAAGCATCCTTATTCTCTTAGCATGTTTTAAATAAAAAAATTAGGACTGTCAAACTTTTAACAGTCCTACCATTTGAAAGAACTGTCGAAATTTTGAAAGTCCTAAAAATTTAACATATATAGGACTGTCAAACTTTTGACAGTCCTACCAATTGGAAGGACTGTCAAAATTTTGACAGTCCTAAAAAATCAATATATATTTTTAGGACTGTCAAGTTTTTGACAGTCCTCATAGCTTGTAGGACTGTCAAAATCCTAACAGTCCTAGCTTTATATAAAATTTTCGGTGGGTTAAAATTAGGACTGACAGTCAACAGCTTGTGGGAGTGTCAAAATTATGACATGTAGGACTGTCAAAATTTTGACAGTCCTGAGTGAATTTTGGGAGTGGCAAACTTGTAATTATCAATGATAAAAATTTGGGCTAGCCACAAGTAACTTTTAAGATGGCAAACTTATAATTTTTGGTAAATTTTCAATGAACTAGTCCCAAGTAAAATGTGTAGTACCCTTATCACTAGCCCAAACAAAACCTCCTCTTTCTTTACTCAACCACCTTCTTGTATTATCCAGCCTATGGCTGATGAAGTTATCTATCTACCCATGTATCTGTAACTTGCAGTCACTCTGTTCTTTAATTCAAAACAAAAACAAAAACAAAAAACAAAAGCCACCACGATGCTGGAAACACAACCCAGACTGCAGATAAAAGATCACTAATTCATACCACTTAATATACACTGAAATGTGTGCACTTAAGAGATCGAAGACTGGATGACACTTAGGCGGTTTTTAAATGTACCTTTTTTTCCATGAAAAGTATTTCCAGCACAACTTTTCTACCAAGTATTTGATAGCTTATATATTTTTCCAAGAAATTATTTTCCAAAATCCTATTATTTTTCTTATTTCCTTCCAAAATGATCAGCCAAAAATAAAACTAGCCCAACCCATAGAAAAATATCATTTTCCATAAAAAAAATCTATTTCCTGTGAAAAACGTCAAACAAACACCCAAACTAATGTTTTCCAAAAAAAATTTCAAAATTCCAAAAAAAATTCTACTAAAAAAATTCGTGAAATTTATTTATTTTCTATATATGTTTCCACCTTGCAATCAAACTCACCCTTAAATATAATACCACGCAAAAAAATTAACCTTGGTTTACAAAAATATCATGCGTATAAAGCACTGCCAAACCAACACTGAAGGAGATGGATCCATACTTGAAGTGGTATTTATATATCAGAGGCAGCATTAACCTTTACAATTTTTCTGTACAATACCCCTATATCCACTGCCCCACTTTGAGAAGCCACAGGAATATTGCCAGATGCCCCTCATATTTCCGCATCGGGTTGCAAATTGTTTTTATTTATTTATTTTGCTGCCTCTGGTAGAGCTCCCATGTTTTGACGAAAGCCTTTGTATTCATTAAGTCCACCTTGATTTCTCCCAACATTTGTCGCATGTGTAATACTGGTATGAGTAATCCTTTCACCAGCTCAGGCTGTACAGGATGGTAGCGATCACTCCCTCAAAAATCATCAAGGCCGCCATACCAATGTTTCCAATTAGTGAGCTGTAATGTTAGGAAGAGAAGCTGGCCACTAAAAGCTGTTGTCCTCTCTTCTGCACAGTATAGACGACACAAACTGGCACAACCATTTTGCTGGATGCTAAGAATATACCCACCCATCACAATCACAATATGCCAGTGCTGCCTAGCCAGTGTAGTGAAGATTCTGCTTCGGTGAGCTCTGACTCTGCTGCTGCTGTGGTGGCTGCATATTTATAGGTTGGGAATTGTACTGAGTGAATGGTTGCGAGTAGAGAGGGTTCATCGGGCCCTGTACAACTACAAAAAGTTAGCACTCTTCTTTTATAGGCAAAACAACCAAGAAGCGCAAAAAAAGTAACCTGTGACTGAAGATGGCCAGGTCCAGACAGACTAAAATGACCATTGAATCCTGCTTGTGTAAATAGACCTTGTGATCCATGAGGGATGTAGTCCTAAGTAAAATGGTTGAGAATCGTTAGACTTATGAAATTAAAGAGAGAACCCATACAAAATTTACGAAATTATCAGCATCAATATTATGGGCACTTCAAAAACAAAAGCCTACCTGAGATATGAAATCATTTCCAGTGCCCAAATGGGAGTATCCAGGCTGTGAGTTCTGGTTCTGGTTCTGGTTCAGGTAACTTCCTGGAAATCCAGCTTGAGGAGGTCCATGAGGGTTATAATCAACACCATATCCACCTTGAGAAGCCTGCAGTGAGCATTAACAAACTAATCTTAGTCGGCCCACATTGATGGTAAACATAGTTACTGCAATATGGAGTTAAGAGGCATCAAAGTAAAGGACACTCTTGCAGACAGTATTAAAACTGTGCATGGTCAATCACATTATATGGCATTCAAAATGCTATGTTTTAAGAAGGCAACATAAACCACAAGCAAGAAAGGCAGCTCTAGGCACGTACTATGTTCTATACTATATCCAATAGTCAGTAGGAATTAGATCTTTCTCCTGAGAAAGACATGAGCTTCAAATGTACATGTACAAAACTATCTGACAGAAATTCAGGGACATGTCACATGCTAGAAACTTAATATTTGAAATTTCCCATAGGCTTAGAACAAGGGGAAGAAGCAGGACAGGAAGGTGCGCAGCAGTTCAAACAAATATGACAAAAGATTCAAGATTTATCATAGCAGCTAAGATTGCTGTTTGGGTCACTTATTGGAGAAAAGAGGCAGTATTCCTTCTGTTTGTGCTTTTCCATCAGTCGAAAAGAAGCATCAATAAAAAACCAAAAGGGAAAAAAAGCCGGAAAAGCAATCAACTGTAGAAAGCATTTAAATAGTGATAATTCACCAGCTTGGGAGATGCAACTTACCACAAGAAAATATTTACAATGGCAGACTATGTTGCACCGATGCAGGAATATGGTGTTTGTATCGAACCCGTGTTCTTATTTGTGCAACATAAGTGACTACATTTGTACATATTCGGAAATTCCCATATCCTGTATCGTGTCCTAATCCGTATCTGAATTCATGCAACATAGATGGCATATCACAAACTAGACCAGTAACTCCAAACGAGGTTTTTAAGGCATGTTGCAATAGATTATTTTAGAAGTTCTTGAGGCATGAGACATGCTAATGCAGGATCTGCAGAGAGTGAACATTAGATATATCTAATGGAGATGCTGTTTCTACGATTCGAAAATCCATTCTCCAGGACACATGGGTTAATTGTTACCATCGCATCAAGATCTAGCTGATTAGCACCATCTTGGATATGTTCAACAAGAAATGACTTCGACCCTCTTATGAAGTGCTCTTGTATTTGTAAGGATGTCTGCAATGGCATGGACATGGAATCGTCGTACGTCTAGTACACTAGAATTCAACATGCCTGCATTCTAGGGTTGGCTCACAGAGTCGTCTAGGAAGCATGGACACTCAAAAAATGTTGATGTGTCGTGTCGAGAACATGTATCGGACACCTATCAGACACTCCAAAATACACTAAGACACACCAAGATAGGTGCCATATCTGTATCGTCGTCCTTACCATGTTGTGTCAAGAAAATTAACGCACTGCTTGATTGGCAAATACATAGAAGTTTGTTGAAACTGATACCAGATAATATAATAACTATAACTACAAAAGATACTAGCATACACATACCAGAAACTAACATCAGTTTCTGATAGGCAAGCAAGATAACTACTTATTTGCACTGTTTCATCTTCTTCGAACATGAGATTGTGCAGCGTACCGGGGTATACCGTAACTTTAATAACTAGCCATTTGATAATGACGTGTACCTAAGACTATAAGAGTTATAACACGGTATAGTTAGCTATCTATGCTTCCTCCCAAGTAAGATTTCAAATTAAGAGATTTATTTTCGATATATACTGTTCTGAAGATGCATATGCTGCCAGGGTAAAAAAATCGAAGTAAAAAAAGAAAAAGCAGAATGATGACATGCCCACCTGTGTAGAAAAATCACCAACGTTATATGCAACATGTGATCCTTGGCTTTTGAAATCGTCACCAAGAAAATCCTGGAAATTCGAGAGAAATTAGCATCACATAATACCAAATGCCATAACCAAAAAAAATTGAAAGAGAAAAAATAGGAAAGAATTGCATAACTCGGGGACAGATACCTGAGACATGCCACCAACAGAAAATCCTTCGGGGAAAGTCTGACTAAGACCTTGAACAGGTACCTAAATATAAATAAAAATACAGTAAGTACAGATCACAATATTTATTATTTAGAATGTCACGAGATTGAACCATAGCAGCAAACCTGAGTCATAAATCCGGTTTGGCTTAATGGACCACCAACAGTGGGCTGACTATTAGGACTTTCCAAAGCAGAGAAGTTAAAAGTAGAACCAGTGCTACCAACAGATTGTTGGGAGCTCTGCTGATGTGCTAGATGACCGCCAATAGGACCGCCAGCATTACCACGACCAGCTCCAAAACCCCTATTACCACTCTGAGGGACCTGCGGAATGGCGCCAATCGGTCCATGTACAGCACCACGAGTTGGAATTGCATACGGTTGAGAGTGAGGGCCCCCAGGAAAAGGAGGGAGAGGTACTCTAGATAAGGGATATCCTGATGGATGCACAGCGGGTTTGTGTGCACCATTTTGTGGACCAGAAGGTATGTAAGTTTGGCCTGATGTTAGGGCAAAAATCAAACATTAGCAGTGAAAGCAAAGATGCATGAAGTTTCTAAATCTAGTCATATATAATTGAAACATCATAACTGATGCTAAACTAACAGACATCTGAGACTAACAGACATCTGAGCTGTGACTAAATATAAAAATCTAAGATACTTAGCAAACAATCTACTGATAGAATCCATGTTAAGAAGTTGGCTTTGAAGTACACTAGAAATGTGTACCCTTGATGCGTCCGCCTCTCTTATCAGAATTTGGGTTTTCTTAGGGTAAAAATCAAACATTAGCATAGAAATCAAAGATGCGTGAAATTGCTAAATCTAGTCATATATAATTGAAACATCATAACTGATGCTAAACTAACAGACATCTGAGCAGTGACTAAATATAAAAATCTAAGATACTTAGCAAACAATCTACTGATAGAATCCATGTTAAAGAAGTTGGCTTCGAAGTACACTAGAAATGTGTACCCTTGATGCGTCCGCCTCTCTTATCAGAATTTGGGTTTGATGAATTAACAAGCCCATAATCATCAGCAGGAACTATCCCCGGGCCAGCCCCAAAGAAAAGTCTGCGTTCACTGTAAACCTGCTCAAAATAGAGACATAAGGATGCTACTGTCAAACAAGGTACCTTGAATTAACTTCAATTTCCTGGCATGGCATTAGAACAAAGAACATATAAAGCCAAAAAATGTATGTTGTCAGTAAACCTTTTTTGGCTTTTGGAACTGCACCATACTCTGCTTCAAGTTGTTCAAAGGTCCTTCTACAAGGCACTCATGCTCCTGACAAAAGCAATAAGCAAGATCAGCCTACTAAGTTTGACACCACGAGTCATGTTGAGGGCTCCAATATCAAAAGATGAGTCGGACAACAAAGTAAGAAAAAACAATTAAATTTGTGCATAATGGACTGTTCAATATTCTGCTTTGACTTTTCTATAATGCCTCCAAGATGAAACCAATTTCCTTATCACAATCAACATTTCCATAATTTGCCTATGCTGCTCTAATCCAGAGATATCTTGTAACCAGTTCCTGGAACACAAAATGTTTTGAACTTTGCTTTCTGATAGTGTGAGAGGATGTGATGTGTGGCTCCACGACTTCACGTCTAAAGTACGAGAAAGTGGACGACCTCAATTAATCATAGTGCCAATTAAAGATCCATCATAATTAGCTTGCACCGTAGGAATCATCAAGTTACAATGCTAAATGAATTTTTCATCAAAGACCCATTTATTCAATTATGAAAATCAAAAGATTTCTTTAACCAATGGCAGTTAGGAAATGGGGGATGGGGTGGTGGTTGGTGTGGCCATTAGGACGCAAGGTGGCATACTACTACACTACAACTCTGAAAAATACTATTCTCTTTAGATATACAAATAGGAAAGTAGAAAGTGCAGTTAGTTTTCTTAAACATTTCATGATCTTCCGAGCACATGTGCATAAGAAAACTACTCCATATCATGATAAATCACATGGTTTCCTATCTCCCTGACAGCCTAAATCACTAGATGGAGATCGTAACATGATAATACAATTATGTAGTATCACCAAGATAATTCAAGCTCCGTCCTCTGAAAGTAAACTATGACTCAATTAATCACTAATCCATTACATCTGTACCCCTTTGCAGAAAATACACAACCAACCATTGTACTTCATGTGATGTGTGCGATTAAGGGAAATTATGGTACAAGTGAATTAGGTAATTGTCAAGCACCATGCTGGATTCTTTGTAAAGTAATCCTTCTTTGATCATCTGCACTCTGAGCTGCTGTGTGTGTGTGTGTGTGTGTGTGTGTGGAGGGAGGGGGGGGGGGGGGGTATAGGTATCTGGCCACTAGAACGTAAGGATAATACTATTATCTTTAGAAGTACACATATATAAGAAAAATACTCCATATCTTGATAAATAACGTGGTTCCCATCTCCACGACAGCCTAAATCACTGAATGGAGAAACATGATTAATACAATTATGTGGTATCACCAAAGATACTTCAAGCTCCATCCTCTGAAAGTAAACCATGATCACATCAATCACTAATCCCATTACACCTGTACGGTTGTACCTCTATTCAGAAAATGGCTAATCAACCATTGTACTTCATGAGGTCATGTGTAGATGATTAAATAAAGAGTTATTTGTATTTACCCCCCCCCCCCCCCCCAAAAAAAAAAAAATAATCCTAATTGTTAATCCTATTGGGGTAAATACAAATAACTCTTAAATAATGGAACAAGTGAATTAGGTAATTGTCCAGCACCATGCCATGTTCTTTATTAAAGTAATCTTTCTAGACTATGCCGCATCTGTTGATGATCACCGCTCCACTAGTGGATATTGTACCTTCTTCGGAGGCACATTTTCTTTTCCTCTCAACCTTTTAACCTGGACTGGAAGGGGGAGCCAACTAACTGCACTTAGTGATTCATTTCCTGCAAACCTTTCCACCAGCGGGCCAACATGACCGATCCCTCTTGCTCTTCGAGGGGCTTGGCTTCTTGTCTCGTTCTGGTGCAACCCTGATTCAAGGGCTTGATTGGCTGTTTAGGTCGGGGACTGCCTCATATGGATGGGGTACGGGTCATACATAAGAGGAGGAGGAAGTTCTCCATCGATTGATGGCACTCTCATCTGCATTCTGAACTGCAGAACATTGTCTGATATACAGCCTCACAGCAAACTAACAGAGAGCAGTACGAGATATCAAAGCTGTGTTTGGTAGAGTCAACTTCTACACAAATTTGTAACTACAAGCCAAGAAAACATGCAAACCATTCCTATCCTATCTTAAAGAAACGGCATGACAAACTTTCCCCTTCCAATATACCTTATCGTCTGAAGCACCTACATTTTTTAGACAACAAGTAGCAAGAACCATCATTCATTCCTGTAACTGAAGGTACATACATACAAGTAGAAGCTTCAATTGGTGCTACAAACTCCTAACCAACCTCCATCATTATGATGTTGAACACAAACCAAAAGTCAAAAATTACTTTAGCACTACAAATCCCCTATATTCAGCAAGGACCTCTGCATGAAATTTACTACACATACCATTCTATATTCTTTCTCTTTGAGAAACAGTATAGCTTTTTCAGATCTTTTGAGAAGCCAGAGTCGAGATTGAGGAAAAAAAACAAGAAACATTAACCTAAGAAATTAAATATCTTTAAGGTCAAATAAGAGGTAGTACATGAACAACTTTTTCAATGTTTCAAATAATGATAGCGGCCACATAGAGGTTGGGTGTTGTCATTGCATATAGCAGATATGAATGTTGGAGAAATCAGATATCGGGTTCATATCGGTTTGGAGTTTGAGATATCAGATGTCGGTTATTGGAGATACTCTGAAATATCATATATCAATAAATATATTATATATTATATATACTAAATGTCCTATCAAATTCAAATTTCTATATATACTAAATGTTCTTAATCCTAAAAGGCTAGAACTAAGTAACTCACTAACAAAAGACATCTAACATAACATCATAAACATTGATAACAAGCTAACAATTATAAAATTACTAGTACAAGAAAAAAAACTAGTAATATTAATAATAAATGATCAATATAAAAACATACTTAACAGAGAAGGGGAGAGCATCGCGACTCGACAACAAGAGAGGGAGGGAGGCTTCCGCACGTCTAGAGAGAGAGAGAGAGAGAGGTTTATGACTTTTTAGGTTTAAATTTGGCTAACGGATAGGATCATAGGATATGACCCAACATGACTAGAAAACACTTATTCACCAGTTCGTTTCTTTCCTTAAGACAATTTCTCACTTTGGGAATCATAATGAATCAAAGTCACTACAATAAAAATTTGGAAGATATATTCCGAAGTTGGCCATTATTATAACACTATATCACGATATATACTGATGTAGAGGTCTTTCCTCATCCCTCAATATTGTACTACAGAACTAATCCATACTGACTATAGTGTAGAATGCTAACGTGGCCACTATGACCGCTATAAAGAATAGTGATCTCGTGAATCTCAACCTTGGATGTCTATGAATCTATAGAACTACGTGATAAGTATCTCTTTATGAAAAAAGAGTAGAGGCATACAGTGGTTTCCACATTGACAAGTAAAAGTTTGCACGCGCACACACACACCCAATCCTAAGGGAACATGCTTCCTCACTGACTCTATCTTCGGTCTTTTAAAGAAAAAATGAATTTCATATACTGCAACCAGTAAACTTAGTATTTTTAACCCTTGTTGTTCCACCACTTTCATCCATGTGATAGCAAAAATATATAAACATATCTTGAAATCATGTTTGAGTTGGATTTATTAGCCTATATAAAAGCAAAGTAATACCAGATTCATTATCATAAATTTACAATTGATGAACTAAAGAATCCAAATCATTCATATCAAGTTGCTCTCCAAGTCTAATGATTAAAATTAATGGTAGTACTATACATGTACTTATGAATCAAGGTAAGTCTAAACTGATAATCATGTTTTCCCAAAACATTATTACATTATTTACGTGCCATAATAACGATTATGTAGTTTGAATATATGTGGTTACGGAAAAAAAAAGCTGAATAAAACATATCAGATAAACTGAATATTAAGTGATAACATCATATGAGCCAAGGAAACACTTCTAATCAAGAGTAGCACAAATTCGATAGTACTTGTCCCTAGTTGCCAAGTTATAAAGTGGAGATACCAACAAAGAAAGTAATGAGCACCTTGTAATGCGTCAATAAACCATTCCACAGTGGTTGCTTGCTTAGAACTTTCGGATTTCCCAGAACAACAATACCGTACCGAGCTCGAGTGAGTGCAACATTCAACCTACGCGGATCATTAAGGAATCCAATACCCTGGAAAACAGGTAGCAAGTAAAATTTCAACGAAAATATTCACAAGAACCCTGAACTCACAGAATAATAGAAAATGTACGAAAAAGCTGACTTGACTTGAATTGAAATAAGATAAGTCATCCTTCATTGACTACAAGCAGCATCAAGTCATAAACCATAGAAAAAGATCGTATCGTACATGCTTAGAAAATATTGTTGAGTCCTATATCAATGTTTATAGTGGGACGGGATAGCCCGAGTAATATTGAGGATTCTGACATCAATATTCCATAGGTTGGTGGAGGGTGCAAACAAAGAAGTGGAGATAATTAATTGTGTCAACTTGTAACCACTTCACCTTTTTGTATGACTAAAATCTAATACAAAGCCACCAATAACAACAAAACAGCATCAAACCTATTTAACTTTCCCTTTGACGTCTATCTAGGCTGCATACACACGGACACAGATTCAGATACTGACAAACGGATCTGAAACACGACATTTTGAAACGAGATTCACCACCACACTGCTGGATTGATATGCTCTACTAGTGCCTACCACTATATTAAGCTCCATCATCACTCGTAGCCGCCAAATCAGGCCAGCATAAACACCAGAAACCAGCATCAGGGCTAAAGGCCAGGTTAGGGCCAAGGTATTGTAAAACAATGGGGGGTTTGGATTCATATTTTGGCCATAATTGTGTTCAGGCAGGTATATATAATAGTTGACCAAGGCTGACCCAATATCATCCTTGTTCCACTAATCCTAGAACTCATTCAACTAAGATCTTATCCTACTATAATCAAGTAGCTGGCAAATCCGCCAGTTACTATTTTAGATTTCATTGGAATCCAGATGATCTTTCCTCGTCCTCTTTCTAGCTATGCCTTGGATGGTTCAAGTTTTTAGGGCAACTAGCTAGTAGCTACTGATAAAATCTGTAGCTCTTATCATCCAGAATGAGGTCGTTCTTTGTAAAAGATTTATTTAAATGGTAACCACGCCAATAGGAAGTACTACCATACTAAATTTGCAAGAGAAAAAAACATAATAATGCCAACTATTCTGTGAAAATAGCTATACAAAGAGTCTGCTTTACTTTTTGAGAATAAGGGCCAGTTTTCTACCATCCCCTTGATTTCGAACCCAGGAGCTCCCCTCTCCTCCCTTTTCCATGTCAAAGGGCTCAATCACTTGGTTGCCCGACTTTGTTAAGATTCTGCTTCCTTAAAAGGTAAGTAAGGCTACAAGGTCCACTCGCTCCCATTAATAACTTGACAAGGTATGTCGGAAACCACATACAGTAAACACTTCAGACAGACTTCAAATATATGCAACGCCTCTACTGAGACTCAGAATTTTAAGAATAAACTGAAATGCTCTCTCTTGGAGGGTAAACAAGTAAATTACATGAACGGAGCAAAAGTTTACGTTAGGCTTGAGGTCGAAATGTGCCTATTGACATTAAGAAGAATGAGAAACTCCACATAACCAATATCAGGCAAGGTTCACCTAAAATATGTTTCAAGCCCTTCTTATGAGTATCATTTTGTTAGTTTCCACAGTTTCACTGGTTTTGGATCAGAGTTTTGGAGTTCTTGGGTTTGGAAAACCAAAAATAATAAATATTTATTTAGAAACTAGAAAAATATTTGATACATTTAGGCATGATTTTATGTATTGCCTATTTTTTTCCTGTTCAATTTGAATGGCACCTTAATATAAATTGTTATTTCAACCTTAATATAAATTGTTATTTCACTTACTTGCTTTTAGACAAACCATAATTAGGTAGTTCTGAATGGAATAATTTGATGATTGACCAACATAATGATGTTATATTATACAACAACAACAACAAAATGATAATTGTTAATGTGTCAGTAATGAATCTTATCAACATACTAGCATGTTGGTCTTCGACGTTCCCAAATCATAGAGCCAATACTTTTTTTCCCTACATTTCTCTCTTCTTTTTCAATTTTTTCTGCTAAATTGACAAAAGAAGAGTTCTATCAGCCAGTATCATGGGGCAGCAAAACAATACGATATGGTCGATACGTTCAGTATCACCCGAAGATTCTGAACAATATCCAAATAATATATCTTTAAAAAAAATGTTAAACTTAATTTTCCTTGTAATTTCTTAGCATTATCCCATCTATATCCAGATTCACATCTGATTTAGTAATAGAGGTTGATTTAAAAATATGCATGATATTTATATCCATATTGGTATTTCTATAAGAAACACCCCTAATTTGCATTTTTACTCTTGCCCTTACAACTGGCAACTCCAACAACAATCGTATAATTACTCTTGACGGATGCATCCATTTCTCCACTGCACATTCTCAAACCATGATCATTTTCTTGTCTTATTTTCAATTGAAATCACCACCAACTTCTCACTTTTTTTCTGTATTGCCTCAATCAATGTCCGACTTCCTCAACTCGAAACATGATACTCCAAAATTAGTGCCATGTAGTTCTGTGTTTATGTTAGATACGTATCAGACACCACATGGACACCCCAAAATATACTAGTATAAGCCAAGACCAGCATAGTGTCCATATTGCGTGCCCATATTGTCTCATCATATTTGTATCCAAGCAACATAGCCTTAAAAATACTCAAAAGAGGATACTATAGAAATAATAGTATACTATCGTTTTTCTACCAAGATCAGTGTAAATCAAAAGGCTCATTTCAGGCTAAAGCAGCAACTTTCCAGCAACAAATGTGTACTAGATAATTGTCAAAAGACTCAAAACCAAGAAGCCTTGAACAATGTGCATAACCAAATTACTAAGTTATAAACAACTAATGAACTCGTGAGCCCCTGAAATTCATCCGACTCCTTTTATTAGGTAAACGACCAACAATGAAAATTGAGGCCATGTTTTACAAAGATAACACAAAATTCAGTGTTCTAAAATTTGCTAGGTGGATTCGGTGCGGCGGAGGGCCACCTAGCGCCTAGGCAACCAAACAGTTTTTTTTTTAATTTGAAATCCATAATACGAATTTAAAATCCAAAAATATTTCTAACTTCTAAATCCATAATACAATTCTTTTTTTTTAATTTGAAATTTCAAACTAAAATCCAATTCAATCTTAAAACCCAAACAACATATCCACAATACAACTAAACATAAAAAAAATCAAAAAACGAACAGCCGCACAAGGCCGAACAGGCTCGTCTAGGCGCCGAACAGGTCCGAACAGGCGCATAGGACCACCAAACAAGGGGTTTTCGGTGCAGCGAACGGCCACCTAGGCCGAATTTTAGAATACTGACAAAATTCACTCTAAAGAAAGCTCCCTCAAAAGAGTTTAGAAAACTATGCAACCATAATGAGTAGAGCAAAGACACTTAGTACAAAGGTGGAAGCATCAATATTACCAACAGAATAGAAGGCGAATATTGTTCCAGTACCCTGGAGGGAAAAAAAGGATGTGTAATTACAGATTCATAGAACCTTCTGCAACACCGAACTTCCATGAAGCAAGCTTCTAGAAGAGTAGAGCTTAAGCACTAGGTCACCTCCACCAAATGGACCAGGCATTTCTCTCGTATGAGCATGAACTGATCATACTTACACTATGTTATTTCCATGTAAACTACGTTGAAACTAAACCAAATTACATATGATACAGAAGTTATAAAATAGCCTATTAGATGTGGGCCGACATCTTGGTTTTAGCATGAAATGACATGAGTTTGATGAAAAATGTCATTTTGTTAAAAAAACAGCTGGCATATCAAGAGATTCAAGACCTTCCCAGACATGTAGGCCTGATACCTGATATTTGGAAGCCATCCGGGTTTTAGATAAATCAATTTTACAGTTCTGGGTCATGCTGAAACCTGCCCAAATATATTGAAATCTATATATATAAATGTAGTTATGCTTGAGCTGCCAAGCACATCCAGGTGTTAAATGGTTTGGTTCTAGTTTCTGTTGAGACCAAAGTTATTTGGAATGGGTTGGTTCAGTCTTTGATTCAAGCTAAATTTATTTGAAATGGATTTGCCTCAAGACTTTAGTTCGAACAAGATTTAGTTTGAACGAGTTTGGCTATTAACCAAATTGATTTTAAATTGTCTTGGTTTAACCAAATTCATTCTATTTTAGTTTTTCGGTTCAAACCCAGTTCATTTTAATAGGTTCAGTTCAAAGCAATTCTCTCTTAAGGTTTTGTTCATATTTAAGGCTTTTGATAAGGGCACTGCCCATTTTACTTGGGGCTAGCCCAGGATTGGGGCTAGCCCACAAAAGAGGAACATTTACTCAGACTAGCCCAAGTTTATACTTGGGGCTAGCCCAGGGTTATGAAAGAAAACATTGTTTCTTTGACCGGAGCTTCCCCCCCTCAGCCGACCGGAGCTTCCCCCCTCAGTCGACCCCCTCCCGCCAGCCTTACTCCGCTGTCCTCCTCCTCCTTGTCGATGGCTCCCAAAGTCTCGAAAGAAGCAAGGTAGAAATCATCATTCTCCTTGTGCTATTGTATTTGAAAAATTGTCCAAAAATTATACGAAATCATCTTGCATGTTGAAAATTTTGAGTTATTTTCTTTCAAATGAGGGCATACTAGTCCTTGGCGGAGTCTAGGATGTAGTTTAGACATAGAAGTCGTTTGGAACATGATTCTAGGGCGTACAATGTCGAGACTGCTCGACATTGTCGAGCTGTATCGAGCGGGACTGTAGAATTTCCTACAGTCCCATATATATTTAGGACTGTCGGAAATTCGACAGTCCTATATATATATAGGACTGTCGAATTTCCTACAGTCCTAAATATATATGGGACTGTAGGAAATTCTACAGTCCTAAAAGTTTAGGACTGTTGAGAAAACTGCAGTCCTGTATACTTACAGGACTGTAGAAATGGCTACAGTCCTGGGGAAAAATTCACTTATTTTGTTAAAATAGAAATTAATTTTTGTCTGTATCTTATAGTCATGCCCCTGGAAAGGACACTGTGGATGAAGAAATGAGAAGACGCCCTACTGCGTCGATGCGTAAGCAACGCACAGTTTCGCAAGGCGTGACTATCCGCGAGGCCGAGGCACGCCCTGAAGTGAGGAGACGTCCATTGACGAAGAAGATTGCCACAAAGAGACGTGCTCCTCCTAGTTCTTCCGGCTCTTCTTCCTCCTCCGATGAGGACATGCCAAATGTTCCAAATCGGCCTACTGATGGTTCAGGACCTTCTCAGCCTGCAGATAGTCCTGTCGAGAGTCTTCCACGAACTCTCGGAAACCGGCCTACTGATGGTTCGGGACCTTCTGAGCAGGCAGATAGTCCAGGCGATACTCGTCCAAACGGTTGCTCTATGTTACCGTCGATCGAAAACCATATTGCATACCAAATATGGAACAATCCGGTAAGTACATTACGTTATGATATATTTATATATAGTTGTAAGTTCAAAGTTTATTTTACATAGAGGTTTAATTTCATCCAATTGTTGACTTTTCAGGAGAGTGGTCGTATGTTGACGGTAATCAACCATGGCAAAAAATGTAATTCATGGCGGTATGAATTACTGGGAGATGATGTGAAGTCAAAAATCAGTCCCACCGGTCTGCAATATTTGGGTAGCTACTCATATACGACGGTGGATAATGCACTGATTTCAGCATTTGTAGAACGGTGGCATCCAGAGACCAACACTTTCCATCTACCCAATGGGGAGTTGACGATTACCCTTGATGACGTCCATCATATATTGGGACTTAGGGTTGATGGTCGTCCCATGCAGAATCATACTTTTGATGATTCGAGCATCAACTATTACGACTATATGGTGGATTATGTATCAGGGTGTCTGGGAGTTGATGCCACTAGTTTTACTAGTATTCGAGAATTCAAGAAGTCCTACGGACTTCCTCTAAAATATTTGGAGGAGATATTCGCTGAGACGGCCCTGAAATTGATAATAGCGAAAATGTGGCCCGCGGATATATTCAGTTCATCTTAGGGGCTGTCGGCATTACCGATAAGTCTGGAACGTCCATAAATGCGAAATATCTCATCAATTTGGACAACATTGATACGGTGGAGCAAATTTCTTGGGGAAGCGGTATACTGGCATACCTTTACCGCGAGCTTGGTACGGCATCCCGTGTGGGTTCGAAGACTATTTCCGGATGCCAGACTCTACTCCATGTATAGATATATCTTTGTCAACTTGTTTACATAAATTGAAATTGTGTTGTTTATTTTTGGACTAATATATTTCCGGTAACGTGTAGGCATGGATATACGAGCACTTCCCAACCCTGCAGCGGGCGAGCCTGAACCGAGGGTATGACAAGAACATGCCAAGAATGTGCCGATGGAAGCCAAGTAAGGTAGATGCCAAACGTTCTCACACATTGGCCGCTCTACGGCATGCACTCGAAGAAATGACGACAGAAGAGGTGAATTTAGACCTAATATTGTACTTAATTGGTATGAATTTACTACGTTATGCTAAATGACGTTATGCTACATTTTATGCGGTGCAGATTGTATGGGATCCATACCGTGATTTGCGACAGACTACCCGTCCGTTGCAACCAGTCGTCTTATATCACGGTGTTATCACTTGTCATGAGATCGAGGAGGCTTATATGCCGGATAGAGTGCTACGTCAGTTTGGCTACGTACAAACTGTCCCAAGGCGAACTTTGCAAATGATAACTCCTCCGCGCGGTACAAAACCGCTAAACTATATACCTGCACAATTCAACTGGGTATCGCACTTCTTCACCGAGTGGCAACGCCACGTCATTAGAGATACCGGCCGGCTAGCAGCAGTCAATATGGCGGAGTGCAGCGACGACTACCTCGCCTACTACGCCGGTGTCGGACTACCGACCTTGTTCCAACGCGGAGGGGATATTGTGCGTGTACCGTCAGATCTTTCTCCCAAATCGGTCTTATATACTGCACTGGTCAAGATGGTGAGCCTACTTGTAGAGTTTAAGTTTGATATTTGTCACTGTGGCTAACAATTATTTTCATTTTTCATAAATAGGCAAGGAAAGTTAAGAAGTTGGGAAGAAGCCTCGTCAGTTGCCAGGGTTCCAATTATATGACAATCAATGACGAACTCCAAAATATCGACAACGCTGAAGAATATCCTTTCTTGGATACCAGAGAGCAACGCACGAAGAGGCGCCATGACGTTTGAACAATCATGACTTGTGACAATTTGAGTTGTAAACGTTGTAAAACTTTAAACTATAATTTGAGTTGTAAACGTTGTAAAAGTTTGATTGAATATGACTTGTGACAATTTGACTTGTGACAATTTGAGTTAATTTTGCTATGTTGTGACACTATGAGTTTATTTTGCCTTTATATAACTATTTTGATCTGTATACTGTGCATATTGGTCAGTGGGTTAATTGTTTATTTTGATCTGTATATATTTCCTCAAAATTGACAGGGAGAAAACTTTAGGACTGTCACAATTTTGACAGTCCTAGTTTACACTAGGACTGTCAAAATAGTGACAGTCCTAAAGTTATATATTTCCTCAAAATTGACAGGGAGAAAACTTTAGGACTGTCACAATTTTGACAGTCCTAGTTTACACTAGGGCTGTCAAAATTGTGACAGTCCTAAAGTTATATAAATGTACATATTGACAGTGAGTAAACTTTAGGACTGTCACAATTGTGACAGTCCTAGTGTAAACTAGGACTGTCAAAATTGTGACAGTCCTAAGTTATTGGTAGCAATGCGCATTATACAATCAAAATCTTCATAACTCTTTTCATTACAATAGGTACAACATATAGTTCAATATACACTTAAACATACATGGATCAACACAATATACATCTTCACATGGGGCAGTATCAATCGATTAAAATATCAAAGTAGTCGTCCGACATAATTTTTGGATCCTCCATCTTCATCATCTTCTTATAGGCCGCCATTGCATCCATGTAGGGTGTCGTCCATGCGATCGCTTCCTCAGGTGCGTGTTTATACCAAAGCGTAGAAGGTGGCGGAATAGGAGAATGAGCGATCAACCTTGGGATGACGAAGTGTTGTCCGACAAGCCCAATGCAACATAGAGTGGATACTCGGTGTTCGGCCGGGGGGGCACACATTGGAAAGAAAGTATTGTTAATACCCTGTGAGATAATTACAATAGGTAACTTATACCTATTAGAGAAGACGTAAGCAGCAGGCGGGACTAACCTGTCGCCATCCTGCTTCCACTGAATAGCCTAGTTGTCTTGCTAGTGCATGGTATCCACAGTGGCCATCCGCAGGAACATCATCAATAGTCCAAATGAAGTTCCGTATCTCAGGTAGGAATTTTTCAATGTATAGACTATAAGAAACATAAAAGTTTTGAACACCCTCCGCCGTGACTGCATCTATCGTTTTCTGTTTCTTCCCCCTTCGAATAGTTAGCTTAGGAGTTCGAACAAGGGACTTCGCCTCCAAACTGCGTTCGACAAGTTCAAATAAGGATGGATCTCTTTTAGTTGACTCCTCCTCCTTCTTTTTGGCTCTACTCTTTCTTGAGTGTGGTCTTCCCTTAGGAGTTCGAACAACGGATGGCTCTTGCAATCGAGTAGTTGCCGGGACTGCAATCTCTTGGATTTTAAACTCAATGGATCTTCTCTCCGGTTCCGTTGCGCCACACCACCTTGCGTGAAGTAGTTTAACTTGGGGCAACGCAAAGAAATCATCTTGCACTTCCACCGCCGGCATTATCGACAGCTGTCGCCAACGTTGATCAACACCGTCTATTGGAATAGGTATAGATTCACGACGGTATTCGTTGATTTCATGTGCACACGGAAGTCCCAGTGAATGTCGATATGAACAACCGCAAACCTCGGGATCATAACCCACCGACTTCGACCTACGAATCTCCTCAAACAATAACCCCAAGGCCTTGTGAGATACCACATGGGTTAAACCATCCAAGAGGTTTTCTTGCTTGTATTCATGCTTTGCAATATTGAGGCTCATCTCAAATGATGCTACAATATCGTTCACCGTGGCAATAGTCATCAAATGAATCGATTGCCAAACAGAGACAAAATTACCGACCGATGAGCGTAGATATCTTTTTAAACATGAGTGTGCCCCTTCGACCCGGTTCGTAGTGATCGTGCCATAATGCTTCACCATGTTGGTCCATGCTAACACGAATTGCTCTTTATGTGGTCCTAGCCAAGTATCTTTGATATAAGATATGCATGTCGGGTTGCTTGGCTCCCACTTTTGTTGGAACATGTACTATGCTGCCTCGTAACTGTCTGTAGTACTTGCTCGCCATACAAGACTCCAATCACTGTAGAATTCTTCGAAGCGAAGCATGTCTATTTTACCGTCCACAGTTTCAAATTTTTTCTTGCATTGAGCATGGATATTTCTATTTATATGCCAAGTGCATAGTAGTCTATGCGCATGAGGAAATACAATATCTATAGCATTTATCAACGCATATTCTCTGTCAGTAACAAAAACAGACGGCTCTTTGTAACCTGTGTAAAGGGATTGTAGTTTCCTCAACGCCCATGTGTAATCCTCTACTGTCTCACTCTTCATAAAACAAAAAGCGACTGCAAATGTTTTTCCCGTACACGTAAACCCGACAACATGCAAAAGAGGCATCTTGAACTTGTTGGTCTTATATGTACAATCAAGGACCAACACGTCTGCGAAGGACCGAGCCATATGTGTGCAATCAGGATGAGCCCAAAACAATGAAAGGAGTTCATCAGTTTGTGGATGTCTTCTATGGTACTCCACGTAGTGATGCTCCCCAAGCAACTTCAATACTTGCTGCATCGCCATTCTTCCTTTCATACTATTGCATTTCGCTCTGGCCAAACTATTATAGATCGTCCTCATGGTAGACTTGTTCCCATCTTGTTTTTGTCGCACAGCAGAAAAAATTTGTTTCGGTGCAACTCCTGAAAGGAACAAGTCTTCAACCAACTTTTTTTCATCCTCCTTCAGACGTGCCACGTAGGCATGACCCGTAACCGTCCCTGGAATAGGATGATTGTGTCTTCCATTCTTAACTTCGATTATCCACTTCACATCTTCAACTTTTACAATCAACACCTTCAATGGACAACCACATTTTCTCGTCCCAACATTTTTCTTAGGGATTTCTTTTTCAACAACACCATTTTTTTTATGATCCCTAAACACACCTCCTCTTTCGCATCCAAGCTCAAGATATTTTCGGCCCGGCCGAGATCGGATGGATCTTGCAATGACAATAACTACGTTATGTCGTCTCCCAACTTCTCTGCACCACTCTATTGCTTCTTCATGGCTTGCAAATTCAATATCCGTTGTGAAAATATCATCCAAATCAACACCAACGCCAGGGTGTACCACAATCTCTGAACAAGGTTCCTATAACCAATATAAAAAAATATATAAATTAATAACTTCATCTAAATATCAAGGACTGTCACTATTTTGACAGTCCAATTTTTATATAGGACTGTCATAATTATGACAGTCCTACTTTTAATTAGGACTGTCGAATTTATGACAGTCCTATATTTATATAGGACTATGTAATATTTGACAGTCCTATATTTATATAGGACTGTCTAATGTTTACAGTCCTAACTCGTGACTGTCAAATTAGGGTTGTCGTTTTACGTACCGAACGTGCTTCGGAACAACCAACTTGTTCTTCGGAACGTCCGGAGTGCATAATTAATGAATTGGACGATCCGACTTCGTCATCGAACATTTTTTCATGCATTGTTCCTACATTAATTAAAAGAAACTAAATCTTTTTCGCACAATTGCAAAACTTATTCAACGTAGCTTGTCGAAGACATACCGTTATAAGTTTTTTCCTTGGAGTATCACCAAAGTTAAATACTCCTCCAACCACAACTACCTATTTCCAAATTTAGGTTTGGCCTTGGTGGAATGAGGGTTTCTTAAGTCTAGGTGGAATGCCAAAAATAGAAACCCATTCCACTTTTATACTTTGGTGTGGGGCAGCCCCAAGTGTGGCAAACTTGTAATTTTGGGAAATGGACTGTCAAAATTTTGACAGTCCTAACAATTTTTAGGACTGTCATATTTTTGACAGTCCTAACTAGGTTAGGACTGTCAAAATTGTGACAGTCCTTCCTACTTTTAGGACTGTCGATATTTTGACAGTCCTTCCATGTGGTAGGACTGTCAAAATTTCGACAGTCCTGATTATAACAGTGGGCTAGCCCCGAGTAACTTTCATGATGGCAAACTTGTAATTTTTTCTAATTTTTCAATGGGCTAGCCCCGAGTAAATTGTGTAGTGCCCTTATAAATTGCCATATTTAAGTGGTAAACTTTCAAGCATGAATCCTTTTTTATAAGTTTACAATGTATAATTAATTGTATGTGCAATTTATAAGTAAATACATTATTGTGAGTGTTAAGATATTTAGGACATTTGAGAGTGTATATTAATATTAGCTTTATCAATGCTTAGTATGTAAGGTATATATTTAAGTAGAGCATGATATGAATGTCAAGACATTTCAATATGTACCCGACATGTCTCCGACATCTAACATCTGAAATGAACCCGACATCAGATATCTACAACCTTGGTCTAAAATTATATGGAAACACTTCATGGTCCAAGACAAATTTAACAAAAAATGAACTGGTGAACTTTAAGATAAGGAGCAAAAGGTACCTGGTGCTCATTGCTCCTTACACAAGACAAAATAATGTAATCTTTTTCTCTTCCCTGGAATGAGTCAACACTTGCAACCTGTGATGAACATATACCAATGTAGTATCTGATTTATCTAGCAAATGGCAAAGAAAGAAGCTAAGCTTGAGATCGACCTCAATTTCCTTGTACAGCTGTTGTCTAAGAGAGCCATTTCTTGACATGTAATTTACAATATAGGCCCTTTGTCCTTCATATGGTGTTATAACACCAATCTGCAATACTCAGATACAGAAGAAATTGAGTACAAAATAAAAACAGCAAAAGTAAGTTTGAAAGAGAACATGTACCTGGCTAGGTAGAACACCACTCCTTAAAAATGTAGTGACAATTTTTTCAACGTTTGCAGCTTCAGTTCTATTCAGATAAGACGTTCCACTTGCACTAATCTCCTCTTGCCCCATCTTAACAAGTATGATATCAAAAGGATTATAAAAGTAGAAACTCAAAAGAATGAATTCAAGAAGCAAATAAAGGACAAGATATAATTAGGATTATGTAACAACAAAACCTTTTGGTTGAATATTTGGGAGATGGTTTTTTGTTACATTAAGGTTAAAGATGACATATACCTGGACATAGAAGAACATAGGACGATTAGGAACTGGCCAGGGAAAATCAATACCAGAAGTCTGCCTCTCATTTATTGTCACTCCATTTTGGAGGGTGCCTTCGTAGAAATTATTAGAAGGAAATTCAGACAGGCAAGGATGCATGCGATATTGAACCTGCAAATTAGAACAAATTGGAAAATTGTTAACCAAAATAACAAGATACATAGATGGACAATAGCTTCTGAAAGAGAAAACGAACTTTGAGGCGCGCACATGCACAAGAAATATCATTATGCTGAATATAAAGGATATCACTCATTGGATCAGAATAAAAATAGCCAGCTCGCATGGCATATAAGGTAAAAGAAAAGTCCAAATGCACAAAACACTTTAGCTTCTACTTCATCATAACTTCTTCTAGAATACTAGCTTATGATGTCTTTTACAACACTGAACTACGAACACGCTGCAATTAGAGTTGGGTCATTTTTGCTTCAACATTACTTGCAGGTATCTAGCACAATTCTGCATCAAACAATGACGAATGATCCGACTGCAATTAAAGCTACAAGCTTTATTTGCAGCCAGCCAAACACATGTGGTAAAAGAAAAGTCCAAATGCACAAAACATTTTAGCTTCTACTTCATCATAACTTCTTCTAGAATACTAGCTTATGATGAGTTTTACAAGACTGAACTACGAACACCCTGCAATTAGAGTTAGGTCATTTTTGCTTCAATATTACTTTCAGGTATCTAGCACAATTCTGCATCAAACAATGACAAATGATCCGACTGCAATTAAAGCTACAAGCTTTATTTGCAGCCAGCCAAACATACCCTTACTTGTCAGTGGCTATTCATGTAGCCTTTGCCAATTAATAACTGATGTCACTTATGTGATGAATGTTTATGTTCTCTTTTGTTTTATTTCAATGCATACCACCAAATAGAGGGCACTGCATGGTGATAGGTAGCACAAATTTGTGAGACAAAACCACGATTGATTCCGGAACAGAATATGGCTTCAAGCAGAGATGCTTAAGGATTAAGTGTATAGATTTGTGAATCTCCAATTTGCTAAAAAAAACAAAAAAACACCAGAAACACCGAAACCGGATCTGGTTGTTGGTTCACGCGCAGAGTTCAACCCGTTAAATAACTTAAGTCACTGCCGCAGCCACCAGTTTCCTCCTCATTTGTGATGCCCCAACTCCACATATCAATCTCACCATAATAATTGTTTCTAATAAAGAGTAGCATTCAAAGATGATTTTATGGTCAACACAATGTTATAACATGGAAATTAGAAAGGAAAAAAAAAGTATGCATCTGTAGGTGAAGTTAGATATAAACAAAACCAAATTCACTGCCCAGAAAACACTATGAACTCAGATAGATCTTATGGCACCTGGCTGATAGAATTCCGTCCTAAATAGACCATGAAAGATACATTTCCACTTGGCCAATTTTAACTTTTACTGCTGACTCATACAAAATGAAAAACTAAATAATCATCAATGAGCATTCTCCTCATATGATATTACCAAGATATATTAGTAAAGGGAACATTTGGGAGGGAGAACTTTCTGTCTCTACATTACTTGTTGATTTACCTAAAAACAACATAAATCTGGAGTCACTGGTGAAACTCAGCAAAATTGATGGTGCCCAAACTTCAAATGTCGCAAAAAGTTTGTAAAACAATTCTTTTATGTTAGAGTTATTTTATTTTGTTATTTATCATATGAGGGTATAATAGTAATTGTGGGTGTATTGCATATCAATATAAATAGACATGAGATGCAACCTAGGGTTTAAGGCCCTTGCAATCTCCTTTCTCATATTCTCTCTTCCCCTACATCCTCTTCTCCTCTCTATCTCTAAACTTAACTTGGTATCAGAGCATATATTTGTAAGTACTGTTTTTCGTCTACTTTTCATGATTCGCCGTTCGTCGTTCGTTGTTCGTGGTCGTTCGTGGTTCGTTTATGAGATCTAGGGTTTCTACAGATCTCCGTTGGTTATTCGTCGTCGGTTGAGGTTCGTTGTGAGATCTAGGGTTTCAAAGATCTCGTCTTTCTGTTGCATCTGCAAGTATGGTGGGGACCGAATCTTCTAGCGAGGTTAATAGTGGTGGTGGTAGCGGAGGTGGTTCTCCTTTTACTGTTATTCATAATGATGAATTGGGAAAGTCGATTACAGCGGTGAAACTCAATGGTGCGAACTATATTGCCTGGTCCAAGTCTATCAAAGTGGTGTTAAGGGCGAAGAAGAAGTTGAAGTTTTTGACCGAAGAACCCATGCCTGAAACGTCCGCTGAGTATGAAGATTGGATGAGTGCAGATGCATACGTTATGTCGTGGTTGTGGCATAGTATGGAACCACATATCGCTGCTAATGTTCAGTGGTGTGAATCAAGCAAACAGATTTGGGCATCTCTGGAAGAATCTTATTCGCAGAAGCGAAACGTTGCCCGTATCTATGAGTTGTACGAGTTATTGTTCAATACAAAGCAAAATGGGAAGCCTGTGAATGAATATCTGGCTTCAAAGAAAGCTTTGTGGGAGGAACTGCTTCAATATCATCCTGTTACTACTGATTTGAAGGAAGCTCGGAGACAGAAGGAAGAGTTTCATGTTTCACTCATCCTAGCCGGCTTGGATCCTGCGCTCGAACCTTATAAAGCTCAAATCCTTGCTGGAGAGCAGTTACCTACGGTGGCAGATACTTTCTCCCGTCTCAATCGTTCCTTTCTGGGACAGTTCTGTGGTGCCGAGTACTGACTCTTCTGCCCTAGTTTCTAGTGCTGTTGGTCGTGGTGGTGGACGTGGTATTGGACGTGGCAGTAGAGATGGTGGTCGTAGTTTTGGTCGAGGAGGAGGTCGTGGTGGTAGAGACAATGGTCGTGGTGGTGGTCGCGGTGGTGGTGGTGGCCGCGTTGGTGGTGGTGGTGGCCGTGGTCAACCAAGAAAGTGTAACTATTGTGGAATGCTCGGTCATGTAGAAGACTATTGTTGGGACAAATGGGGCAAACCAGAATATGCACATCAAGTGCATGATGAAAATATGCAGTCCCAGGACACCACTTCTGCTCCCAGAGATGATACTTCGGGTTTCAATCAGACTTCAACGTCCGATACCTCATCTCCATTTCAACAGATCCTCCAGAAGTTGAACGCGCATGCTAGTACCACCTCCCAACCTACTGCAATCATGGCACATATAGGTAATCCTGCTTTTGTGGCAACCCAGTCACCATCCACCTCTTGGGTCATCGACTCAGGAGCAAGCTCTCACATGTCTGGTATAACATCTATCTTTCATAATCGTAGTTCCATGAAACATAATATTATCTTGGCTAATGGGTCTACTCGTCCTGTGCTTGGGAAATGTGTCATTCACCCTACTCAATCACTATCATTATTTGATTCATTATATGTGCCTAATTTTCCATTTAATTTGTTATCTGTGAGCCAGTTAACCAAATCTCTTCAATGTTCTGTGACATTTTCTTCCAATTCGTGTGTTTTTCAGGACCTCAGGACGAAGAAGACGATTGGTTCGGGGCATGAAAAAGATGGACTGTACTACTTGAATCTACCTGAAAAGGCCTTCACTTCTGTTTCTACTTCTCCGTTGCAGTGGCATTATCGTTTGGGACATCCGTCTTTGGCTAAATTGCGTCAAGTTGTTCCTAGTTTGAGTCATGTTTCTAGTCTTGAATGTGAGGCTTGTCAGTTAGGCAAGCATCACCGTAGTTCCTTTCCTCGTCGTAGTGAGAGTCGTCAATTAGTCTTTTGATCTTGTTCATTCTGATATTTGGGGTCCGTCTAGAGTCAAAAGTCCGAAAGGATTTCAGTATTTTGTTATTTTTATTGATGATTATTCCAGAATGACTTGGTGTTATTTAATGAAAGAAATATCTGAGTTTCCAAATATGTTATCTGTCTTTTATAATGAAGTCTATGTTCAGTTTAATAAACATATCAAAATTCTGCGTTCTGATAATGCTTTGGAGTATACTCAATCTTCTGTGAACAGTTTCTGTGTTGATCGTGGTATGATTCATCAAACCAGTTGTGTCCACACCTCTCAACAAAATGGTATAGCCGAACGTAAACATCGACACATTTTAGATGTGGCTCGAACTCTCATGTTCAATATGCATGTCCCCAAACAGTATTGGGCAGATGCCGTTCTTACTGCATGTTATCTTATTAATCGCATGCCATCATCTGTATTAAATAACAAAGTTCCATTTACTATATTACATACAGATGTCGCACCCTTTTCCTTATCTCCTCGAGTGTTTGGCTGTGTCGCTTTTATTCATAACTTGGAACCTAATCGAGATAAGTTGGCTCCTAGATCTCTTAAGTGTGTCTTTCTTGGTTATCCCCGTACTCAAAAAGGTTATCGTTGTTACAGTCCACAGTCACGCAAATATTATGTCAGTGCGGATGTTACATTCTTTGAGTCTACCCCTTTCTTTCCTTCAGGAGACCGTTGTATTCCTTTTACAACAGATTTGATATCTTCCATACCACTTCCGGTCATTCCTGAATCAATTTCTGTCTCCATTTCCCATTTACAGGTTTATCAGAGATCCAAGGACAGGCCAGTGGTTCTGCAAAATTCAACCTTCAACCAATCATCTTCCGTGCCTGAGGTTTCTGCTCCCATCACCACAGATCCAGATGATCTTCCTATTGCTCTCAGAAAAAGACAACGCCTTTGTACCACAAAGAATAAGCATCACATTTCTAACTATGTTTCATTACACCGTGCTTCATCATCTTTTCATGCATTTGCTGTTTCATTGTCTTCTACTTTTATTCCCAAAACTTACATGCAGGCTATGTCATCTTCTAGTTGGAAAAGTGCAATGGATGAGGAGATGTATGCTTTACATCAAAATCAGACTTAGGAGCTTACATCACTTCCTGTTGGAAAACAAACAGTGGGTTGTAGATGGGTGTACACTGTTAAGTATCACCCTGATGGTTCTGTTGAGCGCCTCAAGGCACGGTTGGTTGCAAAAGGGTATACTCAGACATATGGCGTGGATTATATGGAGACTTTCTCTCCAGTGGTTCGGCTGAATTCAGTTCGGATTCTTATTTCTGTGGCGGTTAATCACCAATGGCCTATATATCAGCTGGACATAAAGAATGCTTTCTTGCATGGTGACTTACAGGAGGAGGTATATATGGATCAACCACCGGGATATGTTGTAGCAGGAAATAAAAGACTCGTATGTCGATTGAAGAAAGCATTATATGGACTGAAACAGTCACCTCGTGCTTGGTTTGACAAGTTCAGTTCAGTTCTCATTCAGTATGGCTTTCGGCGTACCACATCAGATCATTCAGTGTTTTGCCATTCTTCCTCAGCAGGTATTATCGTGTTGATTGTTTATGTTGATGATATCATTATATCTGGGAGTGATCATGCTGGAATTGCGGACTTGAAGGCCTACCTTAGTCGTCAGTTTCATACTAAGGATTTGGGTCTTCTTCGATATTTTCTTGGAATCGAGGTTGCTCGATCTAAGAAGGGGGTGTATCTGTCACAACGCAAGTATGTTCTAGACTTGCTTTCCGAGACTGGGATGTTGGAGTGTCGGCCAGTTGAGACTCCTATGGATTATCATGACAAGCTTGATGCTGACAGGGGAGAGTTATTTGAGGATGTTGGATATTATAGACGTTTGGTTGGCAAACTTATATATCTTACTGTTACTCGACCAGACATCACATATGCAGTTGGAGTAGTTAGTCAGTTTATGCATGCCCCTCGGCAACCACATTGGGAGGCTATCTCTCGCATTCTTCGATACTTGAAGGGTGCACCTGGAAAGGGTTTGTTGTACAAACCTTCCCAGTTGCTTACGGTGACTGGGTTCAGTGATGCTGATTGGGCAGGCAGTCGCAGTGATAGGAGGTCTACTTCTGGCTATTGTACGTTTGTGGGTGGCAATCTTGTCACGTGACGTAGTAAGAAGCAGAATGTTGTGGCTCGTTCTAGTGCAGAGGCCGAGTACCGTGCGATGGCTCATACAGCTTCTGAGATGATGTGGGTGCAGTCTCCTCTTCATGAAATGGGAATTATGATTCCTATTCCGATGGAGATGTATTGTGATAATCAGTCGGCAATGTTTATCGCAAGTAATCCGGTGTTTCATGAGCGCACGAATCATATCGAGGTGGATTGTCATTTTGTTCGTGATTTGTTGCTGAAGAAACAGATTGTCACTCCTTATGTTCGGTCAGAGGATCAATTAGGTGATATCCTCACCAAACCACTTGCTCGCGGTCCATTTTCTGATTTATGTAGCAAGTTGGGCATGTCTGATCTATATGCTCCTGCTTGAGGGAGGGTGTTAGAGTTATTTTATTTTGTTATTTATCATATGAGGGTATAATAGTAATTGTGGGTGTATTGCATATCAATATAAATAGACATGAGATGCAACCTAGGGTTTAAGGCCCTTACAATCTCCTTTCTCATATTCTCTCTTCCCCTACTTCCTCTTCTCCTCTCTATCTCTAAACTTTACTTTTTACATACGAAGTTAGAGTGTGATACTAATACAGCACCCACCCCCCCCCCCCCCACACACACACACACCCCTTTATAAATCTTGAAATTCAGCATGAGCAACCCGCAATAACTTGGTAATTGTAAATCTAATAATATTGCCACCTACACCTCATTTACTCTCCACCTATACAAGTTACATGTTGGTCTGTGAAATACAAGATGCTCACTGAATGATATGAAACTATTTAAGTGTTGAACCTATTAATTATATCAGTACTTTACACCAACTTCCAGTGACAACTGAAGGAATACCCTATAATTACAGAAATATCAAACACACAACCTACCTGAATCAGCGTTAAGTGAGTGATACAAGTAGGTGTCAAATTGAGGTATCCCCCAACTAATGGGTAATCACAAAATTAGTGGCACGAATTGCTTCAGGTTCTTATTAAAATATCAATAAGTCAACTTCAAATCCGCAACAGAGACATAAACTCATCTTGATTAAGAAGGCTCCTCTCTGTCTCAGACATGACAACTCGATATATTTCTATTTCTTGAGCAAACTTATTCTCCAACTTGCTAAAAGTTACAGAAAAACTTATTATAAGGCTCAAATGATTAAGCTCTCCATTGTATTATGCGTATTTCTTGTAATTTTACACATTAAATACAAAGTAAAACAACACTTCAAATCCAATTGAATATACAGTCCAATATTCATCAAATTTCTAACTGCCTATTATATTGTATACAAAGCAAAAATTGTTCTCTATATCTACTGTAATACATAAAAGTAACATTCCCTCCCTCTCTCTCCCCACTGTCTCACATATACAAGCGAGATTAGAAGTATCAAAGTGCAGACAAAGGATAGCAATGGTCCAAGAAATATCAAATTAAAGCACCTTTCCACGAAAAGGATAAAGCACAACTATATTACCTGAAGCCTGATTGGTTTCAACCCAAGTAGAACAAGGCGCTCAAAAAGAGACTGAGCAAGACCAGCACGAGCTGCTTTCTTGCACATTATAACTGGACCAAGCTGGCAGTGGTCCCCAACAAGAACTACCTGATCCAAGACAAGATTCTATATCAGAAAAAAAAAACAAGAAACAACATAGGGCTAGTTTGGTTCCCATTTGAAATGGCAAATGCCAAATGGAGCTCTCACGAGTGTCTGACATTTGCCATTTTTGTATGGTGAAAACGGCAAACAGTGGGAACCAAACAGATTTCGTTTTGCCATTTTGGCCACAACACCGACGGAAACAGCAAACGCACCATTTCAAATGGGGAACCAAACTAGCCCATATTAATACAAAGTTTTCTGGTATCACCTACCTGTTTGACCCCAAGAACTAATGGAATAAGGCACTCAGGCTCTGTGGCCTGTGTTGACTCATCGATAAGAACCTGAAAAAATACAAATTAAGCCAGCAAACTTACAAGTTTATCTGAGCATGCAAAGCACAAAAACATAGACATCTATCTACCTGGCGGAATCGGAAATTTGCCACTCGAGGATCACCAGCACCAACGCAGGTAGAGCAGATAACATCAGCGCTCTGCAGTATCTCCCTTTCAGTGGCCCTTTTCAGCGCCTTGAACTTCTTCTCATCACTACTGGATAATTCACCTGGATAGAAGTTTACACTAATTTTATCATTAATTTTGTTTCACAATTGGTAAACTTGAGCAATGCCAGAGTTTGACAAAAGAAAACGCATATTTTTTTCACTTATTAAATATCAATGCCTAATAGTCAAACAACGAATCTAATAAACAGAACTTGAACAAAATTTTATAGAATAAAAAGGGTGTATGTGTTGACAAAGAAAGGAAGAGGAAGAGAGTGTTTGGTTCATAAACTTTGAGCAGTTCCAATTTTCTACAAGTGACAAATTCAAAAAGGAGAGATCACGAGTCTATTTGAGTCAGAATAATACTCTTCGTTGCCAATATAACAACAAAGTTTGTATGATGACCACTCAAACAAAGCAATAGTAAATTCCCAACTAGTAAGAGAATGAGCATCTAAAGCAGTTTAGCAGAGTGATTGATTAGTATGGGATACACTTCCATGGTAAGGAATAAACAATACCTTGCTCATCTTTTAATTGCTGGAGTTTATGAAGTTCACTTTTTTCAGATGTATCAAGATGCCGAACCTGCAAAAATTTATCATACATAATATCATCATGTATCCAAAACTTTACATAAGTTTCAAATTAAAAGAACAGCGGCCCATCATACCTGATAGTGAAGTGTTAAATGCTCAACAGGGGAGCTGACAGCTTCTCTTGATTTGGCACAAAGCCTAACGACCTAACAATTGAATGATGCCAGGAATACATAAGTCAAAGTTACGAAACTTGTAAAATTCACATACAGGACTCATAAAGCTACTTGAAGAAATCATTGATCAAAACAAACTTCTAATACTTAGAAGGATGAAAATGCCCAAATCATTTCTAAGCAAAGACTATGCTCCACAACCACCAACTATGGTTTGCAGTAATAAGAAATCCTAATGATAGTGGCGCCACTGCAATATATGCATTTTTTGCTAAATTCACTGTTCTTCCTGACTGCAGACCCCTTGTTACAGCCATAACGTTAGCTATGCTTTACAGATGTATTGCCAATTAAGAAACATGTCTAAAAAAATTAGTGTAGCTGAAATGGGAATGCTAAGATGGATGAGTGGCAATACACTAAACAATGGGATAAGAAACGAGTGTTTATGTCGGAAGTTGGCGGTGACACCAATTAAGGACAAGATGTCAAAAAATCATCTTAGGTGGTTTGAACATGTGGAACACAGCCAAAGTATGCACCGATAAGGAGGCGAGATAGTAGTTAGATTAAGGGTAGGCCTAAACAAGCATGGATGTAAGTTGCAAAGAAGGATAAGATTGTTGTTAGTCTTACAGAGAACATGGTCCTCATGAGACTTGAATGGAAGAAAAGGATTCAAGCAGCCGACCCCAAAAAAAATTAGGATTAAAGGCTTTGTATCCAATTACAAATTTAGGGATCAGTGGACATCAGCTAAAACACCAGTTTATTAGGCAAAGAGCTATGTAACTGGCAAATAATTGCAAACCTTTAATTGGCAAGTAAAAGTACATAATCTATAAATTATGATTAGAAAGAAAAAAAAAGTCAAAGAAAAAGCATATTATATGTATGGTCCTAAAGCATAATTAAACGGTAAGACTGAACAAATGACGTGTAAAATTTATAAGACATAACAAGAATCATTGGTCAATTGAATATGTATAGTGATTAAGACAGAATGTCGGTAGTAAACGAACAGAAGGGAAACAAAAAATGTTTTAAGGTTCTTCTAGGAAACATAAAATAAATAGACAGGTAAAGATTTAAAGGGAAACATACAGGAGTAAAAAGGAAAAAAAAAAAAGAGAGAATAACAAATATATTCAGTAGTTTACCTTTAGTCCTGTTGAGCTTATTTTCTCAGCTAGTTGGTCAACAGCCACATTGCTTGGAGCACACACCAAAACCTGTAAGTAATTTAATGTCAGATATGGTAAGGATGATCTTCTTCAAGATATTACATAAGAATTAGAAATAAAAAAAAGCACTTTACCTGCCCTTGACCTTGTTTCGCCATGTGATATACAATTGCTGCAGAAGTGACAGTTTTTCCTGTACCAGGGGGGCCTTGTATTAAACTAATTGGTTTCTGAAGAACACTCTTAACTGCAAAAACCTACACATCAAACAAAAGAAGGTAATATTACATAAATTATAACCTGAATCCTACTGACTAAAAACGGACAAAACATATGAACCAATGTAAACTCTAGGAAGCACAAATGCTCCAAAAGTCAACGCCTGCACCCGAGTCAGACAAATCAAAATAAATTGGACATGCCAAAATTAGTGGCCTGCTCATATTATGTGGTGTTGTATTTGTGTCCATGTCAAACTTTATGAAAGAACACTCATGGAAACATAACAAAGAGAAACACAATGAAATATGAACAAGATATATGCAGCATTCCTAAAGCATTTCATTCAAAGAATCTAAAAGGTTTTTTAATATTTTGAAGGTTCAATTGAATATATGAAAACATGTTAAAAGTTAAAGTACAGCAGGAGTTAATCGATGAAAGTGAACCTGACACAGATTCCAAACGTAAAGGGACTTAATAGGGATCTAATTTCAAGTGAGTAATACAAGCATCTGTGGTACTTTATCTAGACCATCTTCAAGGGGGTGATACAAGCATCTGTGGTACTTTATCTAGACCATCTTCAAGGGGGTGCTGTTGCAAAAAAACAGAGTATCCCAATCCAACATGGCAAAATTTATATGTATGAATGGATAACTTTCCTGACCATAGTTAACCTTGTCTTTTCAAACAAGGAACAAACTATAATTGCATTAAATGTGAAGGACCATGTGGCATTTGCTTCTTTTGTTAAGTCCAAATAGAATTTTTATATATTACTGTACCTATGGCCCCATTGATTCTCAAAACTATAACACAACAACTATGTGTACTCATATAAGGGTATCGAACAACCAATTTCTCCTAATCATGCATATTCCATAACATATTTCAGATTTTTTTTTAAGTTTGATATTATTTTTATAAAGTATTCACTAATTTCATACTTTATGTTAACTGTTCAGTTGCAGCTGCTTACAATGTTGAGTCTCGACTCTCCGATCATAAGAACACAGGTTCTACCAAAAAACAAAGTTCAGGACAAACTATACCTGGGATATATTTAGTTCTGGAAGGCCTGGAGCGCCAAAGCGGCGAGGTAGTGTATTGCGTACCATTTGAAGTTCAACTTCATGACCCAACAGATGATGGTATATATATCTGTGAACAACGAAGATATGTTCAGAATAACTCCACAGCAGCAATCTAACTTTAAGATTTATTAAACTGATTAGATGATTACAAACAAGAGCAGAAGGCAATAGCTGAATGGCCTACTCAATATACTTTTAGATTGGTCCACTAAGAAGGCATTACTTTAATAGGTAAATAGTGCAGTCCACTATCATGATCCAAATCTGACGATGATACAAAACCAATGTTTCACGTAGGATATATTGATAAGTCCAAACAAATACTACTAAGCATGAAGTATCAAAGAAAAAGCTCACCCACTAACACTTGTTTCATCCACTGCAAAAAATTTCATTGCTCCTTGCATTCGATCAAAGCTAGTACTCTTCCAAACAAAATCAACATTGAATCCATGGTTTACATCAACGGGTACTCCCTGATGATGAGGTATGAACAGTAAGCATGAAACACTTCCGAGACAGCTAAAAGTAATGTCACATCACGTTCTTGTTAGACCCTACCTGACTTGCACGGAGTTCAAGTGCAACCTCCTCTTGAGCAGTTAGCTTAATCTGAATAGAAATTAATAGGTCGCATAGTTAAAAGCTATGCCATATATCATAATTACTAAAAGCAACAGTTTGTACTTCATGAATCCATACAACATTGGAAAATAAACAGAAGTATCACATGTTAGTAGATCTTTTCATATATATTATTATTTCTATAACAAGCATACCACATGTCCCACAGACTGCCATGCAGGATGAGCAGGATCTCCTGTATATCGCAAACGCAACTCATCTCCAGGAACAAGCCTTAGTTCGTTATCCTCCTACAAAGAATTATATACTAAATTTATATGCCAAGTCTCAAATGTAAGGATGTTCCATAATAATAAGTCTAACAAAAGAAATTTAATAATAAAATTCAATCAGTACGTAAGCAGATGCAGCAATCATTTAACAACCTTGGGAAAGACAAAGTATGCTATACGCTTCTTGTTAAGGCCAATATCCCATCGTAATGTCACATTATCTTTACTCTGTGACTCCTTCATCATCTAAAATTGAAATTCAACAGAAGAAAAAAAAAAGCTTCAGTAAATTAATTGCTCTAATTTAAGATTACCAACACATCAAAATAATAGTCATCATCAAATTTTGTTGGGAATATACTTCATATTTAAAGCACTAACATGCATACCTTATCATAATCAGCTTCGAGCTTGATGAGTGGTGCAAATACATTTTGATACTGCCATATGAGAACATAAACAAAAGAAAGCATAAAAACTCATCCAACACCAGGTGAAAATATAAGTTCCCAAAAAAAGGTTTTTGCCAAAGCTTCCATTGTATTTAAATGAATTCAGTATAAATTGCATATAATGCCAAGCATATGCAAGATACAAAACCTGATAAGCATCTTCATACTTCAAGGCAACAGGTTGAGGTTCATCGTCAACTCCAGGCTTCTCAAGGTCTTCTAGAGATGCATCAGGGTTTGTCTTCCAGAGCTCCTCCACTTTGTTGATTTGTTGGGCACTAATTTGGCGTGCTCGTAGTTGTTCTTGTTCTGAAGGAATCTGCAAGAAAGGGCAATTAAACAGATTAGTATGATCTACGAGTTTAAGGGAAAAAATGCAAATCAAGTGACCGAACCTTGACAAGCCACTGAAGGAAGCACCTATCATCAATAAGGGGACACCATTGGCTGAGATCCCAATTCATGTCCTTCAAAGCATTAACATTTAGACAAGGCTCTCTGCACAACAGAACGACTACACTCTCTGTTTTTGCAGAGATAAAGCCAAGAAGGAAAACATTCCTGCAGCCACAGTTATAGCACTCGAGTATAGTTTCCCCCAATGGACTATCTTTGTGAAGACAAACTTCCTTATGCTTTGCTCGGACCTGGAGAGAGGATCTAACATGTTATTCTTTTCAATATAAATAATAATTATGATCACCACGGTAAAATGTCACATACATGAGATTATGCAATAGAACAGTCAATAAAAATGCAAACATCAGATATATCAAGAGTTCGCCAGCAAAAGCTTTATATATTACCGTTGTGATTTAGTGCACAAGGTTTTTCAGGCAAAGTAGAACAGTATAGAGACTCTTAGAGGTACTTTATAGAAACAAATCGCAAAAATATTAGCAGAATAGCGAGTAACTCATTGAACATTGGGATCTCATCTTTAGAACATTTCAAGTAAAATATTCTGCAGAACACCGCTACCATTATTACTTGGTACTTTTGCTATAACCTCACATTTACACAAGAAAGTACACGTGTCATGATTCTTTCAAGATATACTCATCCGAGAATTCAAATAAAAGATTCCAAACTAGCTCATAGCTTATATGGCGAAACCTAAACTGTAGGACATAACTCACTCATTAATGCTGCTTGTAGTTTGTACACATCAGCAAATTCAGTAAATTAAATAAATGGAAGATAAAAACATGGTAACATGGCAAATTTGGATGCGATCCAAAACCAATATGCAAAGTTAATGCGTATAATACAGGCAACGAAAGCTTGAAAGTAACAGAAAAACCACCATAACTCCAAATTCCAGTGGAATGTGGAGAAGTTGTCAAAGGTTAAAATGCACTCACGTGCCTAGGTCCTTTGGGGGACTAGGCGCAAAGGAAAAAAGTAAGCAACGCCCCTGAGCATAGCAATGCACGTATTATGCTAATTATAACCCTCAACCTCGAAAGTGCTTTGTGTTGCTCTCTTCGAGGCCGCATTTGGTCGAGCAAAAAGAGGGAAACTATGATGATGCCTGGACCCTAGATGGAGAGGGTCAATAATATTGGAAGCTTGTACAAGGTCACACTTGTTAGCTGCAAAAGCAATGCACACCTAGCAGAAGCGATGAGCACGCTCTCCAAGAAACGAGCTTCTCATATTCTAGGCAAGTTTTGATTAACTATGAGGAACCAGATAACCCATCTTTCCAATTACATTACTAGTGCTTTTTGCCAAATGTGTGGCAATTCTAACAACATAACTTTTATGGAACCATTTACTACCCAAAAAAATACTACAGCCCTATTTGGTATCACTTTCGTTTATCCGTTTCTTATTTTTATACATTTTTTGTTTTAAATTTTTCAGTTTTGTATAAATAATAAACATGGTTGGCATATCTAGTTGTTACTCGTTTACAAAAACATGGTTGGTAAGCGACAAAAGTACAAATTTATTTATTTGTGGTATGATAACACTCCAATATCCCTAAATATAATCAAGGTAGTTTATGCAAGAACTCACAGAAATCCCAATGATAGATTCAACTTGGATTTGGTGTTTTCCTTTCATGTTTGGTACAAATTTGGTAAATCACTTTTTTTTGCTTTCCTGTTTTTTGTTTTCCTTACCTTGGCCAATATACCGGTCAATTCTTGAACAAATAGCTCTTGTTGGCAAATTGCAAGTTTGTAACAGCTAAAAACTATCAAAGTTATGTAGGGAATCAGATCATCATATATCAGCATTTAAGTTACTTTGTGCTCACAATACAGCTACACTGCTAAAATTTATGTTTAATCTTTCAAGTATAAGCATATTTCATCTAAATACTTGAGAGTGGAACTTTTGGCCAACTGCCTACTAGAAACTCAATTCCATGCCCCACTATTGCCGAAATCTGGCTATGTCAACTACATGCAGCTCCTGCTACAAAAGTTAATACATTTTGAACTTGATCCACCCTGAAGGAAGTTTGGTGATGATAGCCCCCACCATGAACTTGTCTTCCTGCTTCATGCCTTCTTCCTCCAGTTTTTGTTGCATTTTCAAAAGTTCTTGGACTTGTGGCAGCATCACCTTCACGTCTTCAAATTGCAAAATGAAGAACCATTCGACGAGATGAATTTTAGACATTTTCTCGCCAGTCTAGTAGTGCTTCTCAAGATATTCCCAGACATCTCTGGCCTTCTCCTTCTTGTTGTAGAATTCTGCCATAGAATCGTCCATAGCATTCAAGATCAACAGTCTGCAGAGGTCGTTGTCTTTCTTCCACTTGGAGTGCGCGTCCTGCGCCATGCCAGCTGCAAGCTCACCTCCATCTTCGGGAATGGTAGGTTCAGGATCGAACAACACGTGCAACATTGACAAGTTGAAGATTCGGAGAGATCTTACTCTTCCAAATGTTGTAGTGTTCGCCATCAAACTTTCCAAGTTTGTGAAAACTTATATCAAGAAGGTTTGAACGGTTGGTTCTCCATTCTTACTCGGATCTTGCTTTGAGATTGTTATTCTCGAAGTATGATCAAAAGAATGAGAGATCCAAATCAGGAGTAGATATCTACGCAAGACCCCAGGGTCTGCTCTCTACTCAATCCTGAAGAGAAGTTGGTGCACTAAGATTCACGCAAAACTCGTTTGTTCTCAAGTGACACACAACACTAATGAAGCACTAAATAGAACAGGTTACAAACTGACTAAGGAGAGAAAGAAACGACAACAAGAAACTAAAAACGTTATTCTTTTTGTGTTCGCAGACGCTACAATAAGATAGAACAAATATAATAAGAAAATAACACAAGAGAACTCATTGCTGGGTGATCAAAACCACCGTTGCTCAAAGCAAGATCCGTACTACTCGACGATTTGTCCTCAGGATCGAGCAAGTTCACAAGAGAACTTCTGAAACGCTCTGATTGACCTTCGGAATCACTCGAAAAAATAATATGTGGAAGGGGTGCTTTATGCCGCACGTAGGACTATGGTTGCTGGTGGTTGATCCCCTCTCTCGGATTTTCTAACTCTTTTCAAATGAATGAGAACTTCTATTTATAGAGGAAACCAGCACCTATGTACGCATATGTGGGCATATGCGTGCATAGTGCATACGCGTTGTCCGACCAAACCCCCCCAAAATCTGGGTGCCAGAGCCGCATGCGCCACCAGCACCGCATATGCGTTGTACTGCACAGAGCAGACAATGCCGCCAAGCGCCTAAAGCTACAGCCGAATGGCACAGAAAATCATGTGACGCATGCGCGACTCTGTGCAAAGCAGCAGCAGTATGGCACAGATAACCATGCGCCGCATTCGCCAACAGCGGCAGCATGAGTCCCCGCCGCAAACGACACGCTCATACGACCTCGCCGCATAGCGACCTCGCCGCATACCGACTCACCGCATACCGCCTCGTCGCATACCGCCTCGACGCATAACGTCTCGCCGCATACCGCCTTCGCCGCATACTGCCTCGACGCTTAACGTCTCGCCGCATAAAACGAGCGCACGAGCGCAACACATGCGCACAAGCGACATGCGACCGATGTCGCGCCTCACCGCATAACGCTTCGTCGCATAACGACTTGACGCTTAACGCCTCGCCGCATAAAACGGACGTATAAGCGCAACATATGCGCACAAGCGCCATGCGGCCGATGCTGACGGGCTAAGTGCAAAGTGCGCCATCAAAGCACCACTTTGCACCATTCGTCCGAGTACGAGTCGTTAAGTCCCTCCGAAGGAAAACTTCCCAAAGGTGATGACAAAACAAAGATTGTTCTTATGATATTTAAACTTAATCCCTCTAGGAAAATCACCACGTGGACCACTACCCATGTGCATATGCCAATACCAAGCAGAGCTATATATTGGGATATACAAGTTGCTGGTTTTCCAATGTGAGATTAAAGTTCCCAAAGCTAGGTGAAAAACACCCACAGAAAACATGGTAAATAACTTTTTCTCGTTTTCACTATTTTAAAAATATTGTTGTTAGTTTCCAAAAGCAAAAAACAAAAAACATAACTACAATTGCCAAACATGTTTTTGTGAAAATGAAATATTTTTAACAATAAACAAAAATCTAAAATGATCCCAAACAGGGCCTACATAATACCTGAGACTCACCGACAATTTACTACCAAAAAAAACTACATAATATATCACAGATTCACCGAGAACTAAGAATGCGACTATTTTCATGCAAGGCACGATGTACCAACATCCTTCAAGCGTGACTACATAACTATAACTATGACTTGAAAATAACTATAATAGCTAAGCAATTTTTTTCTCTGCTTACGAGATGATTGACGATATGTGACCCCGAAGTATTGCCCCTGGAATTACAGAACCACTTCCTGCACGACGGGACGTTGCACCTTACAACGCAGGCCGGGTTCTGGACCCCGCAGTACCGGCACGCGTGCTCCACGAACCCCCCTTTCCCGTACTCGAAGACGTCGTCCTCCCCAGTCTCGTCGAAGCTGAGCGCCCCGATCCCCGCCGCGAGGGAGTCCGCGGCCTTGGAGGCGGAGGAGGACGACGGTGCGGCGGCGGCGTCGGGGGGAGGGAGATCCGGCGGCGCGATGGCGGGGGAGGAGGAGGAGGAGGGGGAGGAGCGGGCGGGCTGGGAGAGCTCGCGGAAGCCGGGGTAGTTGAAGTCGTCGTCGTCGTCTCCGTGGGCGCTGAACTCGATGAATGTGTAGGCGTCGCCGGAGGTGTCGGGCTGGGAGGCGGTGTCGAAGAGGTTGGCGGGGACGGGTGGGGTCTCCATGGCTAGGGTTAGGGTTTGGGAATATGGGGGAAGAAGGAATTTTTAGGGTTAGGGTTTGGGGATTTGGGAATGTTTTAGTCGGGGTTAGGGTTAGGGTTTTAGTCGGGGTGATGAAAGAGCATTATTTGGGATCGGAAGAGGAAAGGGGCGGGGGTGGGGGGTGAATGAAGAGAGGAGGAAGTCGAATGGGGAGACTTGAGGTTGGAGATGGGGATCGGATCCGCACCCGAAACGTAAACCTAGACCCGAATGTAAATAAGGTTTTTCTTTTTATTTGTTCTTTTTCTAGTTTTCCCTAAACCTAGACCCCAATGCAAATAAGGTTAGTCCGTAAAGTTTTGCAAAATGCAGATGGAGATACACATCGCTATAGCTTATAATTATCTATATATTTTGCACACATTATTGGGAATCGAATACGTCCTACAAGCGTTCCGACACCGTGTCTAAGAGAACCCGTAGCGGAAACTTTAGGCCAACCTACATGAGATAACTAACCCATGTCTAACGAACACCAGCACAGATAAAGATAAGTATATGGCGGTGACTACGTCAACTGGACAAATTCCAATATTTATAACTCAGGTAAAATTACAAGATTGACAGAATCAATGTTGAACCCTTTGCCCTGATAGATTCAACCCCCTCACCACACTCAAGAAGAAAAGAAAGATATTACAATTGAAATCACTCACCAACCCGTAGCAATCTCTTGAGCGAAGGCAACGACTCCTCGAGCAAATCTCTTCCTTCTGTCTTGGATGGCAAAGTCCTAAGAGCAAAGTACGGACTTTCTCTTAGATTTTCTGTGAACGAGCACCCTGAATCTCCAACTTGTCTTATCTTTGTGCTTCTACCCTCCTCCTATATTTATAGGATAAAAAATCATATTTTAGGTCATAATAAAATTTTCTAAATAGAAAACCTTAAAATAAGAATCATATTCCACCTATAATAGCCCAACACCAATTATGGACGTCCAAATATGGTCAAATTAAATATTTGATACAAATTTAAAATCTAATCAAATCTTACATTTAATGTAGATTTTTAAATTATATCAAATCAAATCTTTGACCATATTTGGGCTCCAAAATTCACCAAATTCAGACTGGACCCCAATAATCTCCCCCTTCAATCTTATGAGAGGGTGTTGACTCCATAGCTTCTCAACTTGACTCCATGCATGTCGTCCCGCGATATAGTTCATGCTCCTCCGTGCCACCAATCTCCGATCCCCCGAGTTGCTTTGCATCTTCCTTCGTCTCCAGCTCCTCGATCGTCACATCGACGCTAGCTGTCATCCGTAGCACCTTTTGTACCACTGGGATCCTGCTGACATCAATGACACGGCTAAGACCAAAGTCCATGACTATCAGCCTCACCGTGAGTCTTGGCTGCCCATCCCCGACTTTCGTCTTTCACCGAAACGTGTTAACGTTCCGACGAGCTTCTTCACCCTTGGCTGGCCCAACCAAACGGACGGTGCAATTCTTTAGAGATTAGAACTCATGAATATTCCCACATTCATGTCCGAACTTGAAGCTTCCCCATACACATACGTCCTCGAGCAGAACATCACGCACTATACATATCGTCGATGACCTACAACTCCCCCTGAACTGTGTGAATGATGATGTTCATGCCTCAGATTGAGTTTGCTGCAAACCTTAATCTCCATCCTGGCATCGAACTGCTGAAACTAATGTCGCTACTTGAAGTTTTGGAAAACCACTCATCGCCAAAACCGGATCCGTGAAGCAACCCCCACCTGGAGACTGACCAGCTGTCATGGGATCGACATACTGACCCTCAATCTTTAGCTCATCACCATTCGTCGCTTTGTCTCGACGAACCGAATCCTCCATAATTCTCAAAGTATCTCAAAGCCCTTCCTTAGCAAGTTCCCGATGATCCAACTCATGTCGAATACCCCTCGAGTGTCACGCCCCGATCTCCCGCAGGCAAATCGGCCATTCCCGCTAGGCGGGAATCACCCTCGCCAGCGCTCCCGCGGAACGATCGCTTAACCCATCCGGGCATGATGCCGCACGAGCGTGAGCCACGCCCGTGCAAGGCCATGGTTCATTGGCTGGCGGTTAGAGTTCTAAGCCACAGAGTCGCACAGATTGTCCGAGTGCAGCGGAGTCATGAACGCATAGGCGATCGGTAACAGGTTTACTGAGTCGACAATTATAGCGGAAACATAGAAACAAAGTAAAGTAATCTCTTTATTGATATGAACAAGTATTACAGGCGGCGTATAGCCGAGATTACAAGTCGCTCAAGCCTCTCTCTCTGAAATAGTAAAAGCGTGCCAAGTGGCTACAACTGTGAAATGATTGTACAGGCGATGGTAAGGCGATGTTCACAACTTATGTCTTGTATATGTGCTTCAGTCCCGGACGCACCGTTGCAAGGCTTCAGAGGGAACTCCTGGCCTTAGCACGCACGTTGGAGGCATCCGCACCGAACGAGGTTCTCCCGCACCCTGCAAGCAAACTGGTGGATTATCAGTACATTGAATGCACTGGTGGGGAAGCTACTCGCCCGCTCGACAAATCCAAACACGTAATACAGGTTCCGTGCACAACTATTAAGTTGTCTTTCTAGTTGCCTTAGGATCAGTTTTATGCAGATATTGAATAGCCTAACGTGTCGGGCAGTGCGCCGTGCGATGTTAGAGGAAACACGACGAGACTTACCAACTTACCATCTCCTTCCCTGTCCAAGGCAACCATTTAGGCAAACAGTATAAATTCGAGCAGAGGCATGTATAAACATTCAGGAGGCAAGCATATGCAAACAGGAGGGTCGTTTTAACATGATCGTTCAGGTGTTTAGTTGTTCTTGATGCGATGTAGTGACTCGCACGCGGATAGCCGCTAAGCGAGGATGACTTATCTATATGAACACGGTCGCTGGCAAAGCCATTATGGACGTAGTCGAGGACAAGGATAGCATGCTACGCGTGTACACGAGGCACACGAACACGATGCGTTGCAAGCTATCCTCTCTGCACACGAGACTACACACGAGCTCCATCCGGACCGGATCGGCCCCAGTGCCCCGATGACCGTCCGTGGAACTAGTCCGCGACATGCAAGTCAGGGTTAACCAATCTCAGGCAACACGATTTAACCAATCTCAGGCAACACGATTTAACCAATCTCAGGCAACACGATTACACGAGATACACGAGAACACGCGTGCACTAGAACACGAGAACACGAGAACACGAGTGCACGGGAACACGAGTACACGAGTATACGGGATACTTGAATCTTAGTTCTGTACAATAACTTGTCTTGATGCATTTCCCTGGTTCGGGGCTGCCTTGGTGACCTAACGGTCCCGGATACTTTGCAGGTTCGTTCAGGCACGGAACGACTACGTAGTAGTCTTCCGGGTTTGGATGAAAACATGGCAACATTACAAGCAGACAAGCATGCGTTTCTAAGGAACATAAGCAATCACGTTTGCTCGGGCCCGAAGGTAGTCCGAGAGATGAAACCGTTAAGGGACTTAGCATGCGAGGGTCTGAATATAAGCAGTATTTCCTTTTCCATGTTCTAGCAAGCAATATGAGTTGGGATTATTCCCTTAGCTAGGTGCGTTGGATTTATTAGCATACAGGGGGTGATTCACCTAGCGACTAGCATAAACATTCCAGATTTTATGTGTGCTGGCTAAGCAAAGACAAGTTCACCGTAGCCACCCACCTTAGCGATGATTCGCCTCGGTAGAGCGATACGTCTGAGCGAGCCTCTGAAAGCCTAAGCCAGATTCCTGTAGGGGCAAGTCTGGATATACTTTGCTTCTTGATCGAGGCAAGGCAGGTCGGGACAGCTGCACTATTGCCGATTGAGTCGGCAGTCCGCTTGAGCGGAACGGGGTGTTACATCCTACCCAACTTAGAAAAAGTCTCGTCCTCGAGACTTACTAAGGACAAGCAGTAATCTAGGGTTGAGGCAATCCTAGACAAGTCGTTGCACTTGTTCATTTGGATCTTCACTTGCATAAGCTTCAAAATCAGCATATCGCTTAGACTGGATCGTGCGCACCTTCGACATGCATTTCTAGTGTGAACACGTCAACCAGCTTAGTGATAGCGAAGTCTCAGCACTCGAGTTTCACCTTTTCTTAAGTCTTGGATGGTGCACTAGTTCAAGGCGTCCCTCGAATAGATGCATTCAACCAAACTTAGGGTTAGTGAAAATCGGACAAGCTACTAGCGATACTCTCAAGGTTTCGCACAGGTTGGCTCAAAGGCCACTCGCAGCATACAACCAGACAAGCAATCATATCATTCAAAACGTATTTTGAAAGTATTTAGACTTATTGTTGGAATATCCCATCGAGGCATTGAGAGAGAGCGCGCACATAACCCACGAACGAGCTTTCGAAACAGAGATATCGAATCGAAGTCCAAAGGCGTAGAAGCCAGGCTCTGATACCAACATGTCACGCCCCGATCTCCCGCAGGCAAATCGGCCGTTCCCGCTAGGCGGGAATCACCCTCGCCAGCGCTCCCGCGGAACGATCGCTTAACCCATCCGGGCGTGATGCCGCACGAGCGTGAGCCACGCCCGTGCAAGGCCATGGTTCATTGGCTGGCGGTTAGAGTTCTAAGCCACAGAGTCGCACAGATTGTCCGAGTGCAGCGGAGTCATGAACGCATAGGAGATCGGTAACAGGTTTACTGAGTCGACAATTATAGCGGAAACATAGAAACAAAGTAAAGTAATCTCTTTATTGATATGAACAAGTATTACAGGCGGCGTATAGCCGAGATTACAAGTCGCTCAAGCCTCTCTCTCTGAAACAGTAAAAGCGTGCCAAGTGGCTACAACTGTGAAATGATTGTACAGGCGATGGTAAGGCGATGTTCACAACTTATGTCTTGTATATGTGCTTCAGTCCCGGACGCACCGTTGCAAGGCTTCAGAGGGAACTCCTGGCCTTAGCACGCACGTTGGAGGCATCCGCACCGAACGAGGTTCTCCCGCACCCTGCAAGCAAACTGGTGGATTATCAGTACATTGAATGCACTGGTGGGGAAGCTACTCGCCCGCTCGACAAATCCAAACACGTAATACAGGTTCCGTGCACAACTATTAAGTTGTCTTTCTAGTTGCCTTAGGATCAGTTTCATGCAGATATTGAATAGCCTAACGTGTCGGGCAGTGCGCCGTGCGATGTTAGAGGAAACACGGCAAGACTTACCAACTTACCATCTCATTCCCTGTCCAAGGCAACCATTTAGGCAAACAGTATAAATTCGAGCAGAGGCATGTATAAACATTCAGGAGGCAAGCATATGCAAACAGGAGGGTCGTTTTAACATGATCGTTCAGGTGTTTAGTTGTTCTTGATGCGATGCAGTGACTCGCACGCGGATAGCCGCTAAGCGAGGATGACTTATCTATATGAACACGGTCGCTGGCAAAGCCATTATGGACGTAGTCGAGGACAAGGATAACATGCTACGCGTGTACACGAGGCACACGAACACGATGCGTTGCAAGCTATCCTCCCTGCACACGAGACTACACACGAGCTCCATCCGGACCGGATCGGCCCCAGTGCCCCGGTGACCGTCCGTGGAACTAGTCCGCGACATGCAAGTCAGGGTTAACCAATCTCAGGCAACACGATTTAACCAATCTCAGGCAATCTCAGCCACCCACCTTAGCGATGATTCGCCTCGGTAGAGCGATACGTCTGAGCGAGCCTCTGAAAGCCTAAGCCGGATTCCTGTAGGGGCAAGTCTGGATATACTTTGCTTCTTGATCGAGGCAAGGCAGGTCGGGACAGCTGCACTATTGCCGATTGAGTCGGCAGTCCGCTTGAGCGGAACAGGATGTTACATCGAGCCTCCATATGATGTCTGTGGCCTGCCTGTACAACTCAGCGGCTTGAGCCTGTACATGCCACAACATAAATCTCTTCGATCCAGCTGTTGGGAACCCTTCGTAAGCATCTAATTTTTGTCCCCAAATAAACTGCGATAACCATCATCCGCCAGCCTCCCTACCAAAACCAAGTTGTAGCACAAAATTGGTACATGTCGCACATCCTCAAGAACGAGCTTCTCACCGAGATCCGTTGTCAAGTGCACATCACTGATGCCTACAACTGCAGCCATCCCCTTGTTACCCATCTCCATACGTCCAAACCTGTCGTCGTGGTATGACGTGAAGATCCTCCTATATGGAGTGACATGATACAATGCCCTCGTGTCCATGACCCAATAGCCATCATGACACATGCCACAAGTTTCCTCTGCGTCGGTTGCTGCGATGATGAGATCTCTCATAGGCGTGAGATCCTTTTGATCATCCTTGTCTTTGGCCTTCTCAGCTTTGAGCTTCATGCAATTTCTCTTGATATGACCTATTTTGCCATAGTGATAGCAGCCCTCCTTGTGGTCCACAGTCGCAAGATCACGAGAACTCCCTCATATCCTCGTATGTGACTTGGGTCTTCCCCTCCCGTAAGAAGACACCAGATCAGACTCTTGCGACGATTCCACTTGCTTACACCGGATCTCCTCGTTCAATAAGCTGCTTTTGACTGCCTCCATCGTACACCACCAACGTCTCCCAGCTTTTCGACAGAGAACTCAAATGCAAAAGGTCCTGAAGCTAATCATTAATTACCATCTTCATCGTAAACAACTGATTAATAATACCCTAAACCTCGTTCAGATGTTGTGTCATTGGGGCACCCTCCGTGTACTTCGAGTTGACGAGTTGGCGAATCAGAAATGCCTTGTTGCCAGCCGTCTTCCTTTCGTACAGCGAATGCAGCTTCTCCCACAATGCTTTTATCGAAATCTCCATGGACACATGGTGAAACACTGAGTCGTCCAATCATTGGTGGATGAATCCAACGGCCTTCGGATCCAGTCGTTTCCAGTCTTTAACAGCTTTATCCGATGGCTTAGCAATATCGCCCTCCAACGGACCATGCAAGTCCTTGCACCATAATAGATCCTCTATCATTGCCTTCCAAATCTCCCAATTCTTCCATGTGAGGCTGATCATACGAGTGTTCATCTACTCCGTAGACATAGTTGCTAGAACCAAAACCAGTAGCTCTGATACCATATTTTGGGAATCGGACATGCCCTGCAAGCATTCTGACACCGTGTCTGAGAATGCCCGCAGCGGAAACTTTAGGCCAATACACCTGAGATAACCACCCATGTCTAACGAATACCAAGCACAGATAAAGATAAGTATATGGCGGTGACTACGTCACTTGGACAAATTCCAACATTTATAACTCAAGTAAAATTACAAGATTGACAGAATCAATGTTGAACCATTTGCTCTAATAGATTCAACCCCCTCACCACACTTAAGAAGAAAAGAAAGATATTACAATTGAAATCACTCACCAACCCGTAGCAATCTTCCTGAACGAATGCGACAACTCATCGATAAGATCTCTTTCTTCCTTCTGTCTTGAATGACGAAGTTCTAAGAGCAAAGCACGAACTTTCTCTTAGATTTCCTGTGGACGAGCACCCCGAATCTCCAACTTGTGCTATATTTGTGCCTCCACTCTCCTCCTATATTTATAGGATAAGAAATTATATTTTAGGTTATAATAGGATTTTCTAAATAGAAAACCTTAAAATAAGAATCATATTCCAGCTAAAAATAGTCCAATACCAATTATGGACGTCCAAATATAGTCAAATTAAATATTTAATACAAATTTAAAATCTAATCAAATCTTGCATTTAATGTAGATTTTTAAATTATATCAAATCAAATCTTTGACCATATTTGGGCTCCAAAATTTACCAAATCCAGACTGGACCCCAACACACATCTCACCATATTCTATGACGATGTAAGTGTTTTGGATCCAAGTCGCCAAGTGTGCAAAAAAAAATGTACAGGAATTGCCTTAAAGTTATTTATGATATAGCTTATAACTCGTCATTAATGGTGATTTGTGTGTTTTGTTTTTTCTTTAATTTATCAAAGGTTGTATTTCAAACATTTATCAATTTTTTCCTATTTAAGATAGGGTTCATATTTTTTCTCCTTTCACCTCTCGTTCTACAACCATCCCTCTTCTACTACTCTCTGCTAAAACTCTCTCTCCAGCCTCTCCAAAAGCAATTATCCAGAAGCTTTCTACAGGCTATTAAAAAGCTCGTCCTACAAAAGTAATTTTCTCTGCAAACTCTCATTCTCCTACAACTCTCTACAAGCTAACTAGAAGCTCTCCAGAAGATATTTTCATCACCTACAAACATTCGACATGGATCAAATAATAAGTAATTAAGTATATTATGTTCGCATAAAGGTACACTAAATAGATTAGCGTACGAAGAATGTATTACTCAACTTCTTTGAGTGAATCAGAATATTACGTTATATAATTTTTGATATCTTATTGTCAATTATTTTTTATCCAATATGAATTCATAATAAGATTTATATTTTCCCTCTACTTGCTTATTAATATATGGTGGAAATTTTATTTTTTCGAAGTAATTTATGTTTATCGTGTATAAATATTTACATTACTCCATCATTACCAAATTTTGACATAAATTTTATTTCAAATAATTAATATTTTTCTATTAACCAAAGTTTTAATATGTTGATATTTTTGCCTTTGGACTAGTGAAGAATAGTCCCACATTGTCACGTCCCAGTCCCAAAATATCGAGGGACTAGACACGTGGCAATGGCCAGCAGCACGCACCGATGGACAGACCCAATTTAATGGATCCATCGGGCATACTTAAGCTATATTACAACTATCAGGGTCTACTATTCTCATCCACAGAATGAATATAACAAGTCAACAAAAGGAAATAAACATCAACCTCAAGTCACAAGTAAATAAATCGGGGAACAACCCGATAATCAAGTCTGATACAATTGTTCATTAAACAAGAAAGTAAATAACAACACTGACTGAGTATGAAAGAACATATACTCAGGAAAATCTATGGCAATCACCTAGTCCTCGGTTCTTGGTTCTGCTCCAGTACCTGCTCCTGAACCTGCTTCTGCTCCTGCTAAAGCACCTGTCCTGTAAACCTTAAAGTGGATCTCCTCTGCTAAACCTGGGGACATAATCCGGATCCAGGTCCTCAGGGGACATAGCAAGGTACAAGAAAGCTCATGCCAAAATAAATGCAGTGCAGAAAATAGATGAGTAAACAGGGTAATACTAAATAACCAGCTAAGTAAAATGCAAGATGAGAGCATCACTAAAACTCAGGCTGAGACCACTACAAGCTCTGTGTCAGGGAGCCAGTAGCAGTAATATCACTAGTAGAGTGCCTAGCTCTAATATAGAGTTTGAGGCCTCACAATAAATATAACACTAGTAGAGTGCCTAGCTCTAATATAGAGTCTAAGTCCTCACCATAATAAATATATATATAAATTAGCCTGTAGCCTGTGTGTCTCTCCCCATCCAATGTAATCACGCGTCTCATGTCCATGACACGCAAGATCAATACTAATGCAACAAGTCATATGAAGTCTATGAATATAATGTCTATGTCATAAAATCTGTATTCTATACAGAATCAACATGAATATCTCAGAAAGATTCTGTCTCATGAATAGTGTCAAGTGTCATGGGTTATGATGTACTTGATAGAACAAGTACGAGAAACATAGGGTCTCGGTATCCATGTCTAGATGACAATACACAACGTCGCGTACGGTGTTGGCACCCGACTAATTATCGGACGCTAAGTAAGTCACACGGTCCTAGGTCAAGCATGTACAATAATGTATATATGTCAAGGAAATAAATAGCAAAAACTGCAGGATTTGGCAAGGTACACTTGCTTGGGGTTCTGGCTCCAATTGTAACTCTGACTTCAGCGGGTTCTGCAGGGACTCCTCCGGTTGCTGAAATAGACATCACCATCGGATCCAGAAAATATCAATTAGCTAGAAACGCCTGTCCTTGAGTCCAATTTGGACACAGGGCAGAAATGACATTTTCTGGTCAAAGCGGGGTCCACATGTGGGCCGCTTTGTACCGAAAAATGTGTCAGGGTCAAAGGTCTCCAAATCTGTCAAACTTAGTGTCAACATGTCAGGAACGATGATACGAACCCACGGAACTTTCAGAATTGGATTCCGATGAGCCGATCACAAAATCGTCCGTCAAGTGGAGCTTGTGGGGTCCACGATACACGATTTTGTCAACGTTCTCAGAATCGAACCAAACTTGGGTCACAGGACCAGCGTATTGCTACGAGTCCGATGGCGCAAGTTTCGTCTCGATCCGACATGTGTACACTAAGTTACAGCGAGATTCAGAAAGGTCGGATACGGGGCGGTGTCCGCTGATACGCATTGATTTCGGTGTGCACGCACATCCGAATCAGCTTCTGTAAAATCTCGCACGTCCGTATCAACGACGCGCCCGTATCGGTGAAGACCGTACGCGACCAAGTCGTCCCGTTTGGCGGGGCGCACTCAGTTCCGGGGTGAAACAGGGCGTTGATTTTCCTGTTTTTGGATCGCGTTTCACGATCACTACAGGTCGCGATGCACCGAGCAGTTTGCACAGGCACCGAGGGGGTCACATAGCCTACGCGTCACAACTGACGGAACAAGAAACAGAGCTACGAGGAGAGAGAAAAGAATACCTGAACAGAGCTCCGTAAACTAGGTTTCTCGTGTCCTCGCGTGTCGACACGAGACACTGTCCCGTGTCTCTGTTCGGTTCTAGGGTTAGGGTTAGGGATTCGACCACCAGAGCAGGCCGGAGCCTCGCCGGAGACGGCTGGGCTGGAAGGTGGAGCTTGCTCGTCGGCGCAGGCGGAGGCTCGGGCAGTGACAGCTGCTGTCGAGAGGAGCAGGGCCGAGAAGAGGAGTCGGGGCCGAGGGATGCGGGCCGAGGGAAGAGGGGAGGTGCTGGTGGAGAGGGGTGAGGGCCGGAGCGGCCTGGTTGCGCTGCGAGGGTGGTGGTCGGCTCTGGCCGGAGGCGAGCTGCGGCTGAGAGGCGACGCGGGGACGCTCGGGGCCGAGTCGGCTCAGGCGAGAGCTCGAGGCATTCTAGACGGGGACGGGCTGCCGGATTCGGAGGACGGCGGGGAGAGGCGGCTCTGGCTCGCTGGGGGACGACGAGGGGCTGAGGAGAGAGGGAACGGGCGGCGGAGAAAGTGGGCTGGAGACTGAGGATGAAGGAGAGGGGGATGGCTCGCTGGAGAAGACGGAGGAGGGAAGGAAATCGGGTGGCTGGAGGGGCTTTAAATATTGGGCGGAGCGGGGAGACTGTGCGTCGACCGGTGAGGGGAGGGGAAGGTCGTCGATCGGCAGTTACGAAAGCGGGGAGGCCGAGCGGCGGCGGCTGCCGGAGCGGCGAGCGTTACACGGCGTCGGGTGAGCGGCTGGGGGAAGGTGAGGGGTTCGGGCTGGGTCGGGTCTAGCGGGTCGGGTCTGACCCGGATCCGACCCGCTAAGGGGTTGGGCCTGGGTTGGTTCACGGTTTGGTTCGGTTTGGTTTTAATTTGGGTTGGTTTATTTTAAAATAAACCCGATTTAATTAGGGTTTAATTACAAAATAGATTTTAGGGTTTTAAACATACTTCCGGGGTCCAATAAATTCCCGAAAAATTACCCTATGTCTAGTTTTTCATTTTACACCATAAAATATTATTTTTATAATATTTTAATATTAATTAATAACATTTAAAAATCCTTTAATTATAAAATACCTTGATTTTAATTCCAGAAAAAATCTCAGAAAATTACAGTAAATTGGGGAAAAATTCCAAATTCCAAATTTTAAAAATCAGGAGGATTACAATCTATCCCCCTTAAGAGGATTGTGTCCTCGCAATCAAAGAATAACCGATCAACAGAGATGACACGGTTTGCAAACATTGTTTAAAGCACATCAAAACCAAGAAGAATCAAAGTTGAGAGTAACACCTAGGAAAATTATTTCCCTAAGCATTAAAAGTTATGAAATTTCCTGAATGAAGGAAATCTAGAAAATTACAGTCATAGAAAATCAGTTTTATCCTTTTTAAAAAAACTTATCAGGTTATCATTTATAAACATTCTAAGCTATTGGTAAGTTCAAAATAAACTACTAGGTTAACACTAAGTTATCTATTATTAGCAATTTAAAACTGTCAAGTGAAGTCTAGGGTCACGAACCAGCATGCACGAACTAAAACAAATCTAGAAGCAGGAAACTATAAAAACTTACTTGTAATAGCTACTCCATGAATCTGCGCACCCTCCAATGTCATCACTGGAGCTTGTCCGTGTTCTTGCAGATGATTCCTTGGCTGCTGTTGAACCTGCTGGAAGAGTGCTGCTTGTGGTGCCAAGGGTGGCCTCGGCAGATATTCTCCTGGGGCATGTGGTAGAACTCCTTCAGCTTCCGTTTACAGTATTTCCAATGCTGGAGAGGTTGGCCTCGGTGCTGGTAGTGCTTGTCTGTTTATCATCAGTGCTCTCTTTCGATGCTGAGGACAATCTTTGGCTAAGTGTTGGTTGGACACGCAAATCAAGCATAATCCTAATTTACGTCTGCACTCGTTCTCAATGTGGCCTCTCTTGCGATAGTTTTGACAGATAGGCAGTACTTGCAAAGATGCTTCGGGTGGTTGGTGCAGGTGAGACTTCTTTGTAATTTCTTCCTGTGGTGCTCCGGCGGGTGCTGATGGGGCTGGTTGTTGAATCATCACTGCTTTCTCTCGACGTTCAGGGCAATCCCTTAACGAATGCTTCTTGGATCCACAAGATAAACATAGTCCCAGTCTGCGTCGGCATTCTTTAGCAAGATGGCCTACCTTGCCACAATAGTGACAAGTAAGAAGGACTAGTGCAAGTGGTGGATTCAGCTGTGGTCGCTTTGTAACTCTTTCTTGTTGTGCTTGGTCGGGTGCTGTTGCATATGGCCGCTTCTGGCTGGACTCGATCCTTGTATTGCACTCCATGGGTCGTGTTGCAGCAAGAACGTTCACGTCTAAGGTAGGTGCATTTGAACTGATTATCTCCGTAACTCCGAGCTAAATCTGTCGATGAACTTCTCCACTTGGTTTTGCTGATCTTCTTGATGAATCTTCTGATGGGTTTGCATCATCGCGTAGAATATTCGAAATATTTGTTGTTCGTCTATAGCCTGCCCTTGTGGAACGGTAGGCATCGGAGGAGCAAGCTGTGTTGATGGTGGAACGTCATCTTCCGGGATTCTCGAGGCATTCTGTCTTGCTGGACTGAGTTGTTGTAATGTTTGACCTTCATCCACTAGTATCACTTCATCTTCGTGGTTAACCACAACATCTTGTGGTGCTGCTGGATGAGTCTCGTCGCCGGCTTGTGGATCCATAATTCTGCAACCAAAATAAACTATAAGAAGTACACAAGAATCAAGGCATGATGCAAGTCAAGAATTTTATTTGAATCCGATACATATATCAAGAACGTTTTCAAGCAAGTGAATGAGATCCTAAAAACTTATCCTATCTTTATTGCAGGCCTGTTCGGTCCCTAAGTTGAAACCGAACAATTTAGTCATTGACCTGCATGGCCCACCACAAAAACCATGTCACGCCCCAGTCCCAAAATATCGAGGGACTAGACACGTGGCAATGGCCAGCAGCACGCACCGATGGACAGACCCAATTTAATGGATCCATCGGGCATACTTAAGCTATATTACAACTATCAGGGTCTACTATTCTCATCCACAGAATGAATATAACAAGTCAACAAAAGGAAATAAACATCAACCTCAAGTCACAAGTAAATAAATCGGGGAACAACCCAATAATCAAGTCTGATACAATTGTTCATTAAACAAGAAAGTAAATAACAACACTGACTGAGTATGAAAGAACATATACTCAGGAAAATCTATGGCAATCACCTAGTCCTCGGTTCCTGGTTCTGCTCCAGTACCTGCTTCTGCTCCTGCTAAAGCACCTGTCCTGTAAACCTCAGAGTGGATCTCCTCTGCTAAACCTGGGGACATAATCCGGATCCAGGTCCTCAGGGGACATAGCAAGGTACAAGAAAGCTCATGCCAAAATAAATGTAGTGCAGAAAATAGATGAGTAAATAGGATAATACTAAATAACCAGCTAAGTGAAATGCAAGATGAGAGCATCACTAAAACTCAGGCTGAGACCACTATAAGCTCTGTGTTGGGAAGCCAGTAGCAGTAATATCACTAGTAGAGTGCCTAGCTCTAATATAGAGTCTGAGGCCTCACAATAAATATAACACTAGTAGAGTGCCTAGCTCTGATATAGAGTCTAAGTCCTCACCATAATAAATATATATATAAATCAGCCTGTAGCCTGTGTGTCTCTCCCCACCCAATGTAATCACGCGTCTCATGTCCATGACACGCAAGATCAATACTAATGCAGCAAGTCATATGAAGTCTATGAATATAATATCTATGTCATAAAACCTGTATTCTATACAAAATCATCATGAATATCTCAGGAAGATTCTGTCTCATGAATAGTGTCAAGTGTCCTGGGTTATAATGTACTTGATAGAACAAGTACGAGAAACATAGGGTATCGGTATCCATGTCTAGATGACAATACACAACGCCGCGTACGGTGTTGGCACCCGACTAATAATCGGACGCTAAGTAAGTCACACGGTCCTAGGTCAAGCATGTACACCAATGTATATATGTCAAGAAAATAAATAGCAAAAACTGCAGGATTTGGCAAGGTACACTTGCATGGGGTTCTGGCTCCAATTGTAGCTCTGACTTCAGCGGGTTCTGCAGGGACTCCTCCGGTTGCTGAAATAGACATCACCATCAGATCCAGAAAATATCAATTAGCTAGAAACGCCTGTCCTTGAGTCCAATTTGGACACAGGGGCAGAAATGACATTTCCTGGTCAAAGCGGGGTCAACATGTGGGCCGCTTTGCACCAAAAAACGTATCAGGGTCAAAGGTCTCCAAATCATCAAACTTAGTGTCAACAGGTCAGGAACGATGATACGAACCCAGCGGAACTTTCAGAATTGGATTCCGATGAGCCGATCACAAAATCGCCCGTCAAGTGGAGCTTGTGGGGCCTACGATACACGATTTTGTCAACGTTCTCAGAATCGAACCAAATTTGGGTCACAGGACCAGCGTATTGCTACGAGTCCGATGGCGCAAGTTTCGTCTCGATCCGACATGTGTACACTAAGTTACAGCGAGATTCAGAAAGATCAGATACGGGACGGTGTCCGCTGATACGCATTGATTCCGGTGTGCACGCACATCCGAATCAGCTTCTACGAAATCCTGTACATCCGTATCAAAGACGCGCACGTATCGGTGAAGACCACACGTGACCAAGTCATCCCGTTTGGCGGGGCGCACTCAGTTCCGGGGTGAAACAGGGCGTTGATTTTCCTGTTTTTGGATCGCGTTTCACGATCACCATAGGTCGCGATTGTAACGCCCCGCAACCGTACGATGCGTTACGCTGAGTCGGATTGAATGAAACAAATGCTGGTTCTATTTGATTTGTTGGATTTTGGAAATAAGTATTGATTGAGTTGTTTCATGTGCAGATGGCTAGCGGGTTCGATGGAAATCAGGTGTTCGTTCAGAGCAGTACTGAGATAGCTGAGTTGGAATGATAATGCCATCTTTCTTAGTCCGATCGGTCAGATGATTTGTAGAATACGGCCTGCTCGCACGGTCATACCAGTTGAGTAGATCGCGCTTGCATCGGACCACGGGTTCAAGGGATTGGCCGTATCGGCAGGACATGATGCCTAACGAGATCAATCATTGTGAGTGGGCTCTTTCCCTTCTCCTCTACTCCTCCATGCCTAATAATATGGAAAACACGTAAATGGCTTGAACACTTGGGCTGAAACATTGGGAATCACTACACTGAGGCGTGCATAGAGTGTACGCCATTGGCTTGGTAGGATTGTGGCTTGATTTGGTTTGTGCGTTGGATAGTTGGAGTTAGAGTTGGAATATTACATTTGAGGCAGTTGGTTGGATAATTGGGATTATGCTTGGACAGTTGGAATGATGCATTGAGAGATTGGGAACATTGAGATTTGGGCGAGCGAGCGTGCATCCGTGCACGGGTATCACTTGGTCGCTTTGTCTTGCAAAGCGAGCAGTTATGGTTCAAAATCGAACAACTGCATCGGCGAGGGCGTTGTGTCGTTTGATGAGGCATCGTGCCACGAATGTGACATTGTGCCACTGAAACGGCATTGTGCCATGGGTTAGCTTTGAGCATGGGTGTTGCACCATTGGAAATACTGTGTTGAGAAGAGGCATTGTGCCTATGGGAATAACTTGTGAATGGTGCCTTGGGCTATATGTTGGAAGAATGGATATGGATGTGTTGGTTGGATTATTGGCGGAACGATTCTAGGATCGCTTGGTGGGGCGAGAATGTTCGATCCTCTCGTCATACCTACTTGGTGTCTGCATGTCACGGACAACCTGTATTGCACAGGGTTTGGTCTCCTCGAACGGGTACTCCGGGGCACCGGGACCGTTCGGCCATGGAGGAGACAATTGGGTAACGCGTCTTGGGCGCGGTGCCAGCGGTTGGAATCGATCCAGGTGGGTTAGCTACTTAGCGCTGTTTCGAGGAGAACCGCATTTGATCAGTCCGATCAAAGTCCTTTATGGCTTGGCCAGTGACTTCATATAGTATAGTGTTGGCTTGCTTTTCTTTTGTTGGTTTGGCTTTCGTGTAGGCGCGGCTACCTTGCCTCGGCAAGAGTGTGCACTGTGAGATTTGGATTGTAAGTGTTGGTTGAGGATGGATATTAAGGCTTGGTTGATGGTTCGACATGTTATCGTGTTGCTTGGACTTGAGCAGGACGGTTTGCATGCTAGTTTCCCTCGAGTTGCTTATATATTTGCTTGTCGTTTGGTTTGAGTTGAGTGCTTGCATGCTTAAACTGCTTTACAGCTTTCCTTAACATGTCATCCCTATGCCATGAAATGAATATAGGATTCAACTAGAAAGATCACCATATAACTGTTTGCATTCACTATTTTTACTTAGTGTCGGCTTAGGCGAGTGGGTTACCCCGCTCACCAGTACGGTTGTGTACTGACCCACGTTTGTGGGCATTATTTCAGGTACGCAGGCGTAGTGGCGCTACTTGGATATACAGGACATGATGTATGAACTGTAAGTACCTTTGTGGGCTAGAGAAAAGAGCAAGAGTATTTCATCGCCTTCGTGACATCGCCTTCGTGGCCTTGTCTTCGATGAGGCATCTCATTTGGACCCTATCGTGAGCTTCGCTGCGTATACTCTGATGTGTGCTTGGTACACAATTAGCTTCCGCTGTAACTTGGTTGTTTCGATGATAACTTTCGTGTTTAACAACATCGCCTTGTACGAGCGCAACTCCAGGCTCGTACGGCATCACGTCCCGAATAGAACGATTGTCCCGCGGGAGAGTTGCAGCGTGGTAATTTCACGTTCAGCGGGGACTATTGGGCTTGCGGGAGTTTGGGGCGTGACAGATTGGTATCAGAGCGCCTGGTTCATTTTCTCGGACTTGGTCCTTCGCTTCATCACAAACTCTAAATAGCTTCCGCGTGTCGTCTAGCTCTTGACTCTACTCGGTGTCGCATCGGATGTTTCATGCAATAAGTCTATTTATTGCTAGTTGTGGCTGTATATTATTCTTTGTTGGGTTGCCTTGGTTGGTTTTCGTAGGATCGCTTAGTCTCGTTAGGCGTTGTTGCATTTGTGCAACAAGTGTGGGCTTTTGTTGGGTTGGCTTGGCTTAGCGTTCGGGAGTTTCTGATTGCCTCAATGGATCAGTTGGTTGGCTAACGAGATTTGGTTATACGGCATGTTTTGAGTAGAAGCATTCGATGAGAATAAATCGTTGCACGAGTTGCTCGTCTAGCGAATGTGTTGGATAGAAGTTGGAAGTTTGGCTGTGGCGCATCGGTTGAGCATGTTTGAGTTTGGCTCGGAAATATCAGAATAGTTGGCACGAGTTGCTCGTATAACAAATGTGTGGAACCATTGAGTATTGGGTTGGATTACTTGGAAGAGAGATCGTTGCACGGGTTGCTCGTGTTGCGAAAGTATCAGACGGCTTTGAGAATAGCTGGAAGTATTGTGAATGGGATATGGCACGAGTTGCATAGTGAGATTTATGGAAACAGTTGGATAATTCAAGCGTTGCCTGAGTTTTGTGTCAAACTCGGATTGGAAAAGGCATGATCATGCATGGAGAATGGTTCGAACGGATCTTGGATTCGTGCAGGAAAACGTAATATGAGTAGTGACTTGATTTGAAGTGGTATATGGGATCAAACGTGTTAAGCAAGGCATTGGAAATATTTTGGTTGGACATCTATGGGAATTGCCTGAACGGACTCGTAAAACGAGAATACAAGTTGGTTGGTGTACGTCGGTTGAGTTGGAAAGAATAAAAATGGAGCAAGCGAATATTGAGTTGAGCATATCGTGAACGGACTGATGCAAATGAAAGCATCGTTGGGCTTAAGTGATGGACGAGATCGGAACGAACAACTGGGATGCGCTTGAACGAGCAGTGGGTGAATCAAAGGATAGCGAGCACGGACTACGATTTTGGGCAACACATTTGAGATGTTGGTTGAGCAATGAAACACGATCTTGGTTTGGAGGGACAATGCGATGGACTTGAATGGTCTGGAAGGATTTTGGATATTGCTGCTCGAGAAGTTGACTCAGGTTTAGCGGAAGTGGAATTTTGGGCAAGCTAGTGCAACAATGGTAGACGGATTCTCCGGAAGACGTGGACGGATTGAGGCAACAACTAAAGGCAAGAAATTGTGGCGGACAGACTTTTGAAGATAGCTAAACTTGGGAGCAACGTCGGAGCAAATCACTATGCGGTTTGAGCAAGTTGGACGTGCATTGTAGAATGCGGCAAGGGGATAAGAATTGGAGCAAGTCTTGAGTTTCGGAAATCATTGCAGTGGTAGTGCGAGAAGACGAATATGGCAGTTCGAAAAATTTGATAGATTCAGGGCATAACGGCGGATTGATGGAAGACGGTTTCAAACGAGCACAGTTCTCGAATTGTGGCTCGGATAGATAGCAAGACTCTAGGTGGTTAAGCGGCATTGGTTGACAGATCAGCAGAGGTAGTGCATGAGTTCTCGGATTCGGAAGTTCGCTCGGATGGAATGGTTGGATTTTGATTCAGATTTGCAGATGAGATATAGCATGGTTCATAGTAACTGTCCATCGTGATGATTACAATTATCGAGCGTAGCTTCGGGACAGCTGACCCTAGTGACTTGCCCGCAGATCAGAGATTGAATATGGTTGACCCATAGAGAGACCCTTGAGGCGGCGTATTTGGGAATGCGTCGAGGGCAGATGTGAGCAATGTGATTTGGCTTATTGACTGAGAGTTGGATTTGAGAGATCCTTGGGATAGCCTTCAGCTGAAGATGCAGCCGGAAGATCGAAGCGATGGTGGGATTGGCCTAAGTCAACTGATGAGATTCAGAGTCACAGATTTTTGTAGATGGTATCGCCTCTGACTCATCGTGCTCTGGAAGGGAATATCATTTATATGAATGGATGACTGTGGCGGCTCGTTCAAATCAAATCTTTACGAATACTGGAAGGGACAGATGTGCTTCAGATTTATAAGATGTCTCAAAAATTAGTCTGGGAAGCGTGCTCATTCGGAAGGCGAAGGTGATATCCTATGCTTCGAGGCAGTGGAAGCAGCGCGAAGAACTATTCCATGCGCAACCTAGGAATTGTGGCGAGTGTGTCCACGTTGAAATCGTGGCGACACTATCCCTTTGGCGTGGCGGCGAGATCTTCGTGGATCACACAAACCTCAATATAGATGTTCACCCTGTGAGGTATTGAGATTGAGGAAGAGGTGTTGGACTGAGCTGATGAAAGCAAAGTTGATATTTGGGTAAGTCGCCTAGATGGGGTAGTATCATTTGAGTTGATCGTTCGGTGCATGAGATATATTTGGAGATGTTGCTAGTGCGGATTCAGAAATAGTTGGATGGATTGAGTTGGAACTCGGACTGATTGATCGGTGGAAAATCATCATATTGAAAATAGTGCTCAAGCGAATATGTTGGAATGGAAATCAGGTTTGGTTCAATTGGGAGTAAAGCAAATGGATGCCTCGGACATAAAGATACCCTTGTAACTTATCCAAATTCGCTATCGCAAAGCTCGGCTGAAATACATGTATTTTAGGGACGCCTTAAATATGTGTATCGATCCAAAACTAAGCGATACGAGGAATTCGTATTGAGCTGCAAGGAGGATGTGGGAATATAGAATTTGTACGAGCATTCAACAGAGCGAGATGCTGAGTCTGGATCAGGATAATGTGAGTTGCATAGAGCAGATCCATGGAATTGGATTGTGGCATGTGATAGGAATGAGTACCAGCACGGTTCGTGGACGAACCTGATTCTAAGTGGTATATTATGTAACGCCCCGCAACCGTACGGTGCGTTACGCTGAGTCGGATTGAATGAAACAAATGCTGGTTCCATTTGATTTGTTGGATTTTGGAAATAAGTATTGATTGAGTTGTTTCATGTGCAGATGGCTAGCGGGTTCGATGGAAATCAGGTGTTCGTTCAGAGCAGTACTGAGATAGCTGAGTTGGAATGATAATGCCATCTTCCTTAGTCCGATCGGTCGGATGATTTGTAGAGCACGGCCTGCTCGCACGGTCATACCAGTTGAGTAGATCGCGCTTGCATCGGACCACGGGTTCAAGGGATTGGCCGTATCGGCAGGACATGATGCCTAACGGGATCAATCATTGTGAGTGGGCTCTTTCCCTTCTCCTCTACTCCTTCATGCCTAATAATATGGAAAACACGTAAATGGCTTGAACACTTGGGCTGAAACATTGGGAATCACTATACTGAGGCGTGCATAGAGTGTACGCCATTGGCTTGGTAGGATTGTGGCTTGATTTGGTTTGTGCGTTGGATAGTTGGAGCTAGAGTTGGAATATTACATTTGAGGCAGTTGGTTGGATAATTGGGATTATGCTTGGACAGTTGGAATGATGCATTGAGAGATTGGGAACATTGAGATTTGGGCGAGCGAGCGTGCATCCGTGCACGGGTATCACTTGGTCGCTTTGTCTTGCAAAGCGAGCAGTTATGGTTCAAAACCGAACAACTGCATCGGCGAGGGCGTTGTGTCGTTTGATGAGGCATCGTGCCACGAATGTGACATTGTGCCACTGAAACGGCATTGTGCCATGGGTTAGCTTTGAGCATGGGTGTTGCACCATTGGAAATACTGTGTTGAGAAGAGGCATTGTGCCTATGGGAATAACTTGTGAATGGTGCCTTGGACTATATGTTGGAAGAATGGATATGGATGTGTTGGTTGGATTATTGGCGGAACGAGTCTAGGATCGCTTGGTGGGACGAGAATGTTCGATCCTCTCGTCATACCTACTTGGTGTCTGCATGTCACGGACAACCTAATTGTGTGCTTGGTACACAATTGGCTTCCGCTGTAACTTGGTTGTTTCGATGATAACTTTCGTGTTTAATAACATCGCCTTGTACGAGCGCAACTCCAGGCTCTTACGGCATCACGTCCCGAATAGAACGATTGTCCCGCGGGAGAGCTACAGCGTGGTGATTTCACGTTCAGCGGGGACTATTGGGCTTGCGGGAGTTTGGGGCGTGATAGCGTTGCACCGAGCAGTTTGCACAGGCACCGAGGGGGTCACATAGCCTACGCGTCACAACTGACAGAACAAGAAACAGAGCTACGAGGAGAGAGAAAAGAATACCTTAACAGAGCTCCGTAAACTAGGTTTCTCGTGTCCTCGCGTGTCGACACGAGACACTGTGTCCTGTGTCTCTGTTCGGTTCTAGGGTTAGCGGTTAGGGATTCGACCACCAGAGCAGGCCGGAGCCTCGCCGGAGACGGCTGGGCTGGAAGGTGGAGCTTGCTCGTCGGCGCAGACGGAGGCTCGGGCAGTGACAGCTGCTGTCGAGAGGAGCAGGGACGAGAAGAAGAGTCGGGGCTGAGGGATGCGGGCCGAGGGGAGAGGGGAGGTGCTGGTGGAGAGGGGTGAGGGCCGGAGCGGCCTGGCTGTGCTGCGAGGGTGGTGGCCGGCTCTGGCCGGAGGCGAGCTGCGGCTGAGAGGCGACGCGGGGACGCTCGGGGCCGAGTCGGCTCAGGCGAGAGCTCGAGGCGTTCTGGACGGGGACGGGCGGCCGGATTCGGAGGACGGCGGGGAGAGGCGGCTCTGGCTCGCTGGGGGACGACGAGGGGCTAAGGAGAGAGCGAACGGGCGGCGGAGAAAGTGGGCCGGAGGCGGAGGATGAAGGAGAGGGGGATGGCTCGCCGGAGAAGACGGAGGAGGGGAGGAAATCGGGTGGCCGGAGGGGCTTTATATATAGGGCGGAGCGGGGAGACTGTGCGTCGACCGGTGAGGGGAGGGGAAGGTCGTCGGTCGGCGGTTACGGAAGCGGGGAGGCCGAGCGGCGGCGGCTGCCGGAGCGGCGAGCGTTACACGGCGTCGGGTGAGCGGCTGGGGGAAGGTGAGGGGTTCGGGCCGGGTCGGGTCTAGCGGGTCGGGTCTGACCCGGATCCGACCCGCTAAGGGGTTGGGCCTGGGTTGGTTCACAGTTTGGTTCGGTTTGGTTTTAATTTGGGTTGGTTTATTTTAAAATAAACCCAGTTTAATTAGGGTTTAATTACAAAATAGATTTTAGGATTTTAAAAATACTTCCGGGGTCCAATAAATTCCCGGAAAATTATCCTATGTCTAGTTTTTCATTTTACACCATAAAATATTATTTTCATAATATTTTAATATTAATTAATAACATTTAAAAATCCTTTAATTATAAAATACCTTGATTTTAATTCCAAAAAAATCTCAGAAAATTACAGTAAAATGGGGAAAAATTTTAAATTATAAAATTTTGAAAATACCTTGATTTTAATGAATCATGCCCTATCACTTGAACCGCAATATCCTCATATTTCTGTCGGCGCTGTGCATACCTACAGTCACAAACGCCAAAGCAACGATAGAGGAAACAACGTTGCAAAGCGTCAAAACAATGGTGGCCATCAGAAAGGAAACCCGAGACCATTCTGTGATTTCTGTAAAAGGCAGGGGCACACTACCGATAGATGTTATAGCAGGAAAGGGCTGTGCTTCAATTGTGGCGGGCCAGGCCACATAGCTCGGGATTGTCCACTCCCCTCTAAGCTTCTGCCTCAATAAAATAATCCCTAACGGTTGGTTCTATTCCTAAGTTTCGGGACAAAACTTCTAATTAGTTGGGTAGGATGTAGCGCCCCGTTCCTCCTATTCGAGGAGCGCGACTAAGAAATACTAGATGGTATCGTTCGATCGGGATAGATTGAAACAAGAACTCGTCATCGTTATGGATTTGTTTCTTCGGAATCGATTCCCATATTCAGTGGACCGTGCCCCCGGGATCGACTTAGCGGCAGAGTCAGGAGGGACCTCTCCACTGTTATCTTTTGTTGCCTCAGATTTTGATGTCGCTTGTTGCTTTCATGCTTTGAGTTGGTTTTGGATTTGCTTGGGTTTTCTTGAATGGTTTCGATGATTTTATTATTTTCGTTCATTGAATTGCACTTCAATTCCGAGAATTGGAAAGAGAGGAAGAAGTATTGATCGAGCTGTTCGTGCAATGTAGGTGAACAAGTAGTAGGCGGCTGACGAGCGGGAGTCGTGAAGCGCCTTTTTCCTTCTCCCTTCCAACCATCTAAGTGAGTGGCTACCATCCCGATTAGCTAGCCCTGCTTCCAAGTCTTCACACCTAAAACTCTTGCATTCTTGTTGCCCCGATCAAACGATACCAAGTAATAACTAAAAGATGTAGGATAAAAAGGGAATAGACTTGGACTATATTGCTTGTCATTCAACTTGGGAACGGTTACTCATTTGCATGCTTGTTCGTTTGGAATGTTCATAATATGCTATAATTTGTGTTAGAATGTAATACTTCTTCAATAAATTGCGCTATGCATATAGAACACTTTTGTTATGCGATATATTGATCTGGAAGACTATGCAAAACCGTTTATGCTATGGAACTGTTATCGTGAATGTTGTTGGATCACGGACAACTTGTGCACAAGGTATGTTATGAGTTCTGCGGATGGTCGTCGGGGCGCTGGGACCGATCCGATCCGGACGGAACGTATGTATAGTCGTATGTTATGGGGCAAGGTGTTATGTAGCGGGGCTCGCCACCTGCGTTACATATCATCTGTATCTTGAGACTATAACCCGTCCCTTTGTGGCATCATGCCAGTGATCCCTATGTATATTTAAACATGTTGCAAACTAACTTGTGTCTTCGTGGCAGGGAAGGCATGGTAAGTATTGTGCACGTAGTTCAGACGGGCAGGTAAAATCCACCGAACGGTGGCAAGTTTATTTCAGTAAATTCTATATGTTGCTTACTTGTAAATGAACTAAGGCAAGAGAGAAACCCACAAAAATATGCATGCTTCATTAAAACAACGTGTTGATTGGTATAGTTGGGTTAGCTCGCCTTCACCAGTATGTTTCGACATACTGACTGTCATGCCCCAGTCCTAAAATACGTAGGACTAGGTCACGTAACCATGCCAGCTGGCCCGTATATATGGCAACTCCAATATATGGAAACCATATATACGTGCGTACGCTGTATAATGAACAGTAATTCATAAGTGGTAAAACTAATCACAAGTCACAGGGTAATATCTAAATCTCATCCACAGAAGTCAAATATGAATAAACAATAACCATGTAACTAGATCTCAATACAGATATCTAAGAATGATAGTCAGATGAAATCAAATCTACTGCCGAAAAAGAATATAAAAGGAACCAGAATACACACCTATAAAGAACAACATCTGACAATCACGAGGCTCGAAGAGAAGACCTCCTCGGAAAATAAGTAGCCTGTCCGGATCTGTGCTCCTGCGAGTACTCAAGAACATATACACCTGGCAGGGGACCAGGTCCTCAGAGGGACATAGCAAGATACAGAAAAATGACATGCCATAATGTAAATACTGAATAAATAAATGGGGTGTGCTAACCATCTAAGTGAATGCAATTTAAAGACCTTGTAGTACGCATGGGAATGTGTGGCTAGACATATGCTGACGTAATTTACCAATCCGTAGTGACTGACTAGTATATGCCACATATGCCCCCGTTCAAGGGAACTCTGCAATCGACCATCTCCAAGGAGCATGGTGCGAAGGTATAAAACATACAAGGAGGGGGTATCCCATACGTCTACTAGTATCTTTCCCGCCCAATATAGATGTACAAATCGTGAAACGACGTGGACACCTCCTATTATGATGCAAGTCTCAATACAATAAACAACTGAGCTAAAATACCGCTACACGTGTTGCTCACACTGATGGCCAGTCGCACATGAGGCACGCGTTCCTACATGTACTCACTCTGTGACGTGTAATGATACGTGTCAAGGCCTGGGAAGTTATATCAATAACCTCACAACTTTAAGTGGGTCTACTAGACACTAGGTCAGACACAAGTCCTAACGTCAACGCCTTCGTTGACTGCACCCGAGTCTGCTCGGACGCGCACATTTATATAATAAATAAATATGTAACTAACAATAACTGAATTTAAACAGTACAACAAGGCAAGGTATACTTGCCTGGCAAGAGCTGCAAAATATAATGTCCAGATGTCAAATGCCAAGAAGTCAGAAACTATGTCCTCAGAAGGAAAGTCTCCGGATGCTGAAATAAACATCACTAACAGTCTCAAAAAATATCAATTAGCTAGAAACGCCTGTCCTTGAGTCCAATTTGGACACAGGGGCAAAAATGACAGTTTTCGGTCAAGGCGGGGTCCACATGTGTAGCGCTCCGTTCTCTCGGTGCGGAGATCGCGGCTAAGAAATACAAGACGGTATCGTTCGATCGGGATAGATTGAATTAAGAACTCGTCCTCGTTATGGATTTGTTTCTTCGGAATCGATTCCCATATTCAGTGGACTACGCCCCAAGGATCGGCTTAGCGGCAGAGTCAGGAGGGACCTCTCCGCTGCTATCTTTTATTGCCTCGGTTTTCGATGTCGCTTGTTGCTTTCGTGCTTTGAGTTGGTTTTGGGATTTGCTTGTTTTCTTTGAACGGTTTCGATGGTTTTTATTGTTTTCGTTCATTGACTTGCACTTCTATTCCGAGATTGGAAAGAGAGGAAGAAGTATTAATCGAGCTGTTCGTGTGCAGGTGAACGAGCAGTAGGCGGCTTGCGAGCGGAGTCGTGAAGCGCCTCTTTCCTTCTTCTTTCCAAAAATCTAAGTGAGTGGCTACCAACCCGATTAGCTAGTCCTGCTTCCAAGCTTCACAGCTAATCAATCTGCACTCTTCTTTGCCCCGATCAAACGATACCAAGTAATAATAAAAGAAACCAAGATAAAAGAGAATAGACTTGGTATATTATGCTTGTCAATAAACCGCACGAACGGATACTTAACTGCATGCTTGTTCGTTTGGAAATAATCATAAACTGTTGCTTGTCTTGCGCAAATACATATTTCGTACTCGTGTTGCCTGAAGTGCATGAATGCTTAACAATTATGGATATGTCGTGTGCTCGTGTTGCCTCGAAGGCGTAACTGATTGTTTAAGTAACGTATTGTTCGATCATGGACAACTTGTGCACAAGGGTAAGTTCTACGGACGGTCGCTGGGGCACTGGCACCGTTCCGGTCCGGGCGGAACTCGTGTGTAGTCATCGTGTGCTGGAGGGGATAGCTTGCAACGCATCGTGTGCTTGTCGTGTTCTCGTTGCATGCTATCCCTGTCCTTGACTATGTCCGTTATGGCACCACGCCAGTGATCATCGTGTATATTTAAACCTGTTGCATACTAACTTGTGTCTTCGTGGCAGGGAAGGCATGGTAAGTATTGTGCAGGTAATTCAGACGGTCAGGTAAAATCCACCTAACGGTGGCATGTTCATTTCAGTAAATTCAATATGCTACTTACTTGTAAATGAACTAAGGCAAGATAGAAACCCACGAATATGCATGCTTCACTAAACAACGTGTTGATTGGTATAGTCAGGCTAGCTCGCCTTCACCAGCATGTTTCGATATGCTGACCCTCGTTGAAACAGGTTCTCCGCACCAAGGCGAACCGAGCGAGGAGCCGAAGTCGTCTACCCGATCCAGTCCAACTGTTGGCGCACCTTCACCGCGCCCCTTGAAGCCTTTTGAAGTCCAAAGCTGCAACTCTTCATACACAAATGCAGCTCCGTGGCAAAGCCGTCCTCCAGCCTGGAGGTCTTTATCATTTTGAGTTTATAAAGGGATGTAATGTACAGGACTGCTATCTCATTTTGAGTCATCTCTTTTGTAAGCCGTTCGGCATATTAGCTAACTCGTTCAAGAGTTTGTAATAGATGTTCATTATCAATAAAGAGAACTTTTCTATGTTTCAAATCTGTGTTTTAATTTATCTGCGTACTCTGAATATGTGCTTGCTATGCAAATCATTAAAGCCTTGTGCGGGCGCAACCCCAGGCCCGCACGGCGGTCACGATTCGGGGGACGCCTCGGGGCGTGACAACATGTGGGCCGCTTTGTACCAAAAAATGTGTCAGGGTCAAAGGTCTCCAAATTCGCCAAACTTAGTGTCAACAAGTCAGGAACGATGATACGAACCCAACGGAACTTCCAGAATTGGATTCCGATGAGCCGGTCACAAAATCGCCAGTCAAGTGGAGCCCGTGGGGCCCAAGATACGGGATTTTGCCAACGTTCACAGAATTGAACCAAACTTGGATCATAGGACCAGCGTATTGCTACGAGTCCGATGGCGCAAGTTTCGTCTCGATCCGACGTGTGTACACAAAGTTGCAGCGTGTTTCAGAACTGACGGATACGGGATGGTGTCGGCGGATACGCGTTGATTCCGGTGTGCACGCACATCCAAATCAACTTCTCCGAATTCCTACACGTCTGTATCAACGTCGCGCACGTTTCGGTAAAGACCGCGTGCGACCAAGTCGTCCCGTCTGGCGAGGCGTACCCAGTTCCGGGGTGAATCGGGTCGTTGTTTTTCCTGTTTTTGGATCGCGTGCCGCGATCGCCACAGGACGCGATGCTCCGAGCGGGTTGCACGGGCACCGAGATGGTTACATAGTCTACACGACGCAACTGACGGAATTGAAATCAGAATTACGAGGTGAGAGAAAAATATACCTGAACAGGGCCCCGGGAAACTGCGTTTCTCGTGTCCGACACGTGTCCTACACGTGTCCGAGGGCTGTGTCCGTGTCTTGTCACGCCCCAGTCCCAAAAATATACGGAACTAGGCCACGTGGCATTGGCCAGCTGACACGTCACTAAGGGAATACCCAATTTAATGGACCCAAAGTGATGTGCTACGCTGTCTTAAAATACTACAAGTCTAAATTCAGGTAAATCTATCTCATCCACAAGAATAACAGGGAAAGTGCTGAATATATATATAGATGCTAAATCTGAAATGTCATATACAACCCAGATGAAGTCAGGTGGAAACAATCCCACTACAAAAAGTAAGCAGAAGTGAAATAAGATAATCTAGCACAACATCCTCAAAAATATGTAGCTCCAACTCCAGGTGCACTCAGGTAGACTCTGACGTCATCTTCTCTGACTCCATCTCAAGGGCATATCCAGACTCCTGTCCAAGTCCAGGTACTGTGGGGTAGAGTGTCTCAGCTAAACCTGGCAGGGAACCAGGTCCTCAGAGAGACGTAACAAGATACAGAAAAATAACATGCCATGTGTGTAAATACTGAATAGAAATTACTGAATAAAATAAATACAGGGTGCTAACCATCTATGTGAAATGCAATTTGAGACAACCTAGTACGTATGGGAAATGTGTGGCTAGACATATGCTGACGTAATTCACCAATCTGTAGTGACAGGCTAGTATATGCCATATATGCCCCCGTTCAAGGGCACTATACAATTTTCCATCTACGATGAGAATGGTCACATGAATACATATTTATATCATCCGTATCACTCCGTCGAGTGCGGCACATGGTAAAGAGGTGGGTGTCCCATACGTATTTTAGTTGTTCTCCCCTCCCAATGTAACTAAATGTCAAGTCGCATATTTCCTAAATTATTCTAATCCGTGATGTGGTCATACGTACTGGTAGCTAGTCAAATACGCAGCTCACATCCAAATATGCATTGCAACCATGTTGCGTGTTCCCGTGATAGGGTCTAGGAGAATATTAGGATATCCTCACAATTTTTGGTAAGTCTGTAACTACTAAGTTGATTACACTAAGTCAACGTATCTGTTGACTGTACCCAAGGCAATCTCAGATACATATTGTTTATTTATAATTTACAATAATAACATTTAACAGTTCATTTGAAATTTAGCAATAATAATAATAAACAATTTTTAACATTTAAACTTGGCAAGGTATACTTGCCTACTCCCTGATAGTGTTGATAACCTGATCTTGCAGTCAGGTTTAAGGTTGCTGGTGACAGGGGGTCACTGGCTGTGCTGGAGTTGGTTTCTGTTAAAATAGACAGGGTTCGTGAATATCAAGGCTGTAATATAAAAGTATATATACCTATGTATATATAGGATACACACCACAGATATATATATATATAGTATATATATATATTCTTATAGATATAGTATGTAGTAGTAGTATATATATATAGCATATATATATACAGAAAAGAGAATGCAGGAATGTAAATGATATAATAGCAGGGTATATCCACTGTTTATATATAGTACTATAATATTATCAGGGGGTATCCACTGATATAAATATATATAGATAAAATAAAATGACATTTGCAAGAATTTAAATACATATATAAATGCTGTACTGTTCAGCAATATCAGGGTCTATATGTGACCACTGTTAAATATAATAATATATAATAAAGTACAATATATAAATAGGCTGTAATATCCATCACAATATATAATATTATAGATATAATTAATTGAATGACTTTGCAGGAATTGAAAATATATAATATATATATATGCTGTATTATCCAGCTGAATAATATTTATAGATATTATATATAGGTATATTTATACATATATATAGTGCAGGGAATAAAATGCAGAAATAAAAGGAAAAAAATGCATAGTATACATATATACATTATAGTAGTAATTATATAACATATATAAATATGTTATATATATATGATATATATATATAGTATACATATTATATATATAAATATATGTACATATATATATACTATAGATATATATATATAAACAGAATAAATAATATTATCTAATAGTATGTAGTACACATACATATACATACATACATATATGTATATAATGATAGATATATATATACATATATTTAGTATATATATAATACTAGTATATACAGTATTATTATACTGTATAATAGTATTTATATATTATAAAATAAATTACATATAAATATACATATATACAATACTCTAATATATATTTACATAATATGTAAATATATATATATAATTAGATTTATATACTTAATATACATATATATAAATATATATGTATAATTATGTATAGATATATATTTATATGTATATATATACATAAATATATACATACATATATGATAAGATTATAATAATAATAATAATAATTATACATATATATACTGTATTTATAGTATTATATAATATATATTATATAATATATAAATAAACACATACATATATATTAATATACATATATATATACATATATATATACATATATATACATATACATATACTTATACATATATACATACACATATACATATTTAAATACGTAGAGAGAGAGAGAGAGAGATCACCTACCACGTCAGGGGGGGGGGACCCGCGTCGTCGCCGGTGGAGCTCCGGCGAGGCTACGGCGGCTGCTGGCCGGAGCTGCAACTGCAGCAGTAGCTGCAGTCAGCAGTAGCAGTGGCAGCTGCAGCAGCTTGTGGCGGCGGAGCAGCGGTGGAGACGGCCGGCCAGGCGGAGGGATCGAAGGAGGACGTCGGGGCGGAGAGGTCTGGGGCGGTGGCGGAGGTCGGAGGCTGTCGGAGGGGCGGTGGGGGACTGTCGGGGTAGTTCGGGGAAGGTGACAGGGCGAGGGTGGTGGAGGTTTGCGGGGGAGCTGCCGGCGGCGGAGGCCGTCGTGGGGCGGTGGGGGTAGGTCAGGGCGGTGGAGAAGGAGATGGCGAGGTGTTTGGTGGTGGTGGCGGTGGTCCACGGTGGTCGGGGTGGCCGTGAGGGGCGTCGGGGAGAGGAGGAGTTGCTGTCGGGCAGGGAGGGGAGGGGTGCTGCGGTGGCTTGCCACGGCGGAGGCGGTGGCCGGAGAGGGTGGCGATGGACGGGGAGGTAGCCGGGGGAGGGGCGAAGGGGTTGGCGGTGGTCCGGCGGTGGGCGGTCGCCGGAGCTGGCCGAGGGGAGTCGGGAATGAGAGAGAGGGGGGGGGTGTTTAGGGTTTATATAGGATTTTAGGCCAATGGCATTTTCGTAATTAAAGGAAACTTTGGGGGTATTTTGGTAAATTTGTTTTTTGGGATATTTTCAACAGATTTTTCTGTGGGTCCCATGCCACCTATTGTCTAGCCAATAGGGTGTTACCACCTAGCATGCATTTTTGCATAAAAACCCTAATCTTTTCACAATTTGCATAAAAGTCCAGAAATTGGGAAATTGTGCAATTCTGCAATTTGTCTGAAAAATCACCTGGTTCTAAAAATTACCAAAATTCACAGAATTGAGGGAAAATACTGGGGAAATGTCCTGGGCTGTGGGGATGAGCCTGGGCAGGGTCAGGGTCTGATTCTGCAGGTGATACGGGTCACCGTATTTATTATTTAATAAATACTGCGCACGATGTTCACTAATTATTTAGGGACAGTTAGGGTCATAATTTTTCTACGGTGTCAATACGATAATTATAATACAATTAGTGTAGAATATTATCGTATTTTTGGTTGGGCAAAACAGGTGACTACTGGTCCTCAAATCTCTAGGGTACAGAGGTTGGTAAAGAGCAGAAAATTAAATAGGAATTAAATACGTACGTTTGTAACGATATTTGTGCGACTAAAACGAAGCACAAAACGAGGTTTCTGGGAGTTGCTAAAAATACAGAAAATGTAGTCTAGCAAGTCTAGGGCAGGGATGTGAAATTAGTTTAGGGTTAACAGCTAGTGTGGTGCCCTAATTTATTGTGTAACAAACAGGTGCATAATCAATAGAATATATTAATAAATAAATTTTTAAAAAGTTACACTAATTCTAATTAACTAGAAATAATATTAAAATACTAAAATCTGGTCGAGGGAGTTTACAATCTACCCTCCTTAGAATATTTCGTCCTCGAAATAAAAACACACATATAATGAGAACGAAAGATTGATTGATTCGAAATATGAGGACATAGATAGCTGAAGTTTGATTTGAAATATTTTGAACATACCCTGATCTGGTAATAGATGGGGGAAACATTATCGGATATTCTCTACACGTTCCCAGGTTGATTTGCCTGGTGCATGATGTTTTCATGCAATATGAACTAGAGGAACGTAATACAACGTAAGGTAGGTAACGAAAGTCATTCTAAGAAAAAAATAAGAACAGTTTAAACTGTAATCTAATCTACTAATAGGGTTTGATAACTATATAAATGGCTATGGAAACAATACACTTCATATTTATACTATATACGAGGTTTCTTCTTTCCAAAATAAGGAAAGACGGAAAACAGTAATCAAGAGTTCAAGGGGGTAATGGATTAGAAGTATGGAGATTCAAGGCGTTAAAAGAATTCAATGGGAATTATCAAGGCAGTTGTGGATGGAAATGCTATTCTGGTACTCCCTATTCACATATTCGTATTAGCACATTTATGTAGCTGATACGATATGTGCAGAGGTAAGTACATCTGTTTATTAATCACTATATATTTTAATCCACTTAAAGTAGTTATGCGAAGGCGAATCAAGTGCATTATGGTTGATCAGACCGTCATACACTGATTCTGAAATGTATTAGTGTAGTACTCCGATAATACATAATTAATGAACAAGCTTGGTAAAGAATAAGCTTGCAAAACTAGGCTATAATAGCAGAGCATCATTTAAGGTAGTATAGCAAATATAAGTACGCTAGATTAGGATATGAGGAGTACAAAACAATTCAAATTCACAAATAGACAAGATTCTATAATCTCTAACTTCTAGTCTAGGTTGCTAGTTGACCCAAAAGAGGTATGGTTTTCTAAGTTCTACAACCTTAATATACACTATAGGTTGTCTGCATTTAAGCACATGACTTGTATCCAGAGCGTACCTCTTTAATTGGAATATGTGGAAGACGTCATGTACTTCTTCCAATGTCTGAGGTAATGCTATCTTGTAAACTTCTTTGATGCGTTCCAACACATCGAAGAGTCTGATGTACCTCGAGCTTAGTTTTTTCTCTTCTTCCAAGTCTGATAGTTTCTCGGGTAGGTGAAAACAAGATTAGAAGTTACTGACTATCCTAATAAGTCATGTATATCAAAACTAATTTGGAAACTACCTGTAGTATTCAGCTATTACTACATTCACATGTTTTGAGCCTAACAATCAACGTCTAGCAATCTACCTAGATGTGTTTGCTTAGTCCTGATATTTGAATGGGTAACTTGGTGGTCTAAGGATGACGCTTCTCTTCCTATAGTCTAGGATAGCATTTGTACTTGGTTTAGCCAGTCCATGTCTAAGACAACGTCAAAGTTTGGTTTTGGAAGTACCAGAAATCGCGTCCTCATTACGCTACTATACATGACTACTAGCATGCTTTAGTAATGTTGGTAACTGGAACAATGCCTCTTCCGGTAAACCTGACTATTTGCATGGGTACGAAACTACTAGATGTGAAAGACAGTGTAGCTCTAGAATCAAATAATGCGGTTTGCTGGTAATAATGCAACTATAAGGGTACCTGAGATGGTTTCACCTTTCGGTTCTTCTGCAACTGCAGCTAGTGCAAAGGCCTGCTCGTGCCTTCGTCTAATGGTTTGTTGTCTGGCTAGGTAGTACTGCGTGTCTTGGGTGGCTAAGGGTGGGCCCCTCTGAAATCTTCCAGATGCTGGGGAATGCTGACCTCTAGTAGGAGGTTGCATTCTCTGGGCTGGTGCTGCTGGTCCTTGCCCAGTCCGAAGTGTTGCTTCTCTGTGTTGTGGGCAGTCTCTGGCCCTATGTTGATTATCTCCACAAATCAAGCATAGTCTATACTTCCTTCGACAGTTTTTGGCATAATGTCCTTTCCTGCCACAATAGTGACAAGTCGGAAGTTCCTTGTATTGATATGGCCCTGTCTTGTGTTGTGCCTGATTTCCCAGGTGACGGATTGGTCCTCCTGCTCCTGTCTGGTCTATGGCTGATATGGTTGGATTTGAACATCTTGCTTCTCGACCAATGGCTTCTTGTATCCTTGCCTCTGAAAGAACTTCTTCGTAAGAAATTCTTGACTGTGTGGTAGTATGCCCCTGGAGTTCGGAGGTAAGGCCGTGATGGAACTTCATAGCCTTCTTCAGCTCATTAGGTATTAAGATGGCACCGAATTGACTTAGTCGACTGAATTCTGCATCATAAGCGTCGACGGTCATATTTCCTTGTTCCAAATGCAGGAACTGGGAGTACAGATCATCTCTGACTGTGGCTGGGAAATATTTTGTATTAAAATATTCCAGAAATTCCTCCCAAGTATAATTCTTGTCGGTGCTGCGCTCGATAGATTCCCACCAGTGATGGGCGTTACCGAGGAGTAGGGTCCTTACTGCGGTCATCCATAGGTCAGGGTGAAGTTATGAACCTTCTAGCAGTATTTTCGTATTGGAGATCCAGTCTGAGATCTCCTCCGGAGTTTCATTGCCCTTAAAGGTTCTCGGGCTCATCCGGCTAAAGCCTCGAACAGTGCTAGCTGGTTGGACAGGGGCTGGTACTGAGGCAGCTGTCCTTTCCAGAACCGTCATTAGGCATTGTCTCAGGACTTCAGTCTGTTGCCACTGAGCCTGCAATATGTCTTGGAACATCTGAGTTTGTCCCTCAAATTGTGGCATCAGGGCTGCAAGAACTGGAGGTGGAGGCAAAGGTATCTCCGCCTGCAGTGTTGGAGCCTGAGAAGGTTGCCCTTCTTGCTGGACTGGTGTTGCTTCCTGGGTCGGATCTTGGTGAAGGTACGAGGTTGTTGGATTGACCAGCATCCTTCTCGGAGATTGGTCTCTCGGGATTGGTGTCCCTTGGACATCTGGCGAGAGGTCTGTTGCTTGGTCAGTTCCATCAATCGCAGTTTCCCCGGGTATGTCCATATTTCTGAAAAGAATTAAAAAATTTAGAAAAGTACGAAGGACTTAATAGATGATAATCAAGCAGGATACAAAATTTATGGATGGAGTCAGTGTGGATGAGACCTAGTATTCCTATCCTATTGCAGGTTTGCTGAACATGATATCATGTTATTAGCAATTAACTCGACCTGCATGGGCCACCACTAAAACCGTGTCACGCCCCAGTCCCAAAAATATACGGAACTAGGCCACGTGGCATTGGCCAGCTGACACGTCACTAAGGGAATACCCAATTTAATGGACCCAAAGTGATGTGCTACGCTGTCTTAAAATACTACAAGTCTAAATTCAGGTAAATCTATCTCATCCACAAGAATAACAGGGAAAGTGCTGAATATATATATAGATGCTAAATCTGAAATGTCATATACAACCCAGATGAAGTCAGGTGGAAACAATCCCACTACAAAAAGTAAGCAGAAGTGAAATAAGATAATCTAGCACAACATCCTCAAAAATATGTAGCTCCAACTCCAGGTGCACTCAGGTAGACTCTGACGTCATCTTCTCTGACTCCATCTCAAGGGCATATCCAGACTCCTGTCCAAGTCCAGGTACTGTGGGGTAGAGTGTCTCAGCTAAACCTGGCAGGGAACCAGGTCCTCAGAGGGACGTAACAAGATACAGAAAAACAACATGCCATGTGTGTAAATACTGAATAGAAATTACTGAATAAAATAAATACAGGGTGCTAACCATCTATGTGAAATGTAATTTGAGACAACCTAGTACGTATGGGAAATGTGTGGCTAGACATATGCTGACGTAATTCACCAATCTGTAGTGACAGGCTAGTATATGCCACATATGCCCCCGTTCAAGGGCACTATACAATTTTCCATCTACGATGAGAATGGTCACATGAATACATATTTATATCATCCGTATCACTCCGTCGAGTGCGGCACATGGTAAAGAGGTGGGTGTCCCATACGTATTTTAGTTGTTCTCCCCTCCCAATGTAACTAAATGTCAAGTCGCATATTTCCTAAATTATTCTAATCCGTGATGTGGTCATACGTACTGGTAGCTAGTCAAATACGCAGCTCACATCCAAATATGCATTGCAACCATGTTGCGTGTTCCCGTGATAGGGTCTAGGAGAATATTAGGATATCCTCACAATTTTTGGTAAGTCTGTAACTACTAAGTTGATTACACTAAGTCAACGTATCTGTTGACTGTACCCAAGGCAATCTCAGATACATATTGTTTATTTATAATTTACAATAATAACATTTAACAGTTCATTTGAAATTTAGCAATAATAACAATAAACAATTTTTAACATTTAAACTTGGCAAGGTATACTTGCCTACTCCCTGATAGTGTTGATAACCTGATCTTGCAGTCAGGTTTAAGGTTGCTGGTGACAGGGGGTCACTGGCTGTGCTGGAGTTGGTTTCTGTTAAAATAGACAGGGTTCGTGAATATCAAGGCTGTAATATAAAAGTATATATACCTATGTATATATAGGATACACACCACAGATATATATATATATAGTATATATATATATTCTTATAGATATAGTATGTAGTAGTAGTATATATATATAGCATATATATATACAGAAAAGAGAATGCAGGAATGTAAATGATATAATAGCAGGGTATATCCACTGTTTATATATAGTACTATAATATTATCAGGGGGTATCCACTGATATAAATATATATAGATAAAATAAAATGACATTTGCAAGAATTTAAATACATATATAAATGCTGTACTGTTCAGCAATATCAGGGTCTATATGTGACCACTGTTAAATATAATAATATATAATAAAGTGCAATATATAAATAGGCTGTAATATCCAGCACAATATATAATATTATAGATATAATTAATTGAATGACTTTGCAGGAATTGAAAATATATAATATATATATATGCTGTATTATCCAGCTGAATAATATTTATAGATATTATATATAGGTATATTTATACATATATATAGTGCAGGGAATAAAATGCAGAAATAAAAGGAAAAAAATGCATAGTATACATATATACATTATAGTAGTAATTATATAACATATATAAATATGTTATATATATATGATATATATATATAGTATACATATTATATATATATAAATATATGTACATATATATATACTATAGATATATATATATAAACAGAATAAATAATATTATCTAATAGTATGTAGTACACATACATATACATACATACATATATGTATATAATGATAGATATATATATACATATATTTAGTATATATATAATACTAGTATATACAGTATTATTATACTGTATAATAGTATTTATATATTATAAAATAAATAAATTTATGAATACATTTGATAATAGAAAGAAGTTCTTTCTTTATCGTAGAGTAATTAATCTGAGTATCGTCCCATTTACCAGAATGGTATCTAACAAGGATAGCATGATCTTTGTTTAAGGGATCTATCTGTTTGAGTATACCACCATAACAAATATTACTGGCATCAGTTTCAACAACTTTAAACCAGTCAGGGTTGGCAAGGTGTAAGCAAGGAAGGCATTTTACCTTTTGCTTAATAAGCTGAACAGCTTTAGTGTGGTTGATACTCCAAGGAGTAGGGTTCTTTCTCAACCTTTGATATAGAATCTTTGTATCTATAGCAATGTTTTTATAAAAGTCAGAATCATAATTTAAAGCACCAAGAAATCTCTGTAGTTGCTTTATGTCTGTAATTTCATCAGGAAATTTCGAAGCAAATTCGATACTCCTGTCAATGGGTATAATTGTATTATTAACAATGTTATGGCCAAGGAATCTTATTTCTGTCTGAAATAACTTCATTTTTGGAGCAGAAATAACAAGACCATTTTTGATAGCTAAATGTTTAAACACATTTAAATGTTTAAAATGCTCATCAATGGTATTAGAGAATATAAGAATGTCATCAATATATGAGAGAATAAAATTAGAATATTGAATAAATATCTCATTCATGATATTCTGAAATTCAGAAGGAGCATTTTTTAAACCAAAAGGCATAACATTCCATTCATAGTGCCCGAATGGGACTGTGAAGGCAGTTTTGTATTTATCCTTTTCTTCGATTTGAATTTGCCAGTAACCTGACTTTAAATCGAATTTAGAGAATATCTTTGCATTAACAATTCTGTTAAGCAAATCTCTTTTGTTGGGAATAGGGTAACGAATCCATTTAAGGACTTTGTTAAGAGGTTTGTAGTTAATAACTAACCGAGGAACACCTCTTTCCTTTTCAGCATTATTATTGACATAAAAAGCTGTACAACTCCATGGAGAGTACGACTTTCTGATAAGTTTTTTATCAAGAAGATCATTGATCTCTTTTTTACATAATTCAAGGTAATTGTTGTTCATTTGACAAGGTCTGGCCTTAGTCGGAACATCTCTTTCATTGAAGGATTCTTCATATGGAAGAGAGACAATATGATGTTTTCTATCCCAAAATGCATTGGGAATATTACTACAAGTTTGACGAACAAATTCATCATTAACTTGTTTTATTTTATTTTTTATGTCATATTTTTCAAGCTGTTCTTTAATAGAAAGCTGGAAAATTTCTTCTTTGATAAAGTTTATCTGACTATTTTTCAGATCAACTTCCTTTATCTCATTGAGAATTTTGGCTACAGGATTGGTAATAAATTCAAAGGTAATATTTTTCCCCTTATAACAAGTGGAAATACCTTTTCTATTAATTTCCTTTATAGGCATAAGTTTTTCTAGAAAAGGAGTTCCTAGAATAACATGCTGGGATATTTCTTTTACAACAATAAAATGCAAGGGAATACATGCATCATTTTTACAGATATGAACATCTGTAACCTTAAAAGGTGTTGTAAGAGCTTTGTTATTTGCAGCACTCAAAGTTTGAGTAGTGCGTTCACAATATTTTAAGGGAATAATTCCTTCTTTGACACAGTTCAAATCTGCACCACTGTCAACAAGGGCAATAAGATTATAAATCATAAATTCATTATTTATGATTAGATCAATTTTTATATACCATTTATGGGTAATAAAAAGATCTATTTTTGATAAAAAGGAATGATCAATAGATTTTCCTTTGGTGGTCATAGCAACAGATTGAACCTGCTGATCAATTATGTCATCGTCATGCTCGTTTTCACTATCGATTAAACGAGAATGTTCTATCATTTGTTTTTTGAGAATAATCTCATTGTAAGATTTAACATCTTGTTCAATGAGAATAAGTCTTTGTTGAGTTATTTCGTCGTTAGACTTTAACTCTTTGACTTCATTCTTCAGAAGCTTTAATTCTTTCTGAAGATCGTTTATAGAGACAGTCTTAGGATTAATCCCTTTTCTTCGGGATAAAACCTCTGTCATGGTATATGGAGAGAAACTTGAAGAAGTTTCATGAGTATCATCTTGCAAAATCTCAATAATTTTTGCTTTCACATTTTGGCTAATAGTATTAGTCAAAAGTGATTCAAGAATTTCTTTTTTATCTTGACTGGTCAATACATTAATTGAAAGACCATTCATCTCGATAATAGATTTATAATAATCAGCTTTACTGTTAATAGTACATGCTTTGCAATCGCAATCAGTACCACAATCAGTAGCAGATTTTATAGAATTAATAGACTCATCACTTGATGAATCAGATTCATAATCAGAATTGATCATGATCTTTAATAGAGTCTTTTTCAACCCTTCATCTTCGATCATATCGATCTTTTGTTTAGTATTACACCTGTTCGAATAGTGGCCAAGTTTTCCACATTTAAAGCATTTAACTTTTTTATTCGAACTTGTGTTTTTAGAAAACTTTTTCCTAGTGGAAAATTGTTTTCGTTGGTCATTAGAAAAATCTTTAGGATAATTCCTCTTTGAAGAGTATCTCTTCTTTTTATAAGATTTTTCTTTTGAGAATTTTCTTTTGTTATCAGACGGAGGCTTTATAGTTTCCATAGCGAATTGGCTACAAAACTCCCCCAATTGTTTTCTCTCAGATAACCTTTGAGATTTCAATTGATTCCTTAATTTAAGGTCATTGCAAAGGGCTAACCCTTCTTGAATACAGGCATTCACAAGGTTACCATAAGTGAAATCACTATATGGAATTGTGCCATCATGATTATTGCGAATTTGTTGTCTAACCTTTTCTGCAAACAGATTAGGAAGACCATCTATAAATTTGGATTTCCAGTGAGCATCATTGGCATCATTTAACTGCATTACTCTGTTTAGAAAAGTATCTTTATACCATCTAAAATGAGTAAGAGTTGGACAACGAAGATTTTGGAGTAAAGTCCTGGTGCGTTCACCATTGTCAGAGACTAAACCCGTAAAATGATCACAAATAGTGCTAATCAAAGTGATAACACTATCTTCCATTTCTTTATTATTTTCAATTTTGACAGCATTAGCAATAGTTGCTTTCTGCTCAGGAGATAAACAATGATCCCACCAGCCTTTTAATACTCCGGTAAAACCGCAAGTAATAAAACTAGCAATGGTTTTGTCAGTATTCTTGTTTGTTCGGCAAACCGTAGCAAACATAAGCATACGATGTAACTGATCACAGATCTGTTTATCAGAACATCCATCTATGTTCCATTCATAGATGTTTCCTCCACTGTAATTATTCTGAATGATATTATCATTCTCTTCATATAGAACATCCATAGGAGTAGGACGTTTGTAATAATATTTTTGAAGATTTGGCTTCTTATGTTGCTGCTGCATAGGCAGAATCATATTAGAAGTCTGTTGAATATTTTGATCAATATCTTCAAAAGAGTTTTGAAGAGCATGAATTTGAATAGGATCTAACTGATCGTCAGAACATTGAGAATAATTTTGGCAGGATTCAATATCTGAACCATCAGCCACGGAAGAATTTCCGTCAAGTACCAAAATGGTATTTTGAGTAGAGCTTTCGCCCTTTTCTTTAGAGGATTGTTTTTCAACTAATGAAGTATTCTGAAGCTTCTCAATTAAGCTTTGAATATCTTTCTCAGTAACATCAGGAGAAGATAATTTAAAACCAGTAGTATCACTAGTAGGTTTTATAGGTATATTTCCTACCTTCTTTGAGGTAGTATCTTTGGGCATAGATTTTGGTAATTTGAGGATAGAGTTGACCTTGAGAAGAACTTCATCAAGGGCAGTTGGTATTTGGTATCAGAGCCATGATGGCTCAAGGCTGAGGTGATTCTACTCTCTGTTCTCTGTAATGTTTGTTAGTTAAATACACTTCATATTGCAATACTATTAGTATTTACTATTAAATGGATATATAAATTTTCTTAAGTAATTCATTTAAATTTTAGAATGACTACTTCTAGGAATAACCAAGTTCTAGTTCATATGACAACTTGTCGCGTTGGCTATGTTGGCCGGGTAGGCCGTTTCCAGCCGTAAAAGTTCGTTGACAGTCATACCTATGACCAGGTTAACTATGAAGGCATTCTAAAAACTTTTATGTCTTACTTATATTAAATTTTTATTATCTATATAATAGTAATATTAATGGTATTGTCCCATATTATTGTTAACTAACTTTTGCAGGAACAGTGAGTAGAAGATCCTCCTTCTTCATCCTCTGATGAGCAGTACAATGTCCATTGGTGACAGCAAAAAGACCCTGTTAAAGGGCAAATCAATCAAAAATGCTCAATTGAGCGAGTTTCCTTCAGATCTGGAGGAACTCAATAAATGGACTATCCCAGGCGTTAAGCCGAAGGATATATATAAAATTGGTTGGCTTGATTTCAAGTCATCAATTGCTATAAAAACTATGGAAAGGACCGTTCAGGTCAATGATACTGAGCATTCTATCAGGTTTCTTTCTGAAGAAGACCTTGAACCCTACATAGGGAATAATGCTTATAATTTTATCCATATTGGATTAATTCAGGTTGCATTAAAACCTCTTACTCTTCAAGGTTTAAATGCTTCATTCATATCCTCTTTACGAGATGCTAGATGCCTTGATTGGCAACCATCTCTTATGGGCGTTATGCAGACCAGTCTATGTCATGGACCAGTCTATTTTAATGTTTATCCCAATCTAAGTCTATCCCTTACAGATACAAATTTACTGGATGCAGTAACTTTTAATCTGAAGACTTATGGCTATAACTTTAAGCAAGGTTCTGAAACCATTGCAATACTCTACCGAATTCACTTTAAAGTATTGTCTACTTTAGCTCCTAAAGCTAGACATCTTACCAAACCTGGTAAGACAACTTTGATTGAAACAAATTTGTTGACATCAAATGTTGCTGCTAATAAAATAATCAAATGGAATGAAATTCAATTCCCTGATAGATGGGTATTAAATTAGGCTATTCCGCCTAGACCCATAATGGATACTGAATTAGATCAGATAATCCAAACTCCAGATGGAGATGTGGAAGTTAGATTTACTCCACAAATAAAAGCTAGAATTTCATCTTCCAGTTTCCATACTCCTTCAGTTAGTGAAAGAGGGGAAAACTCTTCTCGAACTTCTGAGAAAGATGATGAAATTAAAAATATGAAAATTAAGAATAACATTGTCAAGCCAGAATATAAAACAGAATGGGCTGATCCCATTGATCCTGTTTATTCTTCTGATGCTAGTTTTGACACTCATTCTCTTAACGTTATAACCTTGACCAATGACAATCCCTCTAACGATCCTAATTACTGGGATTGGACACAGGATAAAAATGTTCGAGCAATTATTGTCCAGGCTTATGATGAAGAAATTCAATTCAAAGCATGGTTTGAAAAGAATTATACCCTTGATCAAAGGTATGAATTCAAAGATAAATATTATGCTCATCTCAAAGAGATAAATAAAATCAAATGGTTTGATAAATGGTTTATTGAGAACTATATCAACCAAGAACTCGCTAGCATTAACATGCTAGAAGAAGGTTATAAAAATTGGATCACTGATACGGGAAAACGTGTCCGTGCTTTATATCCTCCTAATGGTCCGCTCAAACTTTTGGTTGACACCGAAAAGATTGATGCTATTTCCTTTATTCGAATTATCGATCATAAGGAAGAACAAATAAAAGAGCTTCAAAAAATCGTGAAGCAAAATAACTATACTAATGCTTATATTCAAACCATTGGTTCTCAATTGGTTAGAATGGAGACTGCCCTTGATGAAGTTCTTCTCAAGGTCAACTCTATCCTCAAATTACCAAAATCTATGCCCAAAGATACTACCTCAAAGAAGGTAGGAAATATACCTATAAAACCTACTAGTGATACTACTGGTTTTAAATTATCTTCTCCTGATGTTACTGAGAAAGATATTCAAAGCTTAATTGAGAAGCTTCAGAATACTTCATTAGTTGAAAAACAATCCTCTAAAGAAAAGGGCGAAAGCTCTACTCAAAATACCATTTTGGTACTTGACGGAAATTCTTTCGTGGCTGATGGTTCAGATATTGAATCCTGCCAAAATTATTCTCAATGTTCTGACGATCAGTTAGATCCTATTCAAATTCATGCTCTTCAAAACTCTTTTGAAGATATTGATCAAAATATTCAACAGACTTCTAATATGATTCTGCCTATGCAGCAGCAACATAAGAAGCCAAATCTTCAAAAATATTATTACAAACGTCCTACTCCTATGGATGTTCTATATGAAGAGAATGATAATATCATTCAGAATAATTACAGTGGAGGAAACATCTATGAATGGAACATAGATGGATGTTCTGATAAACAGATCTGTGATCAGTTACATCGTATGCTTATGTTTGCTACGGTTTGCCGAACAAACAAGAATACTGACAAAACCATTGCTAGTTTTATTACTTGCGGTTTTACCGGAGTATTAAAAGGCTGGTGGGATCATTGTTTATCTCCTGAGCAGAAAGCAACTATTGCTAATGCTGTCAAAATTGAAAATAATAAAGAAATGGAAGATAGTGTTATCACTTTGATTAGCACTATTTGTGATCATTTTACGGGTTTAGTCTCTGACAATGGTGAACGCACCAGGACTTTACTCCAAAATCTTCGTTGTCCAACTCTTACTCATTTTAGATGGTATAAAGATACTTTTCTAAACAGAGTAATGCAGTTAAATGATGCCAATGATGCTCACTGGAAATCCAAATTTATAGATGGTCTTCCTAATCTGTTTGCAGAAAAGGTTAGACAACAAATTCGCAATAATCATGATGGCACAATTCCATATAGTGATTTCACTTATGGTAACCTTGTGAATGCCTGTATTCAAGAAGGGTTAGCCCTTTGCAATGACCTTAAATTAAGGAATCAATTGAAATCTCAAAGGTTATCTGAGAGAAAACAATTGGGGGAGTTTTGTAGCCAATTCGCTATGGAAACTATAAAGCCTCCGTCTGATAACAAAAGAAAATTCTCAAAAGAAAAATCTTATAAAAAGAAGAGATACTCTTCAAAGAGGAATTATCCTAAAGATTTTTCTAATGACCAACGAAAACAATTTTCCACTAGGAAAAAGTTTTCTAAAAACACAAGTTCGAATAAAAAAGTTAAATGCTTTAAATGTGAAAAACTTGGCCACTATTCGAACAGGTGTAATACTAAACAAAAGATCGATATGATCGAAGATGAAGGGTTGAAAAAGACTCTATTAAAGATCATGATCAATTCTGATTATGAATCTGATTCATCAAGTGATGAGTCTATTAATTCTATAAAATCTGCTACTGATTGTGGTACTGATTGCGATTGCAAAGCATGTACTATTAACAGTAAAGCTGATTATTATAAATCTATTATCGAGATGAATGGTCTTTCAATTAATGTATTGACCAGTCAAGATAAAAAAGAAATTCTTGAATCACTTTTGACTAATACTATTAGCCAAAATGTGAAAGCAAAAATTATTGAGATTTTGCAAGATGATACTCATGAAACTTCTTCAAGTTTCTCTCCATATACCATGACAGAGGTTTTATCCCGAAGAAAAGGGATTAATCCTAAGACTGTCTCTATAAACGATCTTCAGAAAGAATTAAAGCTTCTGAAGAATGAAGTCAAAGAGTTAAAGTCTAACGACGAAATAACTCAACAAAGACTTATTCTCATTGAACAAGATGTTAAATCTTACAATGAGATTATTCTCAAAAAACAAATGATAGAACATTCTCGTTTAATCGATAGTGAAAACGAGCATGACGATGACATAATTGATCAGCAGGTTCAATCTGTTGCTATGACCACCAAAGGAAAATCTATTGATCATTCCTTTTTATCAAAAATAGATCTTTTTATTACCCATAAATGGTATATAAAAATTGATCTAATCATAAATAATGAATTTATGATTTATAATCTTATTGCCCTTGTTGACAGTGGTGCAGATTTGAACTGTGTCAAAGAAGGAATTATTCCCTTAAAATATTGTGAACGCACTACTCAAACTTTGAGTGCTGCAAATAACAAAGCTCTTACAACACCTTTTAAGGTTACAGATGTTCATATCTGTAAAAATGATGCATGTATTCCCTTGCATTTTATTGTTGTAAAAGAAATATCCCAGCATGTTATTCTAGGAACTCCTTTTCTAGAAAAACTTATGCCTATAAAGGAAATTAATAGAAAAGGTATTTCCACTTGTTATAAGGGGAAAAATATTACCTTTGAATTTATTACCAATCCTGTAGCCAAAATTCTCAATGAGATAAAGGAAGTTGATCTGAAAAATAGTCAGATAAACTTTATCAAAGAAGAAATTTTCCAGCTTTCTATTAAAGAACAGCTTGAAAAATATGACATAAAAAATAAAATAAAACAAGTTAATGATGAATTTGTTCGTCAAACTTGTAGTAATATTCCCAATGCATTTTGGGATAGAAAACATCATATTGTCTCTCTTCCATATGAAGAATCCTTCAATGAAAGAGATGTTCCGACTAAGGCCAGACCTTGTCAAATGAACAACAATTACCTTGAATTATGTAAAAAAGAGATCAATGATCTTCTTGATAAAAAACTTATCAGAAAGTCGTACTCTCCATGGAGTTGTACAGCTTTTTATGTCAATAATAATGCTGAAAAGGAAAGAGGTGTTCCTCGGTTAGTTATTAACTACAAACCTCTTAACAAAGTCCTTAAATGGATTCGTTACCCTATTCCCAACAAAAGAGATTTGCTTAACAGAATTGTTAATGCAAAAATATTCTCTAAATTCGATTTAAAGTCAGGTTACTGGCAAATTCAAATCGAAGAAAAGGATAAATACAAAACTGCCTTCACAGTCCCATTCGGGCACTATGAATGGAATGTTATGCCTTTTGGTTTAAAAAATGCTCCTTCTGAATTTCAGAATATCATGAATGAGATATTTATTCAATATTCTAATTTTATTCTCTCATATATTGATGACATTCTTATATTCTCTAATACCATTGATGAGCATTTTAAACATTTAAATGTGTTTAAACATTTAGCTATCAAAAATGGTCTTGTTATTTCTGCTCCAAAAATGAAGTTATTTCAGACAGAAATAAGATTCCTTGGCCATAACATTGTTAATAATACAATTATACCCATTGACAGGAGTATCGAATTTGCTTCGAAATTTCCTGATGAAATTACAGACATAAAGCAACTACAGAGATTTCTTGGTGCTTTAAATTATGTTTCTGACTTTTATAAAAACATTGCTATAGATACAAAGATTCTATATCAAAGGTTGAGAAAGAACCCTACTCCTTGGAGTATCAACCACACTAAAGCTGTTCAGCTTATTAAGCAAAAGGTAAAATGCCTTCCTTGCTTACACCTTGCCAACCCTGACTGGTTTAAAGTTGTTGAAACTGATGCCAGTAATATTGGTTATGGTGGTATACTCAAACAGATAGATCCCTTAAACAAAGATCATGCTATCCTTGTTAGATACCATTCTGGTAAATGGGACGATACTCAGATTAATTACTCTACGATAAAGAAAGAACTTCTTTCTATTATCAAATGTATTCATAAATTTCAAGATGATCTATTAAATAAGAAATTCTTACTTCGTATAGACTGCAGTTCTGCAAAGTCTATATTACAAAAAGATGTTAAGAATCTTGCTTCTAAGCAAATTTTTGCTAGATGGCAAGCAGAACTTGCTATATTCGATTTTGACATTGAATTTATTAATGGCAAAAATAATTCTCTTCCTGATTTTCTAACTCGTGAATTTTTGCAGCAAAATGTCCACGAACTCTCGAGGTAGAGGAAAGTCTAAGGGGCCATTACGTCCCCAGGACTCTTTCGGCATCCAAAAAACTATTGGCCGAAAGCCACCGCCCTCTGAAGCTGGATCCAGCTCAGCGGCTAAAGGCAAGCAGCCAGCAGATATTGCTGATGCTAATATCAGATCATACAGAGAAGCTATGGAAGTTGAGTCCATCTTCTTTGAGAAATCAAATACTGAGGAAATTATCACCCTTGAAAAGCATGATATTCCTCTTATGAAGGATCCATGGAAACTTCATAAACGATACTTGGAGACCAGTTTTATTCCAGTTAAGGGAAGAACTGTTAGTATCTCTGAAGGTATCTTAATCTCCAGCAAATCTATAACCGTCGAACACTCTGCTAAGCCAAATTCTTTGGAATATGCTTACAGCAAGGTAATCATCAAGAATATCCTTACTTCACAGACTTGGGGACTTCATCCAAACAGGGAACAGCAGCTCTCCAAGGACAAAGTGATTGTCTGCAGTTATAATTATTGGGATTATGTGCAGGCGTTTTATGACTTTCTATACTATGAGAATTCTCAGAGGAGCCATTCTTGGTTCATTCGTATCTGTCCTGAAATTCTTCAGAACGAGATACCCTCCTGGTTCTTTGAGTGGTGGTTACGGATGGGAGCTACTCTGGATATCCTTCCACCTTCATTACAGGAACAATTCTCTCAGTGGATATTAACCTATCCACCTTGCCAGGATACTCATCTTTTTGGGGGGGCGAGCACTCTATACTTCTTTGCTCAATTCCAGATCCCATTCATATTCCGTTGGACTATTGACTGTGTGTTAAATTCCAACAATATTCCTATCCTGTCACGTAAATTCCTTGTGAAATGGTGGCAAAGGATCGATGAGAAAGAAAAACTGATGGAAGTTATGGCATCCATCAAAGAAAATGAATCAAAAATGGACAAAAAGGTCCAAAATGAACTATTTGGTGATAACACTATCACTAAACTTAAGGATTCCCTGATCAGGAAGAATCCTAAGATCTCTGCCGAAGAATTAAAGAAACGGTGCCTTCAATTCTTGAAAGCACAGTTCGATGCTAACTTTGATATGGACATTTCCAGTACCAATTCTGATACTAACTTGGATGATATGTCCGCTGATGATCTCTATCAGACTATGCTCGACCCTATCAATGACGATCTACTTTGATTAATATTGGGTGGGGTCCATCCTCCTTTTATCACATGGTCTGAGGATGGCTTTTTGCAACTTTATGTAGTGGGATACCCACTCACTGTTGCATGATGTTGACTGCACCAGACTATTTGGCAGTATTCGTCTTTTCTCAGGACAGGTGGACGGACAGCTTTAGTCTATCTAAAAGCAAAAGCAGTTGAAGAATCCTTTCTTTCTGCCGACATCTTTTGGTGGATTACAGGTGGCATCTTCTTTACCTGAGTGCGATGGCAGCTGGCCTCTGGTGGCTTCGTTATGAAGCATTCTGTTTTGTATAAATTGGGGAAGAGTCTTCCCTGTAAGAGTGTGCAATTTTCAGTTTCTGCAATCTTCTTCTTCTTGCTTCTTGTAAACTTGTGACGTGAGTTTGTAACGATCCTTGAGATCTTAATAAATATTCCAGTATTTCTGTTAAAAGATCTCCTCCCCACAACTCTGGATTTGTTCGGCAAACCGTAGCAAACATAAGCATACGATGTAACTGATCACAGATCTGTTTATCAGAACATCCATCTATGTTCCATTCATAGATGTTTCCTCCACTGTAATTATTCTGAATGATATTATCATTCTCTTCATATAGAACATCCATAGGAGTAGGACGTTTGTAATAATATTTTTGAAGATTTGGCTTCTTATGTTGCTGCTGCATAGGCAGAATCATATTAGAAGTCTGTTGAATATTTTGATCAATATCTTCAAAAGAGTTTTGAAGAGCATGAATTTGAATAGGATCTAACTGATCGTCAGAACATTGAGAATAATTTTGGCAGGATTCAATATCTGAACCATCAGCCACGGAAGAATTTCCGTCAAGTACCAAAATGGTATTTTGAGTAGAGCTTTCGCCCTTTTCTTTAGAGGATTGTTTTTCAACTAATGAAGTATTCTGAAGCTTCTCAATTAAGCTTTGAATATCTTTCTCAGTAACATCAGGAGAAGATAATTTAAAACCAGTAGTATCACTAGTAGGTTTTATAGGTATATTTCCTACCTTCTTTGAGGTAGTATCTTTGGGCATAGATTTTGGTAATTTGAGGATAGAGTTGACCTTGAGAAGAACTTCATCAAGGGCAGTCTCCATTCTAACCAATTGAGAACCAATGGTTTGAATATAAGCATTAGTATAGTTATTTTGCTTCACGATTTTTTGAAGCTCTTTTATTTGTTCTTCCTTATGATCGATAATTCGAATAAAGGAAATAGCATCAATCTTTTCGGTGTCAACCAAAAGTTTGAGCGGACCATTAGGAGGATATAAAGCACGGACACGTTTTCCCGTATCAGTGATCTAATTATTGGGATTATGTGCAGGCGTTTTATGACTTTCTATACTATGAGAATTCTCAGAGGAGCCATTCTTGGTTCATTCGTATCTGTCCTGAAATTCTTTAGAACGAGATACCCTCCTGGTTCTTTGAGTGGTGGTTACGGATGGGAGCTACTCTGGATATCCTTCCACCTTCATTACAGGAACAATTCTCTCAGTGGATATTAACCTATCCACCTTGCCAGGATACTCATCTTTTTGGGGGGGCGAGCACTCTATACTTCTTTGCTCAATTCCAGATCCCATTCATATTCCGTTGGACTATTGACTGTGTGTTAAATTCCAACAATATTCCTATCCTGTCACGTAAATTCCTTGTGAAATGGTGGCAAAGGATCGATGAGAAAGAAAAACTGATGGAAGTTATGGCATCCATCAAAGAAAATGAATCAAAAATGGACAAAAAGGTCCAAAATGAACTATTTGGTGATAACACTATCACTAAACTTAAGGATTCCCTGATCAGGAAGAATCCTAAGATCTCTGCCGAAGAATTAAAGAAACGGTGCCTTCAATTCTTGAAAGCACAGTTCGATGCTAACTTTGATATGGACATTTCCAGTACCAATTCTGATACTAACTTGGATGATATGTCCGCTGATGATCTCTATCAGACTATGCTCGACCCTATCAATGACGATCTACTTTGATTAATATTGGGTGGGGTCCATCCTCCTTTTATCACATGGTCTGAGGATGGCTTTTTGCAACTTTATGTAGTGGGATACCCACTCACTGTTGCATGATGTTGACTGCACCAGACTATTTGGCAGTATTCGTCTTTTCTCAGGACAGGTGGACGGACAGCTTTAGTCTATCTAAAAGCAAAAGCAGTTGAAGAATCCTTTCTTTCTGCCGACATCTTTTGGTGGATTACAGGTGGCATCTTCTTTACCTGAGTGCGATGGCAGCTGGCCTCTGGTGGCTTCGTTATGAAGCATTCTGTTTTGTATAAATTGGGGAAGAGTCTTCCCTGTAAGAGTGTGCAATTTTCAGTTTCTGCAATCTTCTTCTTCTTGCTTCTTGTAAACTTGTGACGTGAGTTTGTAACGATCCTTGAGATCTTAATAAATATTCCAGTATTTCTGTTAAAAGATCTCCTCCCCACAACTCTGGTATTTGGTATCAGAGCCATGATGGCTCAAGGCTGAGGTGATTCTACTCTCTGTTCTCTGTAATGTTTGTTAGTTAAAAACACTTCATATTGCAATACTATTAGTATTTACTATTAAATGGATATATAAATTTTCTTAAGTAATTCATTTAAATTTTAGAATGACTACTTCTAGGAATAACCAAGGTCTAGTTCATATGACAACTTGTCGCGTTGGCTATGTTGGCCGGGTAGGCCGTTTCCAGCCGTAAAAGTTCGTTGACAGTCATACCTATGACCAGGTTAACTATGAAGGCATTCTAAAAACTTTTATGTCTTACTTATATTAAATTTTTATTATCTATATAATAGTAATATTAATGGTATTGTCCCATATTATTGTTAACTAACTTTTGCAGGAACAGTGAGTAGAAGATCCTCCTTCTTCATCCTCTGATGAGCAGTACAATGTCCATTGGTGACAGCAAAAAGACCCTGTTAAAGGGCAAATCAATCAAAAATGCTCAATTGAGCGAGTTTCCTTCAGATCTGGAGGAACTCAATAAATGGACTATCCCAGGCGTTAAGCCGAAGGATATATATAAAATTGGTTGGCTTGATTTCAAGTCATCAATTGCTATAAAAACTATGGAAAGGACCGTTCAGGTCAATGATACTGAGCATTCTATCAGGTTTCTTTCTGAAGAAGACCTTGAACCCTACATAGGGAATAATGCTTATAATTTTATCCATATTGGATTAATTCAGGTTGCATTAAAACCTCTTACTCTTCAAGGTTTAAATGCTTCATTCATATCCTCTTTACGAGATGCTAGATGCCTTGATTGGCAACCATCTCTTATGGGCGTTATGCAGACCAGTCTATGTCATGGACCAGTCTATTTTAATGTTTATCCCAATCTAAGTCTATCCCTTACAGATACAAATTTACTGGATGCAGTAACTTTTAATCTGAAGACTTATGGCTATAACTTTAAGCAAGGTTCTGAAACCATTGCAATACTCTACCGAATTCACTTTAAAGTATTGTCTACTTTAGCTCCTAAAGCTAGACATCTTACCAAACCTGGTAAGACAACTTTGATTGAAACAAATTTGTTGACATCAAATGTTGCTGCTAATAAAATAATCAAATGGAATGAAATTCAATTCCCTGATAGATGGGTATTAAATCAGGCTATTCCGCCTAGACCCATAATGGATACTGAATTAGATCAGATAATCCAAACTCCAGATGGAGATGTGGAAGTTAGATTTACTCCACAAATAAAAGCTAGAATTTCATCTTCCAGTTTCCATACTCCTTCAGTTAGTGAAAGAGGGGAAAACTCTTCTCGAACTTCTGAGAAAGATGATGAAATTAAAAATATGAAAATTAAGAATAACATTGTCAAGCCAGAATATAAAACAGAATGGGCTGATCCCATTGATCCTGTTTATTCTTCTGATGCTAGTTTTGACACTCATTCTCTTAACGTTATAACCTTGACCAATGACAATCCCTCTAACGATCCTAATTACTGGGATTGGACACAGGATATATTTAGTATATATATAATACTAGTATATACAGTATTATTATACTGTATAATAGTATTTATATATTATAAAATAAATTACATATAAATATACATATATACAATACTCTAATATATATTTACATAATATGTAAATATATATATATAATTAGATTTATATACTTAATATACATATATATAAATATATATGTATAATTATGTATAGATATATATTTATATGTATATATATACATAAATATATACATACATATATGATAAGATTATAATAATAATAATAATAATTATACATATATATACTGTATTTATAGTATTATATAATATATATTATATAATATATAAATAAACACATACATATATATTAATATACATATATATATACATATATATATACATATATATATACATATATATACATATACATATACTTATACATATATACATACACATATACATATTTAAATACGTAGAGAGAGAGAGAGAGATCACCTGCCACGTCAGGGGGGGGGGGGGGACCCGCGTCGTCGCCGGTGGAGCTCCGGCGAGGCTACGGCGGCTGCTGGCCGGAGCTGCAACTGCAGCAGTAGCTGCAGTCAGCAGTAGCAGTGGCAGCTGCAGCAGCTTGTGGCGGCGGAGCAGCGGTGGAGACGGCCGGCCAGGCGGAGGGATCGAAGGAGGACGTCGGGGCGGAGAGGTCTGGGGCGGTGGCGGAGGTCGGAGGCTGTCGGAGGGGCGGTGGGGGACTGTCGGGGTAGTTCGGGGAAGGTGACAGGGCGAGGGTGGTGGAGGTTTGCGGGGGAGCTGCCGGCGGCGGAGGCCGTCGTGGGGCGGTGGGGGTAGGTCAGGGCGGTGGAGAAGGAGATGGCGAGGTGTTTGGTGGTGGTGGCGGTGGTCCACGGTGGTCGGGGTGGCCGTGAGGGGCGTCGGGGAGAGGAGGAGTTGCTGTCGGGCAGGGAGGGGAGGGGTGCTGCGGTGGCTTGCCACGGCGGAGGCGGTGGCCGGAGAGGGTGGCGATGGACGGGGAGGTAGCCGGGGGAGGGGCGAAGGGGTTGGCGGTGGTCCGGCGGTGGGCGGTCGCCGGAGCTGGCCGAGGGGAGTCGGGAATGAGAGAGAGGGGGGGTGTTTAGGGTTTATATAGGATTTTAGGCCAATGGCATTTTCGTAATTAAAGGAAACTTTGGGGGTATTTTGGTAAATTTGTTTTTTGGGATATTTTCAACAGATTTTTCTGTGGGTCCCATGCCACCTATTGTCTAGCCAATAGGGTGTTACCACCTAGCATGCATTTTTGCATAAAAACCCTAATCATTTCACAATTTGCATAAAAGTCCAGAAATTGGGAAATTGCGCAATTCTGCAATTTGTCTGAAAAATCACCTGGTTCTAAAAATTACCAAAATTCACAGAATTGAGGGAAAATGCTGGGGAAATGTCCTGGGCTGTGGGGATGAGCCTGGGCAGGGTCAGGGTCTGATTCTGCAGGTGATACGGGTCACCGTATTTATTATTTAATAAATACTGCGCACGATGTTCACTAATTATTTAGGGACAGTTAGGGTCATAATTTTTCTACGGTGTCAATACGATAATTGTAATACAATTAGTGTAGAATATTATCGTATTTTTGGTTGGGCAAAACAGGTGACTACTGGTCCTCAAATCTCTAGGGTACAGAGGTTGGTAAAGAGCAGAAAATTAAATAGGAATTAAATACGTACGTTTGTAACGATATTTGTGCGACTAAAACGAAGCACAAAACGAGGTTTCTGGGAGTTGCTAAAAATACAGAAAATGTAGTCTAGCAAGTCTAGGGCAGGGATGTGAAATTAGTTTAGGGTTAACAGCTAGTGTGGTGCCCTAATTTATTGTGTAACAAACATGTGCACAATCAATAGAATATATTAATAAATAAATTTTTAAAAAGTTACACTAATTCTAATTAACTAGAAATAATATTAAAATACTAAAATCTGGTCGAGGGAGTTTACATGTCCTGTGCCCTGTCCGTGTCCACGGCGACCCTAGAGTTGCTGGAGACTGGCCGGGGCGGCTCGCTGGAGGAAGGTTGTCGTGGCTGGAGCTCCGACGAGGGCTCCGACGACGAGGCGGAGGGAAGCTGCTGCCGCCGGGGTTCCGGAGGGGAAACTGGGGGCTGAGCGGGAAAGTCGAGGAGGAGGAGCAGAGTCGGCGAGGCGAGGGCGGAGGAGGTGGAGGTCGAGGTGGCGGCGGAGCTCTCCGGCGAAGGAACAGGCGGCGGGGGAGTCGGGGCTGCTCCGGGGTTCCGAGGAGAGGGGTCGGGTGGAGAAGAAGAGGAGGAGAGGGAGGAGATAGCCAGCGGGGGGGGGGAGGGGGCTCCGGCGAGGCGGAGCGGCTCCGGCGGCGGGGTCGGCTGCCGCTCCGGCGAGGGGGTTGCCGCGTGTGGGAGGCGGAGGAGATGGGGAAGCCGCGGGGAGAAGGCTGAGGAGGAGGTCGGCCAGCAGGGGAGGGCTCCGCTCCAGCCGGGGGGAATCGCCGCCGGCCAGGGGGGGTCGGCTGCGGGCTGGGGGGGTGTAGGGTTAGGATTTTTATTTTATTTTCTTTTGGTTTTCTTTTATAAAAAAAAATATTAATTAAATAAGTAAAATATCTCAAGATATTTTTGGAGATATTTCGGGATATTTCCGGGATCTTTTCGGGTGAGTCACGCCTCCAAATGGACGGTGCAGGTTCACCGGCCAATAGGGGACTGACACCTCACACAGATAATTGCAGAAAAGTCCCTATAATTTTATAAATTGCGTAAAGGCCCTATTTTGGTAGATTGCGCAATTACAAAATTGTCTGAGAAAACACCCGATTCCTGAAAATGCTAAAATTCACAGAATTGAGGGAAATTGCTATGTAAGGGCCTTGGGGGAAATGGGGTTGAGTCTGGGCAGGGGTTGAACCTGGTTTCTAGGTGATACGGGTCACCGTATTTATTAATTAACAAATACTGCGCACGGTGTTCTCTAATTATTTAGAGGCAGGTAGGGTCATAATTTTTTTACGGTGTCAATACACTAAATGTAGTATACTCGGTGTAGAAAATTAACGTATTTTTGTTTGGACAAAACAGGTGCAGGTTGGGCCTCAAATCTCTATTGGTACAGAGGTGGGTAAAGAGCAGGAAATTAATTAGGAAATAAATACGTACGTTTGTAACGATATTTGTGCGTCTCAAACGAGGCTCATTTTAGCACATCTGTGAGTTGCACAAAGTTCAGGAAAATAGTCTAACATGTCTAGGACAGGTATGTGAACTTTGTTCGGGGATAATAGTCAGAATAAGCTCCAAATAATTTGGTGAGGGACAGGTGCACAAGTCAACAGGATATGTAGGAGAATTTAATTAAAATATTGCCATAAATCCTAAATTGTTAAAATAATCCTAAAAATACTGAAATCTGGTCGAGGGGGTTTACAATCTACCCAACTTATAAAAATTTTGTCCTCGAAATTAAAACTAACCCACGGTAGAAGTTTAAGACGGCAATAGATATAATTTAACAAAGTAATTTATATCTTGGTTTACGAATAGGTTCGAAAAACGTTTACGCCTGTCGTCCACATGCTCCCAAGTAGATTCTCCTGGCGCGCCGTGCTTCTATGTCACGCGGACCAAGGGAAATAGACTGATTTCTCAATACTTTTTCTCGATGATCAAGGATTTCTACGGGTTGTTCTTGATACGACAAGCTCGGCCTAATGGTGATCTCCGAATGGTTGAGAACATGACTGCTGTCTGTCACATATTGCCTGAGTTACGACACGTGGAATACATCAAGTACTTCTCAAGTGAAGGTGGTAGCGCAAGTTGATATGCCACTACTCCCATTCTTTCTAGCACGTCAATGGGCCAATATCTCTTAGACTCAACTTGCTGCGTCCTCCGAATCGTATGGTGCCCCTAGTAGGTGATATCCTCAAGGTGACGTGATCGTCCTCTTTGAATTTCACGGGACAATGATGACGGTCAGCCTACTACTGTTGTCTGTCTTACACTGCTCGTCAGTGTCCTTGTATTTACTTAACTGTCTCTATGGGGTTGACTACCAACTCTGGTCACGTGAGTCGCAATCTTATGATTGTCTCATATAAGTAATGTCTTCATATCTTCAGAGTAATTACGACGGTTGCAAGTTCCAACTTCTTCTCATGTACTCATAATTGTCTAGATGCATATGCCATTACCTTGTCATCCTGTATTAATACGCATCCCAACTTTTTTCTGATGCGTCTGTAGATCACATAACCACCTGATCTGGATGGAATAGTCAATACGGGTGTTGTGGTCAGTCGCTTCTTCAACTCCTCGGAAGCGGCTTGACACTCATTGGTCCATAGGAATTCTTAATCCTAAAAAGTCAACCTAGTCATAGGTGCTGCTATCCTTTCAGGAGTCAATCAATTGTTCATCCAGGTAATATCCATTTAGACTCCTGACAGCAAAATGATACATTCTTCATCGTAATTCTTGGGTTCTGAACTTGTCCCAAGTTACGAGGCAAAAATAAAAATTTCATGCTGTCATAGGGATGCATGTACCAGGAACGTAATAAAGCGTTAGGTAGGTAGTGAAGGGTCATCTAAAGGTAGCACAGTTTAACTGCAATCAAATCTAATAAGGTTTGGTAATTACCCAAGAAACAAACAGAAATGGCTACAGAAACAATACACTTCGTATTTATTCTAAGGACGAGGTTTCGTCTTTCCGAAATAAGGGAAGACGGAAAACAGTATTCAAGAGTTCAAGGAGGAGGTAATAGATTAGTAGTGTGAGGATCAAGGCGTTTAAAGAATTCAACGGGAATTGTCAAAGCAGTTGTGGATTTGAGATGCTATTTTGGTAATCCCTATTCACATATTCGGATCAGCACAGTTATGTTGCTGATACGATATGCTCAGGCATATCTAACGGGCAAGTACATCTATCTACTAATCACTATATATCTCAATCCACGTAGAGTAGTTATGCGAAGGGCGAACCAAGTGCACTATGGTTGATCAGACCGTAATACACTGATTCTGAAATGTATTAGTGTAGTACTCCAATAATACATCTCTCAAGAACAAGCTTGATAAAGAATGAGCTTGCGAAACTAGGCTATAATAGCGGCATAAGTCAAGGTAGTACGATAAATATAAGTGCGCTAGATTATGATGTGAGAAATTTCAAAACAATTCAAATTCACATAAATACAAGACTCTACAATCTCTACAGTTATTAATCTAATTCCTTGTCTAAGACGCTAGTTGACCCAAAAGAGGTATGGCCTTCTAAGTTCTACAATCTAACTATACACTATAGGTTGTCCGCCTAAAACAGAGATTCCAGGAAGTCTGCGTAAAGTAGGGGTTCGAGGTTGTCTGCGTAATGCAGAGGTAAGATAATTTGGCGTAAGGTATAAATTCGAAACTGTCTGCGTAAAACAGAATTTTAAATTGTCTAGCGTATGGCAGGGATCCAAAGTAGTTTGGCGTAAATTAGGGATTCAGACTATCGGCGAAAAGCAGGTTTCAGAGTTATCCGCGTAAACAGAGAAGCATAAGGTAGAGCTTCAGGGCTGTTCGCGTATAAAGTCTGCGCGTGAGAGATTGCTATTCTTCCTGTGTAAGATCTGCGCAGAAATCTGCGTAAAAGTCTGCGGGTAAAGTATATCCATAGGTTGCGTAAAATCTGCCAGCGTAAAAAGTCTAGCATACGTTGCAGTGTAAAGTTGTATAAGAAACTCATGAGTTTGTCGGTCAAGTTAATGAATCCTGTCCTCTGACAAAAGTACTTGTACAACGATCGAGGGGATGGTTTGATGATGGTTTACACGGAGATCCAGATTGTCGTTAGTGACTTATTGGATACCAGTCATCTACGCTTGAGATGAGACAAAAACAGATGTCCTGTCAAAAGCTGTTTCTTTTTGCACAGGGCTCGAGGCGTATCTCTGCGCAGGATTTGGTCGTGTCTGGGGAAAGCTAAGGCTGTAATAAATATGCTAACATCCTATTTTTATGTTACGCCTAAAACGGGTTACTCTACGCTGGTTATCTATAAATCATCAGGTTTGCGCAAGGCAGTTACCTACGTGGCTGACATGATGCGTCATACGCAGGATAAGGAAGACTAAGGGCGGCGTAAAGGGGACAAGCTTCTACATGATTTGGCTTTTACGCCAACTAGGCAGTGGTTTGGCTTTTACGCCAACAACGGTAAGGGGTCTCTGGCGTAAAATATGGTTTATCCAATCATAGGATGAGGTTTCTGTCCTAGTATTCAACCTTGAATTTCTATGGGTTCCTCAAGACTAAGGTCAACACAATGGTCAATCTCTAACTAATCCTAGTAGTGTTTATACTACACTCAAGTCATACGTAAATACGTCAAGGGATAAGGGTAATTAATCTATAGGTAAGTGATGCTAGGGTTTATTTAGGAAATCAGGAAGGCTAGGGTTCATTTAGGTAGTCTGAACTTTAATGATATGACAAAGCCCTAGTGGTATTCTTAATAGGAATACTACTCTAATAATCATCCTATCAACATGGATGTCTATATTCTAGCAGGGGCTATACTAAAAGAATTATCAAGGAAGCACTTGAATCAAGCAGGATGCAATTATGTAAGTAGGACAGACTGGAAGAAAGATAAGTCATAGTCAATTTTGGATGAGATTCTATATTCTAATCCTAGGTGCAGGCTTGCTCGGTACAGTAACGTAACCGAGACAATATGCTCTGACCTGCATGGGCCACCACTAAAAACATGTCACACCCCAGTCCTAAAATACGTAGGACTAGGTCACGTAACCATGCCAGCTGGCCCGTATATATGGCAACTCCAATATATGGAAACCATATATACGTGCGTACGCTGTATAATGAACAGTAATTCATAAGTGGTAAAACTAATCACAAGTCACAGGGTAATATCTAAATCTCATCCACAGAAGTCAAATATGAATAAACAATAACCATGTAACTAGATCTCAATACAGATATCTAAGAATGACAGTCAGATGAAATCAAATCTACTGCCGAAAAAGAATATAAAAGGAACCAGAATACACACCTATAAAGAACAACATCTGACAATCACGAGGCTCGAAGAGAAGACCTCCTCGAAAAATAAGTAGCCTGTCCGGATCTGTGCTCCTGCGAGTACTCAAGAACATATACACCTAGCAGGGGACCAGGTCCTCAGAGGGACATAGCAAGATACAGAAAAATGACATGCCATAATGTAAATACTGAATAAATAAATGGGGTGTGCTAACCATCTAAGTGAATGCAATTTAAAGACCTTGTAGTACGCATGGGAATGTGTGGCTAGACATATGCTGACGTAATTCACCAATCCGTAGTGACTGACTAGTATATGCCACATATGCCCCCGTTCAAGGGAACTCTGCAATCGACCATCTCCAAGAAGCATGGTGCGAAGGTATAAAACATACAAGGAGGGGGTATCCCATACGTCTACTAGTATCTTTCCCGCCCAATATAGATGTACAAATCGTGAAATGACGTGGACACCTCCTATTATGATGCAAGTCTCAATACAATAAACAACTGAGCTAAAATACCGCTACACGTGTTGCTCACACTGATGGCCAGTCGCGCATGAGGCACGCGTTCCTACATATACTCACTCTGTGACGTGTAATGATACGTGTCAAGGCCTGGGAAGTTATATCAATAACTTCACAACTTTAGGTGGGTCTACTAGACACTAGGTCAGACACAAGTCCTAACGTCAACGCCTTCGTTGACTGCACCCGAGTCTGCTCGGACGCGCACATTTATATAATAAATAAATATGTAACTAACAATAACTGAATTTAAACAGTACAACAAGGCAAGGTATACTTGCCTGGCAAGAGCTGCAAAATATAATGTCCAGATGTCAAATGCCAAGAAGTCAGAAACTATGTCCTCAGAAGGAAAGTCTCCGGATGCTGAAATAAACATCACTAACAGTCTCAGAAAATATCAAATAGCTAGAAACGCCTGTTCTTGAGTCCAATTTGGACACAGGGGCAAAAATGACAGTTTTCGGTCAAGGCGGGGTCCACATGTGGGCCGCTTTGTACCGAAAAACGTGTCAGGGTTAAAGGTCTCCAAATTCGCCAAACTTAGTGTCAACAAGTCAGGAACGATGATACGAACCCAACGGAACTTTCAGAATTGGATTCCGATGAGCCGGTCACAAAATCGCCCGTCAAGTGGAGCCTGTGGGGCCCACGATACGGGATTTTGCCAACGTTCTCAGAATCGAACCAAACTTGGATCATAGGACCAGCGTATTGCTACGAGTCCGATAGCGCAAGTTTCGTCTCGATCCGACGTGTGTACACAAAGTTGCAGCGTGTTTCAGAACTGACGGATACGGGGCGGTGTCGGCGGATACGCGTTGATTCCGGTGTGCACGCACATCCAAATCAACTTCTCCGAATTCCTGCACGTCCGTATCAACGTCGCGCACGTTTCGATAAAGACCGCGTGCGACCAAGTCGTCCCGTCTGGCGGGGCTTACCCAGTTCCGGGGTGAATCGGGTCGTTGTTTTTCCTGTTTTTGGATCGCGTGCCGCGATCGCCACAGGACGCGATGCTCCGAGCGGGTTGCACGGGCACCGAGATGGTTACATAGTCTACACGACGTAACTGACGGAATTGAAATCGGAATTACGAGGTGAGAGAAAAATATACCTGAACAGGGCCCCGGGAAACTGCGTTTCTCGTGTCCGAGGGCTGTGTCCGTGTCCTGTGCCCTGTCCGTGTCCACGGTGACCCTAGGGTTGCTGGAGACTGGCCGGGGCGGCTCGCTGGAGGAAGGTTGTCGTGGCTGGAGCTCTGGCGAGGGCTCCGACGACGAGGCGGAGGGAAGCTGCTGCCGTCGGGGTTCCGGAGGGGAAACTCGGGGCTGAGCGGGGAAGTCGAGGAGGAGGAGCAGAGTCGGCGAGGCGAGGGCGGAGGAGGTGGAGGTCGAGGTGGCGGCGGAGCTCTCCGGCGAAGGAACAGGCGGCGGGGGAGTCGGGGCTGCTCCGGGGTTCCGAGGAGAGGGGTCGGGTGGAGAAGAAGAGGAGGAGAGGGAGGAGATAGCCAGCGGGGGGGGGGGGGGGGGGGGAGGGGGCTCCGGCGAGGCGGAGCGGCTCCGGCGGCGGGGTCGGCTGCCGCTCCGGCGAGGGGGTTGCCGCGTGTGGGAGGCGGAGGAGATGGGGAAGCCGCGGGGAGAAGGCTGAGGAGGAGGTCGGCCAGCAGGGGAGGGCTCCGCTCCAGCCGGGGGGAATCGCCGCCGGCCAGGGGGGTCGCCGCCGGCCAGGGGGGGGGTCGGCTGCGGGCTGGGGGGTGTAGGTTTAGGATTTTTATTTTATTTTCTTTTGGTTTTCTTTTATAAAAAAAATATTAATTAAATAAGTAAAATATCTCAAGATATTTTTGGGGATATTTTGGGATATTTCCGGGATATTTCCGAGATCTTTTCGGGTGAGTCACGCCTCCAAATGGATGGTGCAGGTTCACCGGCCAATAGGGGACTGACACCTCACACAGATAATTGCAGAAAAGTCCCTATAATTTCATAAATTGCGTAAAGGCCCTATTTTGGTAGATTGCGCAATTACGAAATTGTCTGGGAAAACACCCGATTCCTGAAAATGCTAAAATTCACAGAATTGAGGGAAATTGCTATGTAAGGGCCTTGGGGGAAATGGGGTTGAGTCTGGGCAGGGGTTGGACCTGGTTTCTAGGTGATACGGGTCACCGTATTTATTAATTAATAAATACTGCGCACGGTGTTCTCTAATTATTTAGAGGCAGGTAGGATCATAATTTTTCTACGGTGTCAATACACTAAATGTAGTATACTCGGTGTAGAAAATTAACGTATTTTTGTTTGGACAAAACAGGTGCAGGTTGGGCCTCAAATCTCTATTGGTACAGAGGTGGGTAAAGAGCAGGAAATTAATTAGGAAATAAATACGTACGTTTGTAACGATATTTGTGCGTCTCAAACGAGGCTCATTTTAGCACATCTGTGAGTTGCACAAAGTTCAGAAAAATAGTCTAACATGTCTAGGACAGGTATGTGAACTTTGTTCGGGGATAATAGTCAGAATAAGCTCCAAATAATTTGGTGAGGGACAGGTGCACAAGTCAACAGGATATGTAGGAGAATTTAATTAAAATATTGCCATAAATCCTAAATTGTTAAAATAATCCTAAAAATACTGAAATCTGGTCGAGGGGGTTTACACTGACCCTCGTTGAAACAGGTTCTCCGCACTAAGGCGAACCAAGCGAGGGGCCGAAGTCGTCTTCCCGATCCAGTCCAGCTGTTGGCGCATCCTGATCGCGCCGCATTTTGAAGTACTTGAAGAAAGGAGCTTGCAACTCTATAAACACAATGCAGATCCGTAGCAAAGCTGTCCTCCAGCCCGGAGGTTTATACATTTTGAAGTTTAGTAAAGGGATGTAATGTACAGGACTACTATCTCATTTTGAGTCAACACTTTTGTAAGCCCGTGCGGCATATTAGATGACTCGTTCAAGAGTTTGTAATAGATATTCATTATCAATAAAGAGAACTTTTCCATGTTTCAAATATGTGTTTCAATTTATCTGTGTACTCTGAATATGTGCTCGTTATGCAAAAATACTTTAGCCTTGTGCGGGCGCAACCCCAGGCCCGCACGGCATCACGATTCGGGGGACGCCCCAACGATTCTACGGAATTGGGTCGTGACAAACAAAGCCCACGCAAGGAAAAAATATGGTATTAGCAAACAAAGATAATATGAAATCCATGCAACAGAGCCTAGTCGGCACATGAGGTACCTTCCATGCGGCATAGCCAAGATGGTCGCATGTCAGATCAAGCATGCATCCATGTGTCTGAGCCACGATAGTCGTATGTGTAGCGCCCCGTTCTCCCGGTGCGGGGAGCGCGGCTAAGAAACACAAACGGTATCGTTCGATCGGGATAGATTGAATTAAGAACTCGTCCTCGTTATGGATTTGTTTCTTCGGAATCGATTCCCATATTCAGTGGACTGCGCCCCAAGGATCGGCTTAGCGGCAGAGTCAGGAGGGACCTCTCCGCTGTTATCTTTTATTGCCTCGGTTTTCGATGTCGCTTATTGCTTTCGTGCTTTGAGTTGGTTTTGGGATTTGCTTGTTTTCCTTGAATGGTTTCGATGAGTTTCATTGTTTTCGTTCATTGAACTGCACTTCAATTCCGAGATTGGAAAGAGAGGAAGAAGTATTGATCAAGTTGTTCGTGTGCAGGTGAACGAGCAGTAGGCGGCTTGTGAGCGGAGTCGTGAAGCGCCTCTTTCCTTCTCATTTTCTTCCAACCAAGTGAGTGGCTACCAACCCGATTAGCTAGTCCTGCTTCCAAGCTTCACAGCTAAAACACTTGCATTCTCTTCGCCCCGATCAAACGATACCAAGTAATAATAAAAGAAACCAAGATAAAAGAGAATAGACTTGGTTAATACTGCTTGTCAATCAAACTCGTGAACGGTTACTTACTTGCATGCTTGTTCGCTTGGAATGTTCTATATATGCTTTAATTTTAGTTAGAATTCATCTTCTTCTATAATTGAGTTAAGCACAAATTATTCAAAGAGACTATACAAAATAAATCATGCAATATTACTTGTCCTGTTCAACGTGTTGCCTCAACTGCATAAATATTTAACGTGTTATGAACGAATGATCACGGACAACTTGTGCACAAGGTAAATGGTTCCACGGACGGTCACTGGGGCACTGGCACCGATCCGGTCCGGGCGGAACTCAACGTTTTGTCTCACGTGATTGACGAGATGCTTGCAGCGCACCACGTGCTTTCGTTGCAAACATCCTCGTCAATGACTATTGTCCATAACGGCCTCTGGCCAGTGATCCCAACGTGTATATTTAAACCTGTTGCAAACTAACTTGTGTCTTCGTGGCAGGGAAGGCATGGTAAGTATTGTGCAGGTAATTCAGACGGGCAGGTAAAATCCACCGAACGGTGGCACGTTCATTTCAGTAAATTCTATATGCTGCTTACTTGTAAATGAACTAAGGCAAGATAGAAACCCACAAATATGCATGCTTCATTTAAAACAACGTGTTGATTGGTATAGTCAGGCTAGCTCGCCTTCACCAGCATGTTTCGATATGCTGACCCTCGTTGAAACAGGTTCTCCGCACTAAGGCGAACCGAGCGAGGAGCCGAAGTCGTCTTCCCGATCCAGTCCAGCTATTAGCGCATCTTCACCGCGCCCCTTGAAGCCCTTTTGAAGTCCGAAGCTGCAACTCTTCATACACAAATGCATCTCCGTGGCAAAGCTATCCTCCAGCCTGGAGGTCTTTATCATTTTGAGTTTATAAAGGGATGTAATGTACAGGACTGCTATCTCATTTTGAGTCATCTCTTTTGTAAGCCGTTCGGCATATTAGCTAACTCGTTCAAGAGTTTGTAATAGATGTTCATTATCAATAAAGAGAACTTTTCCATGTTTCAAATCTGTGTTTCAATTTATCTGCGTACTCTGAATATGTGCTTGCTATGCAAATCATTAAAGCCTTGTGCGGGCGCAACCCCAGGCCCGCACGGCGGTCACGATTCGGGGGATGCCTCAATTGATTCTACGGAATTGGGTCATGACATAGTGGTATCAGAGCACAGATTCAAAGTTCCTTAGACTTCGTGCTGGAAAAGTTCCTTTAACGATCAAATTCCTGTGCGAACTCTTGAACTCGCTAGGCCAAAATGAGATACGTTCATGCAATAAGTCCATAATACATTATGATTCTAATGTAATTTACCTTCTTTTGAAGGTATGGTACCAGCGCAATCTGCAGCGCAAGCTCCGAACGAAACACAAGAAAGCAGTTCGGGTACTTCGGGAAGCTCGTGGAGCCAGCGTGGCATATCTCAAGTCGACCGGCTAGAGCGGGTAATGCAAATGTTAGAATCGCAACGACAAAGAGATGATGCTCGCCAAGCCAAGTTCGAAATCAATCTAGAGACCCGATTCTCAGTCCAACAGAAGCAGGTAGATACCCTGCAACAGATAGTTCAGACTTTGGCTGCCAACCATTCTGCCGCAACAGCAACGACTCCGGTGGAATAGCCCGTGCTTGAAGTAGAGACGCCTCAAATCCCAAGGCCGAGGGACGTGACTGCCTTCAACTTGGGCCATTTCAAGAAAGTCTGCAACACCCCATTCAACGGGACTGAGGACCCAGTCGTAGCTCTAGATTGGTTGGCCGAACTTGAAGATCACTTCGCTCTGCTAGAAGTTCCCGAAGAGAAGCGCGTCGCCTGCGCGCAACTTCAGCTCCGCCTCAACGCGCACGATTGGTGGAACGTGCATCGACGATCTCTCCAATTTGATCACGGAGAGGAGGCGATCTCGTGGACGACTTTTCGTGTCGCATTTGAAGAGGAGTTTATACCCCCTCTAGTACAACGTCAAATGGAAAATGACTTCGTGCAACTGAGGCAAGGCAGGATGACAGTTAAAGAGTATTCCGCCGAATTCAACCGACTCTCCAAATTCGCTAGGGCCTATTTACCTGATGCAGCGAGTCGAGCCAGAAGGTTTGAAGGTGGACTACGTCCTGCCATCCATGCGCACGTAGTCAATAATCAGTATGGAACAATGCGTGAAGTCATGAATCACGCCCTATCCCTCGAACCACAGTATCCTCACGTTTCCACCGGCGCTGTGCATACCTACAATCACAAACGCCAAGGCAACGATGGAGGAAATACCGCAACAAAGCGCCGAAACAACGGTGGTCAGCAGAGGGCAAATGCTAACCAAATATGTCTCTTCTGTAAAAGACAAGGGCATGCCGTCAACCAGTGTCGAAAGAAACTCGGGTTATGCCTCATCTGTGGAGACCCAAATCACACAATGCAAAACTGTTCGCTCTACTCTGCTAGCCATCCCCGACATCCAAATCCCTAACGGTAAACATTATTCCTAAGTTTTGGGACGAAACTTCCAATTGGTTGGGTAGGATGTAGCGCCCCGTTCTCCCGGTGCGGGGAGCGCGGGTAAGAAACACAAACGGTATCGTTCGATCGGGATAGATTGAATTAAGAACTCGTCCTCGTTATGGATTTGTTTCTTCGGAATCGATTCCCATATTCAGTGGACTGCGCCCCAAGGATCGGCTTAGCGGCAGAGTCAGGAGGGACCTCTCCGCTGCTATCTTTTATTGCCTCGGTTTTCGATGTCGCTTATTGCTTTCGTGCTTTGAGTTGGTTTTGGGATTTGCTTGTTTTCCTTGAACGGTTTCGATGAGTTTCATTGTTTTCGTTCATTGAACTGCACTTCAATTCCGAGATTAAAAAGAGAGAAAGAAGTATTGATCAAGCTGTTCGTGTGCAGGTGAACGAGCAGTAGGCGGCTTGCGAGCGGAGTCGTGAAGCGCCTCTTTCCTTCTCCTTTCCTTCCAACCAAGTGAGTGGCTACCAACCCGATTAGCTAGCCCTGCTTCCAAGCTTCACAGCTAAAACACTTGCATTCTCTTCGCCCCGATCAAACGATACCAAGTAATAATAAAAGAAACCAAGATAAAAGAGAATAGACTTGGTTAATACTGCTTGTCAATCAAACTCGTGAACGGTTACTTACTTGCATGCTTGTTCGCTTGGAATGTTCTATATATGCTTCAATTTTAGTTAGAATTCATCTTCTTCTATAATTGAGTTAAGCACAAATTATTCAAAGAGACTATGCAAAATAAATCATGCAATGTTACTTGTCCTGTTCAACGTGTTGCCTCAACTGCATAAATGTTTAACGTGTTATGAACGAATGATCACGGACAACTTGTGCACAAGGTAAATGGTTCCACGGACGGTCGCTGGGGCACTGGCACCGATCCGGTCCGGGCGGAACTCAACGTTTAGTCTCACGTGATTGACGAGATGCTTGCAGCGCACCACGTGCTTTCGTTGCAAACATCCTCGTCAATGACTATTGTCCATAACGGCCTCTGGCCAGTGATCCCAACGTGTATATTTAAACCTGTTGCAAACTAACTTGTGTCTTCGTGGCAGGGAAGGCATGGTAAGTATTGTGCAGGTAATTCAAACGGGCAGGTAAAATCCATCGAACGGTGGCACGTTTATTTCAGTAAATTCTATATGCTGCTTACTTGTAAATGAACTAAGGCAAGATAGAAACCCACAAATATGCATGCTTCATTTAAAACAACGTGTTGATTGGTATAGTCAGGCTAGCTCGCCTTCACCAGCATGTTTCGATATGCTGACCCTCGTTGAAACAGGTTCTCCGCACTAAGGCGAACCGAGCGAGGAGCCGAAGTCGTCTTCCCGATCCAGTCCAGGTGTTAGCGCATCTTCACCGCGCCCCTTGAAGCCCTTTTGAAGTCCGAAGCTGCAACTCTTCATACACAAATGCAGCTCCGTGGCAAAGCTATCCTCCAGCCTGGAGGTCTTTATCATTTTGAGTTTATAAAGGGATGTAATGTACAGGACTGTTATCTCATTTTGAGTCATCTCTTTTGTAAGCCGTTCAGCCTATTAGCTAACTCGTTCAAGAGTTTGTAATAGATGTTCATTATCAATAAAGAGAACTTTTCCATGTTTCAAATCCGTGTTTCAATTTATCTGCGTACTCTGAATATGTGCTTGCTATGCAAATCATTAAAGCCTTGTGCGGGCGCAACCCCAGGCCCGCACGGCGGTCACGATTCGGGGGACGCCTCAATTGATTCTACGGAATTGGGTCGTGACAGTATGTCGGGTCAAGCCAACATCCATGTGGCAGGGTGGTCACATGTCCAGATCGAGCCTTCATCCTTGCAAGAGAGTCATAGTTGTCGCATACCCAGGTCGAGCCTTCATCCACGCGGCAGAATCTTAGCTGTCATATAATGGTTGCCCATCCATTCGACAGACTAATGAGGAAAGCTCGTCCATGTTTGCGATGATCTTCATCCATGTGGCAAGGCTGTATAAAAAGTCTGTGCGTGTTCTAGACTATTTGTCATCCATGCAGCAAGACTGTGTACGAGTGTCTCTATGTCCATGGAAGCCCAACACGAAGAACGCGGTGCTCCCTTACCTCTAAGTAAATCATCAAAATCAGGAGGCCAAGGATCAAGACCACCCCTGACAAACTCCTCGGCGAGAAGGGTCGCAGCCTGCGGCATCCTTAATAGAAAAATTAGAAAGAAAGCAAAGAGAGGAAAATTCTCTCTCTCCCCCCTGACTGCCTATTTATAGGCTCCAAAACTGCGTGAAGGGATCAATGCAATGAACCGAGCGGTTAATGAGATAAACCTGGCATCTCGATCCGCATGATATTCTTTAATCTCCTCGTAAACTGATACATCGAGCCCCGTGTCAGGAGACGGCACAAAATTCCAAGAGATCCGGTCAAAAATAGAGAAAATCTCCTCATTAAATGATTGGACAGCCTGTCAGAGACAACTATGCGGCCACAAGACTATGTGGCATGCCCTGCATATGCGGCCAATATCGCTTGGCCTTGATTCTTTCAAAGTATTCCAAACTTATCATTTTGGAAACTTTGAAGGGGGTCTTGTAGAAGCATGAAAATTTATACAGGCCGCATAGAGGTCATGCCCCCTCAAAAAAGCAAAAAAACCGCAGATAAGCCACATACGACCTGAACAACCAAGCCGTAGAGAAGCCACATGCATCATGAACAACCAAGTCGCAGAGAAGCCACATGAGGCCTAATCAACCAAAGATCTAAAAGTCGCGTAGTATACTCTATACGGTCTGAACAACCACAGATCAGGGAGGCCGCATAAAACCCTCATGACACAATATTCGATGATTGTCAGACTCTGACACATCACTCGTCATACTGAGATGCTTCGAGACTCGTGAAGACGATGGCTCAGAAAAAGACATAAAGTCACATTAACTCATTGATGGCCTCGACAGACGTGCCACGCCACATTCCCAATCATATGTGGCTATATACCCATGCGGCCTCATCATCATGCGGCTAGAGTGTCCATCCGACCAAGGCCAGCCGAGAGCTTGCATGCGGCTATATACCCATGCAGCCTCGTCATCATGCGGCCAGAGTGTCCATCCGACCAAGGCCAAAGGAGAGCATGTATGCTGCTACGATGGTATGCGGCCAAGATGTTATGCGATCCTCGACTTGCAAGATCTTTTTTGTTGCAACAGAAGAGATTCTCACGCAATTAGTGCAGCCCACGTGTCCAGCTGACCAGGTCGCGCACATAATGGGTAAATAACAAGTACACCCCTTTACCAAGATTATATCTATCACACCCCGATCTCCTGCAGGAATCGGTCATCCCCGCTAGGCGCGAATCACCGCGCCAGCGCTCTCGCAGGTCGATCGATTCCATCGGGATGTGATGCCATGCGAGCCTGGAGTTGTGCCTGTGCAAGGCAAATATCAAAATGACCGTTGATAACTAATTCACCAAGTCAATATAGCGGAAGCATAAAAAAACACAAGTATGATACATGAACAAGTTCTTTATTGAATAATGAATAAGGTTACAAGCGGCGCTAGGCTGAGATTACAAGTTGCTTAAGCTCTCTCTCTCTCTCTCGCTCTCTCTCTCAAACAATAAAGGCATGCTAAGCGGCTTACAACTTGGGATGATACATAGGCGATGTTCCAACATCATGTATATGTGCTCCAGCTCCGGAAGTAACACTCCAAGGCTCCAGAGCGAACTCTATGCCTTAGCGCGCATGAGGGGACATTCTTACAGAACGAGGTTCTTCCGTACCCTACAAGCAATCTAGTGGGTTATCAGTACATGAATGCACTGGTGGTGAGGCTTCTCTCCCACTCGACAAATCCAATATGTTATATTAGTTCTGTGTACCAACTATTAAGTTATCTTTCTAGTCTTGCCTTAGGATCAATTTTATGGCATGAGATACAAAGCCTAACTCGTGTGGCAGTGCGACGTGTGATATACGAGAAACACAACGATACTTACCAACTTACCATTTGTCCTTTCCTGTCCAAGTATAAAACCAAGTTAAATCGAGCATAATTATATATATATATATATATATATATATATATATATATATATATATATATATATATATATATATATATATATATATATATTGAAATTCCAGGATCGCATAACGAACACATGTATGCTACGAGCGTGTTTCTAAATCAGGTGCACTATATACATAAATTACGATACTCATATTACTTTGTGACTCAGGTTGTGCATATGCGTTATACTCAAGCCGTACGAATTACTTAGATATCTTATACTCATTTTACACAGGCATGTTATACTTGTATAGGCATGTTATACTTAGACTATTCAAATGTGTTCAAAGCTTTAGATTACTTGGTTCAATTAACGATTTGCACGCAGAGTGCTTCGTACATCCGTTACTTGCCACAAGTTCATACGAGCCCATACAGGGGTTGCCGCCACGTATGCAATATACTTATTGATGCATAATTGGTCTTATGACCTGACAAGCCGCCATTGACAAGTTATAGTCTCGGCACGGGAATTGGATGCAACGTAGGTAGCGAGCTCCGCTACACACCTTTCTGTCCGAAGCAAACGACTATATGAATATTCCTGACTACTTTAGATCGGTCCCGGTGCGACCAGCATACCGTCCGTAGGAACCATAAGCATGTGCACATGTTGTCCATGACCATTGACGATTAACATTAAGTTTTTATTATTATATGCAACATTTTAAGGCCTTGAATGAACATAACTACTTGACACAGTGCAAATGCATATACTCATTCAAAAATCTCATGATCGGGTGTGTTCCATTCAATACACTATTTATGTTGATGTTTTACTACTTATTGCAGCTCCCGTATTAGGAGTTCCCTTGGTGATCCAATGGTCCCGGAGACTTTTCATTTTTATAATATTTGGCTTGGAACAACTATTTTGATAGTCGTCCTTTTTTCATAGGTAAGTGAACCATGATCTGTTTTGTGCTTCTATATTGAGGCAATATCTATGTGACGAGCATTTTAAGACATATGAAGCAATATACTTGAAGGAACATATAAGGAACAAAAGTAACACTACGAGGGTGAGGTTATAAGAACTGTAAAGTGAGCATACTATTCTGTTCAACCAATCTACTTCCATGTTCTATGCAAAGAGATATAGTATGAGATTATTCCCTTAGCTAGGTGTGTTGTATTCTTTATTAGCATGCAAGGTGTGATTCGTCTAATGACTAGCATGTATCAACCATATTTTTAAGTGTGCAGGTTAAGCAAAGACAGGTTCATCGTAGACACCCACCTTAGCGATGATTTGCCTCGGTCGAGCGATACCCCGAGCGAGCCTTTGAAAGTCTAAGTCTGAACTCCTAAAGGGCCAAGTCTGGAATCCTTTGCCCCGAATGAGTCTTCTCGCTGAGAAAAACGGGTTGGGTCGTCGCACTTACGCCGTTTGAATCGACTCTCCGCATTGATGTGGAGCGGATCATTACATTATACACCACTCAAAATAAGTCTCATCCTTGAGACTTCCTGAGTGCAAATTGTTTTATCGTATACTATTGAATCTATCACAAACATAACAGTCAGTGTCGCTAGATCCGTTCAAACATAACTTCCTACTTGCTTCTCATTTTGTGTCACGTGTGTGCTGGGTCTGTCTCATTGAATGAATCTATCATTCAATCTAAGTTCTGACTCAGTCTCTACTGCGCTTTAGCACAGAACATATATCGCTTAACACGGAGTATGTTTTAATCCATCTCAATGATGATCTAGGGATGAAGCAAACTTATTCAATTCGTTATACTCGTCCATACGAATCTAACATTCACTTGCACTAGCATTCTAGATCAGCATATCGCGAGTCTGGATCGTGCACATATTCAAGGCGTCCCTCTAACATATACATGTCAACCAACTTAGCAATAGTAAAGTCTTTGCACTCGAGTTCAACATATCACTGAGTCTTAGATCGTGCATACGTTCAAGACGTCCCTTAAACATATGCATTCAACCAAATTTAGCTATAGTGAATTCGGACAAGCTACTCTTAAAATCTCAAGGGTTCTCATCTTACGAATCATAATGATACCTCCAACGGGATCAATCAAAATCCAAGTTATTTCCAATCCTACTCAAACCAAATATTGCACTACCGTTGAGCACGATCTATCCGATCAATCGACTAGCATCCAAGTCTTATTATCTATTTCGTTCACGTTAAACATAGTGTATACCTATCGACCCAAGCCTAACTCTAAGTCTTGCTGCCCCAGTTCTATGGCTTGTTCAAGCAATACTCTAAAGTCGTTCATATAATTCTTTCACTTGGTATAGGGTCATCTGCCTAACCGCTAGGTCGGCTCACAAGATCATAGGTACATTTCAAGTTCATGGTTCTTATCGTACAAACTCGTTGCATAATACTCGCCCTAATTCCTAAGGTTAAACCACTATTCTTTCGTACAGGGCATTCTACCCAAGCTTGTTTCACTCAAATTTTAAAACATCGAGCACATATCATTCTATCCATATCAACACGTTCGTTTGCACATGATCCGGGTCCGTTTAGCAAAACTATTCCTAAGACACGTTCGTTCAATCAAATCCATAATATATCCACGTCGCAGGTCCAACCCATCAATTTGTATAGTCTATCTCCTCCATTAAGTTTGGTAGAATTCACCTATCCATTCTTTTCAAAGTCTAGACCACCAAGTCACGATTCAATTTCTACCTCTTCGATCTCAATCATAAATTCAAAGTCGTACAACATAATCTATATATCCGTTCATGAAACCATCAAGCATATCTTACTTCACGTTCTAGACTAACTCCTCCTCAAAATACTTTGATTCATTTTTTTATCCTGAAACTTGTCTTATCGTATCGAACCCATCAATTTTTTTTATCCTGAAACATTTAATTACCACGCTCCGGTCCCCCGTAAGTTCAATCATCCCCGTTGGACGTAAAATTACCACGCCAACGTTCCCGCGGGATAACCGTCCTAATCTGGGTGTGACGCATGTACGGGCATGTAGTTTCACTCGTACAAGGCAAGAACGTCAAATATTATGGTTATTATCGAACAAACAGACACCTTATGTTTACACTTTGCTCCATCCAAGATATATATCCTTCAAGTCTTGTCCGTTCAGGCCGTAATCATAATTCTTCTAGCTAAATCATCCAGTTTCAATGTTACCGTTTGATCAATCTATAGCCTTACTTCTAGCATTTCTCGAATAACCAAGTTCAAATACTTAAGCCAAGTCTATCCACTTTGTTACGTTTCATTCATCGAGTTCATTTGTAAAATCTTTAAACATATTTTTGCGAGTTTGATTATGTCCGCCGGACGTAAAATTACCATGCCAGCGCTTCCGCGGGATAATCGTTCTCATTTAGGCCCGATATCGAGTGTTACCTTTAGAACTAGATTTTAGATCGCTCGTCCAAGTCAAGATTAAATTCGCTATCGCTTACCTCAATCATTGAACCAAAATTTTCTAACTTGCATCAATCCATGCTATCTTTCACTTATCGATATCATATTAGTCTTCCAAATTTGAAACCATAACATTCATACTCAGGTTAAAATTTTATCGAGCGATATCTTACTCAATCCATATTTTTGATGCATGCTATCTTCCATCGCCCTATACTCTGATCGCATCCTAGATTATTCCATCTCAAACTCAAGTTTTAATTTATTTGATTCAATTCAAAATCGCTCATATGATTTACTAAGTTTTTTCGACCAAGGTATTTATTTTCATTACCTTGAATCCATATTCGATATAAGCCTTATCACTTGTTCAACACATTTTAACTCGTTTGAATAAAATCTTACACGATTCCTTCGAATTCGCTTACTTGTTAGGCCATATTTATATTAAGGCTTCGCACAATTACCTTGCTTGCTGCTAGACCTGTTTGTTATTCCAAAATCCTTGATTCGCTTGAACATTTCTAAGACGATCAATACACTACTCAGGGTCCGAGCTATATTTTATGAATCATCAAATCGCTTATTCGTTCCTGAGTTATCGCATACACCACTCAAGAATTGAGTCACTCAAGTAAATTCTTAATCGTGTTCGCATCAATCTCTCTAGCTCGTTCCTTAGAACTCCTGTGCAATCCCTATGCGTCGCCTCAATAATCTTAATATCTTATACCCCTCTATCGATTTTCCTCCATACAAACTACACTTGAGTCGTAACTAATCGATACGAATAACTGTCTGAACTATATATCGAAACCCAGGCACGACTCCCAAGATTTACCTTAGTGATAGTCAGATAACGTTTCTATCAATAGACATTCTAAGTTGACTTATCCTTACCTGAACGATATCCCAATCTTGTTCACAAACTTGCTTGCACCCAAGGGTCTTATCGTGCGATACTCAACACAACTTAGCCGAAAGACTGTGTGCATAACTAACTGTCTGAATGATATTCTATCTCGCACGCTAACCCGCTTGGTATTTACGTATAGGTATTCAGGTTTACATATAACTTACATATTCTAACACGAGTTATTCCCACTAAGTTTGACACAGGTTGGCACAAAGGCCTTCGCTTCACAATTTCGTACAAGCAATCATATCATTCATATGCACTTTCGAAATTATTTAGACTCATTGTATAGAATATCTCGTTGGAACATTGAGAGAGAGCATCTGTAACATAACCCACGAACGAGCTTTCAAAAATGAGAGAATCGATAAGAAGTCTAAGGATGTAAGGCCATGCTCTGATACCAATATGTCATATCCCGATCTTCCACAGGAATCGGTCGTCCCCGCTAGGCGTGAATCACCGCGCCAGCTCTCCCGCAGGTCGATCATTTCCATCGGGACGTGATATCGCGTGAGCCTGGAGTTGCGCCCGCGCAAGGTAAATACCGAAACGACCGTTGATAACCAGTTTACCAAGTCAATATAGCGAAAGCATAGAATAAACACAAGTATGATACACGAACAAGATCTTTATTAAATAATAAATAAGGTTACAAGCGGCGCTAGTCCGAGATTACAAGTCGCTCAAGCTCTCTCTCTCTCTCTCTCTTAAATAATAAAGGCGTGCCAAGCGGCTTATAACTTTGGATGATACATAGACGATATTCTAATATTATGTCATGTATATGTGCTCCAGCTCCAGACGCAACACTCCAAGGCTCCAGAGCGAACTCTACGCCTTAGCGCGCACGAGGGGACATTCCGCACCGAACGAGGTTCTCCCGCACCCTGAAAGCAATCTGGTGGGTTATCGGTACATGAATGCACTAGTGGGGAGGCTTCTCGCCCTCTCGACAAATCCAACACATTATATTAGTTCCGTGCACCAACTATTAAGTTATCTTTCTTGTCTTGCCTTAGGATCAATTTTATGGCATGAGATATAAAGCCTAACTCGTGTGGTAGTGCGACGTACGATATACGGGAAACACGGCGTTACTTACCAACTTACCATTTGTCCTTCCATGTCCAAGTATAAAACTAAGTTAAACCAAGCATGATTATATATATATATATATATATATATATAAATCCTAAGATCGCATAACGAACACATGTATGCTACGAGCGTATTTCTAAATCAGGTGCACGATATACACAAATTATGATACTCATATTACTTTGTGACTCAGGTTGTGAAAATGCGTTATACTTAGGCCATACATATGTAAACACCCTCGATTAATTCTATAGATAGTCAGGTATGGATTTGGAAAATTTTGGTTTTAGCAGCAGATGTTGAGGTTTAGAATGGAGATAGGTTTGTCTGTTATTTTAATTCATTTAATTAAAACCCTTGGCGCGCCCTATCATTGCTAAATTATTCGGAGCCCAATATCAGCCCATAAATTCTATCGGATTATTGTACTTCTGACTTGACCCGCCAAATTAGGCACTGGACTTTCCCGTCACTAAAAAATCAGATTTCGTTGTGCTCTAAATTAATTGCACAATTTTTCGAAACCGTAATCCCATAATTAAATTTCGTGTCGGACACTTGTGTCGTTACCCTAAATTTTGAGATACCAACTTAACCCGTTGAGCCGGACCAACTAAAGGGTCCAAGACTGACTCCAAGCCCCCACCATTTTTGACCTTTGTGTCATTTCCGAATTTTGACCCCAAGTGCCCCCATTTAATTTAAAAGTGCGGGACACTTTAAATTCTATTTAAATCGGGGATACCAATTTTTCCTAATCCTATTTTAATCCTTAATTAATCCCAATGCCCATTTAATTAAACCCGTGCCTCACGCACAACACCCTCTCACCATAGAAATTACTAAACACAATTTTCTCCACTATTTTTTTGCGTCATTTTATGTGTTCGTGCAATTTCCCGAATTTAAGGGGCTAAGTTGCAATTAATGAATTTTTGTGTCATCACCCTATTGGCCATGACCAAATGGAGAGCTCACCATAATGTTGACCTTAGTCAACTTTTCCCTCCCCCTTCCTTGTATGAAGAAACCTAGTTTTCATATTAAATCTTGGCCCTCTATTTTGAATGGCAACATCTCCACCCTCCATCCAATGCACCCCTCCCTATAAAGCCATCACATCACCCTTACACAATCCCCAAGGCAGGCCCTAATCCCCATGCCTAGAAAACCCCCCACCCCCCCTCTCTCTCCTCCCTCCTTCTCCATGCCAACCGAAACCCCACCTCCCCATTTTCTTCATCTCTTCTTCTTCTCCTTCCTTCTTTCACTACACCCCTTCACCCGACCGCTGCTCCGACCGGCAGTCCGGCAGCTCCGGCTACACCCGCGGCGGCTCCAGCGTAACCCCCCGCCCAAGGCGGCTCTAGCGTAACCCCCCACCCGTGGCGGCTCCAGCACAGCCCCCCCCACGGCGGCTCCAGTGCAGTCTTCCACCCGCGGAGGCTCCAGCTGTGCGGCTCCCCCTCCGGCAGCCATTGCTCCGGTCACCACCATTGCACCACCACCCTCTCGGTCACCTCCAGTTGCGCCCCGCGTCTCCGGCATTGCCACCCCGACGAACCCGCACCGAAGCTCCTCCGGCCTGCTGCACCCACTTCTCGTTGAACCACCACCATCATTTTCTTCGGCCTTGATCTCCGGTCTGCTGCCCACAGCAGCTCCACCCCAACCGACCGACCAACCCAGTCCGGCAGCGCCGCTCCGGACCACCCCCAGCCTTCCCATCATCATCATCACCACCATTAGATCCCATCATCATCATCACCACCACCACCACCACCGCAAGCTCCTTACACCACCCATTCGACCACCCTCAGCTCGTCCACCTCCGACTTGTTCTCCGGCCATCACCCCTCCGGCCAGCTAGCCTCAACGAGGTATCGACTCCCTCCCCCTCTCTATGTTTAATTTTATATGGACTTGCATTAGCTAGGGTTTAAGTATAAATGTTTGTATAAGATGTAGTGTTGTTGTTGAGCATGGGATAATGACATGAGAAATAGGATTTAATGTGTTGTTAGGGTTATATTGGTATAAGTGTAGTGTAGTGTTGAGCATATATGTATGTATGGTTGATTTCGGGTTAATGTAGGTTAGGGTTTATGGTACATAAATTAAAATAGATTTAAATGATTTGCATGGAGGTATGGGATTTGATTTTTTGACGAGATGTTATGAATACTATACATGGTGGAAAGAATGCTAAATCAATTAATGAAGATTAATTTAATGAGAAATGAGATGATGATATTTTGAACACTGATGAACATTGAGGAGCAGGTATTAATGGTGAACTAGTGTGTAACGTCAAACCCTTAGTCATTCTTTGAGAATTGATGAATAATGTCGAATTTAATTGAATAATAGTTATTATGGAATGGTAAAGGTTGTATATAAATGAGGGTTTAATAAACAACTATTTATTTATTTCGAGGATGATAGAAATAGTGCATGCTAACATCTGTGAACACTGAGGTGAAACTGAGGATTGGATCATGTGTCGGACCACGAAATATCGTGATGAACATAGTAAGATGGAGGTTTGGATTGATGATATGGTACCAATGTTTAATTTGATTAGATGTAACATACCCGAGTCAACCTTGGTCAACCCTCTAGCGTCGTGCCCCTGTGAGTTGTAGCTGAGGCTGAGCATATGTATAGATGTGTGTCGCATCCCTGTTTGTCGTGTGTTAGATTTTGATTTGGGTTTGTATCTCATCTCTAGGTACTGCGGGACCTGAGGGCTTGGACGCGATACCGGGACCCCGTCATCAGCAGTCGCACGCAGGCAAGTGTACCTTGCCACCCTGTATTTCAGATTACAGATATTGTTATTCTTATTGTACATTGTGCGAGTATTTATGTTGACGTTCGATACTTCGCGTCCGGATCACAACCGGGTGTTGACATTCGACGTAACATCTTAGGATAATTGCTAGATGCTTCATAGCACCTCGATGCACGTACCTGAGTACATCGACACCCCAGGACACACTCATACACTGTGATCGTGCCAGATTCCTGTATCCTGATACTGACATCATGACCAGAGACTGGGACGACCTTAGGGTCGCGTCTGTTGAGTTATTTCCGTGTGTCGAGACTGTAGTTAGAGGTTCAGGTTCAGCGCACAATCGTTGACCGCTTGGGAAGGGGAAGACAGTTACTAGACGTTTGGGCTACTCTGCACGCGCTTATATATATATATATATATATATATATATATATATATATATATATATATATATATATATATATATATATATATATATATGTATTGTTTATGTAGTGATCCTGTATCTAGTGTTTCACCCGTGTGACTCCTTGCCCGGAGCTGCGGTACGTGCCGTGTGTTTCCGTGTCCGGAGCTACGATTTTATTTTAGAAAGCCCACGCGTCGAACATTGTCTTTAAACTGTGTCACACTTGTTGGTTATGATAGAGTACCATGTTGTTGCACTTGTACTTTATGTTTACTTGGCATGTTGTATTTCTGTACCTTGTTACGTCCCTCTGAGGACCTGATTCCCTGCCAGTTTTGTAGCATAGATGATTACGGAGCATTTGGAGTTGCTGTTGGAGTTGCATGTCTTGCAGGCATGGTACCAGGTACACACATTATATCTACCGGCATTATAGTTATTTTACATTGTTTATTTCATCTGCTGTTGTAGCCTAGTTTTTATAGACTCATACTTATCCTCGAGTCTATTCGAGTTAGTGTGTTATTGGGCGGCCGACTCTAGCACATATAGATCTTTCTTGTATACTGTTGTACATTGTGGATTGAGACATAGAGGTTTACATTTATGGGATATCTAGATAGTACCCTTTTATATTACAGCTTATACGTATTCGAGTCAGACCAGAGTCTGGTCGAATGCGTAGCTGGCGTGTCACGTATTTCTGGTCCTACGTATTTTGGGACTGGGGCGTGACAACATATTACTTAGATATCTTATACTCATTTTACACAGGCATATTATACTTGTATAGGCATGTTATACTCAGACTATTCAAATGTGTTCAAAGCTTCAGATTATTTGGTTCAATTAACGATCTGCACGTAAAGTATGTCGTACATCTGTTACTTGCCACAAGTTCATACGAGCTCATACGCGGGTTGCCGCCACGTATGCAATATACTTAATGATACATAATTGGTCATGGACAAGTTATAGCCTTGGCACGGGAATGGGATACAACGTAGGTAGCGAGCCCTGCTACACGTCTTCCCATTCAAAGCAAACAACTATCTGAATATTCCTGACCGGTTCGGATCGGCCCCGGTACGACCAGCATACCGTCCGTAGGAACCATAAGCCTGTGCACAGGTTATCCATGACCATTGACGATCAACACTAAGCTTTTATTATTATATGCAACATTTTAAGGCCTTGAATGAACATAACTACTTGACACAGTGCAAATGCATATACTCATTCAGAAATCTCATGATCGGGTGTGTTCCATTCAATACACCATTTATGCTGATGTTTTACTACTTATTGCAGCTTCCGTTTTGGGAGTTGCCTTGGCGATCCAACGGTCCCGGAGACTTTCCATATTTCTATTATTTGGCTTGGAACAACTATTTTGATAGTCGTCATTTTTTTTCACAGGTAAGTGAACCATGATCTGTATTGTGCTTCTATATCGAGGCAATATGTATGTGACGAGCATTTCAAGACATATGAAATAATATACATGAAGGAACATATAAGGAACAAAAGTAATGCTATGAGGGTGAGGTTATAAGAACTGTAAAGCGAGCATACTATTCCGTTCAACCGATCTACTTCCATGTTCTATGCAAAGAGATATAAGATAGGATAATCCTTAGCTATGTGTGTTGTATTCTTTATTAACATGCAAGGGGTGATTCGTCTAGCAACTAGCATGTATCAACCATATTTTTAAGTGTGCATTTTAAGCAAAGACAGGTTCATCGTAGCCACCCACCTTAGAGATGATTCGCCTCGGTCGAGCGATACTCCGAGCGAGCCTTTGAAAGTCTAAGTCTAAACTCCTGAAGGGCCAAGTCTAGAATCCTTTGCCCCGAACGAGTCTTCTTGCTGAGCAAAACGGGTCGGGTCGTCGTACTTGCGCCATTTGAATCGGCTCTCCACATTGATGCGGAGCGGGTCGTTACAATATCAACCGCATATCCCACCCAAGGCTACGTGGTAGCACGTCCGTAGTATGCGGCCCAGTTACAACCGTATTCTGTTAAAAGAGCCCCAATGCGACCACCAAACAGAGGCATATGCGACATCTATAGCCCATCAGCCTGATGGCTATAAATAGCAAGGGTAGCATACCCTAGAACAGAGGCGAGCAACAGACACAAGATAGAGAACAGAAAAGAGCTTCCTCACGTCCGTATCGGACCGTCAACGGAGTAAAAGAATCACTATAGCACTCAATCTCCATCGTCACGCCCCAGAATAAAAATTTGTACTTAGATTGTCTGTCTAGGACTTCTTTGTACTTTCTTTAGTTTGTTATTAAAGCAAGTTCTTTTATACTCCCAATTTAATGACAAACATCTATGTTCCTAGCTTGTTCTACCATCTTTTGATTAAGCCTCGGGACTAACATAATATTGGTCCTAGTTCTTCAAACTAAATCGAAGAGAATGATGATAATAAAAATAGTGATAATTTAATTAAAAATTTAGATGCTAAAAAATAGTGTTGTGTAATTTTTGTCTCATATCAGATAAAAGTTGTTTAGAAAGTTATCTCTGACATCGACAAAAAGTGATTTAAGGGGTTTTATTTTAAGTTATATGAGACGAGGCCTTGCAACTTTTGCTACAAATAAAGTAGTGATTATTCAATATTGGCTTGAATCAACAAAGAATAAGAGGAAATGATTTTAAAAGATGTAATAAACATATATCACAAGGGTTGTTGTTGTCGTACAAATTTGGACCATTTATACATTGAAAACGGTGTAACATAAGGCTAGGTTTAGTCAAAATAATTTTTGAATTTGGATAACAAAACTAGGTTGCTAGTTGCCTCACCAAATTAGCTCTACCAAAATTTTCCTCTATTTTGTGCATTTGTTGTTGTTCGATGTTACTATCTTCTTCATCCTCTATTATATTCATGCTTTACTTGCAATTCCTAATGGATTCATGGCCTGTTTGGTTCACTGTAATGTAATTGTAACCGTAATGACGATTACGTTGTAATTCTAATTCGAATGTTTGGTAGGACAATTTTTTTCTGAATGTAATGTAATCGTGATTACAAACTTGATTACATTACATCAACTCCTATTTAAATCAATTACATCAGCAAACAAATGTAATCCTAATTACATTACATCTTTAAACCTTCAAATTACCAATTTACCCCTACACGAATATCCTACCAACACCTCCACTACCCCCAAATCCCCGATCAGAGAAAATAAACTTTCGACCTCTCCAAAAATTCTCTCATCCGTTGTCGACCTCTCATTCTCGCCGTCGTCCGGAGCTTCGGGAACCACCAAGGTGAAAATCCCACTCGAGCTCGGGGTGGACACGAAGGTCTCCAACGAAGGAAAGGATTCGCGGTTCGATATCCACTCGAGCTCTTCCTTTTCTTCTTCTTCTTCTTCTTCTTCTTCTTCGTCGTCGACCTCTTCTTCTGCCGCCGAGAGTTTCTGTGGATGAAAGCAAGATAGGAAGGGTTTTTACGGCGTTTCGTCGAAAAATAAGAGGTGGGTATGTGGAGGAAACGACAAAATAGGTATACTTAACGGGCGATGATATCGTCGAAAAAATTGTGTACGACACTGATTCAAGCGGCTCCACAACCATTGTTGTGTTCTGCTTTTGTTACTGTCCTTTGAGAAGGATAATGGAGAGAGAGAAGGGTTTAGTTTATTTTTGAGGGGAAGGATTGGGTTGATTTGTCTTATTTTTTACGGAATTGTGGGTGTTCTAATTTGTAAGGTTTTGACTTCATTGTAATGTGAGTTACATGATTTTGAAATTTGAATGGAAATTGTTTTTTTTGCAAGTGACAAAGACTACTTATGTAAAGAAAAAAAAATTGTCCGGTTTGGGAGGGGACTCCAAATGGAATCTAATTGAAACGCAACAATAGTCCCAATTGATCTCTAGAAATTGGTCAACATATATTCAAAATCATGGATTTTATAACCTAACATCATAGGTGTTTTGGTTACTGGATATTTTCTATTAATTATAATAGTAAATTTTGATATATATATATATATATATATATATATATATATATATATATATATATATATAACAATTTGTCCGGTTTGGGAGGGGACTCTAAATGGAATCTAATTGAAACGTAACAATAGTCCCAATTGATCTCCAGAAATTGGTCAACATATATTCAAAATCATGGATTTTATAACCTAACATCATAGGTGTTTTGGTTACCGGATATTTTCTATTAATTATAATAATAAATTTTGACACACACACACATATATATATATATATATAAAGGGTATGTTTGTCAAAACAATATAATAATTATTATTCTATTACATTACATGTTAAACCAAACACTTGGATGTAATTGACATTATATTGCATGGTTGAATTACATGTTTCAACCAAATATGATAATGCAATTATAATTTTATTACATTACGAGCTAAATTATATTATAAACCAATTCTATTACGATTACGATTATATTACAGTGAAGCAAACACAATCTCAATCTTTTTCATCATTGAACTTCTAAGAGATGCCAACATTCACCAGCAGACGTGGACTAACAACTTTTAGCATGTAATTACCAAAGCAAAGTTCAGTCATTAACTTCAGTACTATGACAGTTTATGACGTTAACTTTCGATGAGAGCGAAGAATGTATGTAATGTGCTCATGGTGCTCAAGTGCTTGGGATCGTGCTATATGTACTTCATTTATTGCATAGCGGTCGAATTTTTTTATTTATACATATTCAGACTGAGAACCACTCAATCTGATTGGAATTGGAATGTCACGACTCTGACACGTGTCTTGTGAGAAGTAACATAGAAGCTCAGAAGAATTATGGTTGTATCGGAAGGAGAGGACACAATAGGGTGCTCAAGAAGGCTGCATCATAAGGAATTTGAGTAAGACTAAAGTACGACAATGACATCCCAACTATAGCGTTCGAATATTTTTGACATCTTAATTTTCACTGTTCAATTATGGTATTTTAATTTCATAAATTATACTTTTGAAGCACGTTTGGTCAATTTTGAAGCACATTGAGTTCACTTTAAAAACATATTTTGTAGTACAAAAAATATAATTTAAATATTTATATTGTCATATATTTTTTTAAAGTGGTTCCAATATGTTTCAAAATTAACCAAAGGTGCTTCAAAAGAGCAATTTATAAATTTTGGTTATCAAAATCGAACAGTGTAATGCTAATGTGCCAAAAATATTCGAACACTATAGTTGGGGTGTCATTAGGATAATTTAGCCTTTTGTGCAGTTATGTTCCTGGATGATGATGGGTGCGCATGAGCTCTTTTCATTGAGATGATGACTTCTGCTATACATGTCATAATGTATGGAACATAACATTTGTTGTACCGGTAATGTTGTAAGCCGAGTTGACAAAGTTCATTGTAAGCCTATATGATATAGTTCAAGCCGGCTATTGAGAGCCTTATATTCAGCTGCAAGTCTTGTAAAGATACTTTCCTTCGTACCTTGTGTGGCTTCAATTTGTTTGCTTACTTTTTTTTGGAGTCGGAGCATGACAGAGCTCGTAGCTCGAGGCGAGGGAGGAGCTGAGGAAGAGGGAGGAGCTCGTCCAGACGTCACCTCCGCCGGAACCCTCTTATGGTTTCGACCTCCTCCCGCGGATGATCGGCACCTCTTCCGTCGATCTACGCGCTCGATTTTTCGGCGTAGAAGAAGAGCGCCTCTGCGGAGTCGAGCTGGAGGAGCCACTGTCGCTCTCGATCTAGGTCACCGCATCTCGATCTAACTCCGTCTAACCACGAGGGCGCCTCGAACTCGCCGGAGATGACGAAGAGGACCCTTTGCGGAGTCGAGCTTCATCCCGCTAAACCCGCAGTTGGTTCTGCACTCGGTGGAGTCACAGAGAGAGAGAGAGAGAGAGAGAGAGAGAGAGAATCGAGGGAGCAGGGGTTTGGGGGTGGTGGGGTGGTGGTGAGACCCGGCTGTTGTGAGCGGGTGTGTGAGAGTTGCACTTTGAAAACAAGTTTTAGCTGATTTGGGAAAGCAAAGTTAAAACCTAACTTTGTTAATTAAAAAAATAAAAAAAAAAAAAAAAAAAGGGGGGTTGTGGATGTGAGCTGCGAAACATTATTTTCAAAAAAAAAAAAAATACAATTAAACTCACAAAGCTAAGTTATAAACTACATACAAACATGCCCTAAAATACCATAATGACATTCTAACTATAGCGTTCAGACATTTTTAACATCTTAATTTTCTAATATTAGATTTTGGTATCCTAATTTCATAAATTGTATTTTTGAAGCACATTACCAAATTTCATAAATTGCATTTTTGAAACACATTTGGTCAATTTTGAAGTACATTGAGTTCACTTAAAAATGATATCTTGTAGTACAAAATGCACAATTTAAGTACTTGTATTGTCATATATTCTTTTGAAGTGGTCACGATGTGCTCAAAATTAACTAGAGGTGCTTCAAAAGAGCAATTTATAAAATTTGGTTGTCAAAATCGAACAATGGAATGCTAATGTGCCAAAAATACCTGAACACTATAGTTAGGGTGTCATTAGGATAATTTAGTCTTTTGTGCAGTTATGTTCCTGGATGATGATGGATGACATGTTTTATGCATGTTCTTCGTAAAAAAAAATAAAAATAAAAATACAATTTTGCTATTGGTCACCCAGATTTTTTGGGTGAAGCTATCTCCTATTACGTGGCAATTGATATCATATTAAAAATTTAAACTCAAAAAGTTAATCACCTATTTTTTTAATATTAATATTAATATTAATATTAATGTTAATTTTAATTTTAATTTTAATGTTAATATTAATTTGAATGTTAATATTTATTTTTGTGTTAATTGTAATTTTATTGTTAATTTTAATTTTAAAATTTGTCATGTTAACTGTTATGTCAGATGACCCACATAATAGAATATGAGATCATCAATTTTTTTTTGATAAATAATATTTAATAAAAAAAGATTCGTTGGAGCGAACGCCAATAGGAAGGCAGACATCAACAAACTCATAAAGTCCACTAAGAGCATCTCCAACCCTGTTGTGAGTTTGGAAAAAAATGATTGCCACAAAGGAATCATAATTTTTTATTTCAAAATTTCTTCTCCAATGCAAATGTGAAGTTGGTTGTAAAGTTGACATGGCAATGGCATGATTGTCTAGATCTAGACAATGGACTTCACAATGACTTTATTCCAAATCATCGATTATGAATAAAAATATTTATAAAAAAAATGAAGAAGTGGAAAAATTGTCTTGGAAGTTGGTAAAAGTAGTTTTTATTGTCTTCTCAATACGTTTGCATTGGAGAACACTTTTCTATCTTATTGTCTTGTGTGAATATAATCTTACCACATAGGAAAGACATTGTCTTGTGTCTCATGGCACATAGGAATCACAACACAAAACAAGACAATAGGGTTGAAGATGCTCTAATCATAGCTATACGATTACGGTCACTTATCATTCTCATTGACACACTAGAAATTCCAAAGAAAAGAAAGAAAAAAAAAAGATTATTTACAATAACAATTCCTAAGTTTTGAACTTATTATACAGGGTATTTATACTTTTAAACTAATTACACTGACCACCATTTTTTTTAGAAAAAAAAACTAAAATTATGGATAGTTAGTGTTAAAACTTTTTATTTTTATCTTAAAGTAGGAGTATTCCGTGTAATAAATCCAAAACTTAGAGGGAGCTAGTGTAAATCTAAAAAAAAAAAGAAAAGAAAGAAAGGAAAAAAAAAATACTCTCTACCTCTAACTTGAGAGAGAGAGAGAGAGAGAGAGAGAGAGAGAGAGCGCTCTTGCCATGGGCTCAAACAACAACAATAACCTTAAATCCTTTCTTCCAAACTTTCATGGTTCGCTGAGGAGCTTGATAATTCCAAGCTCGACAAGTACTCCACTTTGATGTTGCGCAGTCTGGCGACGACGTCTCTCATGGGAACTCTTTTTCTGGGCAGGTCGTCCGAGCACGCCAAGCCGAGTTCTATGACAGAGCACAGGCAACGGTGTGCAGCACTGCCCATCTTTTCCTTCTGCTCGCGAGCAGCAGTACCGTTTGCCCGCAGATGGCAGTCCGCAATCTCCCCGACACGAGCGGGACACGCGTTGCTCACCCACCGCCTCAAGCTCGACTCCCCGGTGAACATGGCGTCGGTCGGCCTCCTCCCCGTAAAAGTTTCCAAAAGCGTGATGCCGAAGCTGTAGATGTCGCCGCTTCTCGAGACATTTCCCGTCGATCCGTACTCTGTGAACATCGAAAGCCGAATTTAGTAGAACAATTTTGTTTCGTACCCTACTCGTGCCAAAATTGAACCTTGAATCCTTTTCTTCTTGCATGGACACGGATACGACACGGAGACGCCACGTATTTTGGCGTATTTTAGTGTATTTTAGAGTATATGTGGTTTGCCCAATATACTGTTGGTGTTGGGTGGGATTTTCAACCTATGTGCAGAACATCTCGGAGTGCGACGAAGGACATTCGTGTGTCGGAGAAGCTCGGAATGTCGAATGCAATAACTGAGACGAATTCCAGCAGACGTAAGGACCAACGACTTTTTAAAAGTAGCATCAATCACCGATATACCGTCATCGGTATACCACCGGTATGTCGAAAATGGTAAAATTGATGTTGTTTGCTCCATAATTTTTCAGACTCACCGATTAGATATACCGTCGGTACACCGATGTCGAAAGCTGAGATCAAAATTGGGTGTTTTGTTTATACCGTTGGATCTAATCAACGGTCTAGATTGCTGCAGAATTTAGGAAACTTTAAATAGGTTGTTCCGAACCCTAGTTCCTATCATCACATCTACCAGAGAGAGATCATAATGAGTGAGTTCTCGAGTTTGTAACTTTCAAAGAACAGAAAGAGAAATTTGTGACTATTTCGAAGAAAGATAGTTTCGAGTGATTGTTCTCGTCATCTCCATTTTTTTTTGGTAACCTCTTGTTATTCGTTTTTATTATTTTGAATAGTTGCGGTGGCAGGTTGGATATTGTAGATGATGTATTCTTTTAGTGAAACCTTTTTTAGGGTTGGATTTCGTTCTATTTTTTTTTTTCACGTCAATATCGTTTATGCTTGCGTTGTGTTGTGTATGTGATTTTGACTAGAAAACGGTTTGTGCGTTTCGTTTCCAAAATATGCCCAAATGATATGATTACCTGGAGCCATGTAACCAATGGTGCCCGGCATGCTCGCAGATCCAACAGCCCTGCTATCCCCGAGCAGCAGCTTGGCGAGGCCGAAATCGCTCACGCGCGCGACCATGTCCGCATCTAACAGCACATTGCTCGGCTTCAGATCGCAATGCACCACCACCTGGGGATGGTGGTGGTGGAGGTGTTCCAATGCCAACGACACGTCCGTCATCACGTCCATCCTCTTAAGCAGGCTCAAGTAACGGTCGTCAGAGTGCAACCACTCGTCGAGGCTCCCATTCGGCATGTAGTCGAGCACCAAGGCCTTGAAGTCCAAGTTAGAGCAGGCGCTGATGACTCTGACAAGATTTCTGTGACGGACGCTGCTCAGAGCACGGCATTCCGCATCGAAGCTCCTCGAAGCCCCTTCGACTTCCAAATTCAAGACCTTGGCCGCCGCGACCAATCCGTCGTCCAAGCAGGCTCGGAACACCGAGCTGAAGCTCCCCCTCCCCAGTAGGTTCGCGTGGCTGAAGTTGTCAGTGGCACGGACAAGCTCATGGTAGGATATCCTTCTATGGTTCTTCGAGTATGGAGTACTAGTTTCATCTGCTGTCTTCCTCCTCCTCCTGTGAAGTGTCACAAGAAGACACAAGCAAGCGAGTACGACAGCAGCAGCGACGGCGGAGAGCAGATACTTGAGAAATCCTAGCCTCGTCCTCGAGCTGGGTGCTGTAGCCTTCGCAGGACAAGGCGGAAGGCCTAGCCGAGGCGCCCCGCAGAGCGCAGCATTGCCCACCAGAACCGGAACGCTGGCGTTCGAGAACACCCTGCCGTCGGGAACCTGTCCTTCCAACCGGTTGAAGGAGAGGTCGAGACTGCCGAGGTACCGGAGGCCGGCTAGCGATACGGGGATGGCGTCCGAGAGAAGATTGCGCGACAGGTTCAAGTAGGCGACGCTGACCAGCTCGCCGAACGATTCCGGAATTCGACCGCGGAACCCGTTGCGCGAGAGATCCACGTGCTCGAGCATCTGGGCCGTCCCCAGCGCGCTCGTCATGTTCCCCGACAGCCTGTTCTTCGACAGATCCAACCAGTTCAAGGTCTTCAGATTGCCTACCTGCGCAGGGACCGAGCCGGACAGAGCGTTGTTCGACAGGTCCAGCTCGATAAGCCCGGTGAGGCCCCACAAGCCGAGGGGGATGGTCGACGACAGCTCGTTGGCGGCGAGCGACAGGTGTTGCAGCATGCTGAAGTTGCTCAGCGAGCCCGGTATTTTTCCGGAGAGCGCGTTGCCTTGTAAGTACAGGCGGCTCAGGCCGGCCATCCGGCCGATCTCGTCGGGAATGGTGCCCCGTAACCTGTTGCCGTCCAGGTAGATCACCTGGAGCCTGTGCAGCCTTGCTAGGGACGCAGGTATTGCTCCGGTCAGCTCGTTGGATTGTAGCTCTAAAGCAATGAGGCCACTCAAGTTACCTAGGCCTCGAGGGAGACTGCCCGTTATGCGGTTCTTCTGAAGGTTCAGATGAGCGAAGTTCTCGGAGAGATTTCCGACAGATTCGGGAAGAACGCCATCGAGTTCATTTCCCCACACGTCGAGGAACGTGAGGTTCCTGCAGTTGGAAAGGGAGGAGACGAATTCGAGCCCCCCGGCGAGGCGGTTCCCTCCCAGATAGACGCTGTCGAGTAGCGGCATGGACTTCCCGAGAGCAGGCGGAACGGGTCCGGTTAGGTCGTTGGTGACGAGGCCGAGAAGGTGCAGCATGGAAGCGTTTGTGAGCTCGTTCGGTATCGGGCCGCTCAGGGCATTGTCGTCCATCTTCAACGACCCGAGGTTCCGAAGGTTACCGAGCTCCTTCGGTATCTCCCCTCCCAGGTGGTTCCTGCCGATCTCGAGTTCGGTGAGCTTCGTGAGATTGCCGATGGACGCTGGAATCGATCCCGTCAGCTGGTTCGCTCCGAGATACAGCAGCGTGAGCTCGGTCAGGTTCCCCAGCTCGGCCGGTATGCTTCCGCTCAGCTCGGTGTGAGATACGGACATTACTCGGAGACGAGAGCACCGAGCAAAGCTCGGCGGGATCTCCCCGGTGAAGCCATTCGCAGAGATGGATGCCAGCTCGAGCTTGGGCAACACGACGGGGGAGGGGATGGAGCCGTTGAGACTGTTGTAAACAAGGTAGATGGAAACTAGCGAAGACATGTTGAAGATGCTCGGAGGGACGGGACCGGAGAGGGAGTTCATCGCGAGATTGAGAAAGCCGAGCCGAGATAACCGGCCCAGAGAGCCGGGAATGGCGCCGGTAAGGCTGTTGTTGCCGAGGTCGAGGTGGGAGAGGAAGGAGAGGTTGCCGAGGTGCGGGGATATGGTGCCCCGGAGGGAATGCTGGCGGAGCTTCAGAGCGGTGACCCGCTGGCGCCGAGAGCTGCAGTAGACGCCGACCCAGTGGCAGAAAGACGTGCCGGCGGTCCAGTTGGCGGCCAGGACGCCCTGCGGATCAGCAACGCCGGCTTTGAATGCGAGGAGCGACGAGAGGTCAGTGAAGTTGCTGTATCGTAGCGGAGCCGCCGGGTGGGCATAGAGGAAGAACTGCAACAGGAGGAACTGTGTCAGTATGCAGAATGACGTAGGTAGCTCCATAGCAAGTAATCCTGAGATCAAATGGAACAACAAAGATATATTTGGCACACAATACAGGTAGTTTATGAGCAATGACTTATTGGACACAATACACATAATCAATGAGCTGCTGACTAGTATTTCCGTGTCAGTATCAGTGTCAAGAGTCAAAGAACTTCGGCGTAATGTGCTGCAAAGATATGTCAAGGTTCATGATATCAAATTGAAATATGGAGTAGTAATCGGCAAGGCAGAGAGTTAACCTTCAAATATTTTTTTTTCTTCTTCATTCTCATCCTGTCAACATGATACAATTGCTAACATTCATAATCTACAAAAAATGTATCCTTGTTAGAATATAAAACTGAGGAAATTTGGACTTGAGCATGATTAATGTTTCTTTTGTTTGTTGTTATTGTCTGTGTTGTCGTCATGGGTGAGTAACACTGCTTGAAATTAGTTTCAAGCAGTTCATTTTATCAAGGCATTGTGTTGACTTGAAATAATGATATGCTTGAAACTAATTCCATTGTGTTACAGAACTCGTCTGGCTCTTGTTGTCAGCGATGATAGGTATACCTCCCTGGCTAGGTGGGCGGTCTCGGAATCAAATCGTAGGAAAGGTGTGGGTGTGTGAGTGAAAAATGGGGACAGTGGATCCAAATGACATGTAACGCAGCTTGTACAAAATTCCGTACTAGGACATCGCAAAAAAAAAAAAAAAATTCCATTGTGTTACTCACCCATGACGACAACACGGACAATAACAACAAAAGAAATATTAATCATGCTTAAGTCCAACTTTCCTCAGTTTTATATTCTAAGAAGAACGCATATTTTTTTTTGTAGATTATGAAAGTTAACAATTGTATCCATGTTAACAAGACTGAAGAAAAAATATTTGAAGGTAAACTCTCTGCCTTGCTGATTACTCCATATTTCAATTTGATATCATGAACCTTGATATATCTTACAGCACCATACACATTCACATTAGTCTTTGGCTGACCAAACAATGCATATGTCATCAGATTCCTTCAAATATATGAAGATTTGCTGTTTTGGATCAGAGTATCAGATTTTTTTGGTGTCGGAAAGCAAATAGATATTAAATTTTAGAAAAAAATATTTTATACATTTAGGCATAATTTTAATTATTTCATGTGTTGTTGTTTCTTAGTAGTTTTAAAATTGAATGAAATAATAGTCATCCTTGGTTTACCTGCAATAGATAAGTTTTCTTCTTTTACATATTTTTACCATCTTATTATCTTTGTTGATTGGTCTTTTTTGTTTAACTTTTTTGTCGAATTGACGGAAAAAGAGACCCCCAATGTTGATATCATTCAGTATCAATATCGGTCTGTATCGAATCAGGACATGTCAAATCGTACCGATATCGGCCGATACTACAAACTATACTTATAAGCATACAGTTAAGTTTGGAATCGATATTTAACAATTTACATTGAGGAACTGCTAAAAGCATGAGGCAGGCTTACAATAGTGCATTGTACAGCTTAATTTCTTACTATCCTACAGTGGTACCAACGAAGAAAGAATGTCAAACTGGAACTCGTCTACCACTGTTGCAGTCAAATAACTGCACGTCGATAACAAATTAATATATGACAAATTTGCTAACCCTGAGTAGAAGACATCAGAACTAACCCATGGAACATGCTTTGCTACCCATGCTTCATACTGAGGTCACAAATGGTTGCTGGATCAACTAGCCAAGAATAGGAATCCTCTGCAAGAGTAGGCCAATAGCCACTGCACAATGAAAAAAAAGGCGCAGAAATCAGTAGACGAAGGAAAATTATAATAGGGCATCCTTTTCCAGTCAGGAAAAATAGAATTCGCAACCGTCTGTACTTCGATAGCAAGTGAAATAAGTTGATTCCGGGTTTAAAATAGGTAGACTGTCATTATTGTTGGAGTGGATGGAGTATCCAACCTACGTGAAAAATATTTCGAAATAAGATTAAGTATTTCTACATATAATAGCAATACCTCAATTTATTTGGATTGAATATTCCTAAATATAATAGGAATATCTCAATGGATTTGGATTGGATATTCCTACATATAATAGAAATATGTCAATAGATTTGGATTTGGATTTGGATTTGGATTAGATATTCGTATCTATAATAGGAATGCTACTTGTGGGTTTGAGGCTGTGTCTCCTGGCCCTAAAATCTCTCTCTCTTTCTCGAAAAAGTAGCAACAAGGAGAGAAAATGAGACAAGAGTGCCATTGCAACTTTGGGAAGAAGAAAGAGGATTGAAGGCCGTTTCAGAGGAGGAGATCAACTTTGGGTAATTTTTCATTGTCTTCTATCTTCGTGGTGTGATATTTTTTTTCTATTCCTAAGTGTTGTGGTGATCCGTGTGGGATCGGGAGGAGTTTGTAGAGGGTGTATTCTCTTTATTACATTAGTGGAGGTTCTTCAGGGTTTGACTCCGATCGTCCCGTGGTTTTTCCCGGAAGAATTTTCCACGTCAAAAATCTCTGTGTCTGCGATTTGTGTTTGGCGTTTTTGGTTTGTACGTTTTGCTCGGTTCTCTCGCAGGTACTCTCTGGTTTGGGGAACGGTTTCTGCACTTTCGTACCCAACAAAGTGGTATCAGAGCCAGGTTCTGAAATTTCAGAAGGGTGTCAGGAGTTGACAGACAAAACATGAAGGAGAGATGGACGCGAAGCCGGTGTACATGGTAAACCTGAACGGTACCAGCTATCATTACTAGAGGAGCAAGATGAAGGATCTGCTATTTGTCAAGAAGCTGCATCTGCCAGTATTTGCTTCCGAGAGGCCCAGTGACAAATCCGAAAAGGACTAAAATTTTGAGCATATACAGGTGTGTGGGTACATCAGGCAGTTCGTTGACGAGAACGTGTACAACCACGTTGCCAGTATTGAGCACGCGAGGACACTGTGGGATAAGCTAAAATCTTTATATGCAAAGAAGACCGGAGTAAATAAATTGTTCCTGATCCGGATGATGATGGGTCTGCGGTACAAAGATGTGACGTCTATTACGGATCACTTGAGTGAGTTCCAGGGCGTAGTTGACCAGCTATCCTCGATGGGAGTCAAGTTCGACGACGAGGTTCAGGGACTATGGCTGCTGTGTACATTGCCAGACTCGTGGGAGACCGTACGAGTGTCTATGATTGCTTCTGCTCCGGAAGACGTGCGCAGTCTGGAGTTTGCCAAGAGAGGGGTACTGAATAAAGAGATGCGGAGACATTCTCAGGGCACTTCATCCACATCCCACTCAGAGGCGCTTGTTTCAGAGAGCCGCGAAAGGGGTAAAGACAGGGGTCTAAGCGGTAGCAGAGACAAAAGCAGAGGAAGGTCCAAGGATCGGTACGAGGACTCAGAGTATTACCATTGTGGCAAGAAGGGCCACATCAAGCGAAACTGTTTTGCTTGGAAATGAAAGAAGAAGGGCGACAAGGGGAAGCAAAGTGAGAACACTACAGCGGCGGCCTCGACACATGGAGGCGACGTGATCATTGTAGGTGATGAGGTAGTTATGAACCTCGTCTGCGATGACAACTCTTGGCTGGTGGACTCAGGTGCTTCAGCGTACGTATCTCACAACAGGGCACTGTTTACTACATACACAACAGACGATTGTGGAGTGTTGAAGATGGACAATGGAGATGTGTCGAAGGCGGTTGCCATTGGAGATGTGCATTTAAGGACAAAGATAGATGCAATTATTGTTCTCAAAGATGTCCGTCATGTCCCTGATATCCGTTTCAACCTGGTGTCGGTTGTAAGGTTGGATGACGAGGATTTCTTTATTCTCTTCGGAAACAATCAGTGGAAGCTTTCCAGAGGTTCGATGGTGATTGCCAGAGGAAGCAAGAGGTCCGGACTCTACTATATGGAAGGGAGCGCATATGGGGAACAGGAGGTTAACACAGCTACTGATGCGTCTACTGAGTTATGGCACAGGCGGCTCAGCCATATCAGCGAGAAGGGGATGAGCTATTTGGTGAACAAGAAGGTAATTCGAGGGCTAAAGTCTACAAAGTTGGAGAAGTGCACGCACTGTTTGGCTGGGAAGCAAAATATGGTATCTTTCCAAAGTCACCCAAGTTCAAGGAAGCCGGCGTTGCTCGAGTTGATTAACTCGGATGTCTGCGGTCTTATGAAGGTAAAATCCATTGGTGGTGCTGTAACACCCCAGTCCCAAAATACGTAGGACCATGAATACGTAATACGCCCAGCCGTATGTATATAAATTCCAGTATATGGAAAACCATATACATACGTACGCTGTAAATGAATATACAATCCATCAGTGGTAATATACTGTCATAACAAGTCACACACCATCTATATCTCATCCACAGCACAAAATACTCAGTGGGAACAAAACTGACATATAACTGGATATAAAAGTGTATAGAGTCTATAGTCTGGTGGAAACAAATCCACTACAAAACGACTATACTAAAGTAGACACAAAAATCCCTAAAACAGTGATCATAATCACAGAAACTCTGTTGGTAGGAGCTCCTCAGTCTCGTAAGTAGCATCCGGTCCAGGTCCATACTCTTGTGGAAACTCCTGATCGTCCATATCTGGAAAGGGACCAGGTCCTCAGAGGGACATAACAAGATATATAGAAGCATGCCAATAAGTACTGAAATATAAACATCCATCGGGTCGCCTAACCATCTAAGTGAATGCAGTTTGAGGACAACTTTGAGTGTAAGAGAAAGTGTAGGCTAGACATATGCTGACGTAATTCACCAATCGTGACAATTGGCTAGTATATGCCACATATGCTCCCCATTCCAGGGGTGCACGGTAAACAAGATTAATAACTACATAAGAAGGTGGGTGTCCCGTACACTTATGAGTTGTCCTCCCTGTCCCAATGATCTATGCATGTTGCCTCCACCACATGCTAATACCCTAAATAACTGCCAGGTCTACTAGCATACAAAGTTTCTATCAGCAGTCATTCTTAACGTACGGCCATGCGTACAGAAGGCCATCCCTGTCACGCCGTCCGTGATCTATATGAGACACACACCCGTGTAAACCACTGTGTCATGGTTAATAAACCTAATGATGCTCTTTAATACTGGATGGTCTCATAATTAGGTCATAAATCTACAAAATATACATCTATATAGGCAGAATAAAATATGCATGTACCAATATGAAAGGTAAAATAACAGTATTATGGCAAGGTATACTTGCCAAGTAAAGTGCACGTCCAAAGTTGTTGCTGTGATCAGAGGAAGGAGTTATTGCTTTGTAATTAATTATATATAGGAATAGGGGGCGGTGGAATTTACTTAATGGTTAAGAAAACTCTTGCTGTTTGTTCTCTTCTTATTGGTTTAGGTGTGCGGCTGTAGATATTTTCTAAAGAGTGGTGGAATGAGAAACTTACACGTGTAAAAGAACAAAGCAAAGCAAAGTTGAGTTTTGCTTCTGATACAGATATTTCTTTCTTAATGATTTGTGGTTGGATTCTACGCAGAGGAAAGAAAAGAAGAGTTTACGCTGGTTAAATAAGCGATGGTTTAGTTACTGCTGCTGCGGCAGTGGTTTATGCTGGGTAGTTTGCTATTGCTTTTGATATTTACGCACAGAGAAAATATATGCGGTATGGTGAGGAGTTTGCTATTTGACTGTTTTACGCGAGGTGAACTGCTGATGTTAATTTCTTACTTTACGTGCAAAATTGGTTTTGTGCGTAGAGAAAGGGATTTGGGCAGTTTGGGTTTTTATGCATGAAAGAGTTTTGTAGGGTTTTCGCTAAGTGAGGTTTACGCTGGGATGATTAACGGGTTGCGGGTTTGGTATAATAAGAATTATACTTTAATAAATAGTTTAAATAATTAATTAAATAATAACTAATACGGTTTTCAGGAATGGGGGTTTACATTCTACCCAACTTATAAAAATTTCGTCATCGAAATTAGAACTAAGCAAGGGTAGAAAGTCAAGAATGGTACAAGATATAATTTTAACAAAGTAATTCATACTTTGGTCTAAAAATAGGTTCGAGAAACGTTCTCGCATGTCATCCTCGCGTTCCCAAGTAGATTCTCCTGGCGAGCCATATTTCCATGCCACGCGGACTAAGGGAATAGACTGGTTTCTCAATACCTTCTCTCGACGATCAAGGATTCCGACGGGTTGCTCTTGATATGTCAAGCTTGGTCCAACAGTGATCTCCGAGTGGTCAAGAATATGACTGCTATCTGCCACATATCGCCTGAGTTGTGATACATGGAATACATTATGCACTCCTTCAAGTGAAGGTGGTAGCGCAAGTCGATATGCCACTTCTCCCACTCTTTCTAGTACATCAAATGGTCCAATATACCTTGGACTCAATTTGCCGCGTCCTCCAAACCGGATGATGCCCCTGGTTGGTGATATCCTTAAGAAGACATGATCGCCCTCTTTAAATTCTAAGGGACGACGATGAAGGTCTGCCCATTGCTTCTGCCTATCTTGCGTTGCTCGCAAGTGTCCTTGTATTTTCTTGACTGTCTCAATAGTATTGACTACTAACTCTGGTCCCAGAAGTTGACGTTCTCCTACGTCACTCCAATATACAGGAGATCTATATTTCTTTTCATATAATACTTTAAATGGAGCCATCTGGATGCTTGCCTGATAACTATTATTGTAAGAAAATTCCACAAGATGTAGGTGGTCCTCCCATGATCCTCCAAAGTCTAACATACAGGCCCTCAACATATCTTCCAATATCTGAATAGTGCGTTCTGACTGCCCATCTGTTTGCGGGTGATAAGACGTACTGAATTTTAGACGAGTTCCAAGACTTTCTTGCAAGCTCCTCCAGAAATGTGATATAAAACGCAAATTCCTGTCGGATACAATGCTGACTAGTACGCCATGCAATCTCACGATCTGCCTCATGTATAAGTCAGCCAAAGCTTCTGTAGTTTGGCTAACTCTAAAAGACAAAAAATGGGCTGACTTGGTGAGTCGGTCCACTATTACCCATACTGCATCTCTTCCACTTGGACTTTTGGGAAAACCTGTGACGAAGTCCATAGTGATATGTTCCCACTTCCACTATGGAATCGGGAGTGGTTGCAATAAACCTGCTGTCCTCTGGTGCTCTGCCTTTAATTGTTGATATACCAGACATTTAGCTATAAAGCGAGCTATCTCTCTTTTCATTCCATGCCACCAAAAGTGCTGTCATAAATCATGATACATTTTGGTGCCTCCAGGATGAATAGAATATATCGAACTATGAGCTTCTGTCATCAGCTCCTGTCGAATCTCTCCATTGAGAACATAAAGACGATTACCACATCGTAGTGTCCCGTCATCATGAATGTGCAGTCCGGTCTGTTCTTCGGCCTCTGTCCTTTCCTTTAATCTTCTGAATCTGGCGTCTGTAGGCAAAGCCGCCTTGATCCTCTCTACTAGTGATGATTGTACTTGTAAATTGGCTAGTATCCTATCTGCTCCGGGTAATATCACTTTAATGCCAAGATTGTGCAAGTCTTCCAATAATTCTCTCTGCGTTGTTAAGAAGTAAGCTGCTGGCTTCCGGCTTAACGCGTCTGCTACGACGTTAGCCTTGCCTGGATGATAATGTAGTTCTATCTCAAAATCTTTCATCAATTCGAGCCATCTACGTTGCCTCATATTTAACTCTTTTTGTGTGAAGACATACTTGAGGCTTTTGTGGTCTGTATAGATTTCCACTCGTTCCCTTTATAAGTAATATTTCTATAGCTTCAAAGCAAATACAACTGCTGCAAGTTCCAAGTCATGAGTTGGATAATTCTTCTCATGTACTCGTAATTGCCTAGATGCATATGCAATTACCTTGCCATGCTGCATCAATACGCATCCCAAACCTTTTCCTGATGCATCACTGTAGATCACATAGCCTCCTGTTCCTGATGGAATAGCCAATATTGGTGCTGAAGTCAGTCGCTTCTTTAACTCCTCAAAAGCAGCTTGACACTCGTTGGTCTATATGAACTCTTGATCTTTACAAGTCAACCGAGTCATAGGTGTTGCTATCTTTGAGAAATTTTCCACAAACCGTCGATAATATCCCGCAAGTCCAAGGAAACTTCTCACCTCTGCTGTTGATTTAGGAATAGGCCATGTCTCGACTGCCGAGATCTTCCCTGGATTAACAGAAATACCATCTTCCGTGATAACATGTCCAAGAAATGAGACTTTGTCTAAAAAGAACTCGTATTTACTGAGCTTCGCAAATAATTGCTTTCTTCTTAAAGTTTCTAGAACAATCCACAGGTGTTTCTCGTGCTCCTTGTGGTTCTTCGAATAGATAAGTATATCATCTATGAAGACAACCACGAATTGGTCCAAATACTGGTGGAAGACTCGATGCATTAAGTCCATAAAGATAGCTGGAGCATTAGTCAATCCAAATGGCATGACCAAAAACTCATAATGCCCATATCGTGTCCGAAATGCGGTCTTAGGAATGTCCTCCTTCCGTACCTTCACCTGGTGATATCCTGATCTCAAATCTATCTTTGAGAACACCTTGGCTCCACTAAGTTGATCAAATAGGTCATCAATGCGTGGTAATGGATATTTATTCTTTACTGTTACGGCATTCAAGGCTCTATAGTTAATGCACATACGTACCGACCCATCCTTCTTTGGTACAAAAATACTGGTGCTCCCCAGGGTGATGCACTTGGGATGTAACCTTTATCTTCTAGTTCCTTCAATTATGTCTTTAATTCATCCATCTCCTTCTTTGCCAGTCTATAAACATGTGATGCTATAGGTGTTGCTCCTGGTATTAATTCAATTGAGAATTCTACGTCTCTATCTGGGGGTAGTCCTGGTAATTCTTCTGGAAAAATGTCTTAAAATTCTGAAATAATGGAATGATAGACAACGTCATCCATTGCGAGCTGTATACCATCAAGGATTTCTGTGGATCCTCGTGCAAACTCAAGTTCAGGCTGGCCTGGTACCTTGAAAAGAATGCTTCCTCCAAAGCAATCGAAGAAAGCGTGGTACTTGCTCAGCCAGTCCATCCCAAGTACAATATCAAAAGTAGGCATAGGAAGAACTAAGAGTCGGGTATTCATCTCTCTGCCACATATTGCTATAGGACACGATCTACAAATTCTACTAATAGGTACTATTCCTCCTCCGGTAAGAATTCTAACACAACTAGGTAAAGGTGTAGTGGTAATGTTGTGTTTGGTAGTGAAACTAGATGATATGAATGAGTGAGTGGCTCCCGTATCAAATAATGTCACAGCAGGAAAGGTAAAAGCAATAGTGATACCTGCTATAACATCAATTTCCTAATCCATGTCGTCTATTTCCATAGCAAAAGCTTGCCCATTCCTCTGTGGCTGTCCATGATTTGCTCTCAGGTACTGATCTTTCTGGGTAGGTAGCGGTGGCCTTTGCTGAAATCCTCCTGCTGCTGGAGGTCGAGGTGCTCCTGGTCTAGCCATCTGTTGAACTGGTCTTGGTGCTGGAAGGGCTAGCCTCTGTGCTGGTGGTGGAAGTGTTGATGCTTGTTGCATAGGACAATCTTTCAAGATATGCTGTCCAGAACCACATCTCATACACTGTCCGAGGCGAGCTCGACAGTCTCTTCTGATATGTCCATGTTTGCCACAATGATAGCAGAGGGGCTTCTCTGGGATCTGGTATGGTCCCGCTCTTTGCTGGTACTGCTGTTGCTGAGCTAAAGGACGTTTGATAAGTCCTCCTTGTTGTGTCCTGACTGGTCCCTGCTGTATTCTTGCTGGTCCTTGTTGTGTTCTCAATTGTCCTCCCTTTTCTCTGCTGATAGTTTCTTGCACTCTGGCTTCGGTTAGTAGTTCAGTGTAAGAGATTCGGGACTGGGAGCTTGTATAGTATTGGAGCTCCTGAGTCAGTCCACGATGAAATCTCTTAGCTTTGGCTAAGTCATCTGGTATCAAAGCAACACCATATTTGCTAAGACGGCTAAATTCAGCATCATACTCGTCTACTGTTCGATTTCCCTGCTTTAGATGGAGAAATTTATCGTATAATGCATCTCTGACAGTGTCCGGAAAATACTTTCTTTCAAAGCATTCCAGGAATTGCTCCCATGTCTGGTATGTACCCAGCTGGCGCTCCATGGATTTCCACCAGTGATGGGCATTATCATCTAGAAGCGTTCTTATACCCGTCATCCACAGCTCGGTAGGTAGCTGTGATGCTTCTAATAACTTCTGAGTGTGGGTAATCCAATTGGTAGTTTCTTCTGGACTCTCAGTACCTTTTTACTTCCTTGGACTCATTTGTACAAAGTCCTTTACTGAACCAACTCTAGCTCAAGGTTCTGATGCTAGTGCTTGAGCTGGTACAGCAGCCTGAGCAGCCATCCTTTCAAGTGCTGCCAGAAATTCTTGTCGTTGCTCGGCTGCCTGTTGCCTCTGTTCCTGCATCATCATCTGGAAGAATTGGAACAATTGGGCCTGGCCGTCCTGCGGTATTGATGAGACTGGAAGGGTCCCATTAGGTGGAATGGGAAAGTCAGATGGAGCTGGATTATGAGTCTGTTCATCTGATCCGGAAAGTCTAGGGTTTGTTGAAGTCCCCCCTTGAGTCTGACCATTGACTCCAGGAGTTGTGTCATTATTAGTGATAGTACATTCTTTCTGTATATCCATCTTTCTGCAGTTTAATGTATACAATCGTTTAGGCAAAGTATAGGAATCAAACAGGGTATGAGTTTGTATTACGCTGGAGAGTTATCTGCGTAAAACGTAACTTCTGAGCTAGCTGCGTAGAACAGGACTCCAAGGAAGTTTTTTTTTTTTGGCGTAAAGTAAAGATTTCAATTCGCCAGCGTAAAACGTAGTTCAAAACTTATCTGTATAAAGGTCTATGCGTAAAATTTGCATATAATATGCGTAAAAGATCTGCACATAATTCTGAGCTCGAAATATGTCTGCGTAAAGTATAGCATACTTGACAGCGTAAAGTCGTATAAAAAAACTTTTCGTTTTCCTTGGATGGATTTGTCAGAAAACTTGACATCTGACAAAAGTATCGCACGATAATCGAGAGGACGGTTGTGATAATGATTTGCACAGAAACCTGAGTTTGTTGTTTATTGACAGAGTCAGACGCCACGCCAAAGACTGCTACTACACAGGGCTCGGAGCATATCTCTGTATTTAATGCAAAGATTGATTTCTTAATGGCTAAGACAATGACAAATACGCTTATCCTCCTGATCAACTAGTACGCTGGGTTCAGGGATCATCAGGTTTATACTGGCTATTTACCTATGTCATGGTATACGCAGATTTTTAGAAAAACTAAAGGATGGTGGGAAAAAAGTTTGTCATAACTGCAGCGTAGAGTGAATCCTACCTATGGCGTAAAAATAGGTAATCTCCTGGAGCATAAAATATACGCTAACAAGAGTAAAGGGTTGATTGCGTAAAATAAAATATAGGATAGGTGGAAGGATGAATGAGGTTTTAGTCAAGTGTAGATGAGATCCTTAAAACCTTTTCCTATATGCAGGCTTGTTTGGCACAGTTACGTAACCAAGACAATATATTCTGACCTGCATGGGCCACCACCAAAAACGTGTAACGCCCCAGTCCCAAAATACGTAGGACCAGGAATACGTAATACGCCCAGCCGTATGTATATAAATTCCAGTATATGGAAAACCATATACATACGGACGCTGTAAATGAATATGCAATCCATCAGTAGTAATATACTGTCATAACAAGTCACACACCATCTATATCTCATCCACAGCACAAAATACTCAGTGGGAATAAAACTAACATATAACTGGATATCAAAGTGTATATAGTCTATAGTCTGGTGGAAACAAATCCAGTACAAAAAGACTATACTAAAGTAGACACAAAAATCCCTAAAATAGTGATCATAATCACAGAAACTCTGTTGGTAGGAGCTCCTCAGTCTCGTAAGTAGCATCCGGTCCAGGTCCATACTCTTGTGGAAACTCCTGATCGTCCATATCTGGAAAGGGACCAGGTCCTCAGAGGGACATAACAAGATACATAGAAGCATGCCAATAAGTACTGAAATATAAACATCCATCGGGTCGCCTAACCATCTAAGTAAATGCAGTTTGAGGACAACTTTGAGTGTAAGAGAAAGTGTAGGCTAGACATATGCTGACGTAATTCACCAATTGTGACAACTGGCTAGTATATGCCACATATGCCCCCCATCCCAGGGGCGCACGGTAAACAAGATTAATAACTACATAAGAAGGTGGGTGTCCCGTATACTTATGAGTTGTCCTCCCTGTCCCAATTATCTATGCATGTTGCCTCCACCACACGCTAATACCCTAAATAACTGCCAGGTCTACTAGCATACAAAGTTTCTATCAGCAGTCATTCTTAACGCACGACCATGCGTACATGAGGCCATCCCTGTCACGCCGTCTGTGATCTATATGAGACACACACCCGTGTAAACCACTGTGTCATGGTTAATGAACCTAATGATGCTCTTTAATACTGGGTGGTCTCATAATTAGGTCATAAATCTACAAAATATACATCTATATAGGCAGAATAAAATATGCATGTACCAATATGAAAGGTAAAATAACAGTATTATGGCAAGGTATACTTGCCAAGTAAAGTGCACATCCAAAGTTGTTGCTGTGATCAGAGGAAGGAGTTATTGCTTTGTAATTAATTATATATAGGAATAGAGGGCGGTGGAATTTACTTAATGGTTAAGAAAACTCTTGCTGTTTGTTCTCTTCTTATTGGTTTAGGTGTGCGGCTGTAGATATTTTCTAAAGAGTGGTGGAATGAGAAACTTACACGTGTAAAAGAACAAAGCAAAGCAAAGTTGAGTTTTGCTTCTAATACAGATATTTCTTTCTTAATAATTTGTGGTTGGATTCTACACAGAGGAAAGAAAAAAAGAGTTTACGTTGGTTAAATAAGCGATGGTTTAGTTACTGCTGTTGCGGCAGTGGTTTATGCTGGGTAGTTTGCTATTACTTTTGATATTTACGCACAGAGGAAATATATACGGTATGGTGAGGAGTTTGCTATTTGACTGTTTTACGCGAGGTGAACTGCTGATGTTAATTCCTTACTTTACGTGTGGAATTGGTTTTGGGCATAGAGAAAGGGATTTGGGCAGGTTGGGTATTTATGCATGAAAGAGTTCTGTAGGATTTTCGCTAAGTGAGGTTTACGCTGGGATGATTAACGGGTTGCGGGTTTGGTATAATAGGAATTATACTTTAATAAGTAGTTTAAATAATTAATTAAATAATAACTAATACGGTTTTCAGGAATGGAGGTTTACAGGTGCTTCTTATTTTATAACATTTATTGATGTCTGTTCCATGAAGGTTTGGGTCTATACCTTAAAGAACAAGGATTAGGTGTTGCCCACTTTCAAGGAGTTTCAGGCCTCAGTTGAAAGGGAGACGGACAAGAAGCTGCTTTGTGTTCGGTTGGACAATGGCGACAAGTATATCAATCCCTTTGATGCTTATTACAGAGAGCAAGGGATACGACACCAGAAGACTACACCAAAGATACCGCAACTCAATGGTGTAGCAGAGCGGATGAACATGACGCTATTGGAGAGGGTGCAGTATTTGCTGTCAGAAGCAAACTTGCCAGACAGCTATTGGGGTGAGGCACTTTACATAGCTGCTTATGTTATTAATTTATCTTCTAGTGCTCATTTGCAGGGTGATGTGCCTGACAAAGTATGGTACGACAACGAGCCGTCATACAATCACCTACGAATGTTTGGTTGTAAGGCCTTCGTGCATGTACCGAAGGACGAGAGATCCAAACTTGAGCCAAAGACGAGACGATGCGTCTTTGTCAGCTACGGTCGGGATGAGTTTGGCTGTAGACTCTATGATCCAGTGGGATAAAAGCTCTACAGAAGCAGGAACGTGGTATTCGTCGAGGATAAGACCATAACCAACACTCAGGATTCGGAGATGCCTTCTGAGGCTAAGGAATTGCCTGAGTTAGAGTCATTTTGCTTCGAGCAGTTTTCAGAGGTCATCGCAAAGGATCCATTTATGGGAGAGCCAGTACATGGAGTTGCTCCCAACCTTGATCATCAGCCTGCTTATGGTGGTCAGGGTGACCCTTAGGAGGATGAGCATGCCGAGGAGGCAGTTCCTGGAGGGGAGGAGGCTATAGATATACAGCCAGCACCAGTGTTTCCATTGAGGAGGAGCGATAGAGAGCGTCGACCATCTATGAGATACTCATCGGGTGAGTATGTGCTACTAACTGACGGGGGAGAACCCAAAAATTTTTTAGAGGCTATGGAAGACGAATACATGCATGAGTGGATGGAGGCCATGCATGAGGAGATGAGTTCCTTGGAGGCCAACTCTACTTATGATCTGGTGTGGTTGCCAAAGAACAAAAAGACTTTGAAGAATCGATGGGTGTTCAGAGTGAAGCAGACAGATGATGCTACTCGCCCTCGATACAAAGCGAGGCTGGTGGTTAAAGGCTACGGTCAGCGAAAAGGTATAGATTATGATGAGATCTTTTTGCCAGTCGTCAAGCAGTCATTTATACGGGTAGTGCTAGCATTGGCAGCCAGTTTTGACTTGGAGGTCGAGCAAATGGACGTGAAGACGATATTCCTATACTGTGATCTTGAGGAGGAGTTGTACATGGAGCAACGAGAGAAATTCTGTGAGAAGGGCAAGTCATATTTGGTCTGCCGATTGAGGAAGAGCTTGTATGGTCTGAAACAGGCTTCGAGGTAGTGGTACATGAAGTTTGAGTCATTTATGGGGGAGCATGGCTATGCACGGACGATGTCGGATCATTATATTTTTGTGAGGTACTTCGCCGAGGATAATTTTATTATTTTATTGCTTTATGTTGATGACATGCTGTTGGTGGGTCAGAATGCCACCAGGATAACAGAGTTGAAGTGCTAACTGGGCGCGACCTTCTCTATGAAGGATTTGGGCGCAGCGAAGACTATTCTTGGGTTAGAGATCAGTCGAGAGAGAGAGAGAGAGAGAGAGAGAGAGAGAGAGAGAGAGAGAGAGAGAGTCCAAGCTACTACACTTGTCCCAAAAGAAGTATATTCACTGGGTGCTTCAACGTTTCGGGATGGACGGGTCGAAGAAAGTGAGTAACCCCCTTGCGGCTCACTTTAAGTTCACTGAGGAGCAGTGTCCATCTACCAAGGACAAGAAGGAAGATATGGAGCGAGTTCCATATGCCTCAGCCATGGGGAGTCTTATGTATGCCATGGTATCTATGAGGCCAGACATTGCTCACGCAGTCGACACAGTTAGTAGGTACACTTCCAATCCTGGAAGGGTACATTGGAGTGGGGTCAAGTAGATTCTACGATATCTTCAGGGTATTGTCGATTGGAGACTTTTATTTGTTGGTGACGAGTCAAAGCTGGTTGGATATACCGACACTGATATGGCTGGAGATATAGAGACGAGGCAATCGACTTTGGACTATTTGATAATTTTGCTGGTGGAGCAGTATCGTGGCAGTCGCGTTTACAGAAGTGTGTTGCCTTATCGACGACAAAGGCATAATACATTACTGTGACGGAGGGTTGCAAGGAGTTGCTGTGGATGAAGCTGCTGCTGCAGAAAATTGGGCTAAAGCAGGAGCAGTATCCTTTTCTTTGCGATAGTCAGAGTGCTATTCACCTTGTGAAGAACCAGACATTTCATAGCCGGTCCAACCACATTGATATCCGGTATCATTGGATACGAGATATGGTTGACAAGAAGGAAGCGACACTTGAGAAGGTTCATACAGATGATAACTGAGCGGATATGTTCACAAAGGACCAAGAAAAAAGTTTGAGTACTGCAGGCGGATCGTCGGGATGACGACCCCCTCCACATAGTTGTGAAAGAGGAGATTTGTTAGAGTGGGTGGGGTTCCCAACCTATGTGGAAAATATCCCGAAGTAGGATTGAGTATTTCTACATATAATAGGAATACATTAATTTATTTGGATTGGATATTCCTAAATATAATAGGAATATCTCAATGAATTTGGATTGTATATTCCTACGTATAATAGAAATATGTCAATGGATTTGGATTTGGATTGGGTATTCCTATCTCTAATATGAATGATAGTTGTGGGTTTGAGACTATATATATATGTGTCTTCTGGCCCTAAAATATATCGCTCTCTCTAAAAAAAAAGCAACAAGGAGAGAAAAGGAGGCAAGAGTGCCATTACAACTTTGGAAAGAAGAAAGAAGGATTGGAGGCCATTTCGGAGGAGGAGATCAACTTTAGGTAATTTTTCACTGTCTTCTATCTTTGTGGTGTGATCTTTTTTTTTCTATTTCTAAGTGTTGTGGTGATCCGTGTTGGATCTGGAGGAGCTTGTAGAGGGTGTATTCTCTTTATTCTATTAGTGGAGGTTCTTCAGGGTTGGACTCCGATCGTCCCGTAGTTTTTCCCGTAAGGGTTTTTTACGTAAAAAATCTCTGTTTCTGCGATTTGTGTTTGGCATTTTTGGTTTGTGCATTTTGCTCGATTCTCTCGCAGGTACTCTCTAGTTTGGGGAACGATTTTCGCACTTTTGTTCCCAACAATTATAGGAAGATTGTCAAGTTCATGCAAGTAATTACTTTAAAATGCAAGGTATTCAAAGATATAGGAAGATCATCAAATTCATGCAAGTAATTACTTTAAAATGCAAGGTATTCAAAGATATAGGAAGATGTTGGGCACGTCGCGGAAGCATTTTGCCAATCCACCTGAGATAATCAACCAATCTAAGAACACCAAGCACAGATGAAGAAAAGTATATGGCGGTGACTACGTCACCTGGACAAATCACAACCTTTATAACTCAGATAAAATGACAAGATTGCAAAAAAACTAATATTGAAACCATTTGCCCTAATAGGTTCAACCCTCTCACCACACTCAAGAAAAAAAAATGACAGATTACAATTGAAATCACTCACCAACCCGTAGCAATTTCTCTAACCGAAGTTGATGAATCCTCGATTAGATCTATTCTTCATTCTATCTTGTATGGAGAAGAACCCTAAGAGCAAAGCATGAACTTTCGCTTAGATTTTATGTTGACGAGCACCCTGAATCTCCACCTTTGTGCTTGCTTTGTGCCTCACCCTCCTCCTATATTTATAGGATGAGAAATCATATTTTAGGTTATAATAAGATTTCCTAAATATGAAACCCTAAAATAAGAATCCTATTACACCTAAAATAGTCCAACACCAATTATGGACGTCCAAATATGGTCAGATTAAATATTTGATATAAATTTAAAATCTAATCAAATTTTAAGTTTAATGTAGATTTCAAAATTATATCAAATCAAATCTTTGACCATATTTGGGCTCAAAAATTTACCAAATCCAGACTAGACCTCAACAATCTCCCCCTCCAGTCTGATGAGAGGGTATTGACCCCATGGCTCCTCAACTGGACTCCATGCAACTGGTCCCACGACAGAGTTCCTGCTTTCCCATGCCACCGATCTCTGATCCTTTGAGCTGCTTTGCATCTTCCTTCGTATCCAGCTCCTCGACCGTCATGTTGACGCTAGCTGCCATGAGTAGCACCTCCTACACCACTGGGATCCTGCCGATATCAATGACACGGCCAAGACCGAAGTCTCAGACTATCAGCCTCACTGTGAGTCTTGACTGCCTGTCCCCGACTTCCGTCTTCCACCGGAATGTACTACCATTCCGATGAGCTTCTTCCCCTTGGCTAGCCCAACCAAGCGAACGGTGCGATTCTCCCGTGATTCGAACTCATGAATTTGCCCACCTTCGTATCCGAACCTGAAGCTCCCCTATGCACATGCATCCTCGAGTAGAACATCACGCACTGTGCATGCTGTCGATGACCCACAGCTCCCCATGAACTGTGTAAATGATGATGCTCCTACCTCAGATTGAGTTTGCTCTAAACCTTGATCTACTCCCTGGCTTTGAACTGATGAAACCGATGTCACTCTGTAAAGTTTTGGCAAACCACTAGTCGGCAAAACTGGATTCGTAAAACAATCTCTACCTGGATACCGACCAGCTGTCATGGGACCGACAGACTGACGCTCAAACTTTGACTCATCACCATTCATCGCTTTGTCTCGACGAACCGAATCCTCCGTAATCCTCAAATTATCTCGAAGTCCCTCCTCAGCAAGTTTTCGATAATCCACTCACTCATGCCGAATACCCCTCGAGCCTCCATCCGGTGTCTGTGGCCTGCCTGTACGAATCAGCGGCTTGAGCCTGTACTTTCCACAACACAAATCTCCTCGAGCCAGCTATTGGGAACCCTTCATAAGCATCCAATTTTTGTCCCCAAATAAACTGCGACATCCATCATCTGCCAGCCTCCCTACCGAAACCAAGTTGTAGAGCAAACTCGGTATATGTCGCACACCCTTTAGAATGAGCTTCTCACCAATCTACATCGTCAAGTGCACATTATTGATGCCTACAACTACATATATCCCCTTGTTGTCCATCTTCACACGTCCAAACCTGCCACGGCGGTATGACATAAAGATACTCCTATATGGAGTGGCGTGATACGACGCCCTCATGTCTATGACCTAATCTCCATCATGCCATATGCCACAAGCTTCCTCTGCGTCGGTTGCTGCGATTATGAGATCTTCCATAGCCGTGAGATCCTCCTAATCGTCCTTGCCTTTGAACTTCTCAGCTTTGAGCTTCATGCAGTTCCTCTTGATATGACCCATTTCGCCACAGTGATCGCAGCCCTTCTTGCGGTCCATATTTGCAAGATCCCGAGAACTCTCCCCTGTCCTCGCCTGTGACTTGGGTCTTCCTTCCCGTAGGAACCCACCAGAGCAGACTCCTTATAGAAGCATAAAAACTCATGCATGCCGCATAAAGGTCATGCCCCCTCAAAAGATCAACCAAGTCGCAGAGAAGCCACATGCAACCTGATCAACCAAAGATCTAGAAGCCGTATAGTATACTCTATGCGGCCTGAATGACCATATAGCAGGGACGTTGCATAAACCCCCCCTGATACATCATTCGATGACTGTCAGACTCTGACACATCACTCATCACACTAAGACGCTTCAAGATTCATGAAGATGACAGCTCAGGAAAAGACAAAAGGTCACATCAACTCATTGATGGCCTCGACAGACGTGCTACGCCACATGCCCATTCATATGCGGCTATATGTCCATATGGCCTCGTCATCATGCGACCAGAGTGTCCATCCGACCAAGGCCAGACGAGAGCTTGCATGCGGCTATATACCCATGCGGCCAGAGTGTCCATCTGACCATGGCCAAATGAGAGCACGTGTACGGCCATAATACCGTTCGGCCAGAGTGTCCATACGACAAAGTCCAAATGAGAGCACATATGCGGCCACGACGATATGCGGCCAAGACGTTATGCGGCTCTCAACTTGAAGGATTTTTCTGTAACAACCAAAGATAATTTCTCGCACAATAGGTGCTGACTATGTTTCTAGTTGACCAAGTCACGCACGCAACAATCCCGAGATCTTTTCAAAAATATATCGTAACCAAGACTACGTGGAAGCCTGTCCATGGCATGCGACTGCATTTACAACTATATTCTGTTGAAAGAGTACTATACGGCCACCAAACAGAGGCATATGCGACACCTATAGCCCGTCAGTAGGATGACTATAAATACCAAGGGTAGCATACCCTAAAACCCTCCGGCCAGCTACATACGTGCACACAAGCTCAGGAGAGAGAAAAGAAGAGAGCATTCTCATTCCCTCATCAGACCGTTAATGGAGTAAAGGAGACGCGACTTCGCTCAAGCTCCATCGTCACTACCCAGATCAAAATATTGTACTTAGATTTTCTGTTTAGGATCTCTTTATACTTCTTTGTCTGTTATTTCAACGTTCAAAACTTACAATGGCGGACACTACTACGATGATTCCACTTGCTTATGCCGGACCTCCTCGTTCAACAAGATATTTTTGACTGCCTCCATCGTGACAACTCCATCCGGAGCAGAGTTGCTCACCGACACTGTCATGCCCCAATTTTGAAGAATCAAAGGTAGCCACAGACGTGATACCATACAAAGCCTAGATTGCACTTGTACAAGACAAGAAGATAGACAAGTCATGGTATTTCTCAGCAACATCGATATAGCAACGGAAATAAGCAGACAAATTGAAGTCATAATGAATATAATAAAAAGCTTCTCTTTATTGATAATGATAATGATAATTGAGTACATGTCTTACAATTTTTTTACAAAGCTCTCAAATACAACCGATACTTCGCCAATTGGCTTACATTCATATTTTTTGTCTTGGCTTACAATCTCACTGATACAACTGAATTATATTATTCCATACATTATGCCCTTTATAACAGAAGACGCCTCCAATGGAAGAAGAGCTTTTGCGCGCCCCAACAATGCTTCGATGTCTCAAAATTGTTCCAGCCACTCCCCAATGCATAGTACCTTGGGATACCCACAAACGTGGGTCAGTACATATCACGTACTGGTGATCAAAAACTAGCCCACTCGCCTAAACCGACACTAAGTATTCATGTAAAAAGCATGCATATTACTTTAGTGATCTTTCTATTAGGGACAATGTTCATTTCAGTTATTAGAGTATTCAGTAGCATAATATGTGAGCAGCAATATAACTGAATATTTGGAAATATCATATATCGCTTAGTAGCGATTCTTACCAACCTTCCATTCGTCGTATCCCAGCAAAACAAGGATTAGCGATACAATAATCATTTATGAAGAATTCTTGCGAATGATCAATTAAGCATGCATAATTGTTCTTGTCAATATGCAGCCTAACTATATGAGGGTCATTGATGATATGCTTTCGCCTCACGAGGGACATGCCATATAGGACTTCGAAGGGCGTACGTGTCATGCCCCGATCTCCCGCTGGAATCGGCCGTCCCCGCTAGGCGTGAATCATCGCGCCAACGCTCCCGTGGGATGACGTTTCCCTCGGGACGTGATGCCGCACGAGGCTGGAGTTGTGCCCGTGCAAGGCAAATACCAAAACGGTTGTTGATAACTAGTTCACCAAGTCGATATAGCAAAAACATTGAATAACACAAGTATGAATACAAAATATCTCTTTATTGATAATGAATAAGATTACAAGCGGCGCTAGGCCAAGATTACAAGTCGCTCAAGCTCTCTCTCTCTAAGAATAAAGATGTGCCAAACGACTTACAACTTGGGATAATACATAGGCGATGTTCCAATATTATGTCCTGTATATGTGGTTCAGCTCCGGACGCAACACTCCAAGGCTCCAGAGCGAACTCTACGCCTTAGCGCGCACGAGGGGACATTCCGCACCGAACGAGGTTCTCTCCACCATGCAAGCAATCTAGTGGGTTATCAGTACATGAATGCACTGGTAGGGAGGCTTCTCGTCCGCTCGACAAATCCAACACGTTAATATTAGTTCCGTGCACCAACTATTACGTTATCTTGCTATTCTTGCCTTAGGATCAATTTTATGCATAAGATACAAAGCCTATCTCGTATAACAGTGCGTCATGCGATATACAAGAAATACGGTGATACTTACCAACTTACCATTTGTCCTTCCCTGCCCAAGTATAAAACTAAGTTAAACCCAGCACGAATATAGATATATAACATTCCAAGATCGCATAACGAACACATGTATGTTATGAGCGTGTTTCTAAACCAAGTGCACGATATACACAGTTTACAATACTCTTATCATTCCGTGTCACTTAGGTTGTGCAGATTACTTAGATGTCTCATACTCATTTTACACCGGCATGTTATACTTGTATAGGCATATTTTACTCAGACTACTCAAATGTGTTCCAAACTTCAGGTTACTTTACATCTGTTACTTGCCACAAGTTTCTAACGAGCCATACGCGGGTTGCCACCACGTATGCAATATACTAATGAAAAACTTGGTCTTATGACCTAACGAGCCGCCATGGACAAGATATAGTCTCGGCACGGGAATAGAATGCAACGCAGGTAGTGAGCCTCACTACACGCCTTCCCGTCGGAAGCAACGACTATCTGAAATATTTTTGACCGGTTCGGATCGGCCCCGACGCGACTGGCGTATCGTCGCAGGAACCTGAAGCCTGTGCACAGGTTGTCCATGACCATTGACGATCAATACTAAACTTTTATTATATGTAACAACTTAAGACCTTGAATGAACATAGCTACTTGACACAATGTTTATACATTTTACTCGTTCAGAGATCTCTAGATCGGTTGTGTTCCATTCCATGCATTATTTATGCTGCCGTCTTACTACTTATTGCAGTTCCCATTTTGGGAGTTGCCTTGGCGACCCAACGGTCCTGAAGACTTTCCATATTTATATTGTATGGCTTGGAACGACTATTTTGATAGTCTTCTGCCACAGGTAAGTTAACCAGAATCTATGTTGTGCTTCTGCACCGAGGCCGTATATATGTGACAAGCATTTCAAGATGAATGGAGCAATGTAATTCAAAGAACATATACGTAACAAAAACAATACTAAAAATTAAAATTTTAAGAACTGTAAAGCGAGCCTACCATTCCGTTCAACCGATCTACTTTCATGTTTTATACAAAGATGTATCAGATGAGATTATTCCCTTAGCTAGATGTGTTATATTCACAATTAGCATGCAATGGGTGATTCATCTAGCGACTAACATATATAACCCATATTTTAAGTGTGCTGGCTAAGCAAAGATAAGTTCATCGTAGCCATCCATCTTAGCGATGATTCGCCTCAGTCGAGCGAAACTCCGAGCGAGCCTCTGAAAGTCTAAATCTGAACTTTTGAAGGACCAAGTCTAAAATCTTTTGCCTCAAGCGAGTCTTCTTGCTGAGCAAAGTGGGTCGGGTCATCGCACTTGTGCCCTTTGAATCGGCTATCCGCATAGATACGGAGCGGGTCGTTATATTATACACCACTCAAAATAAGTCTCGTCCTGGAGACTTCCTGAACGCAAATCGTTCTATCGCATACTATGGAATCTAACTCAAGCGTATCAATCTGTATCATTATATCCGTTCGAACATAATTTCCTACTTATTTTTTATTCTGTGTCACATGTGTGCGGGATCTGCCTCATTGAATGACTCTATCATTCAATCCAACTTCTGACTCGGTCTATACTGCGGCTTAGCGCAAAATATATATCGCTTAACGCGGAGTATGTTATAATCTATCACAAATAATAATCTTGGGCTGAGCCAATCTTACTTCAGTTGCTATACTCGTCCATGTGAATCCAAATATTTTTATTTGCGGCTGCATTCGAGTTATGCATATCGCTAAGTCTGGATCGTACCCATATTCAAGGCATTCCCCAAATATGTGTGTTTCAACCAAGCTTAGTGACAGCTAAGTCAGACAAACTACTCGTAAAAATCTTTCGAATCGCCGATCGCTTCGCTATCAGAATAACCGAACTCTGGTTTATTTTAGTTATCGTCGACTCCAATCTCACCCAAATTCAAGTATTGTATTACTAGCAACGCACCTCTTCCAAGCAACGATTTAACTTGTTATGCCAACTTATCTCAAATATCACCAATTCCAATTCTAAGAGTTCCGTCCGACAATTCTCTAATACCGTCTTATTCCTCACCGTCGTATAACTTATCCAGCAAAATAAATTATCACTCAAGTCCTATCTTCCATTGTGACATGCCCCAGTCCCAAAATACATACGACTAGGACATGTAAGCATGCCAGCCGCATGGATATGATAACTCCAATATATGGAAACCATAACCCATACCTACGCTGTAATATAAATATCAAATCCACAAGTGGTATAAAATATATCATAAGTCACAGGGTACAATCTAAATCTCATCCACAGAAAATCGATATAAATGAATAACCAGCATCTATATAACTAGATCTCAACATAAGTATCTAAGGATGATAGTTGGATGGAAACAAATCCACTACCAACTCGAATGGAAAAGTACAACACAATAAACACAATATAGGAATACCAGCTAACAATCATGGGGCTCGGAAAGAAGACATCCACGAGACATATATTACCATCCAAATCTGTGCTCCTGCAAATACTCAAGAACAGATACACCTGGCAGAGGACCACGTCCTCAGAGGGACGTAACAAGATATAGAAAAGCGAGCCAATTTGAATACAGTAAACATGCATATAATTTGAAAATAAATAAATACGCTGTACAAGACAATCTATATGAATGCAAATGAGGATAACTTTTTGACGTATGGGCAAGGGTAGGCTACTCGATCTAATCCTCATAACTCATACGCTCGTCAGTGGACATCATCAGCCGACATACCTCTGGGGTAGCGACCCTCGGACTCCATCAATCGACATACCTCGGCGGTAGCGACCATCGGACACGACCACCATAGTGCGTGCTAGTTACTACGGTTTATCAGAGTGGTTAAAAGCCTATACGCCTAATGATTGTCCTTTATGATACTAAGTGTCAAGTGTGTGTCAACATATCTAATATATAGTAATGACTGAAAGGAACTACACATGCAATAAATAGAAATGCAATAAATATACAGAAATATACTAAGCATGCAAAATACTGTAAACAATTTGGCAAGGTATCTTGCTTGGTCTGAAAAGGATGAAGTCCCAACTCAAGGCATCGTCCGATCTACCCGTCAAATAAATTAAACAAGTTAGGATACAAAAGTAGGTGAATAGGTTTCTCCACTTTAATCTATTTTAATTCTGAATAAAATAACCTAAAATAGTATTTTAATCTTATTATAATATGATTTTATTGTTAAGCTCTAATTTTGGTCCAAAGAAAGTCAACTTTAAGGATTTGTGATCCGTGGCACGCAAATCGAGGCAATCCGTTGACCAAAAAGTCAACCGACTCAAATCCTGGATTTGTGTATGGAATCCTATATAATTTAATGCTACATGAACACTGGAATAGAAGATTTTATAAAATCACAAGTCAGTAAAGAGTTATGGCCACAAGGGCGCACATATGATAGTTTGCGGTGGTTTCCTATTTATGTCTACGTTGCACAAATTTTACAGTAGAATAAACTTATATTCTAAATTCTGGAAAAATACTTTTTTGTAAGTTTATCATGTCAGCTTTCCGAAACTTTAAAAGGTTTGTAATTCCGAGTTCGGGATCTCCCGAAATCTCGAAAATACCAAAACGCGTCTGATTTCGGACAGCTGGCACTTTTAGAATTTTTTGGAAAAATAGGTTCATAAATTATTAAAATAAATTATATAATCAGAAAACTAACCTTGATATAGTTCTAACAAAAAAAAACTGGAGCACGTTTGGAGTCCGGAGCTAGGAGATTTCGTCTTTTTAATTTGTCATAACTAGTAGAAAATGAGGCTGAATTTATGAAGAATTTTGACTATTTTGGGATGAAAAAGAGAGAAATTTAGAGAAGAAAAATATGAAGGATGAGGTATTTATAATGGTGGACACTACTTAATTAAATACGACTAGGATTGGTTAATTTGAATATGAATAGGATCAGTTTAAATAAGGATAGGATATGCATGAAGTTGCTTTCCTAGTAGGTTCAGGATTTGAATTAATTTAAAATAGAGTTTGAATTTATCTCAATAATTTATAATATTAAATATAATTAAAGATAATACAAATAATTTATATATAATCTCATTAATATCTATTAACACTAAATTAGCATCTATCTAATATTAAGACTATATATAACCAAATAAATCCAAAATAATTTTAAAAAATCTAAATAAATTTCTTAAATTATAAATAAATTATAGAAAAATATAATTAAATATTTTAAACTAAAATAAATATTTGGTAGGAATAACATGCAAGTATGGTCTCAAAGTAAATCATAGAAGTCCTAGAAATTTACGTTCCCTATGTTTTAATTACCTAAAAATTCTAGAAAAATCTTCAAAAATCTAAAATAACCTAAACATGATTCTAAATAAATATTTATATAAGTAAATATATCAAAAAATTCATTTGCTAATTAACTAAGAGAATACTCTAAATAAATTCAATATCTATAATAAATATAATAATATAAAATATACACAAAATATCTATTTTGGGTGAGGGAGTTTACAATCTACCCAACTTACAAAAATTTCATCCTCAAAATTAAAATAGGACATGGTTTCTCATTGTAAGCCCCCTGATTTTCAGGAATTATCAATTTGGACTTTTCACAATTTTCTGGAATTTTTCGGAATTTTTCTGTAATTAAAACCTAGGCTCTTGGTAATTAAATAATTTTTATTTGCTGTTAAATATATTAGAATATTATAAAAATAATATTTTTGGGTGTAAAATTAAAAACTGGACTTAGGGTAATTTTTCTGGAATTTATTAGACCCCGGACCTATTTTAAAACACCTAAAAACTATTATATTTAATTAATTAATTAATTAATTATTTAATTATTTATTTTTCTTAACCCAGCCCAAAACCCGGCCCAACCTAAACCCTTAGCCAGCCCAGCCCGTTTGCTAAACGGGTCGGGTCGGGTCCACCCGAACCCGACCCGCCGCCCGGACCCGCTTCTCCCCAGCACCTCTCCCCGCGCGACCCGTTCTTTTCCCGCCGCATCCGCCGCGTCCGCCGCGCTTCGCCCGGCCCACGCCCCCGTCCCGCGGCCACGAGCTCGCCACATCCCCCTCTCCCCTCCGCCATTCCCGGCCGGCCCTCCGCGGCTCTTCCCTATTAAAACCCCTCTCCCCCGAGCCCTCCGGCCACCTCACTCCTCCGCCCCAGCGCCGCCTCGCCCCAGCGTCGCCCGCTGCAGCCCCGCCTCAGTCGCCCCAAGCCAGACCCCGCTGCCCCTCGACCCCAGCGCCGGCCTCCACTTCCCTGGCCCCTTCTCCGCCTCCAGCGCCGTGCCCAGCCGTCTCCGGCGACGCCGCCGTGCAGCACCGACGTAGCCCCGAGCCGACCACACGGCCGCAGCGCCGCCCTCCCCCGGTCGTCGGAGCTCCAGAAACCCTAACCCTAATTCTCTTTGGACTCGGACACGGACACGTCGAGCCGTGTCGGACACGAGAAAATCCAGTTTTTTGGACCCTGTTCAGGTATGCGTATCTTTCTGCTCGTTTACCCGTTTTCGATTCCGTCAGTTGCGTTGCGAAGCCTGTGTGACCTTCTTGGTGCCCGTACAAATCGCTCGGTGCATCGCGTCCTGTGGTGATCGCACACCGCGATCCAAAAATAGGAAAAATAATGACCCGATTCACCCCGGAACCGGGTACGCCCCGCCAAACGGGACGACTTGGTCGCGCGCGGTCTTCATAGATACGTGCGCGTCATTGTTACGGACGTATGGGATTTCACGGAAGTCGATTCGGGTGTGCGTGCACACCGGGATCAACGCGTATCCGCGAACAACGCCTGTATCTGACTTTTCTGAATCATGCCCTAACTTTCTGTACACACGTCAGATCAAAACAAAACTTGCGCCATCGGACTCGTAGTGATACGCTGGTCTTGTGACCTAAGTTTGGTTCGATTCTGAGAACGTTGACGAAATTGCGTGTCGTGGGCCCCAAAAATCCCGCTCGACGGGCAATTTTGTGATCGGCTCATCAGAATCCAATTCTGGAAGTTCTGTTGGGTTCGTATCATCGTTCCTGACCTGTTGACACTAAGTTTGGTGAATTTGGAGACCTTTGACCCTGACACGTTTTTCGGTGCAAAGCGGGACCACATGTGGACCCCGTTTTGACCCAAAATTGTCGTTTTTGCCCTTGTCTCCAAATTGGACTCAAGGATAGGTGTTTCTAGCTATTTGATATCTTCTGAGTATGATGGTAATATATATTTCAGCATCCGGAGACATTTTTGGAAATTTCCCGAGAACAGAACCGTCGTTGGGAATCCAAACATCATACAAGTACCTGCACTTCAAGTTATTCTTTATATTGTGATAATTAGTTCCTTGCTCTACTAGTACCATTGGATGATTACACTTAGTGTTAGGATTTGGATTTCATGTCTTGCTTTTCGTGTCGGATGGAAGAATACTAGGAGGCATGTAGTTTACCTTTCCCCCTGTCCTGACTAATAGCTGTTGGTACACGACTGTACCATCAGCCGGATACTCGATTATTCCTGACTAATAGCCGTCTATGACGTGCCGAATTAGCCTTATAACCCCTATATGCCAACTATGTATTCTACATACACAATCACACACACATAGTTTCTTTATCTTGTTGCAGTTCCATTTTCTTGTCTCATTATAATCCTGTTTTACTCATGTCTCTGACTTATAGCATTTAACTCTTAGTTAATTTTACTACTTATTATGTATATTCTTATCATGATACTTAGTCAGTTTTTTTTTACTACTTGTCATAATTATTTAGTTTAAGCTTTGTTGTGTATTGGTACTTTGCTCCTTTCCTGACTGGATCCGTTGATATTAGGCGATGATGAGGATTATGCCCCCACCTTTTATGGCCCATATGAGGTAGCAGATGATATATTTGAGGAGCCGGTTCCTACTCAGGAGACTACTTTTGAGGAGTAGTTAACCAGTTAGCTAGTATTTCCTTTCAGCATAGTAATCGGGTTTGTCCCCGATTTATCTTCTGGTTCTGTATTAAACTGTGGATTGGATGTCACAATTTGTCTTATAAAATCTTAGTATTCCTATTTTCTGTTATTATCCTTGCCTATTTTCACTGTGGATGAGCTAGAATTTAAATTACCTGTGAATATGATCTAGACAGCGTACTACCGCCGACACTGCGGCGTAGGCTGGACGTACTCACGTACTCGTACCCGAATATCCGGGTGCGGGTCGTGACACGTTTTTATGGTGGCCCATGCAGGTCAACGACTAAATTATTCGGTTTTAACTTAGGGACCGAGCAAGCCTGCACCTAGGATTAGAGTATAGGATCTCATCCACACTGACTATGGCTTCCCCTCATCCTCCTTCCAATCCATTCCATTCGGATAAAATGCATCCTGCTTGATTCATGTGCTTCCCTATTAGTTCCTTGAGTATAGCCTCTTTTAGAATATATAAGTTTCTGTTGTTAGATGATAAGTAAGGTAACATTCCTATTAAGAGTACCCCTAGAGTGTTGACACCCCACTAAGTTAGAATATCTAGGGAACCCTAGAATTTCTTATCTCTAGAATTGGTTTACCATTACCCCTGATGTATTATGAAGACTTGAGAGTAGCATAGACACAACTAGAGTTAGTTAGAAGTTTTACCATAACGTTTGACCCTAGTGTTTGACCCCAGTCTTGAGGAACCAATAGAAATCTGAGATCGAATGTTAGTACTGAACATAATATGCATATTGAGATAGTGTTAAGATATAGGTTCGTGTCATGATATTAGCAGACAATACCTCAGGAAGCCCAGAGCAACGAGTATGACATACCCTATGAGATCATACCTCAAACACGAAGAATTGCTCGCCACCTTCACCTTAGGAAACCATGATAGTATCTAGAGCCCCATATTTTAAATTTCATATGTTGATCATCTGCGACCTTAACGTTCGCTAATGCGTGTAAGTGATTTGTAGTTATCCGTTTCTAGTCTTGTTTTAGCTCGTGCCTATTGGTTCGTGACCTCAGCCCCAACCTAGTAATTTTTGAACTTGCTAATAACCTGATATGCTTTTATATTTGATAACTATAGAGATTATAGAGTCTTTTATTAATGATGCTTATTTTGTTTTTGTTTTGTGAACCTGAATAAGTTGTACCTCCTTCCATCATCATCTAGCGTACTTATAATTGTTGTACTACCTTGACTTATGCTGCTAATATAGCCTAGTTTTGCAAGCTTACTCTTTATCGGGCTTGTTCATGACATATGTGTTATTGGGGCCTGATCAACCACACTAATACAAGTGTCTATTCAGAATCAGTGTATTACGGTCTGATCAACCTTAGTGCATTTTGGTTCGCACTTCGCACGACTACTTTACGTGGATTGAGATATATAGTTGACTAGTATACTTGCCCTCTAGATATGTCCGAGCATATCGTATCAGTTACATAACTGTACTAATACGAGCATGCGAACAAATGATTACCAGAATAGGATTTTAATCCACCACTGCTTGACAATTCCCATTTGAATTCTTTAAACGCCCTGATCCCGATACTTCTATTCTATCACCTCACCCTTGAACTCTTTATTATGGATCTTCGTCTTCCCTTATTTCGGAAAGACGAAATCTTGTGCTTGATATAAGTTTGATATATAGACAGTACTAGATATACCCCATAGGCCGATCACATATTTGAGGATTATTCTCCCGTAATTAAGGACATATCATATGTAATATGATCGGCGTTGAAGTTTCGAGGATTGAAGGACATGAGTAAACAAATTAAGGAATATTTTCTTAAGGTATATAGCCTTATGTGATAGATGGGTAAATTCTAAGTTGGGTAGCAGTGCATTATCAACTCAAGAGGAATTTCTTTTGGATTGTAATCGAGTAAAGCTTAGATTGGGAGAGGTTCAAGCCAATTCAATTTTGAGAATTTTAGAAGAATGACTAAGATGATGAGGATTAATGAACTTCAAAATTCTTGATATTGAGGACCCAATATTTATACCTTGGGTATATGATTTAAATTTGGAATAATGAAGGTAAAATCATCAATTTGAATTTAGAGGATAAAAATATAGAATTTTAGACTTGAATATTGGTGGATTGCATTTAAATTATTTTCAATTTGATGATTGGAATTAAGAATTTAAAATTTGATGGTTGGACTACCTATTTGAAACGTTGAGGATGTGAATGGAGTTTAAAAAGTCGAAGCATACAAAAATTTATAAGTGAAAATGGGAATAATATTGGACTCGGATTACTTCTAGAGGAGATTATGATAGTTAGAGATCGGAAGGTGAAATTTACATGCTTATTTAAATTTTGAAGATGTTATAAAAATTTAATTTAAATTTGGATATGAATATGGATAATTGGAGAAAGTGAGAAGAGATAACCATAGGTGAAAATTTTGATTGGAACAGTGGTCATCTTAACCTTGAAGTGATTGCAATAGATATGATTAGAATTTTGATTGTCGCAAGGAGATTGCGATTGACTTGCCTTATGTACATAAATAATTAATAGATTATGCCATATTTTAATTTCGAGGACAAAATTTTTATAAGTTGGGTAGATTGTAAGCCCCCTGATTTTCAGGAATTATTAATTTGGACTTTTCACAATTTTCTGGAATTTTTCGGGATTTTTCTGTAATTAAAACCTAGGCTCTTGGTAATTAAATAATTTTTATTTGCTGTTAAATATATTAGAATATTATGAAAATAATATTTTTGGGTGTAAAATTAAAAACTGGACTTAGGGTAATTTTTCTGGAATTTATTGGACCCCGGACCTATTTTAAAACACCTAAAAACCATTGTATTTAATTAATTAATTAATTAACTAATTAATTAATTAATTAATTAATTATTTTCCTTAACCCAGCCCAAAACCCGGCCCAACCTAAACCCTTAGCCAGCCCAGCCCGTTTGCTAAACGGGTCGGGTCGGGTCCACCCGAACCCGACCCGCCGCCCGGACCCGCTTCTCCCCAGCCCCTCTCCCCGCGCGACCCGTTCTTCTCCCCGCCGCATCCGTCGCGTCCGCCGCGCTTCGCCCGGCCCACGCCCCTGTCCAGCGGCTACGAGCTCTCCACGTCCCCCTCTTCCCTCTTCCATTCCCGGCCGGCCCTCCGCGGCTCTTCCCTATTAAAATCCCTCTCCCCCGAGCCCTCCGGCCACCTCACTCCTCCGCCCCAGCGCTGCCTCGCCCTAGCGCCGCCTCGCCCCAGCGCCACCCGCTGCAGCCCCGCCTCAGTAGCCCCAAGCCAGACCCCGCTGCCCCTCGACCCCAGCGCCGGCCACCACTTCCCTGGCCCCTTCTCAGCCTCCAGCGCCGTGCCCAGCCGTCTCCGGCGACGCCGCCGTGCAGCGCCAACGCAGCCCCGAGCCGACGACACGGCCGCAGCGCCGCCCTCCCCCGGTCGCCGGAGCTCCAGAAACCCTAACCCTAATTCTCTTTGCACTCGGACACGGACACGTCGAGCCGTATCGGACACGAGAAAACCCGGTTTTTCGGACCCTGTTCAGGTATGCGTATCTTTCTGCTCGTTTACCCGTTTTTGATTCTGTCAGTTGCGTTGTGAAGCCTGTGTGACCCTCTCGGTGCCCGTGCAAACTGCTCGGTGCATCGCGTCCTGTGGTGATCGCACACCGCGATCCAAAAACAGGAAAAACAACGACCTGATTCACCCCGGAACCGGGTACGCCCCGCCAAACGGGATGACTTGGTCACGCGCGGTCTTCACAGATACGTGCGCGTCGTTGATAAGGACGTGTGGGATTTTGCGAAAGTCGATTCGGGTGTGCGTGCACACCGGGATCAACGCGTATCCGCAAACGACGCCCCGTATCCGATTTTTCTGAATTATGCCCTAACTTTCTGTACACACGTCGGATTAAAATAAAATTTGCGCCATCGGACTCGTAGCGATACGCTGGTCCTGTGACCCAAGTTTGGTTCGATTCTGAGAACGTTGACGAAATCGCGTGTCGTGGGCCCCATAGGTCCCGCTCGACGGGCGATTTTTTGATCGGCTCATCGGAATCCAATTCTGGAAGTTCCGTTGGGTTCGTATCATCGTTCCTGATCTGTTGACACTAAGTTTGGTGAATTTGGAGACCTTTGACCCTGACACATTTTTCGGTGCAAAGCGGGCCCACATGTGGACCCCGTTTTGATCCGAAATTACCGTTTTTGCCCTTGTCTTCAAATTGGACTCAAGGACAGGCGTTTCTAGCTATTTGATATCTTCTGAGCATAATGGTAATATTTATTTTAGCATCCAGAGACATTTCTGGAAATTTCCCGAGAACAGAACCGTCATTGGGAATCCAAATATCAGGCAAGTACCTGCACTTCAAGTTTATTCTTTATATTGTGATAATTAGTTCCTTGCTCTACTAGTACCATTGGATGATTACACTTAGTGTTAGGATTTGGATTTCATGTCTTGCTTTTCGTGTCGGGTGGGAGAATACTAGGAGGCATGTAGTTTACCTTTTCCCCTGTCCTGACTAATAGCTGTTGGTACACGATTGTACCATCAGCCGGATACTCGATTATTCCTGACTAATATCCGTCTATGACGTGTCGGATTAGCCTTATAACCCCTACATGCTAACTATGTATTCTACATACACAATCACACACACATAGTTTCTTTATCTTGTTGCAGTTCCATTTTCTTGTCTCATTATAATCCTGTTTTACTCATGTCTCTGACTTATAGCATTTAACACTTAGTTAATTTTACTACTTATTATGCATATTCTTATCATGATACTTAGTCAGTTTTTTTTACTACTTGTCATAATTATTTAGTTTAAGCTTTGTTGTGTATTGGTACTTTGCTCCTTTCCTGACTGGATCCGTTGATATTAGGCGATGATGAGGATTATGCCCCCACCTTTTATGGCCCATATGAGGTAGCAGATGATACATTTGAGGAGCCGGTTCCTACTCAGGAGACTACTTTTGAGGAGTAGTTAACCAGTTAGCTAGTATTTTCTTTCAGCATAGTAATCGGGTTTGTCCCCGATTTATCTTCTGGTTCTGTATTAAACTGTGGATTGGATGTCACAATTTGTCTTATAAAATCTTAGCATTCCTATTTCCTGTTATTATCCTTGCCTATTTTCACTGTGGATGAGCTAGAATTTAAATTACCTGTGAATATGATCTAGACAGCGTACTACCGCCGACACTGCGGCGTAGGCTGGACGTACTCACGTACTCGTGCCCGAATATCCGGGTGCGGGTCGTGACACTAATCTCACTTGATCACAATCTAAAAGAATTCACCTAAAGTTTAACAATGCAATTTTTACCCAACTTAGAATTTACCCACCTATCAAATAAGGCTATACTTTTAAGAAACTATTTCTCAAATTATTTAATCATATTATTCAATCCTCAGAAATTTTAACACCAAACATATCACCTATGGTATGCCCTTAATTAATTATAAAAGAGAGTCACTAAGTCATATGATTAGCCTTATGGGGTATATCTAGTACTATCAGTGTGTCAACTTATACCAAGCACGAGGTTTCATCTTTCCGAAATAAGAGAAGATGGAGAGCAATAATAAAGAATTCAAGGTGAAGGTGATAGAATACAAGTACGAGGTTCAAAGAGATTAAGGAATTCGAAAAGAGAGTTGTCAGGGCAGTTGTGGATTGAAATCCTATTTTGATAATTTCCTATTTACATGCTCGTATCAGTACAGTTACGTAGCCGATACGATATGTCAGACATGTCTAGGGGCAAGTATATTCGTCTACTACCATATATCTCAATCCATGTAAAGTAGTCATGCGAAGAGCGAACCAAGCGCACTAAGGTTAGCTAGACCTTAATACACCGATTCTGATTAGGCAATTGTATTATTGTGTGCACCCAATAATACATATGTCATGAGCAAGCTCGATGAAAGAATAAGCTTGCAAAAACTAGGCTATAATAGCAACATAAGTCAAGGTAGTACAGAAAATATAAGTACACTAGATTATGATGAGAGAAGGTACATAACAATTCAAGTTCACACAAAAAATAAGACTCCATAATCTCTACAGTTGTCATACTAACTCCTTGTCTAAGTCGATAGTCGACCAAATAGGGGCATGGGCTTCTAGGTTCTACAGTCTGATTAAACACTGTCGTCTTATGCTAGCATACAGGTAATGTCATTCATTTATACTTCAATAATAGGTCAAAAGACTATGTGATACTAGGTTGTGAGGCACACTACCCAACTTAAAACAATAAACTAATACTGTACTGTCTTAAGGATACCGTAGAAACTCCTATTAAGGTCTACAAGAAAGGGTCTTGGTACTTATTAGGGTATCCTCTTACATTACATAGGTCATGGTCGTCTTAAGTCTTAGTCATAGCGCTTATAGAGCAAGTGTCAATAGTAAGAATGGAAAGTTACTGGCCTTCAAGGGAAAAAGGGGATATAACTCGTATCGAGGTATGGTACAAGTTACGCAATTGAAACTAAAGGATAATCATCAGGTCACAATCTACAAGGATAACTTTAACTATCAAGTTCTAACTACTAAGCACAGGGTTTCAAAATTCAAGTTTACAACTATAATCCTAGCAAGCTATATATCCTAACATAGAATAAAATCACTTGGTCTATAATCAGAGAGGTTTAGGTGGCACGAATTGAAAGATAAAGGAAAGAAATTTAGTCGTCTCACTAATAGCGAACGCTAAGGGTTCAGAGGAACAAGTCATAAAACTAAATAGAAAGACTCTAGATAATGTCATGGTTTCTCTAAGGGAAAGGTGGTATACTAATCTCCGTGTTCGAGGTATGATCAAGAAAATATTTTATGCATTGCTCTTGGCTTTCTAAGGTACTGTCTGCTAATCTCAAGACAGGAATCTAAATTTATAGTTCTCCAATACTATCTAACTATGAAGGTTAGGTTCAGTCCTAATATTCAATTTTGGTTTTCTATTGGTTCCTCAATACTAGGGTCAAACATTATGGTAAAACTTCTAACTAACTCTAGTAATGTCTATACTACTCTCAAGTCCTCATAATACATCAAGGGGTAATGGTAAACCAATCTATAGATAAGGAATTCTAGGGTTCACTAGATATTCTAAACTTAATGGTGTGTCAACACTCTAGTTGTACTCTTAATAGGAAGGTTACCTTACTTATCATCTAGCGACAGGGACTTCTATATTCTAGGAGGGGGCTATACTCAAGGAATTATCAAGGAAGTACAGGAATCAAACAAGATACAATTACTCGAATAGAATGGACTGGAAGGAGAGCGAATCATAGTCAATTGTGGATGAGATCCTATACTCTATTCCTAGGTGCAGGCTTGTTCGGTACAATAACGTAACCGAGACAATATGCTCTCGACCTGCATGGGCCACCACAAAAATATGTCATGCCCCAGTCCCAAAATACATAGGACTAGGACACGTAAGCATGCCAACCACATGGATATGGCAACTCCAATATATGGAAATCATAACCCATACGTACGCTGTAATATGAATATCAAATCCACAAGTGGTATAAAATATATCACAAGTCACAGGGTACAATCTAAATCTCATCCACAGAAAATCGATATAAATGAATAACCAGCATCTATATAACTAGATCTCAACATAAGTATCTAAGGATGATAGTTGGATGGAAACAAATCCACTACCAACTCGAATAGAAAAGTACAACACAATAAACACAATATAGGAATACCAGCTAACAATCATGGGGCTCGGAAAGAAGACATCCACGAGACATATATTACCATCCAAATCTGTGCTCATGCAAATACTCAAGAACAGATACACCTGGCAAAGGACCAGGTCCTCAGAGGGACGTAACAAGATATAGAAAAGTGAGCCAATTTGAATACAGTAAACATGCATATCATTTGAAAATAAATAAGTAAGCTATACAAGACAATCTATATGAATGCAAATGAGGACAACTTTTCGACATATGGGCAAGGGTAGGCTACTCGATCTAATCCTCACAACTTATACGCTCGTGAGTGGACATCATCAGCCGACATACCTCTGGGGTAGCGACCCTCGGACTCCATCAATCGACATACCTCGGGGGTAGCGACCATCAGACACGACCACCATAGTGCGTGCTAGTTACTACGGTTTACCAGAGTGTTTAAAAGCCCATACGCCTAATGATTGTCCTCTATGATACTAAGTGTCAAGTGTGTGTCAACATATCTAATATATAGTAATGACTGAAAGGAACTACACATGCAATAAATAGAAATGCAATAAATATACAGAAATATACTAAGCATGCAAAATACTGTAAGCAATTTGGCAAGGTATCTTGCCTGGTCTGAAAAGGATGAAGTCCCAACTCAAGGCGTCGTCCGATCTACCCATCAAATAAATTAAACAAGTTAGGATACAAAAGTAGGTGAATAGGTTTCTCCATTTGAATCTATTTTAATTCTGAATAAAATAACCTAAATAGTATTTTAATCTTATTATAATATGATTTTATTGTTAAGCTCTAATTTTGGTCCAAAGAAAGTCAACTTTAAGGATTTGTGATCCGTGACACACAAATCGAGACAATCCGTTAACCAAAAAGTTAACCGACTCAAATCCTGGATTTGTGTATGGAATCCTATATATTTTAATGCTATATGAACACTGAAATAGACGATTTCATAAAATCATAAGTCAGTAAAGAGTTATGGCCACAAGGGCGCACATGTGACAGTTTTCGGTGGTTTCCTATTTACGTCTACGTTGCAAAAATTTTACAGTAGAATAAACTTATAATTTAAATTCTAGAAAAATACTTTTCTGTAAGTTCATCATGTCAGCTTTCTGAAACTTTAAACGGTTCATAATTCTGAGTTCGGGATCTCCCAAAATCTCGAAAATACCAAAATGCGTCTGATTTTGGACAGCTGGCACTTTTAGAATTTTCTGGAAAAATAGGTTCATAAATTATTAAAATAAATTATATAATCAGAAAACTAACCTTGATATCGCTCTAACAAAAAAACCTAGAGCGCGTTTGGAGTCTGGAGCTAGGAGATATCGTCTTTTTAATTCGTCATAACTAGTAGAAAATGAGGCTGAATTTATGACGAATTTTGACTATTTTGGGACGAAAAAGAGAGAAGTTTGGGGAAGAAAAATATGAAGGATGAGGCATTTATAATGGTGGACACTACTTAATTAAATACGACTAGGATTGGTTAATTTGAATATGAATAGGATCAGTTTAAATAAGGATAGGATATGCATGAAGTTGCTTTCCTAGTAGGTTCAGGATTTGAATTAATTTAAAATAGAGTTTGAATTTATTTCAATAATTTATAATCTTAAATATAATTAAAGATAATACAAATAATTTATATATAATCTCATTAATATCTATTAACACTAAATTAGCATCTATCTAATATTAAGACTATATATAACCAAATAAATCCAAAATAATTTTAAAAAATCTAAATAAATTTCTTAAAATTCTAAATAAATTACAGAAAAATATAATTAAATATTTTAAACTAAAATAATTATTTGGTAGGAATAACATGCAAGTATGGTCTCAAAATAAATCATAGGAGTCCTAGAAATTTACGTTTCCTATGTTTTAATTACCTAAAAATTCTAGAAAAATCTTCAAAAATCTAAAATAACCTAAAAATGATTCTAAATAAATATTTATATAAGTAAATATATCAAGAAATTCATTTTCTAATTAACTAATAGAATACTCTAAACAAATTCAATATCTATAATAAATATAATAATATAAAATATACACAAAATATCTATTTTGGGTTAGGGGGTTTACATATTGCGTTCATTTCAATGCCAATGTTGCTAGCATATACTTCCTGTTCCAAGTCCTAACTCTAAGTCTCGTTGCCCCTGTTCTAATATTTTCCTGAATGATACTCTGAAGTCAGCCACTCCAGTTCAACTCAAGGCATATGGTCGTCTGCCTATTCGCTAGGTCAGCTCACAAGGTCATAGGTATATTTTAAGTTCACGATTCTTTATCGAGCAAATTCGTTGCATGATACTCGCCCATAATTTCTAAGGTCAAACCATTGTTCTTTCATACGGGATATTCTATCCAAGCTCATTTCACTCAGATTTTTAAATATCGAGCATGGATCATTCTATCCACATCAACACGTTCATTTGCACAGTATTCATGTTCGTTTGGCAAAACATTCCTAAGACACGTTGGTTCAATCAAATCCATGACATATCCACGTCGCATGTCTAACCCATCAATTTGCATAGTCTATCTCCTCCATTACGTTTGATAGAATCCACCTATCCATTCTTTTCTAAGCCTGGACTACCAAATCACGATCCCATTCTAAACCATCGATGTATATCATAAACTCTAAGTCGTCCAACACGATCTACGTATCCGTTCATGAAACCATCCAACATATCTTACTTCACGTTCTAGACTAACTCCTCCTCAAAAACACTTAGATTCATTTGTATCCTAAAACTCGTCTTATCGTGTCGAATCACAAGTCAAGACGATCCTTTAATTATCACGATTCGGTCTCCCGCAAGTTCAATTATCCCCGTTGGACATAAAATCACCACGCCAACGCTTCCGCGGGATAACCATCCTAATCCGGGCGTGACACATGTATGAGCATAGAGTTACGCTCGCACAAGACAAAAACGTCGAATAATATGGTTATCATCGAAATGATCGAGACACCTTATCATTTTACTTTGCTCCATCCAAGTTATATATACTTATCCATCAAGTCATATCCGTTCATGCCGTGATTATAATTCATCTAGCAAAATCATCCAAACTTTAACGTTTCTGTTTGATATATCCATAGTCAACTTCTAGCATTCCTCAAACAACTAAGTTTCCAATATTCAAAGCCCAAGTCTATTCACTTTCGATACGTTTTATTTTATCGAGTTCGTTTGTAAAATCTTTGAACATATCCCCACGAGTTTGATCATCCCCGCTGGACGTAAAATTACCACGCCAGCGCTCCCGTGGAATAATCGATCTCGTCTGGGCCTGATGTCGAGTGTTACCTTTGAACTCGACTCAAGATCGTTTTTCCAAGTCAAGATTAAATCCGTTATCGCCCGCCTTAATCATTGAACCAAGAATTTTCTAACTTGCATCAATCCATGATATCTTCTAACCAGTGATATGATATAAGATCTCCCAAATTTGAAATTATAGCATTGTACTCAGACCGAACTATATCGAGCGATATCCTACTCAAATCCAAATTTTCTATGCGAGCTATCATTCGTTCGCGCCATTATTTTTAATAATACTAACTCCGATCGTATCCCCGATTATTCTATCTCAACTCAAGTTTTAAATTCATTTGATTCAATTCAAAATCGCTCGTACGATCCACTAATTATTTCCAACCATGATATCAATTCCAAGTACTCTTTATTTTTATTCGAGGTAAGCCTTATCCCATGTTCAACTCATTATAACTTGTTCGAATCAAATCATGCATGATTCCTTCGAATTCGCTTACTTGCTAGGAATTATTTATACTAAGGCTTCACACAATTACGTCGCTTACTACAAGACCCGTTTAATACTCTGAAACCCACGATTCGTTCGAATATTTCTAAGTTGACCAATACACCACTCATGATTCGATCTATATCTATGAATCTTTATAGCTTATTTCTATTCTTAATTCACATATTCGCACCTGGGATTATCGTATATACCACTCAAAAATTGAGTCATCTTATTAACTCCTGAATCGCGTACTCATCGTTCACTTGTATATCCAATTAGTTCCTTAGAACTGCAGCACGGTCCCTATTCGCTGCCTCTATGATCTTAGACTTGTACGCACCTCGATCGATAGTCCTTCATACAAACTATTTTTCGAGTCGTAACTTATCGATACGAAATACCGTCTGAACTATACGTCGAAACACAGGCACGACTCCCCAAGATTCTCCTTAGCGATAGTCCGATCACGCTTCTATCGATAGCCTTCTAAGTCCAAATTTATTCTTATTCGAAAGATATTCAAATCTTGTTCGCCAAATTGCTCGTACCCAAGGATCTTATCGTACGATATTTAACACAACTTAGCCAAAAGGCTGTATGCATAGGCAACTGTCCGAACGATATTCTGTCTCATACACTAACCCGCTTGGTGTTCTCGTATAGGCATTCGGGTTTACAAATAACTGGCAGATTCTAACAAAAGTCTATTCCTACAAAGTCTGACACAGGTTGGCACAAAGGCCTTCGCTTCACAATTTTGTACTAGCAGTCATATCATTCATATGCACTTGAAAATATTTAGACTCATTGTATGGAACATCCCGTTGGAACTTTGAGAGAGAGCGTCTGTAATATAACCCACGAACGAGCTTTCAAAACTGAAAAAATCGATAAGAAGTCCAAGGACGTAAAGCCATGCTCTGATATCAATATGTCACGTCCCGATCTCTCACTGGAATCGGCCGTCCCCGCTAGGCGCAAATCACCGCACCAGCGCTCCCGCGGGATGATCGTTTCCCTCGGGACGTGATGCCGCGAGCCTGGAGTTGTGCCCGCGCAAGGCAAATACCGAAACGACTGTTGATAACTAGTTCACCAAGTCGATATAGCGGAAACAATAAATAACACAAGTATGAATACAAAACAGCTCTTTATTGATAATGAATAAGATTACAATCGGCGCTAGGCCAAGATTACAAGTCGCTCAAGCTCTCTCTCTAAGAATAAAGACGTGCCAAACGGCTTACAACTTGGGATGATACATAGGTGATGTTCCAACATTATGTCCTGTATATGTGCTTCAGCTCAGGACGCAATACTCCAAGGCTCCAGAGTGAACTCTACGCCTTAGCGCGCACGAGGGGACATTCCGCACCGAACGAGGTTCTCCCACACCCTACAAGCAATCTGGTAGGTTATTAGTACATGAATACACTAGTGGGGAGGCTTCTCGCCCGCTCAACAAATCCAATACGTTAATATTAGTTTTCTGCACCAAATATTAAGTTATCATGCTATTCTTGTCTTAGGATCAATTTTATGCATAAGATACAAAGCCTATCTCGTGTAGCAGTACGTCGTACGATATACAAGAAACACGGCGTTACTTACCAACTTACCATTTGTCCTTCCCTGTCCAAGTATAAAACCAAGTTAAACCTAGCACGAATATAGATATATAAAATCCCAAGATCGCATAACGAACACATGTATGCTATGAGCGTGTTTCTAAATTAAGTGCACGATATACACTGTTTACAATACTCTTATCATTCTGTGTCACTCAGGTTGTGCAGATTACTTAGATGTCTTATATTCATTTTACACCGGCATGTTATACTTGTATAGGCATGTTTTACTCAGACTACTCAAATATGTTCCAAACTTTAGGTTATTTTACATATGTTACTTGCCATAAGTTTCTAACGAGCCCATACGCGGGTTGCCGCTACGTATGCAATATACTAATGACAAACTTGGTCTTATGACCTGACAAGCCGCCATGGACAAGATATAGTCTCGGCACGGGAATGGAATACAACGCATGTAGCGAGCCTCGCTACACACCTTCCCGTCGGAAGCAACGACTATCTGAAATATTTTTGACCGGTTCGGATCGGCCCCGGCGAAATCGACGTACCGTCGCAGGAACCTGAAGCCTGTGCACAGGTTGTCCATGACCATTGACGATCAACACTAAACTTTTATTATATGTAACACCTTAAAACCTTGAATGAACATAGCTACTTGACACGGTGTTTATACATTTTACTCGTTCAGAGATCTCAAGCTCGGTTGTGTTCCATTCCGTGCATTGTTTACGCTGCCGTCTTACTACTTATTGCTGTTTCTATTTTGGGAGTTGCGTTGGCGACCCAACGGTCCCGAAGACTTTCCATGTTTCTATTGTATGGATTGGAACGAATATTTTGATAGTCTTCTGCCACAGGTAAGTTAACCAGAATCTATGTTGTGCTTCTGTACCGAGGCCGTATCTATGTGACAAGCATTTCAAGACAAATGGAGCAATGTACTTCAAAGAACATATAAGGAACAAAAGCAACACTACAAAGTGAAATTTTAAGAACTGTAAAGCGAACCTACCATTCCGTTCAACCGATCTACTTCCATGTTCTATACAAAGATGTATCAGATGAGATTATTTTCTTAGCTAGATGTGTTGTATTCTTTATTAGCATACAATAGGTGATTCATCTAGTGACTAGCATATATAACCCATATTTTAAGTGTGCTGGCTAAGCAAAGACAAGTTCATCGTAGCCACCCACCTTAGCGAAGATTTGCCTCAGTCGAGCGATACTCCGAGCGAGCCTCTAAAAGTCTAAATATAAACTTCTGAAGGGCCAAGTCTGAAATCTTTTGCCTCAAGCGAGTCTTCTCGCTGAGCAAAGCAGGTCGGGTCATCGCACTTGTGCTGTTTGAATCGGCTATCCGCATAGATGCGGAGCGAGTCGTTACAGTACGAAGTGCCATTCATGAGGTTGCAATCCCCAATGAATGTCTTGTTTATACCCGGTGCTACTAAAGCACTTTGTTTTCTGCTAAGCCGATCGATCCCGGTGCCCCAGTGCATCTTGTTCGAGAAAACTTATCAAATTTTTTGTACAAGTTATCCATGACCATGCAACGACTATGCAAATAAAATCTTAAGCACAAATTGTATGGTAAAGCATTGTAAGTAAAGCATACACATATGTTGTTCTTATAGCCATCCTTATTTCTTATTCCGGTTGGTGACCCGCAGGTCCCAACTTACAGACCTTCTCGTGACCCAGTGGTACCAAACCACAATTGTACTCGCATATAAAATGTTTCCTTCATAGTTACTGTGCACTGATGCACTTGATGTTAGACAGATATTCGATGTTCCCATTTCAGTGTTATAAGCATGTAAAGTGATTTGTAAGACATTACTTCTCATGTAAGGCATACATTTATCGCATTTTTGTGTCAATAGTATTAGCAGTCATTATTCATATATTTCATTGGTTCCAACGACATTGTTTAACAATAATCATTATTATAATATAGACTAGAGCAACATTTAGAAATGTAATTCAATAAGCAACACTAACATTCATTCATTTTATTAGGACATGAAGGAGTAAAGGAGAAGGGACAAATCCACTCACTTATACAAATATCGTTTTCATGCTATGTTCCCACATTAGCCTATGACCACTCAAGAATGATCTGACGTGATGCGTAGTCTTCTAACTTGTCATAATCATACATTCGAACTATGCCGAATAAGATATCCCATCCGGCCAAGTTAAGAAATACTGCATCATCACACTAAATATCTCGATTTTTCGTACCACTTGTATTCCATCCGTCTGATCCATCTATAATTCCAGCATAATGCCTTTTCGCGGAGCGGGGCATTACAGACACCATCAACGTCTTTTAATTTTTTGGCAAAGAACTCAAAAGCAGAAGGGCCTGAAGCTCATTCTCAATCACCATCTTTATCGCAGACAACTGATTAATGATGCCCTAAACCTCGTTCAGATATTGTGCCACCGGTGCACCCTCCGTGTACTTCGAGTTGACGAGTTGGCGAATAAGAAACGCCTTGTTGCCAGTCGTATTCCTTTCATACAACGAATGCAACTTCTCCCACAATACTTTTGCAGAACTCTCCATGGACACATGGTGAAACACCGAGTCGTCCAGCCATTGGCGGATGAATCCAACAGCCTTCCAATCCAGTCTTTTTCAGTCATCAACATATTTGTCCGTCGGCTTGGCGTTGTCGTCCTCCAACGGATCATGCAAGTCCTTGCACCAGAGTAGATCCTCCATTATTGGCTTCCAAATTGTCTAGTTCCCCCTGTGAGGATGATCATACAAGTATTCATCTGCTCCGTAGACATAGTTGCACCTTCCCTCTCGAGAAGAACCTGGCTTTGATACCACGTGTTGGGTGCGTCAAGGAAGCGTTTTGCCAACCCACCTGAGATAATTAACCAATCTACGAACACCAAGCACAGATGAAGACAAGTATATGGCGGTGACTAAGTCACCTGGACAAATTTTAACCTTTATAACTCAGATAAAATTACAAGATTGCAAAAAACTAATGTTGAAACCCTTTGCCTTAATAGGTTCAACCCCATCACCACACTCAAGAAGAAATGACAGAGATTACAATTGAAATCACTCACCAACACGTAGCAATTTTTCTAACCGAAGTTGACGACTCCTCGATTAGAACCTGGCTCTGATACCACATGTTGGGTGCGTCACGGAAGCGTTTTGCCAACCCACCTGAGATAATCAACCAATCTACGAACACCAAGCACAGATGAAGACAAGTATATGGCGGTGACTAAGTCACCTGGACAAATTCCAACCTTTATAACTCAGATGAAATTACAAGATTGCAAAAAACTAATGTTGAAACCCTTTGCCCTAATAGGTTCAACCCCATTACCACACTCAAGAAGAAATGACAGAGATTACAATTGAAATCACTCACCAACACGTAGCAATTTTTCTGACCGAAGTTGACGACTCCTCGATTAGATCTCTTCTTCTTCTTTCTGTCTTGTATGGAGAAGAACCCTAAGAGCAAAACACGAACTTTCTCTTAGATTTTCTGTGGACGAGCACCCTGAATCTCCACCTTTGTGCCTCACCCTCCTCCTATATTTATATGATGAGAAATCCTATTTTAGGTCATAATAGGATTTCCTAAATAGGAAACCATAAAATAAGAATCCTATTACACTTAAAATAGCCCAACACCAATTATGGACATCCAAATATGGTCACATTAAATATTTGATACAAATTTGAAATCTAATCAAATCTTACATTTAATATAGATTTCAAATTATATCAAATCAAATCTTCGACCATATTTGGGCTAAAAAATTTACCAAATTGAGATTGAACCCCAACATAAGATTGTCAAATTCATGCAAGTAATTACTTGAAAATGCAAGGTATTCAAAGATACATGCATAATTGCAGAAGTTAACAAAAGTATCCATACCTGAAAAGCACAGTGAACCTATATGCCTCCAAGATCATGCCAATGACAACCCACCCTATGAGTACCAAAAAGAAGTCGGTCCCAAATGAAATTGTACCCTACAAATAAAAAATACATTCCTAAGTGAAGCATAGAAGCCTAGAGGGAAAGAAGTGAACTGAAATAAATATATGCAAAGGTGTCTGGGCCTGAACCTTGTAGTTCTTCGGTTTAGCAAAGAATTACATTAGTAGGTTTCAGTCCGATAGTCAATATCACCCCTGAGATGAAGAGGAACTGACAATACCAACACCAAAATGAGAAGAACCAAACAAAAGAAAGATATGGACCAAGCTTGCTATTGAATAATCAGATATATAATGATTTGCTCGTGCTGAAGATCAACGTGTTACAACATGTCAATAAAGTTCCTTATCGACATACTTTAGCCATTACCTTTTGTTAAAGTTTGTATATCTACACATTCAAAGATTTCATCCATTTTAATATTATACCATTCAAAGCCATATATTTCAGGTGTACTTTGCCTAAAAGCAAATAAATAAACGAAAATATCGCAATAGTTGAACGACTCGTAAATGTTGAATGTTATTCCATCCAACGAGAAAAAAGAACCATTTTTTTTTCTTCCAAAACTCCATTCCTCTTGGGACTTCATCAAATTATTAACAATTATATATAAACAACATAAACATGATAAATAAATACCATTAATTAATAATCAAAATGTCTAGTATATCAAGTGATATTTGAACAATTGAAACATCTTTTCAAATTGCATGCTATAGCGTATCACTATCATTAATCTAGATTAGCAATTTATTCTTAATACTGAAGTGAGTGGAGAGGCTGTGACCATAACAAAGAAGGGATGTGATCTGCATTTAAGGTCGAGAGCACAAAGTTAACTAGGTCCAAGCAACTATCCCTCCTACCTGCCATATGTCCATTAATATGGTCCAATAGTTACTTCAGACTTGCAAATTTAGATAATAGGTTAAGACCATAGCCTGAGATAGGTGAAGGGGACATCCCCTACCCTGGCAATATTTGTTGTATTGTATATCGTTTCCGGTTGACAACTCAAAATGTGGTAATAATAGAGTTGATAGTTTAGTCCCACATCGGATAGGAAGTGGGATCATGAAGTGTAGATAACTGAGATTGGTTCAGACCTGATATGGTAATTTTCTTTTAAAGCATATGGGCCTAGTCCAATATTACACTTCATGGGCCAACTCTGATTCGGGTTATACCACGTTTTCAACAAATGATATCAGAGCTTAATGTTGCGGGACTGGTTTGGGTGGGTTCTAATTGGTTCGAGACAGATTGTGCTGAACATTCATGCGTATAATTGTATTATACGGACTCTCTTCTCAAGGTGGAGTTCGGAGCATTCTCCAGACATTCGGTTGAGCACGGATCGGACCTAAAGATAGAGACGACACGCCCAAAGGTGGAGCAAAATGTTCATGCGTATAATTGGATCTCCTGGGTGCTCGGTAACTGAAAACGAGCTAAGTTGAAGGTTGTTGGATTGTATCTCATTTTCGATTGAGTCCGACATCAGATAGGAAGTGGAATCATGAGGTGTAGATAATTGAAATTTTCTTTTAAGGAATATGGACCGAGTCCAATATCGTATCTCATGAACCAACTCTGATTCGAAAAACACCACGTTCCCAAAAATATTCTAAGTTGTGAAGGGGTAATACCTGATCCTATAGATAACGATTCATTGCTAACTTTACAATTGCGGTTAGATACAACTTGGAACACAAAATTCAAGTTATATAGCCGGTTTGACGATGTTTTCACGCTAAAAATCTCATCATATGTATTGGTATTAACAATATTATACTTTGGGAAGTTTGATGTGTAGATAAGAAGTCTTTGCAATCTTTTAATCTTTTGTGCTAATCAGTTAATTTGTCATAAATCATCATAAAAAAGAATGGATCCTTGATCTATGTGGCTTTCCATTAATTTCGCTCTCATAAGTTTGTAGTAAAAAATCCTCTAGATGTCAACCAAATTTATGTACTACAAATATATTTTTGTTTATTTTTATACAAATCCTTCTATGTTCTACTTGCTATATGATCATCTGAAAGCAAATTGTATCCTGTTGCATTAATGATTAAAGTAACCTGAATTCAGATTGAGTTCCGAAACGAGGTTAGGTTTTTATGATAGGAATTGACTTCAGGTTTTGTTTAGGGATGGCCTTAACTGCTTAACCTATTTCCAACAAGCCCAAGTTGCAACCCTATACATTACACTACTGACATATGAAGTTGTGTTATATCAGTTCTCTTATGTTGTGTGACTAGCTTGGTCTCTGAAGTATGAGCTATCTAGCTAAGTTTTAATTATACTCCGTTTCATCGAAATCATTAGGTTTATCGCGAGTTCTACTAGTGACATATTTTCGGTTGAATATATCGACGCTGATATGGTTGGGGATGTGAATACCAGGAGATCCACTTTGAACTATATGATGATGTTTGCTGGTGGGACAGTTTTGTGGCAGTCGCACGTTACAGAAGTATGTAGCCTTGTTTACGGGAAAGACTGAATTAATTGCGGCTACGGAACCTTGCAAGGAGTTGTTATGGATGGAGAAGTTTCTGCAAGAGATGTGTAAAGCAAGAGCAGTACACTTTCCTTTGCGACAACCAGAGTGCAATTCACCTTGAAAAGAACATAACATTTCATAGTCAGTCCAAGCACATTACAACTCGGTATCATTGAATACGAGATGTACTAGAGGCAAATGATGCAGCACTTGAGAATGTCCACATAGAGGATAATGAAACATATATGCTTATAAAAGTTCTACCACGAGGGAAATTCAAGTTTTGTAGGATAATCGGAATGATGACCCTCTCCACCTAGTTGGAAAGGGAAAGATTTATTGGTGTTTGTTGGGACCGGAAGCGCTGATACCGCACTCCGATACCGTGTCTGAAATTGACCGCAGTAGAAACTAGGTCAACCCACTTGAGATAACCAACCACCCTTCTAACGCAAGCACCAAGACAGACAACACAATATATGTTCGGTGACTACGTCACCTGGACAAATCTCAATCTATATAACTGTCACGCCCCAGTCCCAAAAATACGTAGGACTAGGACACGTAAGCATGCCAGTCGCATGGATATGACAACTCTAATATATGGAAACCAAATCAACACGTACGCTGTAATATGAATATCAAGTCCACAAGTGGTATAAAATGTATCACAAGTCACAGGGTATAATCTAAATCTCATCCGCGAAAATTAGATATAAATAATAACCAGCATCTATATAACTAGATCTCAACATAAATATCTAAGGATGATAGTTGGATGGAAACAAATCCACTACCAACTCGAATGAAAAAGTATAACACAACAAATACAATATAGGAATACCAGCTAACGACCATGGGCTCGAAGAGAAGACATCCTCGCAACACAAGTAATCATCCAAATCTGCGCTCCTGCAATTACTCAAGAATAGATACACCTGGCATAGGACCAGGTCCTCAGAGGGACGTAACAAGATACAGAAAATACGAGCCAATTTGAATACAGTAAACATGCATATTATTTGAAAATAAATAAGTACGCTGTACAAGACCATCTATATGAATGCAAATGAGGACAACTTTTTGACGTATGGGCAAGGGTAGGCTACTCGATCTACCTCACAACTCACACATCAATGGACATCAGAAATTGACATACCGCGGGGGTAGCGACCAACGAGACTCCAGAAATTGACATACCGCGGGGGTAGCGACCAGCGCGACACACGCCCGTAGTGCGAGCTATATACTATGGTTTACCAGAGTGGTTAAAAGCCCATACGTCTAATGATTGTCCTCTATGATACTAAGTGTCAAGTGTGTGTCAACATATCTAATATATAGTAATGACTGAAAGAAACTACACATGCAACAAATATACATAAATACAATGAATAAACAGAAATATAATTAGCATGCAAAGTACTATAAATAATTTGGCAATGTATCTTGCCTGGGGTCCTGTTGCTGGTATGAATCAGAGTCCAAGTCACAGTCCAAATAGCCTATGTATTACAACTTTATCACGTCAAAAGATAATTTATTTTAATTTATTTAATTCTGGAATAATTACTCTAAAATCCTATTTTAATCTTATTATTCTGATTTTTATATTAATTCCTAAATTTTGTCCAAAGAAACTAAATTTTATCAACTCGAGACTCATGACACACAAATCGAGGCGATCTGTTGACCGAAAAGTCAAACGACACAAACTCAACTTTCATGCATAATTTCCTATAGATTTCAGCATTAAAAATATGCTAGAATTTACGGCTCGTCCGAATTCAAATTCGTTCGAGAATTATGGCACATACAAATTTTGTATTGTGCACCGATGGTTAAATTCTAACCTAGAAGTTCTACAGAATTAACAGTATATAAATACTTCGAATTAAATTTTGGGAAAAACATATGTTAATGATCTCAACATTAGATTTCCATAACTTTAAACGGTTCATGATTCTGATTCCTGGTTCTCCCGAAATCGCAAAAATATTGAAACACGTCTATTTTCGGATATGCTGTGCTCTACGAATTTTCCAGAATTTAATACTCATAATTCGTAAAATAAATTATATAATCAGAAAGCTAACCTCAATATCTTTCTAATGCAAGAAACTAGGCCTCGTTTGGAGTCCGGAGCTATGCGCAATGGCTTGTGGAAGATGAAGGAATCCTAGATGGCAATTCTCCAAAATCTCTCTCTCTCTAAGATAATGGGATAATTAGGGTTATAATAATATATATATAGGGATGTACCTGCGGCTGAATGGATATTTATAGGCTGACACGTGTCAGAATCTGATTGGATGATTTTTGTTATATTATTTGTTTTTTATTTGCCTTTATCAAAACATTATTTAAGTTATTTTAAATCTAAATAACTCCAAATAAATATTAAAAATAATCATAAAAATCTGGAAAAATTACATAAAATATATTTTGAACCTATAAACCCTAAAAAAATATTTGGGATAATTTTATATTCATAAGTTTACTACTATAATTAGGAGAAGCTCTAAACATTAGTTTTATCAATTTAACTAAAAATAAATACTAACATTATTCCAAAAATTCTGAAATAATTTTAAAAAATATATATAATATTATAAACCCTAGAAAATAACGTGGGTCCATTCTATATTCCTGGGCTTGCACAATAAATTCTACAAGTCCTAAAAATTAGTTATTAGTCTAAATAACTCCCAATAAATACTAAAAGTATTCAGAAAATTCCCAGAAAATTCTAGAAAATATATTTGACTATTTAGAACATAAAATAAAATTTTGGAATATTTTTAATTAATTTTGAACATAAAATAAATTCTTCAAAGTCCTAGAAAATTAGTGTTACTAGTTTTTAATTAACTAAAAATTATGAAAAAATCTCAATAATCTAAAATAGCCTAAAAATAATTCTAAATAAATATTTATATAAGTCAATATACTAAAAAAATTTATTTTCTAATTAACTAAAAGAATAATCTAAATAAATTCAACATCTATAATAAATATTATAATATAAAATATACACAAAATACCTATTTTGGGTGAGGGAGTTTACAATAACTTCAAGTGGAATTACAAGATTGAATAATGTACGTTGAATCTTTTGTCCAAAGATTCAACCCCCTCACCAAACTAAAGAAGAATATTACAACTTGAAATCACTCACCCTAACCATAGCGATCTCCATGTATGAAGACGATGACTCGCCGAACAAATATTCCCTTCCAACTGTCTGGGATGACGAGCTCTAAAAACAAAGTACATATTTTCTTTTAGATTTACCGTGGACTTGTTCCTTGAATCTCTGTCTTGAGTGTCTCCACCCTCAACACATATATATGTAGTTAAGAAACCCTATTTTTAGGTTATAGAAATTTCTAAAATAGGAAACCTTAAAATAAAAAATCTTATTATTAAAATAATATTTTAGGGAATAGTAAATTCTATAATTGTCCATCATTAATTATGGATGTGCAAATCTAATCAATTCAAATATTTGATACATATTTGCAAATCTAATCACATCAAATATTTTATGTAGATTTGAGGGCCCCATACATATGTTGTTCCCAAATTCAGACTCGACCCAACATACTCCCCTTTAGTCTGATGAGGGGTGTTGATGCCTTGGCTCCTCAATTGGACTCCATGTCTGTCATCCCGCGACAGAGTTCCTGCTTTTCCTTGTCATTGATCTCTGATTCCCCGAGCTGCTTTGCATCTTCCTTCGTCTCCAGCTCCCTGACTACCACGTCGATGCTAGCTGTCACGCGTAGCACCTCCTGAACATCTGGGATCTTGCTGACATCAATAACACGACGAAGATCAAAGTCCCTGAAGATCAAACTCACCATAGGTCTAGGCTACTTGTCCTGACTTTCGTCTTCCACTAGAACATGCTCTTGTTCCGACGAGCTTTTTCACCCTTGGCTAGCCCAACCAAGCGGACAGTGTGGTTCTTTCGAGATTCAAGCTCCTGGACCTGTCCACCTCGTGTTTGACACTAAAGCTACTTCTTACACATGTGTCACGCCCCAGTCCCAAAATATTATGGAACCAGGCCACGTGGCATTGGCCAGCTGACACGACTCCGAGGATATCCCAATTTAATGGATCCTGACGAAGTGTGCTACGCTGTCCTAAATCTAACAAGTCTAATAATAACAACAGGCAATGTCTAATCTCATCCACAGATAACAAGTAAATACTGAAATGAAAGACTGGAATATAAGAAACATAGTCGACTGACATAGTACAACTGAAATAAGTCTGGTGGGAACAAACCCACTACAATGTACTGATAGTCTGAAATAAAGTACTGAATATCTGAAATGAAAGTACTGAATATCTGAAATGAAAGTACTGATAAGGAGAGACTGGAACAACATCTAACTAGGTAAGGAGCTCCAGTCATAGGCGGAAGGCCTACCAATCTGATCAGGGGTACTCTGATGGAAGTACCTCCAGCTCCTCGTCAAAAGCAAACCTCGCCTCTACACCTGGCCCGTAAACTGTGGGATAAAAGGCCTCGTCCAGATCTGGAAGATAACCAGGTCCTCAGAGGGACGTAACAAGATACAATATGCATGCTGGATATAGTACTGAAATAAAAGTAAAGAGGGAGTGTGCTAACCATCTAAGTGAATGCAATATAAGGACAACCTAGGAACGTATAAGTAGGTGTAGGCATAACGTCCAACATCCTCTAGAGTGTGGTATCTGTAATCGTCCATTATTCCGAAGAATGAGGTATCTGTATATAAGTATAACGTCCACACTCTAAGGCGTGGTGTTTGCTGTGTATACATACGTCCGTAACACTCCGTAGAGCGCGGTGTCTGAATATAGGGAGTCACCGGGTCTATGGTTCCTCTGGATACCACGGAATCCGGTGGGGGTATCCCATACGTTTGTCAGTTGTCCTTCCCGCCCAATGTAGATACGCAAGTCGAATGCACGACTTGAGTGTACCATATCTAGATGCCAAGTCTCAATTAACTATATTATTCTAGAATACAAGCTAGTCCGTGATGCATGTCGTACGTACCGATAGCGAATCGGGTACGCGGACCCGCATCCCAATATGAGTGTACCATCACGATACGTGTATAGTGCCATGGTCAAGAAAGATATCAAAATATCCTCACAGTGGGTGAGTCAGCTAGCAACTAGGACATGTACACTACTCATCGACGCAATGTCGACCGCACCCGAGTCATTCTCGGACACGCACAGTTCATGTATAATTGAAATATTTAACATTTAAATTTAAAGCAGTAATCCAGCAAGGTATACTTGCCTGTCCCGGGTAGCTGCGAAATCCAAAGCCCTGCTCCTGATGCCTCGGCAGTAGTGTCCAGCAATCCTATATAGGATATAGTAATGTCTAAATTAGTCGCTATAATACCACGACTAGGGCACACTGTCCGTATCTACAACTGTCACAGGGTCTGGGCTATATGTATATTTAGCTAACACTAGTATTTATATACACACTACAATCATTTTTAAATATATTAAATAATATATTTGTTTATTAGTTCCAAAAATATATTTATGTATTATTTAGCAATACGCTGGTAAATATGTTATATTCAATAAATACATATACATACATAGTATGGTAACTTGAAATATACAATTATATACTTATATATTAATATATATATACATATTAGGGATTCAAATAAAAATAGGGTATTTAAACTCATGTATATTTATTCTATGTATATACATACATTTTTATTTATAAAACTACGTACTTATATATTTATGTTATATACAAAACATACCTATTTTTATAGAAATACAGTATATACAAAAATAATAATTTATTTTCCATACTTGTATTTAATACCATAAATATTAGATTATTATATATTCCTTGCATTTTATAAATAACATACATACATACATACATACATACATACATACCTAATATAAATACATATATTAATAATACTTGATTTATTTACAGAAATGTAATTAATATTATAAATAATTAGATATTTAATATTCTTTGTATTTTAACAAAATAACATACATACATACATATATACGTACACACATATATACATACATATATACATACTTACACAATATAATTTAAATTAACACAAAGATTATAATATATATATAATATGGAATTTGTACTGGAACTCAATAAATACATATGCTGTTAATAATTACTATACAGTATATTATAGAATACTTATTTTAAATACGAAAATATACGACATTCACCTATATATAAACTTGTACTGAACATTACATGTATAAATCTAAATAAATACACATAAAATAATGTACCTAAATGCTCGACAGGTTGAGGGGGTCGAGCTGGTCAGTCGTCGCCGGCGGGGGTGGCCGGGCGGCGCTCCGGCGAGGCTCGGGGAGGTCGCGGGCAGCAGCAGCGGTTCTCGACTCGTCGACGCTGCGGGCTCGATTCCTCTCCGGTGCGTCGACGCCTTCGGCCGAAATTTTGTGGGGTGGTGGAGGACTGGCTGGGGGAGGCTCTGGTGAAAAATGGTGGCCAGAGGTGTGGGGGTGGAGGAGTACGAGGCTGCGGGGTCGTCGGCTACACAGTGCGGGCTGGGGGGGTGACGACCGGTGCGGGCGGTCGGGCGGGCTGCTCCGGCGTCGTGGGGGCCGGAGTTTCTGGTGGCAGGTGGGGTGGGGACTTGCGAAGGTGGTCGAGTGGTATGGCGGCGGTCGGTGGAGGCTGGTGGCGGTGGTCGAGCTCGGGGGGGGGAGAGTAGTATCGGGCTGGTGGTGAGGATAGTTAGGGTTTAGTTGGTTTTAGGTATTTCCTTGGGTTGTGTGCCTTCCAAATGAGGTAGAATGATGTATAAGTAGGAGAGAGAGTGAGGGGGGGGGGCTGCCTAGGGGTTAGGGCCGGCTGAACACATTTTTTTTTGGGAGTGGGGATGTTCATCAAGATGGGTGGAGGGCTAGGAATAGGCCAATTTAAATGTAGGGCCAAGATGTGCCCTACATAAAGTGTTGTAGGTACATAGAAAAGGGGGGGGAAATCAATTGCATATGATTGGTCATGAGCATTACTTTTCTCCATGATGGTTTGGGCCATTGAGAGGGGGACACCTCATTGCAATTTTGCAATTTAGGCCCCTAACAATTTGGTATTTGCACAATTTATTTGCATTAGGGATTTAATGAAATAAAATACCATGTTTGGTGTTCCTCATTGGTCTATGATGGTGTTTGGTGTTTTGTATGAGGCTTGTGGGTGTGCATGTGGGTTTAGTTTGGATTTGGGTCCAATATAATTTAGGTTGGGTAGCCACATTAATTAATTCATAATTAATGTAACGGCGTTTCTATTTTAATTTAATTAAATCGTAATTAATGTAAGTAAACCCTAATTAGGCTAATTTAGTAATTTAACCCTAATTTCTGGTCGAGGGGGTTTACAACATACCCTCCTTAGAGCATTTCGTCCTCAAAATTAAAAACAGACATATAGAATAACTGCTGAATGAAATAAATACTATCACATACCTAGGCCTTCGAAGAGATGGGGAAAACGTTGCCGGATATCGTCCTCTCGTTCCCAGGTTGACTCACCTGGTGCATGATGCCTCCATGCGGCATGAACTAGGGGGATAGTCTGGCCTCGCAGTACCTTCTCGCTTCGGTCTAGGATCTCTACCGGCTCCTCCTGGTATGACAAGCTGGGACCAACGGTGATCTTCGAGTGGTCAAGCACATGACTCGGATCCGGTATGTATCTCCTCAGCTGAGATACATGGAAGACGTCGTGAACTCCTTCCAGTGTCTGCGGCAAGGCCAATCTGTAAGCGACTTCTCCGATGCGCTCTAGCACATCGAAGGGTCCGATGTACCTCGGACTCAGCTTCCCTCTGCCTCCAAATCTGATGGTTCCTCTGGTAGGTGAAATCTTCAGGAACACATGTTCTCCAACCTGGAACTCTAAGGGTCGTCGATGCACATTAGCCCAATGCTTCTGCATGTCCTGTGCTGCTCGTAGATGCCCCTGGATCTTCTTCACCTTCTCCACTGTATGGACGATCAACTCTGGCCCTAGAATCTGCCTCTCGCCTACATCGCTCCAACATACGGGGGAACGACATTTCCTACCATACAATGCCTCATAGGGAGCCATCTGAATGCTCGCCTGATAGCTATTATTGTAGAAAAATTCGACCAAGTGCAAGTGGTCCTCCCATGAACCGCTGAAGTCAAGCATGCAAGCCCTCAGCATATCCTCCAGCGTCCGAATGGTGCGCTCGGATTGTCCATCCGTCTGCGGGTGGTACGAAGTACTGAACTTAAGGCGGGTACCAAGACTCTCTTGCATACTCCTCCAAAAGTACGATGTAAATCTCGTATCCCGGTCAGACACGATACTGACTGGCACTCCATGCAATCGTACAATCTCCCTCATGTACATGTCTGCCAAGACTTCCGTAGATTGCCCAACCCTGAAGGGTAAAAAGTGGGCAGACTTGGTGAGTCTATCTACGATTACCCATACCATATTGCGACTGCTAGGACTCCTCGGGAAACCCGTGACGAAGTCCATGGTGATGTGCTCCCATTTCCACTCCGGTATCGGGAGCGGTTGAAGTAATCCGGCAGACCTCTGATGCTCAGCCTTGACTTGCTGACACACCAGACACTTAGCCATGAAGCGGGCTATCTCTCTCTTCATCCCGTGCCACCAGTAGTACTGCCTCAGGTCTCGGTACATTTTCGTGCCTCCTGGATGTATAGAATAAGTCGAACTGTGTGCCTCCGTCATCAGCTCCTGGCGTAGCTCTCCATTCGGAACATAGAGACGATCTCCATATCTCAAGGTCCCGTCCTCGTGTATACGCAGTCCCGTCTGTATTCCAGCCTCTGTCCTCTGTCGAAGCCTCTGAAATCTGGTATCTGTCGGCAAAGCAGCCTTGATTCTCTCCACCAATGTCGATTGCACCTGGAAACTCGACATCTGGCCGTCTACTCCGGGCATGATGACTTCGATACCCAACTGTTCTAGATCTCTCAACAGATGCTGTTGGGTAGTCAGAAAAAATGCTATGGGCTTCCTGCTTAAAGCATCGGCTACCACATTAGCCTTTCCCGGATGGTACTGTAGCTCAATCTCAAAGTCTGCCATCACTTCGAGCCAACGTCTCTGCCTCTGGTTCAGATCCTTCTGTGTGTAGACGTACTTCAGGCTTTTGTGATCTGTGAATATCTCCACGCGCTCTCCGTAAAGGTAGTGCCTCCAAAGCTTCAAAGCAAAGATCACTGCGGCAAGCTCCAAGTCGTAGGTAGGATAGTTCTTTTCATGGGTCCTCAACTGTCTAGAGGCATAGGCCACAACCTTTCCATGCTGTATCAAGATGCATCCTAATCCTTTCCCGGACGCATCGCTATAGATCATGAATCCTCCGGGTCCAGAAGGTATGGTCAAGATGGGTGCTGTAGTCAAACGCTTCTTCAGCTCATCGAACGTCGTCTGACACTCCTCTGTCCAGGTGAACTCCTGATCCTTGCGGGTCAAGCGGGTCATCGGCTCTGCGATCCTTGTGAAGTTCTCCACGAACCTCCGGTAATATCCGGCAAGTCCTAGGAAACTTCTTACCTCCGTGACGTTGGTAGGGGTCGGCCACGTCTCTACAGATGATATCTTCGCGGGATCTACTGAAATGCCATCTCCCGAGATAACGTGTCCAAGGAATGTGACACGATCTAGAAGAAACTCGCACTTGCTCAGCTTGGCATAAAGCCTCTCTCGTCTCAGCGTCTCTAGCACTAGCCTCAAATGCTCTCCGTGCTCCTCGTGGCTCTTCGAATACACTAAGATGTCGTCGATGAAGACTACCACGAACTGGTCCAGATACTCATGGAAAACTTGGTTCATCAGGTTCATAAACACAGCAGGCGCATTTGTCAATCCGAAAGGCATCACTAAGAACTCGTAGTGACCATAACGAGTCCTAAATGCTGTCTTTGGAATGTCCTCCCTTCGCACCTTCACCTGATGGTATCCCGATCTCAAGTCGATCTTCGTGAACACCACTGCTCCTGTCAGCTGGTCGAACAGATCGTCGATTCGTGGTAGCGGGTACTTGTTCTTGATAGTCAGAGCATTAAGGGCTCTGTAATCAATGCACATCCGGAATGTCCCGTCCTTCTTTGGTACAAACAGCACTGGTGCTCCCCAGGGTGATGCACTAGGACGAACGAATCCTTTGATCTGCAACTCCTCTAGCTGTAGCTTCAGCTCGTCAAGCTCCTTCTTCGCCAACCGGTACACATTTGATGATACCGGTGCTGCTCCAGGTATTAGCTCAATGGTGAACTCTACCTCTCTATCAGGCGGTAGGCCTGGCAGCTCCTCTGGGAAAACATCCTCGAACTCCGCAACGATTTCTGGGGGTGCCGTCTCTATCGCCATGTAAGCTCCAGCTGCATGTCCTACTCCTCGCTCGATGGTGCCTCGCATGAATTCGAACTTCGGTTGTCCTGGCAGTCTAAAAGTAACGCTACCCTTCCGGCAATCTAGTACGGCATTGTACTGGCTTAACCAGTCCATGCCCAGAACAACGTCGAAAGCTGGCATTGGGAGTACCAACAATCGTGCTCTCATCTCCCTACCACAAACTACTACTGAGCACATTCTAATGGTGTTGGTAACCGGTACGATGCCTCCTCCGGTAAGTATTCTCCAACTCTTAGGTAAGGGGGAAGTTGCTACTCTATGCATTGCTACAAATCTACTAGATATAAATGACAATATAGCTCCAGAATCAAACAGTGCAGTCGCAGGTAATGATGCAACTAGAATTGTACCTGCTATAGCCTCTCCCTCTGGTTCCTCCTCAATAGATGCTAAGGCAAAGGCTTGTCCGCGCCTCTGCCCTCCTGCCTGCTGGCGGGCCTGGTTGAAGTGTGCCTCCTGTGTGACCAAGGGTGGTCCCCTCTGCTGTCCTCCGGTAGCTGGTGGACGCTGTCCTCCTGCTGGGGGTGGTATCCTCAGTGGTGCTGCTGGTGGCCTCTGTCCAGTCTGGGGTGCTGCGTCTCTGCGCTGGGGACAGTCTCTAGCAAGGTGCTGGCTGGCTCCACAGACCATGTAGAGACCGAGCTTCTTCCTGCAGTCTCGGGTGACGTGTCCCCTCTTGCCACAGAAGTGACAGGTCGGAAGCTCCCTCTGCTGGTATGGCACTGTCCTCTGCTGCGCCTGTGCTCCTGGACGGCGGATCGGTCCTCCGGCTCCTTGCTGGGTCCTGGCTGGTACGTTCACGCTGGAACGTCTCGCTCCTCCTCCTCCTATAGCCTCCTGGATCCTCACCTCTGATAGGACCTCTTCATAAGAGATCCTCGACTGGGTAGTAGTGTACCTCTGCAGCTCTTGAGTGAGGCCATAGTGGAATCTCCTGGCTTTCTCCAGGTCATTGGGGATCAGGGCTGCTCCGAATCGGCTGAGTCTGCTGAACTCTCCGTCGTAGGCGTCCACAGTCAGGTTCCCCTGCTCCAGGTGCAGGAACTGGGAGTACAGGGCGTTCCTCACCGTAGCTGGGAAATACTTCGTGTTGAAGTGCTCTAGAAATTCCTCCCAAGTCTGCTGTCGACCAATGCTGCGCTCCATAGAGTCCCACCAGTGATTGGCGTTGCCTGTGAGTTGGGCCCTCACTGCGGTCATCCAGAGATCGGGGTGTAGCTGCGAACCCTCTAGCAGCATCTCAGTGTTGGAGACCCAGTCTGAGATCTCCTCAGCCGTCTCCTTACCCGAGAAGGTTCCCGGGCCCATCGTTCTGAAGCCTTTTACAGTGCCCGCTAGCCGGTCAGGTGCAGGTGCCGGTGCTGGTGCTGGTGCTTGGGCAGGTGCCCTCTCTAGTACGGCCATCAGACCCTGTCTTAGAGTCTCCGTCTGCTGCATCTGGGCCTGCATCATCATTTGGAAGAACTGCATCATCTGGGTCTGTCCCTCCGCTGGTGGCATCTGAGGTAGAAACGGTGGAGGTGGTGGAAGCGGTACCTCCTGCTGTCTCCTTGGTGTCTCCTCGGGTGCCGGCCTCTCGTACTGCGGCATCGGTGTCGCCCTCGAGGTCTGCCCCTCGAAGTACTGCCTCAGAATCGTCTGTGATGCCTGGCCCTCTGGCTGCTGTGTCTCCTCGTCGGGAGAGATCTGATGCCAGTGCATCATCGGGGCCTGAGGGATCACCTCTGCCTCTGGCTGAGGCTGCTCTCTGGGTGGTCCCCGAGTCGTATCCTCTCTCGGTGCTGCAGGTGGCACTACGGTACCAAGTATCTCACGTCAGCTCCGAAGGTTCATCTCGCTGTAAGAGATAGAACTTTATTAGAGAGGGTACAGAATAAATCAAACAGGATGCAGATATTTTAAAAGTACGGAAGAGGTTCAAAGGCATAATCAAGTGGATGAGACCTAGTAATTTATATCCTACTGCAGGCTCGCTGGGCACGTTTCCATACCACAAGCGATTGATGTTGGTGTTTCTGACCTGCATGGGCCACCACTAAAACCATGTCACGCCCCAGTCCCAAAATATTATAGAACCAGGCCACGTGGCATTGGCCAGCTGACACGACTCCGAGGATATCCCAATTTAATAGATCCTGACGAAGTGTGCTACGCTGTCCTAAATCTAACAAGTCTAATAACAACAACAGGCAATGTCTAATCTCATCCACAGATAACAAGTAAATACTGAAATGAAAGACTGGAATATAAGAAACATAGTCGACTGACATAGTACAACTGAAATAAGTCTGGTGGGAACAAACCCACTACAATGTACTGATAGTCTGAAATAAAGTACTGAATATCTGAAATGAAAGTACTGATAAGGAGAGACTGGAACAACATCTAACTAGGTAAGGAGCTCCAGTCATAGGCGGAAGGCCTACCAATCTGATCAGGGGTACTCTGATGGAAGTACCTCCATCTCCTCGTCAAAAGCAAACCTCGCCTCTACACCTGGCCCGTAAACTGTGGGATAAAAGGCCTCGTCCAGATCTGGAAGATAACCAGGTCCTCAGAGGGACGTAACAAGATACAATATGCATGCTGGATATAGTACTAAAATAAAAGTAAAGAGGGGGTGTGCTAACTATCTAAGTGAATGCAATATAAGGACAACCTAGGAACGTATAAGTAGGTGTAGGCATAACGTCCAACATCCTCTAGAGTGTGGTATCTGTAATCGTCCATCATTCCGAAGAATGAGGTATCTGTATATAAGTATAACGTTCACACTCTAAGGTGTGGTGTCTGCTGTGTATACATACGTCCGTAACACTCCGTAGAGCGCGGTGTCTGAATATAGGGAGTCACCGGGTCTATGGTTCCTCTGGATACCACGAAATCCGGTGGGGGTATCCCATACGTTTGTCAGTTGTCCTTCCCGCCCAATGTAGATACGCAAGTCGAATGCACGACTTGAGTGTACCGTATCTAGATGCCAAGTCTCAATTAACTATATTATTCTAGAATACAAGCTAGTCCGTGATGCATGTCGTACGTACCGATAGCGAATCGGGTACGCGGACCCGCATCCCAATATGAGTGTACCATCACGATACGTGTATAGTGCCATGGTCAAGGAAGATATCAAAATATCCTCACAGTGGGTGAGTCAGCTAGCAACTAGGACATGTACACTACTCATCGACGCAATGTCGACCGCACCCGAGTCATTCTCGGACACGCACAGTTCATGTATAATTGAAATATTTAACATTTAAATTTAAAGCAGTAATCCAGCAAGGTATACTTGCCTGTCCCGGGTAGCTGCGAAATCCAAAGCCCTGCTCCTGATGCCTCGGCAGTAGTGTCCAGCAATCCTATATAGGATATAGTAATGTCTAAATTAGTCGCTATAATACCACGACTAGGGCACACTGTCCGTATCTACAACTGTCACAGGGTCTGGGCTATATGTATATTTAGCTAACACTAGTATTTATATACACACTACAATCATTTTTAAATATATTAAATAATATATTTGTTTATTAGTTCCAAAAATATATTTATGTATTATTTAGCAATACGCTGGTAAATATGTTATATTCAATAAATACATATACATACATAGTATGGTAACTTGAAATATACAATTATATACTTATATATTAATATATATATACATATTAGGGATTCAAATAAAAACAGGGTATTTAAACTCATGTATATTTATTCTATGTATATACATACATTTTTATTTATAAAACTATGTACTTATATATTTATGTTATATACAAAACATACCTATTTTGATAGAAATACAGTATATACAAAAATAATACTTTATTTTCCATACTTGTATTTAATACCATAAATATTAGATTATTATATATTCCTTGCATTTTATAAATAACATACATACATACATACATACATACATACATACATACATACATACATACATACATACATACCTAATATAAATACATATATTAATAATACTTGATTTATTTACAAAAATGTAATTAATATTATAAATAATTAGATATTTAATATTCTTTGTATTTTAACAAAATAACATACATACATACATATATACGTACACACATATATACATACATATATACATACTTACACAATATAATTTAAATTAACACAAAGATTATAATATATATATAATATGGAATTTGTACTGGAACTCAATAAATACATATGCTGTTAATAATTACTATACAGTATATTATAGAATACGTATTTTAAATACAAAAATATACGACATTCACCTATATATAAACTTGTACTGAACATTACATGTATAAATCTAAATAAATACACATAAAATAATGTACCTAAATGCTCGACAGGTCGAGGGGGTCGAGCTGGTCAGTCGTCGCCGGCGGGGGTGGCCGGGCGGCGCTCCGGCGAGGCTCGGGGAGGTCGCGGGCAGCAGCAGCGGTTCTCGACTCGTCGACCCTGCGGGCTCGATTCCTCTCCGGTGCGTCGACGCCTTCGGCCGAAATTTTGTGGGGTGGTGGAGGACTGGCTGGGGGAGGCTCTGGTGAAAAATGGTGGCCGGAGGTGTGGGGGTGGAGGAGTACGAGGCTGCGGGGTCGTCGGCTACACAGTGTGGGCTGGGGGGGTGACGGCCGGTGCGGGCGGTGCGGGCGGTCGGGCGGGCTGCTCCGGCGTCGTGGAGGCCGGAGTTTCTGGTGGCAGGTGGGGTGGGGACTGGCGAAGGTGGTCGAGTGGTATGGCGGCGGTCGGTGGAGGCTGGTGGCGGTGGTCGAGCTCGGGGGGGGGGAGAGTAGTATCGGGCTGGTGGTGAGGATAGTTAGGGTTTAGTTGGTTTTAGGTATTTCCTTGGGTTGTGTGCCTTCCAAATGAGGTAGAATGATGTATAAGTAGGAGAGAGAGTGAGGGGGGGGGGGCTGCCTAGGGGTTAGGGCCGGCTGGACACATTTTTTTTTGGGAGTGGGGATGTTCATCAAGATGGGTGGAGGGCTAGGAATAGGCCAATTTAAATGTAGGGCCAAGATGTGCCCTACATAAAGTGTTGTAGGTACATAGAAAAGGAGGGGAAATCAATTGCATATGATTGGTCATGAGCATTACTTTTCTCCATGATGGTTTGGGCCATTGAGAGGGGGACACCTCATTGCAATTTTGCAATTTAGGCCCCTAACAATTTGGTATTTGCACAATTTATTTGCATTAGGGATTTAATGAAATAAAACACCATGTTTGGTGTTCCTCATTGGTCTATGATGGTGTTTGGTGTTTTGTATGAGGCTTGTGGGTGTGCATGTGGGTTTAGTTTGGATTTGGGTCCAATATAATTTAGGTTGGGTAGCCACATTAATTAATTCATAATTAATGTAACGGCGTTTCTATTTTAATTTAATTAAAAACTGGGAGTCTAAATTTGGTTGGACAAGGGTCCTTGGTGTAGTAGGCTCCGTGTACAATATCATCGTGGTCTGGGTTGGTCAAAACTGGTTGAGGTTGGGTCTCCATTTAATTTAGAACGGGCAGCGAACGTAATTACGCAAATTTAATAATTTGCGCACGAACTATGTCACGCCCCGAGGCGTCCCCCGAGTCGTGACCGCCGTGCGGGCCTGGAGTTGCGCCCGCACAAGGCTTTTTAATGATTTGCATAGCAAGCACATACTCAGAGTACGCAGATAAATTGAAACACAGATTTGAAACATAGAAAAGTTCTCTTTATTGATAATGAACATCTATTACAAACTCTTGAACGAGTCAAGCTAATATGCCGAACGGCTTACAAAAGGGTTGACTCAAAATAAGATAGCAGTCCTGTACATTACATCCTTTTATAAACTCAAACGATAAAGACCTCCTGGCTGGAGGATCGCTTTGCCACGGAGCTGCATTTGTGTATGAAGAGTTGCAGCTTCGGACTTCAAAATGCTTCGAGGCGCGATGAAGATTGCGCTAACAGCTAGACTGGATCGGGAAGACGACTTCGGCTCCTCGCTCGGTTCGCCTTGGTGCGGAGAACCTGTTTCAACGAGGGTCAGCATATCGAAACATGCTGGTGAAGGCGAGCTAGCCTGACTATACCAATCAACACGTTGTTTAGTGAAGCATGCATATTTGGTTGGTTTCTATCTTGCCTTAGTTCATTTACAGTTAAGCAGCATGTTGAATTTACTGAAATGAACGTGCCACCGTTCGGTGGATTTTACCTGCCCGTCTGAATTACCTGCACAATACTTACCATGCCTTCCCTGAAACGAAGACACAAGTTAGTATGCAACAGGTTTAAATATACACAGGGATCACTGGCTTGATGCCACGAAGGGACGGGTTATAGTCTCAAGACACAAATGATATACACCGCAGGTGGCGAGCCCCGCTGCATAACACTTTGCCCCATAACATACGACTATACATACGTTCCGTCCGGATCGGATCGGTCCCGGCGCCCCGGTGACCGTCCGCGGAACTCATAACATACCTTGTGCACAAGTCGTCCGTGATCGAGAATACTCATAGAATTTGTTCCATAGCATACAGTTTTGCATAGTCATCCTGACAGTTTATTTCATAACAAGCATATATTTCCATACTTAGCACGATTCATAGAACAGTTATAGACGAACTAGCATACAGGATGATAACCGTTCATAAGTTTGTTGACAAGCATAATAACCAAGTTATTCTCTTTTATCTTGGTTTCTTTTATTATTATTTGGTATCGTTTGATCGGGGCGAAGGAGTGAGGCTGGAAGCAGAGCTAGCTAATCGGGTTGGTAGCCACTCACTTAGATTTTGGAAAGAAGAAGGAAAGAGGCGCTTCACGACTCCGCTCGCAAGCCGCCTACTGCTCGTTCACCTGCACACGAACAGCTCGATTAATACTTCTTCCTCTCTTTCCAATCTCGGAATTGAAGTGCAGTTCAATGAACGAAAACAATGAAAACCATCGAAACCGTTCAAGGAAAACAAGCAAATCCCAAAACCAACTCAAAGCACGAAAGCAACAAGCGACATCGAAAACCGAGGCAATAAAAGATAGCAGCGGAGAGGTCCCTCCTGACTCTGCCGCTAAGCCGATCCTTGGGGCGCAGTCCACTGAATATGGGAATCGATTCCGAAGAAACAAATCCATAACGAGGACGAGTTCTTAATTCAATCTATCCCGATCGAACGATACCGTCTTGTGTTTCTTAACCGCGCTCTCCGCACCGGGAGAACGGGGCGCTACATCCTACCCAACCAATTGGAAGTTTCGTCCCGAAACTTAAGAATAGAACCAACCGTTAGGGGTTATTGGGTTGAGGCAGGAGCTTAGAGGGGAGTGGACAATCCCGAGCTACGTGGCCAGGCCCGCCACAGTTGAAGCATAGACCTTTTCTGCTGTAACATCTCTCCGTAGAGTGTCCTTGTCTTTTACAGAAATCACAGAATGGTCTCGGGTTCCCTTTGTGGCGACCACCGTCTTTATGTCGTTTTGCAGCATTGTTTCCTCCATCGTCGCCTTGGCGTTTGTGATTGTAGGTATGCACAGCGCCGGTGGAAACGTGAGGATAGAGTGGTTCGAGAGATAGGGCGTGATTCATGACTTCACGCATTGTTCCGTACTGATTGTTGACTACGTGCGAATAGATGGCAGGGCGTAGTCCACCTTCAAACCTTCTAGCTCGACTCGCTGCATCAGGTAAATAGGCCCTAGCGAACTTCGAGAGTCGGTTGAATTCGGCGGAATACTCTTTAACTGTCATCCTGCCTTGCCTCAGTTGCACGAAGTCATTTTCCATCTTACGTTGCACTGGAGGGGGTATATACTCCTCTTCAAACGCGGCACGAAAGGTCGTCCACGAGATCGCCTCCTCTCCGTGATCAAGTTGGAGAGATCGTCGATGCACGTCCCACCAATCGTGTGCGTCGAGGCGGAGCTGTAGTTGCGCGCAGGAGACGCACTTTTCTTCGGGGACCTCTAGCAGAGTGAAGTGATCTTCAAGTTCTGCTAGCCAATCTAGAGCTACCACTGGGTCCTCAGTCCCGTTGAACGGGGTGTTGCAGACTTTCTTGAAATGGCCCAAGTTGAAGGCAGTCACGTCCCTCGGCCTTGGGATTTGAGGCGTCTCCACTTCAAGCACGGGCTGTTCCACCGGAGTCGCTGCTGTTGCGGCAGAATGGTTGGCAGCCAAAGTCTGAACGATCTGATGCAGGGTATCGACCTGCTTCTGTTGGACTGAGAATCGGGTCTCTAGATTACTCTCGAGCTTAGCTTGGCGAGCATCATCTCGTTGTCGTTGCGATTCTAACATTTGCATTAACCGCTCAAGCGGGTCGACTTGAGACATGCCTCGTTGGCTTCGAGAGCTTCCCGAATTGCCCGAACTGCTCTCTTGTGTTTCGATCGGTGGCTGCGCTGCAGATTGCGCTGGATCCATTCCTTCAAAAGAAGGTAAATTACATTAGGATCATAATATATTATGGACTTATTGCATGAATGTATCTCATTTTGGCCTAGCGAGTTCAAGAGTTCGCACAGGAATTTCGATCGTTAAAGGAACTTTTCCAGCACGAAGTCTAAGGAACTTTGAATCTGTGCTCTGATACCACTATGTCACGCCCCGAGGCGTCCCCCGAGTCGTGACCGCCGTGCGGGCCTGGAGTTGCGCCCGCACAAGGCTTTTTAATGATTTGCATAGCAAGCACATACTCAGAGTACGCAGATAAATTGAAACACAGATTTGAAACATAGAAAAGTTCTCTTTATTGATAATGAACATCTATTACAAACTCTTGAACGAGTCAAGCTAATATGCCGAACGGCTTACAAAAGGGTTGACTCAAAATGAGATAGCAGTCCTGTACATTACATCCTTTTATAAACTCAAACGATAAAGACCTCCTGGCTGGAGGATCGCTTTGCCACGGAGCTGCATTTGTGTATGAAGAGTTGCAGCTTCGGACTTCAAAATGCTTCGAGGCGCGGTGAAGATTGCGCTAACAGCTGGACTGGATCGGGAAGACGACTTCGGCTCCTCGCTCGGTTCGCCTTGGTGCGGAGAACCTGTTTCAACGAGGGTCAGCATATCGAAACATGCTGGTGAAGGCGAGCTAGCCTGACTATACCAATCAACACGTTGTTTAGTGAAGCATGCATATTTGGTTGGTTTCTATCTTGCCTTAGTTCATTTACAGTTAAGCAGCATGTTGAATTTACTGAAATGAACGTGCCACCGTTCGGTGGATTTTACCTGCCCGTCTGAATTACCTGCACAATACTTACCATGCCTTCCCTGAAACGAAGACACAAGTTAGTATGCAACAGGTTTAAATATACACAGGGATCACTGGCTTGATGCCACGAAGGGACGGGTTATAGTCTCAAGACACAAATGATATACACCGCAGGTGGCGAGCCCCGCTGCATAACACTTTGCCCCATAACATACGACTATACATACGTTCCGTCCGGATCGGATCGGTCCCGGCGCCCCGGTGACCGTCCGCGGAACTCATAACATACCTTGTGCACAAGTCGTCCGTGATCGAGAATACTCATAGAATTTGTTCCATAGCATACAGTTTTGCATAGTCATCCTGACAGTTTATTTCATAACAAGCATATATTTCTATACTTAGCACGATTCATAGAACAGTTATAGACGAACTAGCATACAGGATGATAACCGTTCATAAGTTTGTTGACAAGCATAATAACCAAGTTATTCTCTTTTATCTTGGTTTCTTTTATTATTATTTGGTATCGTTTGATCGGGGCGAAGGAGTGAGGCTGGAAGCAGAGCTAGCTAATCGGGTTGGTAGCCACTCACTTAGATTTTGGAAAGAAGAAGGAAAGAGGCGCTTCACGACTCCGCTCGCAAGCCGCCTACTGCTCGTTCACCTGCACACGAACAGCTCGATTAATACTTCTTCCTCTCTTTCCAATCTCGGAATTGAAGTGCAGTTCAATGAACGAAAACAATGAAAACCATCGAAACCGTTCAAGGAAAACAAGCAAATCCCAAAACCAACTCAAAGCACGAAAGCAACAAGCGACATCGAAAACCGAGGCAATAAAAGATAGCAGCGGAGAGGTCCCTCCTGACTCTGCCGCTAAGCCGATCCTTGGGGCGCAGTCCACTGAATATGGGAATCGATTCCGAAGAAACAAATCCATAACGAGGACGAGTTCTTAATTTAATCTATCCCGATCGAACGATACCGTCTTGTGTTTCTTAGCCGCGCTCTCCGCACCGGGAGAACGGGGCGCTACACGTTTGTAACGACTTTTGTGCGTCTAAAATCTGGCACGAAAATCGGTATCCTGGGTTTGTTCCTAGTTTAATATGATGGGTTTACGTGTCTAGGTCAAAAACGTGGAATTGGTTTGGGCAACAGCTAAGGTAGTATCCTAAAATAATCAATCGTTGCACAAGTATTATAATACTAATAATTAAATCATAATTAATGTAAGTAAACCCTAATTAGGCTAATTTAGTAATTTAACCCTAATTTCTGGTCGAGGGGGTTTACAACATGCATCCTCGAGCAGATCATCATGTATTGTACACGTCACCGATGATCCATAGCTCCTCCAGAACTGTGAAAATGGAGATGCACCTACCTCAGATTAACTTTTTGCTGCACACCTTGATCTTCTCCCTGGCATTGAATTGCTAAAGTCAATGTCGCTCTATGAAGCTCTGGCAAATCATCCGTTATCAAAATCGGATTCATGGAACAACTCTCACTTGGAGACGACCAGCTGTCATGAGACTAACATACTGACCCTCAATTTTTGACTCATCACCATTCGTCACTTTATCTCGACGATCCTACTCCTCTATATCCTTCAAAATATCTCTAAGACCTCCTAAGACAAGTTGTCGATGATCCACAAACTCCTATCGAATACGCCTTGAGCCTCCATCCGATGTATATGGTCTGCCTGTACAATTCAGTGGCTTGAACCTGTACATACCACAACATATATCTTCTCTAGCCAACAATTGAGAATCCTTCGTAAGCTTTCAATCTTTGTTCTCAAACATACTACAATAGCAATCATCTGCCAGCTTTCATACCAAAATCAAGTTGTAGTGCAAACTCATTAAATGTCGCACCCTCTTGAGAACGACCTTCTCGTTTAGCTCCGTTATCAAGTGTATATCACCGATGTCCACAACTGCACCAGTCCCCTTGTCTTCCATCTTCATACATCCAAACCTACCGCCTCGGTATGACATAAAGATACTCCTCTGCGGAGTAGGGTGATACGATGCTCTCATGTCCATAATCCAATCATCATTATAACATGTGCTACAAGGTTCCTCTATGTCGGTTACTAATATGATATCTTCTATAGCCATGAGATCTACTGATCATCCTTACCTTTAGCCTTCTCAGCTTGTAGTTCTTCTTAAAATAATCCATTTTGCCACAGTGGTAGTAGCCCACCTTGCGGTCCACTATCGCAAGATTTCGAGAACTCTTCCACGTCCTCTCTTGTAACTAGAGTCTTCCCTTCCAGTAGGAAGCTACAAGAGTGAACTCCTGCGATGATTCAACTTGCTTACGTCGGACCTCCTTGTTCAACAAGCTACTTTTACTGCCTCTATCGTGAAAACTCTATCCGGTGCGAAGTTGCTTAACGATACTACTAACATATCCCAGATTTCCGACAAAGAACTCAAAAGCAACAGGGTATGAAGCTCATCGTCAATCACCATCTTTATCGCAGATAGCTGATTGATGATACTCTGAACCTCGTTCGGATGTTTTGCTACTGGGACACCCTCCGTGTAATTTAAGTTGATGAATTGGGGAATAAGAAATATCCTTTTACCCACCGTCTTTCTTTCGTACAGCGAATGCGGCTTCTCCCATAATACTTTTACCAACCTCTCCATGGATACGTGGTGAAATACCGAATCGGCCAACCATTGGCAAATGAATCCAACAATCTTTCGATCCAATCATTTATAGTTATCATCAGCTTTGTCCGATGGCTTGGCACTGTAGCCCTCCAACGGACCATGCAAATCCTTGCACCAGAGTAGATTGTTCATCCTTAGCTTCAAAATCGCTCAGTTCTCTCTTGTGAGAGTGATCATACGTGTGTTTATCTACTTCATAGATATGGTTGCACCTTTCATCTCACGAACCTGAGAGTTCTGATACTAGATGTTGGTATTAGACCAGAACCAAAAGCTCTGATACCAGATGTTGGGACCGAAAGCACCAACACTGTGCTCCGATTCCGTGTTTGAAACTGACTGCAGCAAAAACTAGTCCACCCACTTGAGATAACCAACCACCCGTCTAACACAAGCACCAAGACAGACACAACACAGTATATGTTCGGTAACTACGTCACCTAGACAAATCTCAATCTATATAACTTCAAATAGAATTACAAGATTGAATAAACTATGTTAAATATTTTGCCTTAAGATTCAATCCCCTCACAAAACTCAAGAATAATATCACAACTTCAAATCACTCACCCTAACCAAAGGGATCTCATTGTATGAAGACGATGACTCCTCGTACAGATCTTCTCTTTCAACTGTCTTGGATGACGAGCCCTAAAAATAAATTACGAATTTTCTCTTAGATTTTCTGTGGAATTGCTCCTCGAATCTCTATCTTGAGCCTCATATTGCCTCCACCCTCAACACATATATTTAGTTGAGAAACCCTATTTTAAGTCATAAAAATTTCTAAAATAGGAAAAACTATTAATAAAATAAGAGACCATATTTTAGGTAATAGAAAATCCTAAAATATTTCATCATTAACAATGGACGTCCATATCTAATCAAATAAAATATTTGATGAAGATTCTTAAATATAATCAAATTAAATATTTGATACAAATTTGGGGACTTGCACATATGTCGTTCCCAAATTTAGACTGGACCCAACAATATTGGGTGGGGTTCCCAACCTATGTGGAGAACACCTTGGAGTACGATTAGCATTATTCATATATCGGAGAAGCTCGAGGAAAGTTGTGGCGACAAGGGGGCTCGATTTGAGACTGTAGAAGCATAAAAAATCATGCAGGCCGTATAAAGGTCATGCCCCCTCAATAGAACAATCAAGCCGTAGAGAAGACACATGTACCCTGAATCGTCAAGCCGCAGAAGAGACACACCCGGCCTGAACAATCAAACTGCAGAAGAGCCACATGCGGCCTGAACAATCAAGTCGCAGAGAAGCCATATGCGGCCTGATCAATCATGTTGCAGAGATCCTTATGCGGCCTAATCAAACCAAGTCGCAGAGAAGTCGCATAGTATACTATATGCGGCCTGAACAACCACAGAGCAGGAAGGCCGCATAAGGACCCCTTGGCACATATTTCAATGTCTGTTAGAATATCTGACATATCACTCATCACTATGAGATGATTCGAGACTTGTGAAGACGACGGCTCAGGAAAAGACAATAAGTCACATTAGTTGCTTCGACAAACATGCCATGCCATGTGTTCCCTCGTATTCGGCTACGCCCTATGCAGTCTCGCCAACATACGGCCAGAGTGTCCATCCGACCAAGGCCAAACAAGGACACCTATACGTCTACAAGACCTATGCAGCCTCGCCAACATGCGGCCAGAGTGTCCATCCCACCAAGGCCAAACAAGGGCACGTATGTGGCTATAAGTCCCATGCGGCCTTGCCAACATGCGGCCAGAGTGTCCATCCGACAAAGGCCAAACGAGGGCATGTATGCGGCTACAAGACCCATGTGGCCTCGCCACCATGCGGCCAGAGTGTCCACTCGATCAAGGCCCAAACGAGAGTACGTATGCGGCTACAAGACCCATGCAGCCTCGCCATCATGCGGCCAAGTTGCTATGCGGCCTCCAGCTCACAAGATATTTCTGTTACAACTGCAGAGATCTTCGTACAATTGGTGCTGACTACGTGTCCAGCTGACCAAGTCACGCCCACAACGGGTTGATAACAACCCCGAGATCTTTTCAACAATATATCTCAACCAAGACCACGTGGCAATCGGCCATGGCATGTAACGAAAGTTGCAACCGTATTCTATTGAAGGAGCCTTATGCAGCCACCAAACAGAGGCATATGCGGCACCCATAGTCCATCAGGACGATGGCTATAAATAGGAGCAACTTGAATATTCTAAAGGCTGACTTTTTTCTTCGGCTTCAGAGAGAAAGCATACCACCCCGGCCAATACACACACACACACACACACAGAGAGAGAGAGAGAGAGAGAGAGAGAGAGAGAGAGAGTATACCGAGACGAGCGAAGAGAGAACATAAGCTTCTTCACCCTGCATCGGATCGTCCACGGAGTAAAGGAGATGCCATTGCACTCCTTGTCTATCGCCACACCCTATAATCAAAATATTATACTTAGATTGTCCGTCCATGACCTCTTTGTACTTTCTTTCATTTGTTGATTAAATTAAGCTCTTTTTAGAACTTTCCAATTTAATGACGAACATGATGGCTACTCTGCTGGGGACGTCTTTCTTCTATGATGAAAAACTAGTGGCGCAATCTGGCGCAGCAAAGCTCGGGTCCACTCAGAGGATGCTGATGGTCCGCTTCGACCAGCAGGTCTTCGAGGACATGCTCTCCGGGGATAGCGCGAGTCCTTCTCCGAGGCAAGCAAAGACCAAGAAGATCCACAGGACATGGGTAGAAAAGGCCACCGCGCCTCACCCAACTACAGAGAAGGCGCCCCCCGTCTCTCTCCCTGCCGCAGGGACCGCACATCATGTGTCTGCTGCTTATGCAACAACCTCTTTCAACCAGAAAGGCGCTCACCACTCGAAGACCCGTAGGAAGTGGGTACCAAAGGCCACCGAGCCTCACCCAAATACGGAGCTTATGTTCCTCGCCTCTCTCCATGTTGCTGAAGGTGCTCGCCAGGCGTCCCCCCTGTCTGTCTATGCGGCATCCTCGCCTGACGCAGAAAATGCTCAGCCCCCAAACTCTGGCAGAGAAAAATACTACGATGTCAGAAGTTTGGATACTGATGCAAACTCTATGCAGCCAAGGAGGAGGCCGCATAAGACTCAATATGCGGCATCAGTTGACCACCGCAGGTAGATGGCCGTATGCGACTCTCGCAGCAGCCGAACCTCCATTTTTGACCGAATCTCACGCAATATTGAACCTATGCGCCATGCTAAGAATGGTGAAAACCCAAACTTGGACTCTTTGTACTACACGCCTACGGGTGCCAAGTCAAAAAAGTCTGGAGCTGTGAGAGCTCATCATGCTCAAGCAACTGTCCATTCGGCTGACCGTCGGAGGGCACCGCTAACTATTATGCTGGCCCCTGATGAAAAGCTGTATAAAATTGACCCGTGTGTCCAGCCCTCAGCAGCAAATGGATAGGGTTCGTCTCCAAAGTCTTCCACTGACGATCTGAAAAAAGTTCTTGTACGAACCCTATATCAGGGAGCAAAAACAACAACCATGCACCCGTGCACTTGGTCTACCCGTGCTCACGAAAAGGGTGCATAGGTGAGTCAGTCCTCGCCTGACTTGGCAATATAATTAATCACAAGCACAAGGCGAGGGAGGCAGCTTTGGCATGTGAAGTTTTCTCCCCAGGACATCATTGTGCCAAAATTATTATCAACTGCTGCTGCAACAAAGTTGCAGTATCTACAAGCAGGCAGTCGATATTCCAATAATTGCACCCAAAGGCACCTCTCCGACCATAATTCGGAGGCCAGGTGCAAACACCAGAGGAGGATAAGATACCATTTGCCTCATGCTACTCAGCTCGGAAGATCCTTTCCACCTTGGGAGGGAAGAATTCCAACACCTCCAGTCCATCAATCTCAACCATCGCATTGAGAAGGTGATTACCAGGAGGACCAACAGCGGGACCTGCGGAAGGAGTTTTCAGGTCATTCGCTCGAAGAAGAAGCTATCAAATACTAGGGGTAATTCTTCCTCAGAACCCCTGGGGGCTATACAAACTGGGGGTAGTAATCCCCTGACCTATACTATAATCCGACATTCTGAGGAGATGATGACTCCTAAGGAATATATGCTGAAGTCCCTGGGGGTAGTCACCCTCAGAAAGAAGACGCTGTCTCCTACGCTGGGGATAGTACACCCTATGAGTCCGAATAGGGCACGATACTGCCAACCTTCCCTGATGACTATTCATTACAAAAATTTGAAGAGGAAAGTGCTATGTCTACTGCCCTGTCCATCTCTCCTCTTGTAAGAATGACATACATGACAAGGAATGAGCATGAAGGCCCTAGTAATCGGCAGCACCTCGAGGCCCTCGAGGCTATGATGCATACCATAAGCGAATTAATGCAAGTCTTGACCCAAGCTGTGCTAGACATAAAGGCAAGTGTAGCCTCCAAGCCATCAAGGGCCTCAGGACAAGCAAGCTTGGACCCGGGCACTGTCACGGCCCGATCACCCGCAGGCTAAATCGGCCGTTCCCGCTAGGCAAGAATCACCGTGCCAGCGCTCCCGCGAAACAATCGCTTTATGACCCATCCGGGCGTGATGTCGCACGAGCGTGAGCCACGCCCGTGCAAGGTCGTGGTTCATTGGCTGGCAGTAAGAGTTCTAAGCCACAGAGTCGCATAGATTGTCCGAGTACAGCGGAGTCATAAACGCATAGCGATTTGATAACAGGTTCACTGAGTCGACAATATAGCGAAAGCATTGAATAACACAAGTTGAAGTAAAGCAACTCTTTATTGATATAAACAAGTGTTACAGCGGCGTATAGCCGAGATTTCAAGTCGCTCAAGCCTCTCTCTCTGAAACAGTAAAAGCGTGCCAAGTGGCTACAATTGTGGAATGATTGTACAGGCGATGATCAGGCAAGTTCAGGCGATGTTCACAATATTATGTCTTGTATATGTGCTTCAGTTTCGGATGCGCCGTTGCTTCGGAGTGATCTCCACGCCTTAGCACGCACGAAGGAGGCATCCACACCGAACGAGGTTCTCCCGCACCCTGCATACAAACTGGTGGATTATCAGTATATTGAATGCACTGGTAGGGAAGCTACTCGTCCGCTCGATAAATCCAAACACGTAATATAGGTTTCGTGCACAACTATTAAGTTGTCTTTCTAGTTGCCTTAGGATCAGTTTTATGCAAACATTGAATAGCCTAATACGTGTGGCAGTGCACCGTACGACATGAGAGGAAATACGACGAGACTTACCAACTTACCATTTGGCCTTCCCTGTCCAAGGCAAACATTGTTAATTCAAGCACGAGCATGTATAAATATTTTGGGAGGCATAGCATATGCAAACATGAGTGTTTTTATATTATTCAAGTTCAAATACACACGGTGGACATAGTCAAGGACAAGGATAACATGAAACGAGAGCACACGATGAACACACGATGCGTTGTAAGTTATCCCATCCGCACACGATGACTATGCCACAGGTTTAATTGTACACGATGATCACTGGCTTGATGCCATAATGGACTAGTCATGGACATGAATAGCATACAGCGAGAACACGAGGAGCTCATAATAAAACACGATACGTTGCAAGCTATCCAGTCCGCACACGATGACTATACACGAAGTCCCGCCCGGATCGGATCGGTGCCAGTGCCCCAGCGACCGTCCGCAAAACTTATACCCTTGTGCACAAGTTGTCCATGATCGAACACAATTATTAATTCATACTTTATGCAGTTGAGGCAACACGAGCACACGATAAGCAGTATTGCATGATTCATTTAGCCATTGGATATGCACAGTCTCCTGGACTGAGATGAGTCCGCTCGAGGGAGACTTACAGAGATCCGAATACCTGAATGAGTCTTGCCACAGGAGTATGATTCTTTTTACTTGACATGATGCAATTCCTCTGGCTCGGGAACTGCCTTGGCGACCTTACGGTCCCAGATACTTGCAGGTTCATTCAGGCACGGAACGACTACTTAGTAGTCTTCTGGGGGTTTGGATGAGAACAAGGCAACATTCAAGCAGACAAGCATGCATTTGTATAAACACAAGTATTCACGTTAGCTCGGGCCCGAAGGTAAGCCGAGGGGTGAAATCGTTAGGGGACTTCCCGAGCGACACGTTCTAGGGTAGCATGCGAGGGTCTGAACATATATATAAAAGCAATGTTTCATTTCCATGTTCTAGCATAAGCAATACAAGTTGGAATTATTTCCTAAGCTAGGTGCGTTGGATTCTTATTAGGATGCAGGGGGTGATTCACCTAGCGACTAGCATGTATCATTCCCCGATCCCGAAAGGGTCTTTCGTCCTCACCGGATCCTTTACGGAACCGATTCGTCCTCGCTAGGGGCGTGATGCCGTGCGAGCCTGGGGTTGCGCTCGCACAAGGCAAGAACTTATAGTTTTAGGAACCCATTTTGAAACACAATTTATAAAACACATTCACAGAGATTTGAACACAAATACGGAAGAAACATGCTTTTTCATTGAATATTCAGAGTAATTTACATAGAGTTTACATTGATGCGCCTTCTCGGCTATTGAATTGTATTACAAAAGATAACTCAAAATGCAGGGTGCGCTCCGTCAGATAGTCTACATCGTTTACACATTACGCCCTTGTATAGATTAAAGTCTCTGCCTCCAAAATGAACTGACTCCAGCTATACTTCAAAATAGAGGTGCTCCTAACGCCTCCTCGCTAACGCACTAGCGTTGCACCGTCTGATTGCCTGAAATAGTTGCCCACAACGTGGGTCAGTACTCAACTTGTACTGGTGAGCGGGATGAATCCCACTCGACTAAATCGACACTAGCTTGTTAGGGGCAAGCATGCATTAAGATAGCTTCTATAAGGAAGCAAGTGAAATTAATTCATATCAGTTGCATGTTTTGATAGAAAAGAATATAGCATTTAATCCAACCAGTACACCGATTGCTTACTCAATCGATGCACGCCTTCCCTGAAACAAAACACAAGTATACTTACCATCTGCACAAGACAATAAGTTAGCATGCGTTCTATTCTATGCGGTCATTGGTGTGATCGACACCTTAGGGACATATTTCAAGCTTAGCGGCGCGCCCTATCAGCCCGGGTAGCAAGCCCTGCTGGAGGTCCCGCTATGCATCGTGACGAGCACGAATCAAATATTTCCCTCCGGATCGATACGGTTCCAGTGCCCCGGAAAGCCGTTTCGAGGAAATGCCAAACCCTGTGCACAAGTTGTCCCAGACCATGCAAATGCATGAAATAATTCATATTACATACAATGCATCGAATTAAACAGAAGAAGTTAAGCAGCAACATATATATATCTCATGCAACAATTCATATTTTCTCAAGCGGCGTTCTGATTCAGTTATCCCATAAGTCCAAACTCTATTCGAGGCACCAGGTCGCCACCAACAACCAACTTTCCTTATAAACAAGCTCAAATTATAAGGTGTGCAAGCATATGATAAATTAGTCTACAAATCCCATGTTCCTTTCTTAGTGGCTGGCATGTCTGTGGCTAAGGATTTTCTAGGCGTCCAACCGGGCATCATCGAGTGAACGATTGAAACTTAGAGATATTGGCATGAAGAAGTAGGAAAGAAGGGACCAAACCACTCACTGTTTAAGGAAAAAAGGCTGAAACTAGGAATCCCGCTAGCGACGATCAAACGTCAGTTACGCGGACCTGAAACAGCACAAGCACCGAGTTAGAAATCTTGCCTATCCTTCTTTGCCGAACTCCCCAGAACCTCAAGTTCCAAACGATAAAACCAGCAGCGAAAACCAAGCAAATCAAAAGAAACAAAAAATCCAAAACCTCAAAACGGCAATCAAGAAAACCAAGCAACCAAAACACGAAAACTATTGGACTCGTTTCAATAGAGGCCTTTCCATGAGTTAAAAAGGATCATCGCATTTCGTCCGTGGCAAGAAGATGCCGAGATCTAAGTTATGACTCAGACGGACTAGCCACAAGCCCAATTACATAGTGCTCGTCCCGGTCGGATCGGGATTTGAGGCACTATATAATATACCACTAAGAAAAAGTTTCGACCTGAAACTTAAGAACAAGCCCTACCTCCGACTCAATGAACAATGAAGGATACTTCTCCTTTATCTCCGATTCGACTTCCCAGGTTGATTCCCCAACTGTATGGTTCTGCCAGAGCACGCGAACCAAGGACATCGTACGGTTGCGAAGTACTTTTTCCTTACGATCCAGAATCTGCGCCGGCTCCTCTGAGTATGACAAATTCGTGCGCAATTCTAGCTGTTCGAAGCTAACTACATGACTCGAGTCATGCACATACTTTCGAAGTTGGGAAACGTGGAATACGTCATGCACTCCAGCCAAGGCGGGAGGTAGTGCAATTCGGTATGCCACAGCTGCCACCCGTTCTAGTATTTCAAAGGGGCCGACAAACCTGGGACTCAGCTTGCCCTTCAGGCCAAAACGCATCACTCTACGCATCGGTGTCACTTTCAAGAAGACATGATCCCCGACTATGAACTCCAAGGGCCTACGATGAGTATCGGTATAGCTTTTCTGTCGGCTCTGTGCAGTGCGGAGTCTTTCCCGAATCAAGCAAACTTTCTCGACTGCCTGCTCCACCAGCTCTGGCCCGAGTACCTGCCGCTCGCCGGCTTCGTCCCAACAGATTGGATATCGACACTTGCGCCCATAGAGTGCTTTGTACGGTGCCATCTGGATGCTCGATTGGTAGCTGTTGTTGTACGTAAACTCCGCCAACGGAAGGTGCGTGTCCCAACTAGTCTTTAAATCGATCGCACACAGCCGTAACATATCTTCAAGTATCTGATTTGTCCTCTCTGTTTGGCCATCAGTCTGGGGTTGGTATACGGTACTGAACTGTAGCTTGGTTCCCAAAGCAGACTGTAGGCTAGTCCAGAAACAAGATAAGAAACGTCTGTCACGGTCAGAGACGATAGAAGCAGGCACTCCGTGTAATCGAACAATCTCGTCTATGTAGATCTGTGCTAACCGATCGACGCTCCACGCAACTTTTATAGGCAGAAAGTGGGCTGATTTGGTCAAACGATCAACTATGACCCAAATCGCATCATGCCCCCATGGCGTCTTCGGAAATCCCACAATGAAATCCATAGTGATGTTGTCCCATTTCTACTCGGGAATAGCGAGGTTCTGCATCTCCCCGCCGGGCCTCTGATGTTCAGCTTTCACCTGTTGGCAGGCCATGCACTGTGACATAAAGGTCGCCACATCCCGCTTCATACCTTGCCACCAGAAGGTACCACGTAAGTCCTTGTACATCTTAGTGCTCCCCGGATGCAAAGAATACTTCGCGTAGTGCGCTTCCGCCATAATTTCCCTTCGGAGTTCAGGGTCGCTCGAGACACATAGCCTTCCTTTCATCTATAAGGCCCCATCTTCGCCTGCCACAAAGTCAGACGTCTTCCCTGCCGAGATCAATCTGCGTACTTTCGCTAGGAACTGATCGCCCTCCTGAGCTGACTTGATTCTATCCCGTAAACTCGGTTCAAGATGGAGTGGTGCCAGCTGCACGCCTTGATGCCGAACTCGAAGCTCGATGCCCATCGCCTCAAGATCTCGAAGTAAACAGTTGTTTATAGATAACGAGCCCACGTGCTTTCAACTCAGAGCATCAGCAACGACGTTTCCCTTGCCTGGAGTATACGCGATCGTTAGATCATAGTTCTTAATAAGTTCTAGCCAACGCCGCTGCCGGAGGTTCAATTCCCGTTGGGTAAATAGATACTTGAGGCTCTTATGATCTGTGAAGATTTTGTAAGTAACATCATAAAGATAATGCCTCCACAACTTCAATACAAATACAATCGCCGCCAATTCCAAATCGTGTGTCGGGTAGTTTTTCTCGTGCGGCTTCAGTTGCCTGGAGGCGTACGATATTACCTTGTCCCGTTGCATGAGTACACATCCCAATTCGAGTCCTGAAGCATCACTGTATATCTGAAACTCTTCTACCCCATCTGGGAGTGCAAGAATTGGAGCTGAAACAAGACGCCGCTTCAGTTCACTAAAGCTGGCTTCGCATTCATCACTCCAGTTGTATACAATCCCTTTTCTGAGTAAGGCGAGTCAAAGGCGAGGCCAGTTTAGAGAAATCCTTCACGAACCTACGGTAGTATCCTGCTAGGCCGAGAAAGCTTCGAATTTCGCTGGCTAACGTAGTTTGTTTCCAGTCCACCACCGCCTCTATTTTCTTCGGGTCTACGGCGACGCCTTCTGCCGAGAAGACATGACCAAGGAACGCCACGATGTTCAACCAGAACTCGCACTTGCTGAGCTTAGCGAACAACTTATGTTCTCGTAATGTCTGCAACACGATCTTCAGGTGTTTCTTGTGTTCCACCTCGTTCTTGGAATATATCAGAATGTCGTCGATGAATACGACGACAAACTTGTCTACGTACGACCGAAACACGCGGTTCATCAGATCCATGAAAGCTGCAGGGGCGTTCATTAAGCCGAACGACATCATGAGAAACTCATAGTATCCGTAACGAGTTTTGAACGCAAATTTTTGAATGTCTTCTGGTCTGATTTTTAACTGGTGATACCCCGACCTGAGATCAACTTTAGAGAAAACTGTTGTACCTTGCAGTTGATCAAATAAGTTATCTATCCTTGGCAAAGGGTACTGATTTCGAACGGTCGCCTTATTTAATTCTCGGTAGTCAATACACAGCCGCATGGATCCATCTTTCTTTTTTACGAACAGTACTGGAGCACCCCATGGAGAAATGCTTGGACGTATGTATTCTCGGTCCAACAGATCTTGTAACTGAACCTTAAGTTCTTTCAGCTCTGCTGGGGCCATTCGATAAGGTGCCTTCGATATCGGTCGCACATCTGAAAATGTGTCGATGCTGAATTTGATCTCACGATCAGGAGGCATTCCTGGCAGCTCATCCGGGAACACGTCGAGGAAATCTGCTATAACATCAGCCTGAGCTGCATTTGCACTTTCCTGCCGGGTGTCTCGAACTGAAGCTAAGTACCCTTCACAACCCGAATACAGCATACGCCTAGCCAAAATTGCTGATATTACCATTGCCGTCTACGGTGCAGCGCTGCACGAATAGTAGAAGTCTGCCTCGTCGGGTAGACGGAATATGACTCGCTTCTCCGCGCACTCGATTGTTGCATGGCAAGCACCCAACCAGTCCATCCCGAGAATAATATCGTAATCCTTAATGTCTAGTACAATAACATCTAAGGAAAGCTTCCTCCCTCCGATACAAATATAACCATCCCTACAGATCGCATGGGCGGGCATGTCGACTCCCGAAGGTGTGCTTACGTAGAGATTCATAGTTAAGGGAGTAGAAGCTAATTTATGCTCAATAGTAAAATCAGCAGATATAAAACTATGCGTAGCACCTGAATCAAATAAGACTCTAGCGGGCAATTCTCTGAAAAGTAATGTACCTGTCACGACCGTTTCAGAGATAGATGCCTCATCCCGAGTCAAGGCATAGACTCGGCCTTGAGCACCCTGACGTTGCGGGTTTACTGCCACCGTATTTGCATCACTTGCTGGAGGCCCTTTATTCTGATTATTCCCGTTGTTCTGATTCGGCTTACCCTCCCGGCAGTTAAACTGTTTATGGCCCAGACGACCACATTTGAAACATCCAGTAACCCGATATTCGTTTACTCGATGCCCTGCTTTGCCGCACCTGGTACAGTTCGGTGCCTGAGTCTGACCCCTGTTATCCAACGTGTGCTGACGCTTATGTGCTCCAGACCCTCCCGTTTCCTGAGGTCGTTTGTTGTTGTTGGTACGGGGGGTTTGCACTTCTGCCTTTGGGGGACAACGCCCAAAGATCTGCTCGCTGCCCAGGGCTGCTTCATAGCATTCCCTGTAGGTTTGACATTTCTGATTGATGACGTCCCTACGCAACTCATCATTCAAACCTTTTTGAAAGTGATAGCACCACGCCTGCTGGTTAGGCAGGAAGTGCCCCGCAAACTTGGCCAGCTTAGCGAACACAGAATCATAATCGTCCACAGACAAACTTCCTTGGACCAGATTGCTGAAGTCGTCTTCCTTTTGTTGACGTACGGCCCTGGGAATGTATTTTTCAATGAAGGCTGATTTGAATATTTCCCAAGTTATTTTGCAGTTGGGATTGGCATCGTAAATCCCTTGCTTCGTTGCCTCCCATCGATCATGCGCACGCAGTTCCAGCTGAACCGATGCACAGGCAACTCGCTTGGATCCCCGGATGCCAACCAGGTTGAAGAGCCCCTCCAGCTTAGCAATCCATCCCAACACCACGTCCGGTTCCGCTCGTCCGTTGAACGTGGGTGGATGCATTTTGTGAACTCCGCTGCTCAGCAGGTGTTCCTAGCTGAAGGCTGAGTTTCTTCCGACTCATCCTCTACCGCCACGGCCGGCGGTGGGGAATGAGTCACAGTGGCAGTCCCGTTGCTTGGTACCAAGGATGCAATCAGTTGCATCATGGTATCCATTTTCTTCTGCTGAGAAGCAAATTGCGCCTGTTGCGTAACGGCTTGTTGTTGCTGCACCTCCATGAGATGCATAAGCCGTTCCGCCATACCGGTTGAACCCGCTCCTCCGGATTCTCCAGAACTTGTCGGATCGCTCTGGATAGGCTGAGCACTGCTTGCAGCGGCAGTGTTTTTCTTAGCCATTGCTACAAAAGAGAGTAGCTTGTTAACACTCCAAAATCGATAGATTTTATATCTACGGGCTCATCGTATAGGAGACTCATCTGATGCAGCGGACGCCGAACGCAACTCAATTGAGAGGCGCATCAAACTCCTTTATATTCTTTGAAATCCCAAGGAAGTACAGCCGTGCTCTGATACCAATAATATGTCACGCCCCGATCCCGAAAGGGTCTTTCGTCCTTGCCGGATCCTTTACGGAACCGATTCTTCCTTGCTAGGGGCGTGATACCGTGCGAGCCTGGGATTGCGCTCGCACAAGGCAAGAACTTGCAGTTTTAGGAACCCATTTTGAAACACAATTTATAAAACACATTCACAGATATTTGAACACAAATGCGGAAGAAACATGCTTTTTCATTGAATATTCAGAGTAATTTACATAGAGTTTACATTGATGCGCCTTCTCGGCTATTGAATTACATTACAAAAGATAACTCAAAATGCAGGGCGCGCTCCGTCAGATTAGTCCACGTCGTTTGCACATTACGCCCTTGTATAGATTGAAGTCTCTGTCTCCAAAATGAACTAACTCTAGCTATACTTCAAAATAGAGGTGCTCCTAACGCCTCCTCGCTAACGCACTAGCGTTGCACCGTCTGATTGCCTGAAATAGTTGCCCACAACGTGGGTCAGTACTCAACTTGTACTGGTGAGAGGGATGAATCCCACTCGACTAAATCGACACTAGCTTGTTAGGGACGAGCATGCATTAAGATAGCTTCTATAAGGAAGCAAGTGAAATTAATTCATATCAGTTGCATGTTTTGATAGGAAAGAATATAGCATTTAATCCAACCAGTACACCGATTGCTTACTCAATCGATGCACGCCTTCCCTGAAACGAAACACAAGTATACTTACCATCTGTACAAGACAATAAGTTAGCATGCGTTCTATTCTATGCGGTCATTGGTGTGATCGACACCATAGGGACATATTTCAAGCTTAGCGGCGCGCCCTATCAGCCCGGGTAGCAAACCCTGCTGGAGGTTCCGCTATGCATCGTGATGAGCACGAATCAAATATTTCCCTCCGAATCGATACGGTTCCAGTACCCTGGAAAGCCGTTTTGAGAAAATGCCAAACCCTGTGCACAAGTTGTCCCAAACCATGGAAATGCATGAAATAATTCATATTACATACAATGCATCGAATTAAACAGAAGAAGTTAAGCAGCAACATATATATATCTCATGCAACAGTTCATATTTTCTTAAGCGGTGTTCCGATTCAGTTATCCTATAAGTCCAAACTCTATCCGAGGCACCAGGCCGCCACCAACAACCAACTTTTCTTATAAACAATCTCAAATTATAAGGTGTGCAAGCATGTGATAAATTAGTCTACAAATCCCATGTTCCTTTCTTAGTGGCTGGCATGCCTGTGGCTAAGGATTTCCTAGGCGTCCAACCGGGCATCATCGAGTGAACGATTGAAACTTAGAGATGTTGGCATGAAGAAGTAGGAAAGAAGGGACCAAACCACTCACTGGTTAAGGGAAAAAGACTGAAACTAGGAATCCCGCTAGCGATGATCAAACGTCAGTTACGCGGACCTGAAACAGCACAAGCACCGAGTTAGAAATCTTGCCTATCCTTCCTTGCCGAACTCCCCAGAACCTCAAGTTCCAAACGATAAAACCAGCAGCGAAAACCAAGCAAATCGAAAGCAACAACAAATCCAAAACCTCAAAACGGCAATTAAGAAAACCAAGCAACCAAAACACGAAAACTATTGGACTCGTTTCAATAGAGGCCTTTCCATGAGTTGGAAAGGATCATCGTATTTCGTCCGTGGCAAGAAGATGTCGAGATCTAAGTTATGACTCAGACGGACTAGCCACAAGCCCAATTATATAGTGCTCGTCCCGGTCGGATCAGGATTTGAGGCACTACAGCTACTTCCGCCTGGTGGTATTGAACTACCAGCACTGTGCCCAATCGCGCGATGCCCATTATTTCCTCCATAGTGGAACAGTCCCGGTGCCCCGATGCCTCATCCCGTTCCAGGAAACGAAACCCTGTGACACACAGGTTGTCCATGACAATGCAGACACGTAGGTATGACGAGAGGATCGAAACATTCTCGCCCCACCAAGCGATCCTAGACTCGTTCAACCGATATCCAACCAAATATCCATAACCATTCTTCCAATATATCCAACCAAGGAATCCAAATCTCGACCTCAATATATAGCCCAAGGCACCAAAATACTCATATTTATATTGCCGCTTTACAGCAATGTATTCTGAATTGGTGCAACACCCATGCTCAAAGCAATCCCATGGCCCAATGCTGTTTCAGTGGCACAATGCCCCATTCGTGGCACGATGCCCCATCAAGCGGCACAACACCCTCGTCGATGCAGTTGTTCGGTTTTGAACCACAACTGCTCGCTTTGCATGACAAAGCGACCAAGTGATACTCGTGCACGGATGCACGCTCGCTCGCCCGAATTCCCGATATTCCCATTTGCCTCAATGTATCATTCCAACTTGTATAATTCCAACCGTCCAAGCATAATCCCAATGTATCCAACCGACTGCCTCAAATGTATAATCCAACTATCGTTCCAACTATCCAACGCGTAAATTATTTCAAGCCACAATCCTATCAAGCAAACGACATACACTCTATGCATGCCTCAGTGTAGTGATTCCCAAGTTTCAGCCCAAGTGTTCAAGCCTTTTACGTGTTTCCATATTATTAGACATGAAGGAGTAGAGGAGAAGGGAAAGAGCCCACTCACAATGTTTGATCCCATTAGGCATCCTATCATGCCAATACGGCCAATCCCTTGAACCCGTGGTTTGATGCAAGCGCGATCTACTCAACTGGTATAACCGTGCGAGCAGACCGTGCTCTCCAAATCATCCGACCGATCGAACTAAGAAAGACGACATTATCGCTTCCATCCAGCTATTCAGTACTGTTCTGAACGAACACCTAATTTTTATCGAACCCGCTAGCCATCTGCACATTGAAACCAACTCGATTAATCCTTCTTCCAAAAAATCCAACATTTCAAATGTAACCAGTATTTGATTTATTCAATCCGACTCAGCGTAACGCTCCGAGCGGTTGCGGGACATTACATAATATACCACTTAGAATCAGGTTCATCCACGAACCGTACTGGTACTCATTCCTATCACATGCCACAATCCAATTCCATGGATCTGCTCTATGCGACTCTCATATTCACGATCTAACTCTGCATTTCGTTCTGCTGAACACTCGTATAAGTTTCACGAATTCCCACATCCTCCTTGCATCTCAATACGAATTCTTCGTATCGCTTAGTTTTGGATCGTACACATATTTAAGGCGTCCCTAAAATACATGTATTTCAGCCGAGCTTTGCGATAGCAAATTTGAACAAGTTACAAGGGTATTTTTATGTTCGAGGCATCCATTTTCTTTGCTCCCAATTAAACCAAATCATGATTCTCATTCTAAACTGTTCGATTGAGCACTATTCTCAAATATGATAATTTCTCACCGACTCAATCAGTTTGTGTTCCAACTCAATTCATCCAACTATTTCTGAAACTGTACTAGCAACATCTCCAAATATAACTCGTGCATCGAACGATCATCTCAACTGATCTACCCCAGCTATGCGACTTACCCAAATATCAAACTTTGCTTAGATCAGCTCAGTCCAACACATTTTTCTGCCATCTCAATACCTCGCTGGGTGAACATCTATATTGAGGTTCGTGTGATCCACGAAGATCTCGCCGCCACGCCAAAGGGATAGTGTTGCCACGATTTCAACGTGGACACACTCGCCACAATTCCTAGGTTGCGCATGGAATAGTTCTTCGCGCTGCTTCCACTGCCTCGAAGCATAGAATATCACCTTTGCCTTCCGAACGAGCATGCTTCCCAGACTAAGTTCCGAGACATCTTGTAAATCTGAGGCAAATCTGTCCCTTCCAGTATTCACAAGGATTTAATCTGAACGAGCCGCTGCTTTAACTTCACGAGCTAGTTTCACAGTCGTCAATTCATATGAATGCTATTCCCTTCCAGGGCACGATGAGTCAGAGGCGATGCCATCGATATAAATCTGTGACTCTGAATCTCATCAGTTGACTAGGCAACTTCCACCATCGCTCCGATCTTCCGGCTGCATCTTCAGCTGAAGACTATCCCAAAGGTCTCTCAAATCCAACACTCAGTCGATAAGCTAAATCTCATTGCTCATATCTGCCCTTGACACATTCCCAAATACGCCACCTTAAGGGTCGTTCTATGGGTCTACCATGTTCATATCCGATTCAGCGGACAAGTCGCTAGGGTCAGCTGTCCCGAAGCTATGCTCGATAATTATAATCATCACGATGGACAGTTACTATAAACCATGCTATATTTCATCTGTAAATCCGAATCAAAATTCCAACCATTCCATCCGAGCGAAGTTTTCGAATCCGAGAACCGCGCTCGTTGAAACCGTCTTCCATCAATCACTCGTTCTGCCCTGAATCCATCAAATTTCCGAATTGCATATTCGATTCTCGCACTACAAATTGCAATGATTCTCAAAACTCAAGACTTGCTCAAATTCTTATCCGTTTGCTGTGTTCCATATTACATTTCCAATTTACTCGAGCAGCACAGTGATTTGTTCCGACGTTGCTCCCATATTTAGCTATATTTGAAAGTCTGTCCGCCATAATCTTCTGCCTTCTGTTGTTGCCATAATCCATCCACGTCTTCCGGAGAATCCGTCTACCATTGTTGCACCATCTTGGCCAAAATTTTGTTTTCGCTAAACCTGAGTCGACTTCTCGAGCAGCAATATCCAAAATCTCTAAATTTATGTGAATCCATCGCATTGTCCCTCCAAACCAAGTCGTATTTCATTGCTCAACCAACAGCTCAAATGTGTTGCCCAAAATCGTAGTTTGTGCTCGCTATTCTTCCGATAATCCCATCGCTTTGCTCAAGCGTAACCCAAATGTTTGTTCCGATTTTGTCCATCTCTTAAGCCAAATGATACTTCCATTTGCACCAGTCCATTCTCGATATACTCAACTCAATATTCGCTTGCTTTATTTTCATTCTTTCTAACTCAACTGACTTGCACCAACCAACTTGTATTCTCATTACCCGAGTTCGTTCAGGCAATTTCCATTGATGTCCAACTTAAGTATTCCAATGCCTTGCTCACAATGTGGTATCCCATATACCACTCCGAATCGAGTCGCTACTCGTATTATAATTTTCTTACAGAAATCCAAAATCCGTTCTAACCATCCCTTATGTGTGATCATGCCTTTCCCAATTCGAGTTTGACACAAAACTCAGGCAATGCTTGAATTATCCAACTATTTCCATCATCTGATACTTTCTCAACACGAGCAATCGTGTAGTAATTGTCTTCCAAGTAGTCCAGCCCAATACCCAACGGTTTCACACATTTGTTGTACGAGCAACTCGTTCCAACTTGTCCTGATATTCCCAAGCCTAACTCAGACTTGCTCAACCGATGCACCACAGCCAAAATTTCAACTTCAATCCAACACAGTCGCTAGACGAGCAACTCGTACAACAATTTATTCTCAACGAATATTTCTACTCACAACATGCCGCATAGCCAAATCTCGTTAGCCAACCAACTGATCCATTGAGGCAATCAGAACTCCCCGAACGATAAGCCAAGCTAACCCAACGAAAGCCTACACTTGTTGCACAAATGTAACAACGCCAACCAACTGCTGCACGAATGCAACAACGCCTAACGAGGCTAAGCGATCCTACGAAAACCAACCAAGGCAACGCAACCAAAAATAATATACAGCTACAACCAGCAATATATAGACTTATTGCATAAAACATCCGATGCAGCACTGATTAGAGTCAAGAGCTAAACGACACACGGAAGCTATTTTAGAGTTTGTGATGAAACGAAGGACCAAGTCCGAAGAAATGAACCGGACGCTCTGATACCAATCTGTCACGCCCCAATCTCCCGCAAGCTCAATAGTCCCCGCTGAACGTGAAATCACCCCGTTGCAGCTCTCCCGCGGGATTATCGTTCTCATCGTGACGTGATGCCGTACGAGCCTGGAGTTGCGCTCGTACAAGGCGATGTTATTAAACACCAAAGTTATCATCGAAACAACCAAGTTACAGCGGAAGCCGATTTTGTGTACCAAGCACACATCAGAGTAATACGCAGCGAAGCTCTCGATAGGGTCCAAATAAAATGCCCCGAAGGCAATGCCACAAAGGCGATGCCATGGAGACGATGAAATGCTCTTGCTCTTTTCTCTAGCCCACAAAGGTACTTACAGTACATACATCTTGTCCCGTATATCCAAGCAGCGCTACTACGCCTGCGGACCTAAAATATTGCCCACAAACGTAGGTCAGTACACAGCCGTACTGGTGAGCGGGGTAACCCACTCGTCTAAGCCGATACTAAGTAAAATAGTGAATGCATACAGTTATATGGTGATCTTTCTAGTTGAATCCTAGATTCGTTTCATGGCATATGAATGACATGTTAAGGAAAGCTGTAAAAAAGTTTACGCATGCAAGCATTCAATCTCAAACCAAACGACAAGCAGTTATATATAAATCCAACCCGTCTAACTCAATGCCATCGCTTGCACGATAACACATCGAACCATCAGTCTCGCCTCAAATATCTATCCTCAACCAAAGTTATTATTCCAATCTCAAGTGCACTCTTGCCGAGGCAAGGTGGCCGCGCCTACACGAAAGCCAAACCAACAGAAGAAAAGCAAGCCAAATCTTATACTATATGAAGTCACTGGCTAAAAGCCATAAAGGATATTGATCGGACCAAGATCAATAGGGCAATCCTACCCGATCCAGGGTTGGGCAGCTACTCTCGCCTGGTGGTATCGGACTACCAGTACTGCGCCCAATCGCGCGATGCCCATTGTTTCCTCCATGGTGGAACGGTCCTGGTGCCCCGGTGCCTCATCCCGTTCCAGGAAACGAAATCCTGTGCCACACAGGTTGTCCGTGACAATGCAGACACGTAGTTATGACAAGAGGATCGAAATATTCTTGTCCCACCAAGCGATCCTAGACTCGTTCAACCGATATCCAACCAAATATCCATAACCATTCTTCCAATATATCCAACCAAGGAATCCAAATCTCGACCTCAATATATAACCCAAGGCACCAAAATACTCATATTCACATTGTCGGTTTACAGCAATGTATTCTAAATTAGTGCAACACCCATGCTCAAAGCAATCCCATGGCCCAATGCCGTTTCAGTGGCATAATGCCCCATTCGTGGCACGATGCCCCATCAAGCGACACAACACCCTTGCCGATGCAGTTGTTCAGTTTCGAACCACAACTGCTCGCTTTGCAAGACAAAGCGACCAAGTGATACTCGTGCACGGATGCACGCTCGCTCGCCCGAATTCCCGATATTCCCATTTGCCTCAATGTATCATTCCAACTTATATAATTCCAACCGTCCAAGCATAATCCCAATGTATCCAACGGACTGTCTCAAATATATAATCCAACTATCGTTCCAACTATCCAACGCGTAAATCATTTTAAGCCACAATCCTACCAAGCAAACGACGTACACTCTATGCACGCCTCAGTGTAGTGATTCCCAAGTTTTAGCCCAAGTGTTCAAGCCTTTTACGTGTTTCCATATTATTAGGCATGAAGGAGTAGAGGAGAAGGAAAAGAGCCCACTCACAATGTTTGATCCCGTTAGGCATCCTGTCATACCGATACGGCCAATCCCTTGAACCTGTGGTCCGATGCAAGGGCGATCTACTCAACTGGTATGACCGTATGAGCAGGTCGTGCTCTCCAAATCATCCGACCGATCGGACTAAGGAAGACGGTATTATCGCTTCCATCCAGCTATTCAGTACTGTTCTGAACGAACACCTGATTTCCATCGAACCCGCTAGCCATCTGCACATTGAAACCAACTCGATTAATCCTTCTTCCCAAAAATCCAATATTTCAAATGTAACCAGCATTTCATTTATTCAATCCGACTCAGCGTAACGCTCCGAGCGGTTGCGGGGCGTTACAAACATGACGATGTCTTCCTTGATGATGTCACCTAAGGGGAAAGGAAACTCGCCCGAAATTATATCAAGCGTTTTTGCCCAGCAGCACTGAGGTTGCCTCCAAGAAATCCTGAGTCCACACTAATAGACATGTGCCGCAGGAACCTACTCCCGACAGTCAGCCTCTGGATGGACGATAGTCAATTTAAAGACTGGACATCATTCATCATCAATGTTATCGGTGCTGAAAAGAAGGTCAAGGACGTTCGACACCTGGGAATACAGATCCATGTCGTCGATGATAGGGGAAAACTCCCAACAATATCAACAGCGGCAACAACAACCGCGAGGGAAATGAGAAGCAGGCCCTGGTGGCCAACTTAACCAAGAAGTCCGAGAAAAAGTCGACTGAGGTTCCAAAGCCCCATGAGACTTACTCCTTCGAAGATGACGATGTCATGCTCATCTTCGACGTATTAATGAAGGTGGTAAGCTTCGGCTCTCTGACATCAAGCGCCCTGCAGAGGCAGCCGGGATAAACAATCCAAAATACTGCCACTACCATCGCTACGTCCACCATGCAATGAAGGACTACTACACCCTTAAGCGGTACATCCAGTGCTAGCTTGACACCAAGGCCCTTACCTTGGACTTCGACGACAAGACAGTTGCTGCCAGAATGGTGTCCCTCCAGTTTGGTAACTTTTTCGTGACGAAAGCCCATGACGGAGTCATCCCGATCCCGTGGGCAACAATGGAGGTAGTCAATTTTCTACCAGCTCGCGACCAAGCAGCCGGGCTGATACCTCTTAGTATACCTTAGGGCGAGATCATGTGGGTTTACCCGAATCCTGTCCCAGACTTGATGCAGCAAGCAGTGCCTTCCGCCGTCAAGTCTAAAGTACGAAAAACCAAGTCCCGCCATATGGTTTCTCCCACCGCTGAGGAGGCATGGGCATGGAAAACCAGGTCGTGCCTTACCTACCAGCAAAATTACGAGGCTTACGACATCAATGCACCTCCAACTACTGCACCCATCGTGTCTAATCCGGGTCTATCTCAACCCCCACCAGCGGACAAGTACAAACAAAAAGAGGGACGCTTCAACAAGATATTGCGTAAAGAAACGGCTCAGGGACTAGAAAATTCCTACAACTTTGAAGTCTTGGCTCAACTCGCTAATACCCCAAAAAATTTGTCATTATTTGAGCTTCTCCGAATCCCTAGAGACACACATAACGCTCTGAGTGAGCATTGCAAAATACCGACGCCTACCTAGCGCAAGTCAAGCCATCAGCAGAGGATCCTGCCGCATGCCCCCACAGCAACAATGTGACGGAAGCGGTGCCCAACATCATATTTTCGCAACTGGACATGTTGCTAAAAAATAACCGGTATGAACGTCCCCTGTACTACACATGGTACATTGGTGCCATCAAGGTGGACCAGATGCATATCGATCCTGGTTCGTCAATCAGCATCATCCCACGGAGTCTGCTTCAGACCTTGGGCATTCTGATGCATCGCCTGGTAACCACCAATACTGCCATCACTGGCTTCAACGCAGGAAGGATCTACCCTCTGGGCAAGATTCGCCTGAAATATTAAATTGGCGACTTGAAAACCGAGGTCACTTGCTATGTCATATACGTGGACATATCCTACAATATTCTGCTGGGACGAACATTGATACATAAATACATGATTATATGTGGACGATAATGGCACGTTCAAGACGGAGTTTGCAGATGTCAATCCTTTCAAGGGGATCGAGACCTACTACTCTGATGCACTCTTATACAAGAAAGTCCACCAAGATGAAGGTGGCAATGATGATGATGATAAGTCAGAGACTGGTACAACATCAGATGAACCTTTGGGAGTACATCGAAAGGCATGCACTCTTGACACAACCTCTTCCTTTGTCGTAAAACTGCGCAGGAAGGCACCCGAACCTCTGGTCGTTCACCTTAAAAGGCCGAGCCGGTCACCAAAAGAAAATTTGGCACCATCCACTACACCTGAACCGCTGGTCGTTATCCTTCATAGGCCGAGTCGGCCGCCGAAGGATGCTCCGTTACCTTTTATCACGTCTGAACCTCTGGTATCAAAGCTACACCGAAAACCTCCAAAGTCACTGCTTGCACTGGGGTAGATCTCGGAAAGGATGAGCTGGAGGAGTACGTAGATGCTTACACAGACATCCGTCCTCTCGACGATATAATTCCTGGAGAAAAGATACCTTACTTTATGAATAAAGGGCTATCTTTTAACTACTCTGAAGTTGCACACATAAGCGCACTGTACTCAATGGTACACGGCCTGGGCCTACACCTGCAGACACAAGTGACTACCACCCATGCGGTAAACCGGGTTCTCCTTAGCCAAAACTCTCACCTCCTAGTCCCAGCCAGGAAGAGGGAAGATGGACTCATCATCTTCGGCAGAGTAGAATGCCCTCGATCCTTTGCTCCCGAAGAACTAGATCTAGAGCCTGATACCGGCAAAATGTCACTCCACCAGTTTATCTCTCAAGCCAAGCACCTTATCCAGAAGATGGGGTACGATCTGAAGGTCACTAAGGGCTTAAACTAGGGCAAAGGCCGAATGCTGCCTCTGTGTCTACCTGCTCCTGCAAGAAAATTCGAGGACTACTACCATAAGACCAAGCATGGCTTAGGATATATAATGCCTCCCACAACCCTTGAGGGTTCAGATAAAAGAGACGAGGTGCACTCTCACTCTTCGTAATCTTTCGCTTGTGACTCCGACATCAGTATCGGAGAGATGCTCAAGCAAACATTATCTGCCAACATGGTGTCAGCTGACCCTGAGGAAGACGATAAAAATATACCAGAACACTTTAAAGTAGAACTGTCGGCCCAATGCCTAGACGCACAATGGCAGATGCGGTTCGAACAACGAGAACGTCCTACCGAGGACGAAGTCGTATAAGTCAATCTGGGTGACAAATCCTCCCCCAAACCTATCTTCATCAGCAAAAGTCTGACTGATGAGGATCAGGAATCTCTGCTACAGCTCGCCAGAGAATACATTGATGTCTTTAACTGGAGCTACGAAGATATGCCAGGACTGGACCCCCAAATCGTGGTCCACAAGCTCAATATCTTGTCGAACGCTAAACCTGTCAAGTAGCAGCAATGGCTGTTCCGGCCAAACATAATGAATGCTATCAAAGCCAAAGTCAATAAACTGATAGCTAGTGGCTTCGTCCGCAAAGAACAACATCCAGACTGGGTAGTCAACATCGTGCCCGTCGTAAAAAAGAACGGAAAGATCCGGATCTGCATTGACTTTTGTGATCTAAACGCGGCCTGCCCTAAAGACAAATTACCTCTTCTAATTACAAACATAATGATCGACAACACCTGTGACTTCGAGCGCATATCCTTTATGGACGGATTCTCTGGCTATAATCAAATCAAGATGTCTCCTGACGATCAGAAGCATATATGATTTCGAACACCGATAGGAGTATACTGCTACACATTCATGCCCTTCGGTCTAAAGAACGCGGGTGCTACATACCAGCGATCTATGAGCACCATCTTCCGTAAGCATCTTCGTAAGACGGTCGAGTGTTACATTGATGACATCGCCGTCAAGAGTCACTCCAAAGATGATCACCTCAGGGACTTGAAGACTGTGTTCGACCTCATGTGTATGCACCGGCTCAAGATAAACCCTAACAAATCCTTCCTGGGAGTCTCCAGCGACAAATTCCTGGGCTTTATTATCACTTCTCAATGTATTCACATAGACCCCGACAAAAGTAAATCAATCCTTGAGATGAACCCACCGAGGAACCTCCGGGAGCTCGCGGCCTTCAAAGGAGGCTGGCATACATCAAGAGATTCATATCAAACCTCTCTGGACGCTGTCGGCTATTGACCTATCTCATGAAGAAATGTGTCTTCTTTGTTTGGAATAAAGAATGCCAATGCGCGTTCGACGATATCATGGGATACCTATCAAACCCTCCAGTGATGGTAGCCCCAATTTTGGGGAAGCCTTTTTGCTTTATGTACGCACGATGGATCACTCTATCAGTGCTCTATGAACCCAGAATAGTGATGTAGGCCATAGGCATGCCATCTATTATCTCAGTCGGATGATGGTTGGCGCGGAGCATGGGTACACCCCCATCGAGAAGGAATGACTTGCTCTAATATTTGCTGTCCAGAAGACTCGACATTACGTAACTGGACAGACCATTTATGTGATCTCGCGAGTCAATCCTCTCAGAGTTCTCATGACCAAACCAGGGGCACTCAGTTCCTGCCTAGCTACCTGGGCGATACTACTATCTCCATACGACATGGTGTTTGTCCCACAGAAAGTCGTCAAAGGTCAAGCACTGGCCGACTTCCTGGCAGCACATCCGACGCCAGAAACCTCAAAACTCTATGACAAGATTCCAAATAAAGTGGCAAACTCAAATGTAACTTCATGCGAGGCTGTTTGGCGAATGTTCTTCGATGGTACTTCAAGAACAGGGCCCAAGGACGATATCATTGCGGGGGTCGAGATAGTGCTAATCTCCCCATACGGCCTGGTCATCAACTGGGCCTGCTATCTCACAAACCCGTGCTCCAACAATGTGGCAGAGTACAACACCTTGGTCATTGGGCTACAACTCGCTAAACAAGTAGGAGTGGAGTATCTGGAGGTCTATAGCGACTTCAAATTAATAGTCAGTCAGGTTCGGGGTGAGTATGAAGTCCGGCACGAAGACCCGATTCCTTACCACCATGCTGCGCTTGGCATGATCTCAACCTTCGAGGGATTCTTCATGAGCATGTCCCTTAGATAAACAACATCGAGGCTGATGCCCTGGACGGCCTCGCTGCCTCCTTGGCAGTTCCAGATAACACCCATCAACTAATCACAGTGATCGATCGAGAGCTGATATGTCCAAAGAATAACCTCTGCCTATGTCTGAGTTTTGCGATGGAAGTACACACTAACATCCAGGACTGGAGGCTTCCATTCATTGACTACGCAGTCTATAAAATTCTCTCAGAGAATCCAAAGGAAGCCACATCGATCAGAAGATGTTCCTTCCGATTCTATTACGATACAACTACCAAAGTGTTGTATCGTCGGTCCTACGATGGCCTTCTGTTATGATGCCTATCAAATACAAGAGTGAAGCACGCCCTCCATGAAGCTCACGATGGCATCTATGGCGCACACCAACCCGGCCGAAAGCTACAGGACCGTCTTTGGAGAATGGGTTATTACTGGCCGACGATGGTAGCATAGGCCATTGAGTACGCGAGAAAATGCCAGACATGCCAAATCTACGTAGACTTCATCTACTAGCCCTCAGAATTCCTATACCGAACGGTCGTATCTTGGTCATTTGAAGCGTAGGGGATGGACATTATCGCACCAATTAGTCCACCTTCTTCTAAAGGGCATTGGTTCATCTGGCTATAGTCGATTACTTCTCCAAATGGGCAGAAGCTATTCCACCCGCAGAAGTAAAAAAATTGAACATGATTATCTTCGTCAAGCATTATGCCATATACCACTTCGGCTTGCTACGAAGGATCGTCTACGACAACGATCAACAGTTCGCAAGTCACGCGTTCTATCGATTTTGCGACAAAAATTGGATTCAGAATATAGCGTCAATCGCCTATAACCCGACAACAAATGGGCTGGCAGAAGCCTTCAACAAGACCATCATAAAGCTACTCAAAAATTTGTGTCTTCCAATAAGCGCGACTGGAACGAGAAGCTGGATGAATGTCTCTGGGCCTACCACACAACGGTCTGGACAGGTACTGGCAACACGCCTTTTTCTCTAGTATACGGATGTGAAGCGGTCCTCCCGCTCGAGATCCAAATCCTTTCACTCTGAGTAGCCCTCTCCAACCAATTAACCGTCGACGACAATCACTGCCAACGGCTACAAAGAGTTAGAAGCACTCGACGAGAAATATCTCTTAGCTCAGCAGCGCATTGAGCTATACCAAGCGCGTCTCTCAGGAGCCTTCAACAGACGGGTCAAGAAGAGAACTTTCCTAGTAGGAGACCTCGTCCTGACCGTGAGAAGATCGATGGTCATGACCCACAAGACGACCGACAAATTCCAGCCTAAATGGGAGGGCCCGTTCATCGTGGAGTATGTATTCTCCAACGACGCCTACCGACTAGTAAAATCTAATAGTGACTTGCTTATGATGCATATCAATGACAAGTTTCTAAAAAAGTACTATGTCTAAACTATACTTGTACTCCCCTTATCCCCAGTGGGACAACCCAAATGTACATCTCTACACTCTTGGTTCTTCATCCCCAGCAAGTGCCTATGTGCAACTTTTTCTCCTTCTTTACAAATTTGTGTAAAAACCATTATCTGTATCCTGGAGTCCTGGATACGCAACGGATGATGGATCCTTAAAGTCTCCCCAGCGGAGCACTCCCCAGGTCCACTTGCACACTACCATAGTGACCACTCAAAAACTAATTTTGTTAGACGCTAGCCATGTTCATATTGCCTCTGAGCTATCGTCCCACCAATATCCCCAGCGGAGCAATCCTTAGGTCTATCCTCATTTTCGGATAGACCACACTCAGCAAATTACTCCTCAGCGAGTTTCTCGAACATCGGTTCACGTCCATATTACCTCTGAACTATCGTCCTAATATTTTTCTCCAGCTGAGTTTACCATATCCATATTACCTTTGAGCAAATCTCCTGGGTCTTGGCTATTGATCATCACGTCTAAATTATCTCTGATATTGGTTGCCATTTCTACTTTTCACCGTACACCAGCGGTGTTAAGTCCATAAAAACTATCACGTCCATATTACCTCTAGCAAGGCTTGTTCCAAATCTATTACTTGCACTAACGTGCACAAAAAGTAATAGGTCCACAAAAACTCCTACGTCTATATTACCTCTGGCAGGGCTTGATCCAAATCTATTACTTGCACAAACATGCGCAAAAAGTAATGAGTCCATAAAACCTATCACGTCCATATTACCTCTGATAGGGATTATTTTTGAATTTATTATTTGCACTCAACGTTCGTAACAAATAATAAGTCTACCAAGAGTCCCCCAGTGGGATTTTCTCAATGGAAGCAAACATCCACATCCATAATACCTCTGGCGCGCTTCCTTCTCCTTCCACAAAAATACCAGGATCGTACCTAATCTTTCGGTATAGCTATTGATCAGCTCACGTCTACGTCACCTCTGAGCTATCGTCCCCACATCCTCCCCCGAGAGTGTGCCATATTCAAGTGACCTCCGAGCAAACCTCTCTCTACGACTATCACCAGTCGTCATCTCAACTTATCACCTGCTCTTAAATTTAAGTGCGCCAACGGTGTTAAGTCCACCAAACTTGCCACGTCCATATCACCTCTGGCAATGCCTGTTTCAAACTTATTACTTGCACCATAGTGCGCAAAAAGTAATAAGTCCACCAAAGACCCCCCAGCGAAATATCCTTAAAAAGCTATGGTATTGTACTACGTCCATATTACCTCTTATACAATACCCAAAGGTCCACAACATACAAAATTCTGAAAAATAAGAGACTTTATTGATTAATATTCAAGATCATGAGTACATATGAAGGAAATCTATTACATTCAAGGGTTTTTCATTAGTATTCAAGGTCATGAGTACATATAATGGAAACCTGTTTTAAAGGGTTTCTATGAAGTCTAGCTAATATAAAACTTTTTCATTAGAAGCACCCCTCCGTGTTGTCACCGCTACTGACACAAGTCGAGCTCGTAGCAGAACTCAATGCTTTCTGGATCATCCCTCCACAGTAAAAATCCCATTATATGGAAAAGAATCCATACCGATGGATAGCAAGAGAGGAGCAGGAGCAGGCACTCTATAATCATGCGGGAAGACCGACGACAGGAATGACAATTAATCTAAATCCTGTCATCGACCCCATAGTCTTCCGGCCGATAGCAAACTGCATAAAAGGTAGAAATGTAGCTGGCATGCTGCATGAACAAGGACAGCTCAGCGCACGACGCAGGATGTTCATCCTCATCTCCTGGATTAGTTCTTGCCAAACTGTCCTCGTCTTCTGGATCAGTTCTTGGCGAACCGTCACATAAAGTTGGTCTTCACCCTGAACAACGGGTGTTATGATATCCTTCCATGCTCCATCATAAGCCGCGCAAGGGATAACAAAGCCTGCACAATAAAAATATATGATATTAGCATACAAAGACAAAGTTAACGTCTATGCGGCAGAGCCTAGTCGGCGCATGAGGTATCTTCCATGCGGCAGAGCCAGGGTGGTCGCATATCCGAATTGAACTTCCATCCATGCGACAGAGTCATGGTTGTCGCATGTCCAGGTTGAACATTTATCTATGCGGCAGGATCTTAATTGCAGCATGCTGGTTGCCCATCCATGCGACAGACTAATGAAGAAAGCCTGCGCATGTTCGTGATAATCTTTCATCCATGCAGAAAGGCCGTATAAAAAGTCTGCGCGTGTTCTAGATGATTTTTCGTCCATGCAGCAAGACTGTGCATGGGTTTCTCTGTGTCAATGGAAGCCCGACACAAAGAACGTGGTTCTCCTTTACCTCCGAGTAAAGCAGCGGAATTAGGGGGCCAAGGATCAAGACCACCCCTGACTAATTCCTCAGCAAGGAGAGCCGCAGCTGTCAGTATCCTTCACAAAGAAGAGGAAACGAAGAAAAGAAATAAATCTCTCTCTCTCTCTCTCTCTCTCCTCATAGCCGCCTATTTATAGGCTTCAAAAGCTGCAAAAAGAGATCGAGGCAGTGAACCAAAGCATTTATAAGAATGAATTTGATGCCTCAATTTGCGGAATTTACTTTAAATATCCTTGGAAACCAACGCTTCGAGCCCCGTATCAGAAGACGGTGCAGAATCCCAAGAGATCCGCACAAAGATCAAAGAAAATATCCTTATTTAATGATCGGACAGTCTGTCAGAAATAATAATACGACAACGAGACTGTGCGACAAACCCTTCATATGCGGCCAATAGCGCTCGTCCATGCTTCTTTCAAAGTATTCCAAACTTATCATTTTGGAAACTTTGAAGGGGTCATATAGAAGCATGAAAAATGATGCAGACCGCATAAAAGTCATCCCCCCTCAACAGAACAGCCAATCATCATCTGTTTCATTATGAAGAGCCTTCCGATGATGGGATTTTAGAGCAATTGCCTTCTCCTTTGGAGCAGTCTCTTCAAAGTCCTTGAGGTCGAGCTCATGCGTCATCAGTTTGCCCATCAGAGTCTCCAGAGACATAGTGGTGAGATCGTTGCCTTCGATGGTTGATGTGGATTTGGGGTACCAAGTCTTCGGGAGCCCTCTTAGAACTTTACGAATCTTCTCATGGTTGGTGTAGTCTTTGCCGAAGGAGGATAGCGGGTTGACGATGTTAAGAAATCTGGTAAACATTTGCGTAATCGTCTTATTAGGTTTCATCTTGAATGCCTCATACTCTTATGTTAGCCGACTGATTTTTGACTCATTCACTTGGGTGGTTCCTTCGTGGGTCACCTCCAGAAGCTTCCATACTTCATGTGAAGTAGTTTAGGTAGATACCCTGTTAAATTCAATCATGTCTACAGCACAGAAGAGAGCATTAATAGCCCTAGCATCTAGACTTGCCCGTTTCTTCTCTAGGTCCATATATTTGTTATGGAATTTCTCTACAAGATTTCCGTCAATGACAATTCTAGCATGCTTCCTATAACCATCTATAACTATGGTCCATAAGTCAAAGTCTAGTAATTTTAAATAAAAACTCATTCGTGTCTTCTAGTAAGTGTAGTTGGTACCGTCAAATAGGGGTGGCCTATTTGTGGACTGGCCTTCACCATTGTTGGTGTAGATTGGTCATGCAGTTGCCAGAGATCAGCTCTAGTATGTTAATACTTTATCAATAGAACCTTGCTTTGATACCAATTGAAGTTAAGTGTAGGCAACTCTAGAGGGGGGGTGAATAGAGAGAGTTATGTGTAAATAATGGCCAATTAAAATTGATTAAGACTAAGTCCAGTAAGCAACTACTAACAAAAATAATAATCAGAGAATAATAATGCAGAAAGTAAATAGAGTAAGGAAGAGCAAACACAAACATATCGATATATCCTGGTTTCCCTCTTGGAGGACTAGTCCAGGCCTGAGTACTCTAGCTCAGAGTTTAAATCCACTATCAATGAAACACAAGCTTTGATTCGAAGGCTCGCCACTTCTTTACAGATATGAGCTTTTGATCCGAAGCGCTCGACTACTTTAACTTCGCAGAGGCAAAACTTAGAATTTTCCAAGTGAGAACACTTTACAACTCTTGCACAACTTTTAGCTGAATCGTACCGAGGTACCTTAGGGGATTAGGAAGTTGTGGCTAAGGAGATTTGGAAGAGTATGGCTTAGAAGAGTAGAGCTTAGAAGATTGGGAGCTTGAAAGATGAGGGATGATTTGAAATAAGAGAATTCATGCTCTATTTATACTAGTCTAGGTAGGCAAAGTTCGGCCAGAGTTCTATCCTCTAACGTTCAAAAAATTCGAACGTTGGATAGCTCGTTACAAGGTAGAACAAAAAAATTAGGTTGCTGATTTTAAGGGCACCGAGTTTGGCCCGAGTTCGGTCGGGGACCGAGTTTTGTCCGAGTTCGGTCTGCCTCAGACCAGAAGCTCTATAACTGGGTTTGAGTAAGTTTGGTTTTGGTTTTGGACTTGGTTGTTTATTTGGTGGAGCTATAAGAAATATTTTGAGGGTTGATATGCCACAGTATGACTCAAAGTACATGTTTCCTATACTCAAACAAAATAAAAAAATTACAGACTCTGAAACATAATAAAGATGATGTAGAATCAGTCCGACAAAGTTTGTTGATGTCTCGTCTAGTTATCGATATGTTATAATTGAGTCATGACCGATATCACAGTGTTAATTATCGAAATCAGGTTGACTGTGATCAAGTTTATGTCAACAATCTCCCCCATTTTGATAATTGACAAACTGATATTTGTATGTCTCAATATTCATACCTAGACACATGTTGAAGGAGGCAGTGAGATATTAGCAAAGTTTAACGTAGCTTTCCCGCAAATGAATATCCACGTCCAAGTAATAAATGTCTACATCCAAGAAATTTAGACAAAATTTAACCAAGAACATTATATCCAAAATATCATATGCATAGCTAATCTAACAAATGATATTTGATTAAATATTAATGCATAGATAGATATGATATTTCTTCCCCTTTGTCATTTAGCAAAACACAATAAGTAGCTCTCCCGGAAAGGAGTAAACATAGACAAAGTGAAATAACAAACTGAAGATTAAACTAACAAGTAGTCTTTTAAAAGTTAAAGAGCAGTCATCCAAAGTTAAACTACATAATGCAAAACTAAAAATACATCAGCAGCATCCAGAAGTAAGCGCCACAGCCATCAAGGAGCAGAATCAGCAGGAGGATGGGATGAACCAGCATGAGCAGAACCAGATGGATTTCTAGTAGAGTGACGAGAGTCGAAGAAAGCAGCATCAGGACCCAAATACCTCATGGCCCAAGGGTCATCAATGCGGTAGCCTTCGCGAGAAGGGTCACGACCCATAGGAAAAGACATAGTGGGATGCCTAGCCATATTGTATTGGATATTATGGATAGTGTTTTTGAGAGCAAACATTTAAAGAGTAGTCCGATAATCCATCTGACTATAGCAATCATCTTCCAACTGAAAGCGGTCTTGCAACATGTCCCGAATAGAGTCCAAGGTGGCAGGGGGTTCAACTTGAGGGGCCTCAAAGTCAGATGAGGCTTCCTCAGCTGGAGCTGGAGGTAAATAAGCAGGAGCAGTCCTACGAGCTTTAGATAGATAGACATGAGCACTAATGAACTGGCAGTCTTCAAGAGGAACGTTGAAGGCAGAAAATATTATGGGTAGGTACATGGCATAAATAAGTGCCATGTTCTTCTTTCGTGCACGGATCATACTATCCATCATTGTGCGTGAAAAGTTGAACAAAATAGTAAAAAAGAGATGGTAAAGAGCGGATATCTCAAGATAGGTAACCTCATCGGAAGATCCAGCCTTTGGCAAGATGGAGGAAAATATAATACGATAAAGTTCATAGAAATGTTGATTGAGATACCTAGCACGAAGGCGATTAGGAGGACGAGGATGGGGTTCACATATCATGTCCTTAAAACTTTCCAGGGTGACTATATCAACAAACTTGAATTCAAGAGCGTCGACAAGGCTTTCCCAAGTATTGGGTTCAGGAAGTTGTAAATATCCCGTCAAGTCAAAATCGTCGAATTCAATATTAATACCAGCGACTCTAGAATAAAATTTACGGTCATCATATATAAGATTGCAATAAAATATCTTGATGGCATTGAGATACACTCTATTAGAGGTGGAAACAAGGTCATCTAAACAAAGATCACTAAAAATATAGACAAATTCAGAAAAGATAGTAAAGTTGATAGGATTTTCCGAACAAATACTACGTGCACAAAAATCATCAACCACTCTTTAGATGCTTCTAAAGAAACAAAAATATGTGCATTGTAAGTGTTGTAATTTGGAGGAGGTGAAGGATTAAACAAAGGATGTGGTGGATCCTCATTTGGTGGAGGATTGGATGAAGACTCCTTATTTCTCCTTCCTTTTTTTAGAAAGTAATCTAGGTGCCATAAAAAAAATTAAGAAGAGAAAAGAGAAACAGAGAGATATATCTAAGAAAAGAGTATGGATAATGGAGAAGGGCCTTGATTAACCTTCAAAACATGAGTTTAGGAGAGAATGACCATCAAAAATTCAAAATATAAGGTTAGGGTTTTGAGAGAAATAGTATGGAGGAAAGAAGAAGAAGATGAAGAAATGGGTCAAAAATTGGGTTATAGCAGTTTTAGGGTCGACTGCTATGATAAAAGCATATTGATCAAGTCATGATCGGACGGCTCACATTCGCTGAAGGTTTTGGAATGAACAAGACCGAGTTCGGGCCGAGTTCGGGCCCTGTGGGTCCAGTACTCTAGTGAGTTTAAGCCAGAAGATAAAAGGTCCAGATTAAAGATATAAGAACATGAACATATAGTCAAAGATTTGTGAGTTTTGAAATGTGAACACAACCGTAATAGATAGAATGTGTGATAAAAATATGTAAAACATTTATTCAGCATTTGAATAATTAAAACATTTATTCAGCATTTGAATAATTATATCAGGTTGGTTGTAGGGGTCGGTTCCCAGCTAGCGGTGGTCCGAAGATACTTAAATATCGTGTCGCTTAAGGTTGTTTACGCCTCTGTGACAGAAGGACCATTTCAGCTTGTACCCAAAATAACATAGCATATGTGAATAATGAGATTATAAATATTTAAGCAAATTAAATATATTCAATTATGTTTTCATCCAAAATTTCTAACTCCCGACGAAGAAAGTTAAAGCGATCTTCGGCTAGTGGCTTAGTAAATAAGTTTGCTAGCTGATATTCAGTGTCAATGAATTCTAAATTAATATCTTCGTGTGACTGATGATCTCTTAAAAAGTGGTATCTTATTTTTATATGCTTAGTGCGTGAGTGACATACTGGGTTCTTAGTCAGATTGATAGTGCTGGTGTTGTCACAGAATATAGGGATGTGCTTATAAGTTAAATAATAGTCTGCTAGGGTTTGCTTCATCCATAAAATTTGGGCACAACAACGTCTTGTAGCTATGTATTCAGCTTCAGTAGTAGATAGTGCAACATAATTTTGTTTCTTGCTAAACCAAGAGACTAGAGCTTTACCTAAGAGATGACACGTGCCGCTGGTACTTTTACGGTCGAATTTGCATCCGGCAAAATCAGCATTCGAATAACCAATTAAGTCAAAGGACGTAGTTTTAGGATACCACAAGCCCACTGTTTAAGTGCCCTTAAGGTATAGAAAGATACACTTAATTGCACTCATGTGTGATTCCATAGGATTAGCTTGATAATGAGCACACATGCAAACACTAAACATTATATCGGGGCGACTAGCAGTCAAATAAAGTAAGCTACCAATCATACCTTGATACTTACGCTGGTCGACTGGTTTGCCGCTTTTATCAAGATCCAATTTAGTTGAAGTGGCCATTGGAGTGCCAATTGGTTTGACATTTTCTAAGTCAAATTTCTTCAGCAGGTCCTTTGTATACTTCGATTGGTTGATGAAGGTTCCTTGTGAGTTTTGTCTGACTTGCAATCCGAGGAAGAAGTTTAGTTCTCCCATCATGCTCATTTCAAACTCATTATGCATACAATTTTCAAAATCTTGGCATAATACCTCATTAGTTGTCACTACCACATTCTAAAAATGGGGGTATTTTCGACTTTTTGCATATTATTAATATTGCGTATATTTAATTTAAATAATTTCATGAGATGTATATATATATATATATATATATATATATATATATATATATATATATATACAGTGTTCATTAATGTTGAGCTGGTAGACTTGACCTAGAGGCCCACTAGATGAACACCTGACCGAATTATAGGATTATGTATTAATTTGTATTAATTAGAATTTACTTATTGGGATTGTGATTAATTACCGTAATTTTATTTAATTGTTGCGCCTTACCGTTGCTTCGATATTTGGAGCGCTACCCTAGCTTTTGCCTTCTAACAAATTTTATAACCTTGCCCTAGATGTGCATGCCTTCCATTCTGACCTTTTTGCAACTCATAATTATGCTCTCTTGTGCTTCATTTTAGCCGCACAATATTCGTTGCGGACGTTTATTTAATTTCTAAATAAATTCTAACTTTGTATCATTGTGCGTTCCAATCAAAATTGGAGGCAATCTCGACCCATTTCTCGTGCAACCCAAATTAGGATAATATTCTGTTCTGAGTCTTCTTCATTAATGATATTGGTGACCCAACCTAATTTTGGCCCCATGTACTCCTAATTAATTTTAGAACACAGCTTCCATTTATTTCTAATTAAATTGGGGATACCATTTTGATTGATCCCGTTTAATCCCGACTTAATCCAAACACCCCACTAGTTAAGCCCATACCAAACACACAACACCCCCTCACCCTACAAAACACCAAATCGTCCACCAATTTTTTACTATTTTATGTGTCTGTGCAAATACCCAAATTTAAGGGGGCTAATTTACAAATATTGTATTAGGTGTCAACACCCCATTGGTTCAAACTAAATGGAGAGCCCTAATATTTGACTAGTCAACAACCCTCATCCTTAAATGAAGGAATTCCTCCATGTCAAATCCTGACCACCCATTCAAAATGGGTGCATCAACACCACTCATTTCCCCACTCACCATCCTATTTAATGTCACTTCACACACTCTTTCCAACCATGACCTAATCCCCAAACCTAGGGAAGCCCCCATCTCCTCCCTCCTCACAAGCCCTCAACCGTAGCCACCCTCCTTCCTTTTCATTTTTTTCTTTCTTCTTCTCTTCTTCTTCTTCCCTTCTTCTCCTTCTCCTTCTCCTTTGTTTTTTAAATTTTATAAAGGGGGGAAATCATCTCCACCTCCCTACTGTTCACCCGGCCAAGCCCCGACCCCGGCCCGGCCAAGCTCCGACCGCTCCCAGCTTCTTCCCCGACTCCAACCTGAAGCCCCGCCGACTGCTCAACCGCTCCTCCCGCCGAGCCACTGCCATTTCTCCGTCGGCATCCCCTCTCCACCACCATCGGAATCAGCCACCACCATCGTCGACATCCTTCTCGTCCTGTATTCCCTCTTCCCGATGCATCCCCTCTCCGGCACAGCTTGCCACCTCCCTACACACGGTCAGACGAACCACCCTACCACCACCATATCGAGCTACCCCCGCTCCCCCGTCCACCGTGATCTCCTCCATCATCTTCCCTGCATCCGGCCAACTTTCCTCGACTCCACTGTTCATCCTCCTCCTTCCTGCACCCCGGTGAAGCTCCTCCATCCGCAGCCCGGCCTGCTACAACCCACCGCTCCTCCACTGCTACTTCCCTCAGCCGTACTCCACCACCTCCACCGCCTGAAGCTCTCCCCCCTCAGCCGAGCCTCCCCTCTCTGCTGCACTCCGGCACCACCACTATTATCATCAACTATCACCACTACCACCACCCTATCACCACCATCTCCCTCTCCTCTTCTCCGAGCAGCGCCACCCCAACTCCGGCCAGCTTCCTCCCCGGCTGCTACATCGAACCACCACCCTCCACCGTGAGCCTCTCTCTTTCCTCTCCCTCTTTTCTCCTTCATTAGTATTATATACCTATGTATTAGTATATAACTTAGTGTATATGTATATGTATTCATATACATATACTTATGTATTGATATCTTTTCATATAGAATATGTGTAATAAAATACGTATTTGGTATATGTATAAACATATACATATATATGTATGTATTTTGGTATGTATATATGTAATATATATTTGTATTGGTATATATAAATGTACTTGTATACGTATATGGTATATGTATTAAATATAGTATAGGTATATTTTATTGGTATATATATATATAAATATAACATATGTATATTTTCACTAGTATATATATATATATATATATATATATATATATATATATATATATATATATATATATATATATATATATATATATATATATATATATATTCAGTATATATATATTCTTAAAAAATGGTTGTTATGTATAAATGTGTTATGTATATTTTTAACATATGTATATATATATATATATATAATATATTTCTATTTAGTGTATATACACTTATACATATTTTGTATGTAATTATTGGTATATACATATATATGTATTGTATTTATTTAATGATATATGTCTATTGGTAAATATTGTAGGCGACCCGAGTGTAATTACGGATGTCCCGTATTTACATGGACCTGTAACCTGTTATTTAACAGAAGGCTGCCATATGTACACTCACGTGTTGGCGAGACTCGTATCACCGACTGTCTGAATTCACAGCAATCACAGACGCGATGCCCATGCAACTTGACGTACACTGACCCTAGTTGACTAGTGCCATACCTGGCATAGCCCCTGAGTACGATGTATTTTTGTTTGTGTATTAGTGTAGCATCTGATGCAAATATTGTATTATTTTATGATATGTCTATAGGCCTGTTGGTTCAACCAGACGATACTCTGGAACAGGACATTGGTATTACCAGCTAAGGACCCAAGGTGAGTACATTCTCTGATAATTTCCAATTATTTGATAATATTTATAATTCCAGTATCTAGAAATATTACATCTGATTCTTGACACTGTGCTACACGGACTAGTATATAGATTGGACCTGCAATCATGAGATGTTACATTGATGATATATTGGATATTGCTCGTGTATCGTGACGTATCGTGATTGGATCCACTGTACTAGTTATGGGCGGGGAAAATATTAGTAGATTATGTGATCATACTCAACTCTACATGCATCATAGCTCACCCCACATCTCACGTCGGGTGCGGCCTGACCATTACATGCCTCATAGATGTAATTATATATGATTAGCCTGACCTCTACATGCATCATAGCTAACCAAATGGTTAGCCTGACCTTACATGAATCATAGCTAATCATATGTAGCCAGCCTGATTCTGTCCCAAGCCGATCACATGATAGACTGATATTTCAAACACTTAGAATAGTTACAGTTCTCTATTTTAGATCATATACTACATCACCGTATATGATATTGTACCTCATTCTCTTTATTTCATATATGCATTGACTATTTTATATTGTCTATATTGTCTGTCTCTTTACATTGCCTGCCTCTTTATTTTGCCATTGCATTTATTCACTATCTTCTCTCAGTATATAGCATTATCTGTTTATTGTCTTATAGTCCTTATCAATTAAATGGAACTTTTATTTGAGATGTACTTTGCTCCTTCCTGACTGGAAAATATTTTCCAGACTATGCCTAGAGGACTGGTGTCCGACATTTATGGACCACAAGGTGAGTAGCTGCAGACTTGGACATGGTAGTTCAGTTGTGATTCCAGGAGGTTTAGCCGGGATCACTGGTTATCTAGTTAATTTTTTAGATGTCTATTTTGGTACCGGATTTGTCTCCGGCAATTTTATTTGAGACTTGGATTATATTATTGAGTTAGACTATTTCTATTCTAGACTCGTGCTGCATCTTACCTGTTTCTTCGAGATCTTATCGTGCTGTAGTTGTGATTGAGTATGTTGTTCATATTATATTGTGGTATCCGTGTCTCCTCATGGAGTCGGATGCTTGTGTGAGATTGTTTAGATAGCATCAAGACCTAGACAGCGTTCTACCGCCGATGCTGCGGCGTAGGCTGAACGTACCCACGCTCTCGTGCCCCTATACCGGGTGCGGGTCGTGACACATTTTTAGTGGTGGTCCATGCAGGTCAGACTTCGCAAGTTGTGCAATATCGTGGTAGTGCGACGTCATAGTTGTACTACTGTGTGTCTGCTATAGAATATAGGACATAGGATATTAGGATGAGAGAGGATACTCAATCACAAAATTCTTGAGAGATTCCTGGGACGACCCCTTGAGAATCTTATTACAATTTCCAATTTAAATTTCTTTCCCCTTGTTTTCGTCTGTTCTGCTTGTTAATATTGAGTTTGATTCTTGTTGACCAGTTGTTAAATTTAAATTCTTGGTATCATTGTTGAGTTAATTTCTTATCGAGATAAATTTTTACGGGCTAAAATTTACGGTATCATCTGATGACATATATTGATGAGGACAGTGAGAAGGTAAAATGTCTACTTTGGTTATGGAACCTAGAGTTTATCGCAGCCATATTAGCTGTCGTGACGAGAACGTAGGAACCTGACTTGGATGTACATACTTTAGTTATAAAATTTAGAGTCCCTCGCAGCTATACCGGTTGGCGTGGCGAAGATTCTAGATGACATAATTATAGAGTTGCATACCTTAGTTATGGAACCTGTCGTTTATCGCACCTATGCTTACTGGCGTGGCGAGGATTCTAAGTGTCATGATTTCTGACAGACGTGTATAATTATCAGGTTGTATCTTAAATTGGTTCTTAAAGTATCATCTCAACACTTATCTATTTCTGTTATTACAGGACTTTATTCTATCATTTCTTTTGTTTGCTAGCAGTAGAAATACCTTCAGTCCTCAACTTTCTTTGAGGATTCTTTGTTAAGTATGATAATTAGTGACTTATAATTATGTCTGTGTCTTGAGTATTAGTATTGACCGAGTGTTGCTTGTGAGCTTGTAAGTATTTCCTAGTTGGAAATATGAGCAGTAGGCATTAATCTAGAGTAAACCCATAACGTAGTGCCTTGTAGCAATAGTTCTATGATAGGTGTGTTATAGTTAGTATTGGCACTATAGATAGAAGGAGAAAAGAGTATCAGTGATGATTCCAAGAGTTAGTATCAGAGCCAGCATACCCATCCTGGATAATCATGATTATGTAATTGGATGATCTATGTAAACAATTAAGTATCAAGGAATTGTGTTAAGGATTAATGGAGCATGATGTTCAATTTGATGATTGATACCAGGTGTGTTAAGAAATAAAGAAATGTATACGCATAAAAAGTTATAATGAGATGTCATGAGTAGAAAAATATCAGGATTGGTAATGAAAGTGGTGAAGCGTATCACAGATTAGTTTAACAGACTGTAAAAGATTAAAGGAAAATACATATACATCAATCGAGATGAAGAACCACATACTTGCCCATGAGAGTAAAGTGAAACATGGGTGTTATAGAAGGTGCAAGTAATAGTGAGTTCTAATAAGTTGATGCGATGATCCAATAATGAAGCTAGTGTTATCATACCAAGGGTATTAATGATTCTATATCGAGGATTAGTTGAGCAAGGTGCTAATAGTAAGTGCCTTGTATGATAATATTAAATTAGTATATCAGTTAATATAGATAGAAACTCGTTGGAGAAAATACGTGTGATAATAAATTTGATCATTTGGAAGTAATAGTGCAAGTAATTCGGGCAGTACAAATTTTAGTACACAGTTGAGAGTGTAGACAATGGGTGTAATTGAGTGCACCTTGAGTATTAGAGACCGTGAGCATTATATGTATAATTGTGGATTTAAAATTGAAGAGTGGAAATGAATTTCAATTTTTAAGAATTTTGAGGGGTTGAGATTTTATGTTGTTAAAATATTCAGGATTCAAAATTTAATTCAATAAACATGGTCAAGACTATAAAGATTTTAGAAGTGATTAAAATTTTATTTTGATATTGAGTATTTGACTTTTGAGGAAGTATATGTCTCTTATTTTAAATCGTTCGAGAAGTTAAACTTTGATGATCTCATTTTAAGGATTAAATTTTATGGTGGGTAAGAAATATATATTAGTATATGAGAGGATGAAGTGTATACGTAAGGATCTGTTGACTTGGGCATGATTGAGATGGCACTACAAACAGACTTGGGTGTCCACCTAGAGTTGTATTAGGGAGAACAATACTTAGTATGGTGTGTTGCGCTTGGTGTGCACTTGAATGATAAGAACAACTAGTATGAACAATTATAGTAGGAAAGAGAACTAGCAGTGGGTGTACTTGTAGTAGAACAGAGGTACCTAAAGGGATAGGAGTATCAAACTTTACATACATAATTTGACCTATGATTGTGTTAGAGGTCCTTAGTATCAGATTTTGGTATTAATAGACAGGTGTGTGCAATGAGGATGTATTCATGGATGTTGTGGACTAATGATTAGTTAATATGGGTACCAGTGTACAAGGATAGGAATTAGTTAGTGAATATGCCAGAGTTAAGTGTATATTAGAGGATAAAAATATCGAAGTAATGGGTTAGAAGACTATGTTCTGTTCTTTCCTTTTGTTCCTTTTTCGTCTGTTGATTGATTGATTTATTCTTTAGTACCGTAACTTGTATCAAGATTTTCCTTGTTAGAATATAGCTAGTAGTACACCCCGACAGAGACCTTAATACCAAGACAAAAGTGACTATGACCATGCATATTTCATCTAGATTGCATATTTATCTAGGATACGTGTTGTATTGTGTGTTGTATGACTGTAGGTAGGATTCTCTTAGACTTTGATTGTTGAGGATTGACTGTAAGTAAAGAATCAATGAAGAGGATGTGACTTGACAGAAAAAGACAATGCGCCTTAAAAATTCGAGGATAAACAATAATTTAAACAAAGAGTTGAGAACTTAATATGACAGGATTGGCGATCTTGTTAAAACGTTGATTTTATGAAGATTATGAAATGATTGAATTTGTCATTAAATTTTGAAGAAATTAAGAAGATTATTATTGTATTTATTTGACTGCAAGATATAGATTTATTTGAAAATTGCAATTGAAGATTTTGCGAGTATTATATTATTGAGTATTGTGTGGAAAGAGAGAACTTGAGGAATAAGATCACCAATGGAATAGTATTTTCGGATGAGATCTCCTAAATCTTATAAATATGCGTTGACTAGATTTCAATTAAGGATTGGATAGTAAATTTGTATCTAGTGATTCACCCAAAATTCGAGAAGTAAGATGATTAATGGATTAGTATTTAAATACAACCTTTTGGATGATATTTTTTATTTATTTTATAAATGTGCATTGAGTGAATTTAAATTAGAGGATTGGATGTTCAATTTCGAGTATTTAATTATTAACTTAAGATTTTGGAAGAGATTGTGATAAGAATTGAATCTGAAATTTTAAATTTGAGGATTTTCAGGAATCCAATAATTACAGAATTTTGAAAAAAAAATATTGAAGTGACAAGGTGGATTATTTCATGATTATGTGGGTTGATGAATTTAACTTTTGATAGAAAATAATATAACGAGTAAATACTACTATGAGAATTTTAAATTTCGAGGACGAAATTCTTTTAAGAAGGGTAGACTTATCACTACCATATTCTAAAAATGGGGGTATTTTTGACTTTTTGTATATTATTAATATTGCGTATATTTAATTTAAATAATTTCATGAGATGTGTATTTATATATATATATATATATATATATATATATATATATATATATATATATATATATATATACAGTGTTCATTAATGTTGAGCTGGTAGACTTGACCTAAGAGGCCCACTAGATGAACACCTGACCGAATTATAGGATTATGTATTAATTTGTATTAATTAGAATTTAATTATTGGGATTGTGATTAATTACCGTAATTTTATTTAATTATTGTGCCTTACCGTTGCTTCGATATTTGGAGCGCTACCCTAGCTTTTGCCTTCCAACAAATTTCATAACCTTGCCCTAGACGTGCCTGCCTTCCATTCTGACCTTTTTATAACTCGTAATTATGCTCTCTTGTGCTTCATTTTAGCCGCACAATATTCGTCGCGGACGCTTATTTAATTTCTAAATAAATTTTAACTTTGTATCGTTGTGCGTTCCAATCAAAATTGGAGGCAATCTCGACCCATTTCTCGTGCAACCCAAATTAGGATAATATTCTATTCTGAGTCTTCTTCATTAATGATATTGGTGACCCAACCTAATTTTGGTCCCATGTACTCCTAATTAATTTTAGAACACAGCTTGCATTTATTTCTAATTAAATTGGGATACCATTTTGACTAATCCCGTTTAATCCCGACTTAATCCAAATACCCCACTAATTAAGTCCATACCAAACACACAATACCCCCTCACCCTACAAAACACCAAACACCAAATCGCCCACCAATTTTTTATTATTTTATGTGTCTGTACAAATACCCAAATTTAAGGGGACTAATTTGCAAATATTGCATTAGGTGTCAACACCCCATTGGTTCAAACCAAATGGAGAGCCCTAATATTTGACTAGTCAACAACCCTCATCCTTACATGAAGGAATTCCTCCATGCCAAATCCTGACCACCCATTCAAAATGGGTGCATCAACACCACTCATTTCCCCACTCACCATCCTATTTAATGTCACTTCACACACTCTTTCCAACCATGACCTAATCCCCAAACCTAGGGAAGCCCCCATCTCCTCCCTTCTCACAAGCCCTCAACCGTAGCCACCCTCCTTCCTTTTCATTTTTTTTCTTTCTTCTTCTCTTCTTCTTCTTCCCTTCTTCTCCTTTTTCTTTGTTTTTTAAATTTTATAAAGGGGGGGGGGGGGGGGGGGGGAAATCATCTCCACCTCCCTACTGTTCACCCGGCCAAGCCCCGACCCCGGCCCGGCCGAGCTCCGACCGCTTCCAGCTTCTTCCCTGACTCCAACCTGAAGCCCCGCCGACTGCTCAACCGCTCCTCCTGCCGAGCCACTGCCATTTCTCCGTCGGCCTCCCCTCTCCACCACCATCGGAATCAGCCACCACCATCATCGACATCCTCCTCCTCCTGCATTCCCTCTTCCCGTTGTATCCGCTCTCCGGCACAGCTTGCCACCTCCCTACACCCAGCCAGACGAACCACCCTACCACCACCATATCGAGCTACCCCCGCTCCCCCATCCACCGTGATCTCCTCTATCATCTTCCCTGCATCCGGCCAACTTCCCTCGACTCCACTGTTCATCCTCCTCCTCCCTGCACCCCGGCGAAGCTCCTCCATCCGCAGCCCGGCCTGCTGCAACCCACCGCTCCTCCACTGCTACTTCCCTCAGCCGCACTCCACCACCTCCTCCGCCTGAAGCTCTCCCCCCTCAGCCGAGCCTCCCCTCTCTGCTGCACTCCGGCACCACCACTATCATCATCAACTATCACCACTACCACCACCCTATCACCACCAGCTCCCTCTCCTCTTCTCCGAGCAGCGCCACCCCGACTCCGGCCAGCTTCCTCCCCGGCTGCTACATCGAACCACCACCCTCCACCGTGAGCCTCTCTCTCCTCTCCCTCTTTCCTCCTTCATTAGTATTATATACCTATGTATTAGTATATAACTTAGTGTATATGTATTCATATACATATACGTATGTATTGATATCTTTTCATATAGAATATGTGTAATAAAATACGTATTTTGGTATATATATATATATATATATATATATATATATATATATATATATATATATATATATATATATATATATATATATGTATTTTGGTATGTATATATGTAATATATATTTGTATTGGTATATATAAATGTACTTGTATACGTATATGGTATATGTATTAAATATAGTATAAGTATATTTTATTGGTGTATATACATATAAATATAGCATATGTATATTTTCACTAGTATATATATATATATATATATATATATATATATATATATATATATATATATATATATATATATATATATATATATATATATATATATATTCTTAAAAAATGGTTGTTATGTATAAATGTGCTATGTATATTTTTAACATATGTATATATATAAAATATATATATTTCTATTTAGTGTATATATACTTATACATATTTTGTACGTAATTATTGGTATATACATATATATGTATTGTATTTAATTAATGATATATGTCTATTGATAAATATTGTAGGCGACCCCAGTGTAATTACGGATGCCCCGTATTTATATGGACCTGTAACCCTGTTAATTAATAGAAGGCTGCCATATGTATACTCACGTATTGGCGAGACCCGTATCACCGACTGTCTGAATTCACAGCAATCACAGACGCGACGCCCGTGCAACTTGACGCACACTGACCCTAGTTGACTAGTGCCATACCTGGCATAGCCCCTGAGTACGATGTATTTTTGTTTGTGTATTAATGTAGCATCTGATGCAAATGTTATATTATTTTATGATATGTCTATAGGCCTGTTGGTTCATCCAGGCGATACTCTGGAACAAGACATTGGTATTACCAGCTAAGGACCCAAGGCGAGTATATTCTCTGATAATTTCCAATTATTTGATAATATCTATAATTCTAGTATCTAGAAATGTTACATCTGATTCTTGACACTGTGTTACACGGACTAGTATATAGATTGGACCTGCAATTATGAGATATTACATTGATGATATATTGGATATTGCTCGTGTATTGTGACGTATCATGATTGGATCCACTGTACTAGTTGGGGGCGGGGAAAATATTCATAGATTATGTGATCATACCCAACTCTACATGCATCATAGCTCACCCCACATCTCATGTCGGGTGCGGCCTGACCATTATATGCCTCATAGCTGTTATATATGATTAGCCTGACCTATACATGCATCATAGCTAACCAAATGGTTAGCCTGACCTTACATGAATCATAGCTAATCATATGTAGCCAGCCTGATTCTGTCCCAAGCCGATCACATGATAGACTGATATTTCAAACACTTAGAATAGTTACAGTTCTCTATTTTAGATCATATACTACATCACAGTATATGATATTGTACCTCATTCTTTTCGTTTTATATATGCATTGACTGTTTCATATTGTCTATATTGCCTGTCTCTTTACATTGCCTGCCTCTTTATTTTGCCATTGCATTTATTCACTATCTTCTCTCAGTATATAGCATTATCTGTTTATTGTCTTATAGTCTTTATCAATTAAATGGAACTTTTATTTGAGATGTACTTTGCTCCTTCCTGACTGGAAAATATTTTCCAGACTATGCCTAGAGGACTGGTGTCCGATATTTATGGACCATAGGGTGAGTAGCTGCAGACTTGGACTTGGTAGTTCAGTTGTGATTCCGGGAGGTTAAGCCGGGATCACTGGTTATCTAGTTAGTTTCTTAGCTGTCTATTTTGGTACCGGATTTGTCTCCGGCAATCTTATTTGAGACTTGGATTATATTGTTGAGTTAGACTATTTCTATTCTAGACTCGTGCTACATCTTACCTGTTTCTTCGAGATCTTATCATGCTGTAGTTGTGATTGAGTATGTTGTTCATATTATATTGTGGTATCCGTGTCTCCTCATGGAGTCGGATGCTTGTGTGAGATTGTTTAGATAGCATCAAGACCTAGACAGCGTTCTACCGCCGATGCTGCGGCGTAGGCTGGACGTACCCACGCTCTCGTGCCCCTATACCGGGTGCAGGTCGTGACATTAGTAGAACCAAAAATAATGTCATCAACATAAATTTGCACCAATAAAATTGTGTCATCAATTAATTTTATGAAAAGTGTAGTGTCAATCTTTCCTTTTGAAAACCCTTTTTCAAGTAAGAAAGTACTTAGACGCTCATACCAAGTGCGAGGGGCTTGTTTGAGGCCATATAGAGCTTTCTTAAGTTTGAAAACATGATTAGGAAACTTATAATTTTCAAAACCAGGTGGTTGTTTTACGAAAATTTCTTCTTTAATAAAACCATTATGAAAAGCACATTTTACATCCATTTGAAAAAAATTAAAGTTTTGAAAGTTTTCAAATGCACAAAGCATGCTGATCGATTCAAGTCTCGCAACAGAAGCGTATGTCTCATCGTAGTCGATAACTTCCTCTTGGTTGTATCCTTGAGCTACAAGACGCGTTTGTTACGTGTCACTGAACCTTCCTCATTCAGTTGTTACAAAAAACCTATTTAGTACCAATGATCGGATGATCATTTGGTTTAGGAACAAGTTTCTAAACCTAATTTTGTTCAAATTGGTTGAGTTCTTCTTGCATTGCAGACATCCAAAATTTATCAAAAAAAAACTTCTATAACATTCTTAGGTTTTATTTGTGATATAAAAGTTGTGCAGGCTATAGAATCTCTAACAGCTGAACGAGTACTTACTCCTTTTGATACCTCACCTATCACCAAGTTCTCTAGATGGTCTATTGTGAAGCGCAACCTCTTTGGTAAGCTTTCCAGATAACTTGTTTTAGATGTTGTATCATCAGGGGTAGGAAATACAGGCTTGATATGTACATCATCATCATCCTCAGCATCATCTTCAGGGGCTGTTGCTGGACTATCATACCCATCAAAAGTAATATTAACATATTCTTCAATAATTGAGGAACGCATGTTGAACATTATGTATCCCTTACTCTTGGAGGCATATCCAAGAAAAATACCTTCGTCAGCTTTGGCATCAAACTTGCCTAAGTTGTCTTTGGTATTCAGGATAAAGCAGCAACAACTGAATACTCAAAAATAAGATATAGTTGGAGCCCTATCAAACCAAAGCTCATATGGAGTCTTCTTTGATATAGGTCAAATCAGAACCCTATTCAAAACACGGCATGTTGTATTTACAGCTTCTGACCAAAAATATTTCAGAAGAAAAAACTGATTTAACATGACTCTAGCCATATCGCCAAGAGTCCTATTCTTTCGCTCCACAACACCATTTTGTTGGAGAGTTCTAGGGAAAGAAAACTCATGATTAAAACTATTCAAATCACAAAACTTTTTGAAATCAGTGTTTTCGAATTTGCCGCCATGATCACTTCGGATTTGAGTAATCATGAAGCATTTTTCGTTTTGAACCTTTTAAGCAAAAAATTCAAAAATAGAAAGAGTATCACTTTTATTTGAAAGAAAGAAAACCCAAGTGTAACGAAAAAAATCATCAATAATAACAAAAGTGTAGAGTTTTCCACCAAGACTGGCTACTCTACTCGGATCAAATAAATCCATGTAAAGAAGTTACAAGGGTCTGGATGTACTTACAACGTTGATGGATTTAAATAAAGATTTTGTTGCTTTATTTTTTGTACACTCGGCATATACCGTTTCTTTCTTGAATATGATTTCTGGTAGCCCTCTTACCAGCTTCTTGGTTGAAAGTCTTTACCAGCTTCTTGGTTGAAAGTCTTGATATGGTATCCATATTTTCATGTCCTAGACGCATATGCCATACTAATCTTTCATCCTTGTGAGCGTAGAGGCATCTTCCTGTATGGTTAGTATCTTGCGAGAGATAAAAATATATATATTATCTTCCCTTATCCCTTCAAAAATGATGTCTCCAGATGATCTATCATATATAGAGCATTTATTTTTCACAAAGTTAATACCATATCCGTTGTCAGCAAGATGACTGATGCTGAGTAGATTATGCATTAACTATGTTACTAAACAGACATCCTTAATTATGGGAGAGGGAGGATTATCTATTATATCGTTATCAATTATATACCCTTTCAGATTGTTACCGAAGGATACATATCCTTCCTTTTTTATCGATAGTGTTGCGAAAAGATTAGCATCTCCAATCATGTGTCGCGAGCACCCACTATCGAGAATCCATTTGCTTCTAAAAGATGAGGGAAGGTCCACCTACAATATGAGTAGATGTAACCTTTGGTAGCCAAATTCTTGAGGGTCCTGAAATGTTAGTCTTTGGCACACACACACACACACACACACACACACACACACACACACATATATATATATATATATATATATATATATATATATATATATATATATATATATATATCTACTAGTTTCCTAATTATACACTGTCGTGATATGTGTCCATGTTTACCACAATAGTGATAGGTAGCATGCATATTTGTGTTAGAAACATAATAATAATGGTGTCTTTGTGTGGGTGGCTGACGTGCTTTATGAGAATAGGTGTACAAGAAAGCATGGTTGTGTGCAGCATGTATATGTTTGGTCTTCTTGTGTCGTGCAGTCTTGTGTTGTGGTACATGTCTAGTATATGTGTTTCTAGTGTAAGACTGAGTTTGAGGTTAAACAACCTGTTTGCCCAGCCTGATATCTAACTTTTTAGAGGCATCATACATTTCAGTATACTTGGCAGTTAAAGCATTAATTCTGACTGCTGCCATATTGTACTTCTTTTTCTCTTCCATTAACTCTTCATTGAGTTTACTAGTGTCTGTTTCTCAATATGTGTTTCAGCATCGTGTAAGCTCAATTTCAGTTAAGATAATTCCTCAGTGTCTTTCGTGGGTGGTGTCTCTCTTATATCATTCAGTAAGCAGGACAGTCTATGTATCTCAATCTTATCAGTATGAATCTCATCTTTTGCATGTTTGTATTTACCGAGCACTTTTTTATGATCTTTAAGAAGATCAATGAAAGCATCCGATAACTCATCAAAAGTAAAATCATCAAGCTGATTTTCTGTTACCTTGTCAGAGGTTGCCATTAGGCAGACGTTTGCAGCTTCTTGAGGAGTTTCCTATTCTTCTGAGTCACTTGCCTCACTTTCATGCCATATGCTAGTGTTGGCATACTTCCGATATGATAACTTCTTGTGTGATTTTTTGTAGCGATTCTCCTTCTTTGTTGTTGGGCAGTCCTTCTTGATGTGCCCCGTCTTCTTGCAACCATAGAAGATAGGTTCTTCATCATCGTTTCCTTATTGTTCCTTCTTCCTTCGGTTGAATCACAAGAACTTCTTAAAATTGTGAACCATCAATGCTTGATCATCACCTTCAGAATCATCATCATCTGTTTCAATGTGAAGAGCCTTCCGGTAATGGCTTTTAGAGCAATTGCCTTCTCCTTTGGAGTAGTCTCTTCAAAGTCCATGAGGTCGAGCTCATGCGTCATCAGTTTTCCCATCAGAGTCTCCAGAGACATAGTGGTGAGATCGTTGCCTTTGATGATTGTCGTGGCTTTGGGGTTCCAGTTCTTTGTGAGCCCCCTTAGAACTTTTCCAATCTTCTCATGGTTGGTGTAGTCTTTGCCGAGGGAGGATAGCGGGTTGGCGATGTCAAGAAATCTGGTAAACATTTGCGTGATCGTCTCATTGGGTTTCATCTTGAATGCCTCATACTCTTGTGTTAGCCGACTGAGTTTTGACTCATTCACTTGGGTGGTTCCTTCGTGGGTCACCTCTAGAAGCTTCCATACTTCATATAAAGTAGTGCAGGTGGATACCCTGTTAAATTCAGTCATGTTTACGGCACAGAAGAGAGCATTAATAGACTTAGCACATAGACTTGCATGTTTCTTCTCTAGGTCCGTATATTTGTCATGGGGTTTCTCTACAAGATTCTCGTCAATAACAATTATAGCAGGCTTCCTATAACCATCTATAACTATGGTCCATTGGTCAAAGTCTAGTGATTTCAAATAAAAACTCATTCGTGTCTTCTAGTAAGTGTAATTGGTACCATCAAATAGGGGTGGCCTATTTGTGGACTGGCCTTCACCATTGTTGGTGTAGATTGGTCGTGCAATTGCCATAGATCTGCTATAGGGTGTTAATCCTTTATCAAGAGAACCTTGCTTTGATACCCATTGAAGTTACGTGTAGGCAACTCTAGAGGGGGTGAATAGAGTTATGTGTCAATAATGACCAATTAAAACTAATTAAGACTAAGTCCAGTAAGCAACTACTAACAAAAAAAATAATCAGAGAATAATAATGCAGAAAGTAAATAGAGTAAGGAAGAGCAAACGCAAACACAGCGATATATCCTGGTTTCCCTCGTGGAGGACTAGTCCAGGCCTGAGTACTCTAGATTGGAGTTTGAATCCACTATCAGTGAAACACAAGCTTTGATCTGAAGGCTTGTCACTTCTTTACAGACACGAGCTTTTGATCCAAAGCGCTCGACTACTTCAACTTCGCAGAGGCGAGACTTGGAATTTTCTAAGTATAACACTTTACAACTATTGCACAACTTCTAGCTGAATCGAACCGAGGCACCTTAGGGGATTAGGAAGTTGTAGCTAAGGAGATTTGGAAGAGTATGGCTTAGAAGAGTAGAGCTTAGAATATTGAGAGCTTGAAAGATGAGGGATGATTTGAAATGAGACAATTCATGCTCTATTTATACTAGTCTGGGTAGGTAGAGTTCGGCCAGAGTTATGTCCTCTAACGTTCAAAAAATTCAAATGTTAGACAGCTCGTTACAAGGTGGAATGAAAAATCAGGTTGCTGATTTTAACAGCACCGAGTTTGGTTGGGGATCGAGTTTGGCCCTAGTTCGGTCTGCCTCAGACCAGAAGCTCTATAACTTGGTTTGAGTAGGTTTGGTTTTGGTTTTGGTTTGGTTTTGGACTTGGTTGTTAATTTGTTTGGTGGATCTATAGAAAATATTTTGAGGGTTGATATGCCACAGTGCGACTCAACGTACATGCTTCCTATACTCAAACAAAATAGAAAAACTTACAGACTCTGAAACATAATAAGGATGATGTAGCAGCAGTCCGACGAAGTTTGTTGATGTCTCGTCTAGTAATCGATGTATCGTAATTGAGTCATGACCGATATCACAGTGTTAATTATCAAAATCAGGTTGACTGTGATCCAGTTTGGATCAACACGTATCACGCTCTGAACAGACCAGTATCAGAGCTGACGCTACATTGCCTATATACCGTCGGTATGCAGCTGCTGCTGTTCCTGTTGTTCCAGAACCTATTTGCCGTGTACCACGGTATACATTAGCTTTTGTTTCCAGAACCAAAAGCTGGTATATCGTGTCGGGATATGAAGGTCCAATTTGAGTATTTTATGTACACCATTAGATCGTCATCAACGGTCTAGATGATCTCGAGATTATGGTGACTTAAATAAGAGTTTCCTAATCTTAATCCACATGATGAAAATGAGAGTTTTCTCAAGGGTGTAACTTTCAAAGGAGAGGAAGAAGAGATTCATAGTTCTAGTGTTGATTTGGAGAGAGAGAGAGAGAGATCGCTTCGAGGATTTCTACATTAGTTTGTCCTCGTCCTCTTGTCTCCGGTAACTCTATGTCAACATTATAATATATTTCTATTCATATTTGAAGTGTTGTCTTGGTTCGTGTTGGACTGGTTGAAAAGTTTATAAAGGGGTATGTGTATTTTCTTTATTTCTTAGTAGAGGCTTTTTCGAATTGGACTCCGATCGTCTTGTGGTTGTTTCTGTCACGGTTTTGCATGTAATATCGTTGTATTATTTGTTGTTGTGAATTTTGGAGTAAGGTCTGGGTTATGCATTCTCTTCAGGTCCTCGATCGGTTTCTTCTGGTTCTTGTTTGGAAAATAATATTTTTTTCGCAAATTTTGTGTGTGTTCCCAAGTCCCAACACTCTCAAGCTAAAAGTTTACTGTATTCTTTTTCATCGAAACTACTTAGTGACATATATTTCTGGTTGTTCCAGCTTTCTTCCAAATCAGTCCATTTTTATTTTCAGAATTCTAGTGGCCAGAAATATCGATTTCTTGTGACCTATCCGAAACCCATTCGCTGCATCTGTTTGGAAAAAAGCAGCTGTTTTCTACATTGCCACAGCTTGATGAAACTCATTCACCAGAAGTAAATAACGGATACCATGTAAAACTAGTGATGCTAGGGTGAGCATTATTCGATTTTGGACTGAATATCTAGCCGAACTGAATCAGTTTGAATTTTTTTTTTTTTTTTCGATTTTGGTTTTAAAATACTAATTTTTTTTATTCCGTTTTAGTTTCGGTTCTGGATTTTCATTCCGTCCAAAACCGAAAAATCGAATGAGACTTATACAATTATACAAATATCCACAATTCTATACGTATTTTGTGACTAAAAAAATGTACATTTCAAAAACAATAATTATATTTATGTGTTTTGAAGCCTATTGGTAATTTAAAAACTAATCCAACTTTGGACATAACTTTAAAATACAACAAATGTGTATATAAAAATTATATTTTTATTATAATTTAACCACGATCATAACTTTGGACCCGATCCATTAAACAGTAGAAATAGTTCAATTGAACAAACCGAATACTCTGTTCGATTCGATTTTAGATTTTTAAAATTTTAATTTATTCGATTTTGACTTTCAGATCGGTTGAAACCGAATAAAAAGCTCACTCTGCCCAGGGATGTGATCCTTTCCAAGTGGAAGTTGGAGTGAACTGAGGTCAAGTCCTTTAATTAAGCACTTTAAAGTAGCCCATGATGAATCTTCAACTGCTTTGATGCTAATGGGGAGCAATTATCGCAAATTTCAATAAGGATTTTACTAGGGATAATATTGTTGGACGAAAAAGAATTGAATAATATAAAAAAATGCTAAAAAAAATAATTTATAAAATTGAGATATCAAAATCGAACAATGAACAGTTAAGAAGTCAAAAACGTCCGAACGGCTTATAGTTGAAATGCCACAAAGACAATTTAGGATGTACAAACAATTACACCAATCTTAGATGAATCGATTTTGGGGCACGGCCTAGAAGGAGTATATTAGCACTAAATACTAAAAAAAGAGATCAAAGATTTTGCTAGCAATGAAGATATAGCAAAATTTGATGGAGCAAGTTTGCATGTATGCTGGAAGTTCTCATCAAATCTTAATACTAGGAATTGTACAAAAAGTTACACATTTTGTTAGATGTTCCACGCCCTTGTTCATTATTTGTGGTTTTTCTTGGATACCAAATACTGTTGTCGAAGAACTTGATCCTGTTAGGTTGCAACTCACATTCGGTTGAGCGCTCAAGATTAACAAATTTTTTTTTTTTTTAAGTTATATAAATCAAGTTCAATATCATATCGTGTGGACCAATTCTTGTTCGGGTCTCACCACGTTACCGAGATTGTGTTGAATGTCCGTGATATACGTATAATCTGATTATACGGTGCACTTCAAAGGTGGAGTTGGAAACATTCTTCTTTGTTGGGTTGTATTCAGTTGGGTTGTATCTCGCATTCAGTTGACTACAAAGTTTAATCACCACAATGGATAGAAAGCAGGAGAATGAGGTATTATAGATAATTGTGATTGGTCCATGACTTAATAAGAGATTTCTTTTCTTTTCGTTCAAGTCATATGAGCCAAGTTCAATAGCATACCTCATGAATCAACTTCGGTTCTGATCTTACCGTGTTTTGTTGGGAATAGCAAATCCATGACGAATCAGATACCTGAAATTCGATTTGTGGGAACAATTGCTCTGCTTGTTGGACAGTTACAGTTCCCGTGGTTAATGAAAGCTTCATGAGGTTTGCTCATTCTACTGGTATGGAAAGTATGTATATATAGTTGAAGGATCCACATCCCCTCCTATTATGTATTTCGAAGTATCTCCATGTTTACAACCGTTGGATATTATTTAAGTCATCTAATCTTAATCGTTGCTTTGAACCATTGAAATCAATAGTTAAGATTACTTAAACAATATCCAACGGTTGCTAACATGGGGATGCAAAAAATCGAAAATGTGGATATATATATATATATATATATATGGTCTCATATATATTTGGGATAGTTAGTAATAGGGTCTCATATAATAGTTGATATTAGGGTTTAAGTCTCCATATTGTTCGACGTTAGTGTTTGGATCTTAAAATCATTGTTCACGTAGAATTATGAACAGTGATTATAAGACCCAAACACTAACGTTGGACAATATAGAGACACAAACCCTAATATGAACTTTTATATGAGACCCTATTACTAAATAATCCTATATATTTTCTTCTTTTCTCTACGATCGTTTTCGTGGTGTTCAAAATAGTTAACTAGTAACAATTCTTGTTCCAATCATTTTGGCAAATGTTAACAGCACTAAAAAAATTACTAGGGACAACACATAATATTTGTCAGTCCTGTGCATATCCAGAATTGTCAATTTTTTTTTTTACAGTTTTTTGCTATTCTAGGACTGTCAAAAATTTGACAATCCTGCCAAAATTTTCTGAATATGTATAAGACTGCCAAAAATTTGACAGTACTGGATATGCACATGACACACGACTGCCAAAATTTTGGGAGTCTTAGGATTGCCAAAAATGTATTGCCCTCTAGTAATTCTTGTAGTTCCCTTAACATTTGCCATAATTTAGGACCTAGAGATTTTTGGCAGAAATTGCCTGATGTGGTGAGGACTTGTACCATGAGAAGACCTGTTCATTGGCAACAATGATCACGTAATGGATTGTGGGAATGCACAAAACCCAGATGGTTAGAAGGATTTATTATAAAGGAAGAAAGCTGACAATTCCTGGTTATTATGTTGGGTGCTGATTTCACTCTTCATCATAAGCTTCTTTCTCTTGATCTGAGGTGCGCACAACACAAGGACTTTATACAAATTTGTGGAGAGATGGAAACCTATACTCCTTGTATTCATACTTCTTAACAAATGAAAAGAATCCAGCAAACATAATTTCCAAAGTTTTTGATGAAACCAAACAGCCTTTTAATTGTATAGGTGGACAATGTAGAAGAAAAAACAATGCTTCCATCTTTCATTTTTCGGTTCCATGAAGAAAATTGATTTCTGACCCAATTCCATTCTGTTCAAGAACATATTTCGCTTTGTTGACATGATTTTGTCAAGAGTCTAAATTGTCCTTCTCTCGTTCTTTCCAGTGCTGCAGGTAGTGAAAAGGAATTTCAGAAAACTGCAAACTTTGCTTTCGAAGAGCCTCAGCTATCCCAACCAGGAAGGCTAGATACATTCTCATCACATCTACAAGTTAGTTTCTCTTTCTCGAGGTCTCCTGAAAATGAGTTGGTGTTAACAACTACACCCTCCAGACTGTTGCTGAGATTGGGATGTGCTTGCATTGGTGGACTTCAAATTCACATCAACCATATCGTCTTGCTTTGCCAAAGAGAGCATCTCCATTCCAGGGAGGGCAGCAGCAATCTTCCGAAACAGTGCCTGCAAAAGAAGTTCATGCGGCTATTAACTGCACTTGGTGTTAAGCTTGTTACTCTACATGCTACTAATCGCGAATCAAATCCCACTGACCAATGTATTACGAAAGTACCCATGTTAATAATTAATATGCATGTCGGCTACGGACCTGGACTTTATTTGACCCGCACGGTAATGTGTCAAAACTCAATCCTCTCTTATGCAAGGATGATGGGGCAGGGCATATAGAGATGAAATGCTGATCTAGTATTGCCACACAATACTCATATAACAGTTTCTAGTTCATTAGGGAACCCAAAATTCCATGCGAATTCTAATGAAAACCACTGATAGCTTGTTTCAATTTAAGACCACCTGGAAATCATAGTTTTTCAAGAAACACCAACACCAGTTTTATTTTATATGTTGCAAAACGCCTCAACCATGTCACAGTTTTATCACACTATATATAACCAGAGAAAAAGAAAAAGAAAAAGAAAAAGAAAAAGAAAACCTTCCTCCAAATCTACTTTTACCACTTTTTAATTTTGTCTAATAGGTATGAGGATTATATAGTTTTCTTGCTTGCCTATCAAAATAACCCTGAATTGGTGCTCACAAGCACATCCAGGGCAAAGTATGTCAAGAGTTTGGAATAGTAAATCTATATTGGCCTCTGTGACATAAGGGGGTATATATACCCTCATAATCCGGGGGAGGCATCCCTCCCAACCAGTGTGGAACCCCCTGCTCACAAACTCACGATAGTAGAACAGTGTGAGTTTGACAAGAGGGAAGTACAAATGAAAAACAAGAATCAGCTACTATCTAACACACTCCTTCAAACTCTAATGATCAACCATCGAAAGTTTGTCCAGTAGGAAGGAGTGCCTCTGAACCGTATGGGCCTTCGTGAAGAAGTCCACAATCTGCATTTGAGAAGTAATATGCGTTAGCGAGACAGCCCCAATGAGATACTGTTGCCTGACATAGTGACATCTGTGTGTTTCATTCTCTAATGAAACACTGTTGCAGACAATTTAAACAAGACAAGTATTGTCACAATGCAGAGTAGTAGTATTGTCACTGTTGATATGGTATGTTGGGTGTCATATTTAAGTATAGTATAAGCACATGGGAATATCCTGAGAACATATTTGGGATGCCAGAATATGTCACAGGATATTCCATTATGAGATTATTGTCATAATGATTGAGATCATTGTATTAATGACTGTAAGGCTATATAATGCCAATAAGACAATCAATAAAATAATCAACTAATTTCAACATGGTATCAGAGCCAAGTTTCCACAGACCCTAGCCGTCACCAAGCTTCCACAAACCCACAGGAGGATTTCCTAGATCTCCTCCACCGAACTCTTCCACGCCCCCCCCCCCCTTCTTCCCTTCTCCGCCCTTCGCTGTTGCTGCCCCGTCCCGCTACTGCTGCGGCTACTACTGCTGCTGCGGCTGCTGCGACTGCTGCTGCTGCTGCGACGGCGGCTGTGACATGCGTGCTGCCGCCTCCTCCGCACCAGCACGAGACAGCGCCTAATAGGGATGCCTAGATCTGAAAAAAGGGGGGACATGTTCGGATCTAGGAGCGGACGACGAGGACGAGCGTGAGTCGTGGAGCGGACGTGACGTGATTGGATAGACGACGCATCGATGGAGGAGATCATCAAGAAGCTGGATTCTGCAGAGGTGGCGACGTTGATGAAGTTGTTGACGATGTCGGCTGGTGAGAACACGACACGAACGTCGCCGGAGTTGAAGCTTCCCTCCATCGATCTGAAATTAGATGGACCAGCCACCTATCTGAGTTGGTCACGGCGGGTGAGAAGAACCCTCGCAGGAAAAAACATGGAGGGGTTCCTGACGGGCGAGACGACAGAGCCGGACGAGGGCTCGACAGGACGCGATGAGTGGAAGTCCACTCATATGGTGATCTACATCTGGCTTCTCAACTCCTTAGTCCAGTCTATTGCCGCCACAGTAGACGGTATTGAGATGGTGAAAGATGTGTGGGAGAAGTTGAGAAGGACCTATGATGGTGTGGGGAACAACTTACGGGTCTTCCATATAAATGGGGAGATTGATGACACCGTACAGGGAGAGAAGACGGTGCAGGAGTATGCCACGGAGTTGGAGCATCTGTGGTTGGATTATGATCACTCCTCAGATCGGGCGAGCTGCGGGGAACCTAAGTGTAAGGAGAGACAGGTGTGTCTGCAGGAGAGGACGATGAAGTTCCTCAAAGGGCTGACTGCAGCTTTCGCACAGAGGACGGCCCTACTTCTAGCCCAACCAAAGATCCCTAGCCTTGAGGAGGCTATCTCAGCCATGATCCAGGAGGAGACACGCATCAGGCTGCAAGCCGGGACAGGTGGTCCCCCCGAAGCAAAGTCAGCACTAGCGATCACCAGCTCAGGTAACACAGGATCTAAGGGAGAGCCCTGGCAGCATAACCGGCAGTGCTACAACTGTGGGGAGATGGGTCATCATCGGTATGCTTGTACCAAACCACCTAGGGAGGGAGATTCAGGTGGTGGACGAGGACCGTTCGGCGGACGAGGATATAATGGAGGACGTGGTCGTGGTCGAGGGGGTAGACGAGGCGGCCGAGGAGGTTATCGGACGAACCTCCTGATATCAGAAGGGAACAGAGAAGCTGATGGCATCTTTACTGTGGAGGACCAGGCACTGGGAGACATGAGGAGTATAACAGAGGAGGCGTCCACTTCATTCTTTGTTAGGGACAACGCTGCCATGTATGCCCATCCATCAGAAGGTACTGACGAATCACTTGCCCTTGCGTCTATCTCTTCCCTTAAATCATCAGACTGGATTATTGACTCGGGAGCATCTCGGGATGTGACGGAGAATGCTAGTGAGTTTTCTTCCTACACTCACCTAGCATCAGCAGACAGCATTCAGAAAGCTGATGGCACTTTTCAGCCAGTGGTCGATAAGGGTACTGTTAATTGTATAGGTTGAGTAAGATTATCCAATGTTTTACATGCTCCATCCTTTCCAGTCAGTCTCTTGTCCATTAGTTCTATAATCCTCCAACTTAAATGCATTGTTTCTTTTGATATTCCTAAGGTGACCTTCCAGGAGAAAGGGACAGGACGAAGACTTGAGACTGGCACTTGGCATGAGGGACTGTGGTACCTAGATCGAGAAGGACTGGACTCAGCATTGGTATCTATGGCAGAGAAGGCTGGCATGGAAGGACTGCAGCAGAGGACTGAGGATACCTTGATACTCCATCATCGGAGGATGGGACATTCTTCCTTTGATACTCTAAATAAGTTGTATCCAGAGATTTATGCAAAAACAAATAAAGAGAAATTAGTATGTGATGCGTGCGAGTTAGGAAAACTTACTAGGAGCTCATATGTTGGCACGGGTCATAGGAGCACTTTTGCTTTTGAGGTAGTACATTCTGATGTTTGGGGTCCATGTGCTACTAACACTATGAATGGTTATAAGTACTTTGTTTCTTTCATTGAGTGTGCCTCTCGTGTTACCTGGTTATATTTGATGAAAAATAAGAATGATGTACCTGCTTGTTTTCGGGATTTCCATAAGCATGTCCAGACTCAGTACAAAGCAGTTGTGAAGGTACTGAGGTCTGACAATGAAACGGAGTATACCAACAGGACGCTTGTAGAATACTTGTCAGCACACGGAATACAGCATCAGACCACCTGTGCATACACACCAGCACAAAATGGAGTTGCAGAAAGAAAAAACAGACACCTTCTGGAGGTCGCAAGAAGTATGATGATCGACATGAATGTCCCACAGAGTCTGTGGGGGCATGCAGTGTTGACAGCAGCTCAACTCATCAACAGGATGCCCCCGAAGGTCCTCGGATGGAAGTCCCCATGTGAGGTATTGCAAGGCAATAATAGTGGGATACTCCCACTGAAGGTGTTTGGGTGTGTTTGTTTTGTGAAGGACAACATGCCATCAGTTGGGAAACTTGACCCTAGAGCGGTCAAATGCATCTTCGTAGGCTACTCGGCGACCCAGAAGGGGTATGTGTGCTGGAGTCCAGTAGAGAGGAAGTTTGTCAGTATGGATGTCCACTTTCGGGAGCATGAGCCATACTACCACCAGGACGGAACTTCACACAACACGCCTAATACTGCCAGTATTAGGCGAGAGGGGGAGATGGAGAACTTGGTGGTAACCGATTTAGAAGTTTGGCATGGAGGCACAGAGAAGGGATAAGAAGGTGAAGGTGTTAGGCATACGGCTCAGGGAGAGTTACTTACCAACTCCTGAGGCACCGACACCAACCCCCCTTCAGGTGATAGCCCCTCCTTCACAAGATATCATTCCTCCTACTTCTACTCCTCCCACACCACTATCTGTACGGAGGACCACTCGCAGCAATGCAGGAAATCCTCCAAACAGATATGGTTGGAATATTGCTCAGTTTGTTTCTTATGACCATATCCCTTCTTCTCATGGAGCATTTATAGCATCTTTGGATAGTATTACTGTACCTAACAATTGGCAGGTTGCCAAGAACGATCCAAAGTGGAAAGCGGCAACGCACAAGGAGTTGGGAGCTCTGGAGAAGAACCACACTTGGGAGCTTGTGAGACTGCCAGAGGGGAAGAGAGCAGTTGGATGCAAGTGGGTCTTTACCGTGAAGCAGAACCCAGATGGACAGGTTGAGCGCTACAAAGCTCGACTAGTAGCCAAAGGATATAGTCAGACGTACGGCATCGACTATGACGAAATCTTTGCACCAGTTGCAAAGATGAGTACTGTCAGGACTTTGATTTCTCTGGCAGCGAATGGTGGATGGAAGCTACACCAACTGGATGTGAAGAATGCGTTTCTTCACGGAGATCTAGTGGAGGAGGTGTACATGGAGATACCACCAGGATTTGGCACCAATCAGACAGTAGGCAAGGTCTGCAGGTTGAAGAAGTCCCTCTATGGACTGAAGCAGTCTCCTCGAGCGTGGTTTGACAAATTCAGAAGGGCGATGATAGGGATGGGATATCAGCAGATCAATGCTGATCATACTGCGTTCTTCCGTCGGAGTGGAGGCCACATCACCATGCTTGCGGTGTATGTGGACGATATGATTATCACAGGAGATGATGAGCAGGAGATCGCCTAACTCAAAGGAAAGCTTGGCAAGGAATTCGAGGTGAAGGATCTCGGCCTTCTTCGGTACTTCCCTGGGATTGAGATTGCTCGAGAAGCAGAGGAGATTGTTCTCTCTCAAAGGAAGTATGCACTGGACCTTCTCACAGAAACTGAGATGTTGGGGTGCAAACCTGCAGCAACACCAATAGATCAGAGGTTCAAGATTGATGCTGAGGCTGGAGAACCAGTTGATCGGGACAGATACCAGAGACTGGTTGGCAAGTTGATCTATTTGAGCCACACACGTCCTGATATCTGCTTTGCAGTAAGTGTGGTGAGCCGCTACATGCATGACCACGGAAGGGTCATATGGATGCAGTGTACCAGATTCTGAGGTACTTGAAAGGTGCTCCCGGGAAGGGACTAATATTCAGTAAGAACAATCACGTGAGCATCGAGGGCTACTGTGATTCTGACTGGGCTAGTTGTGCTGATGACAGGAGGTCTACCTCGGGATATTGCATATTTGTAGGAGGTAACTTGGTCTCCTGGAGGAGTAAGAAGCAGTCTGTGGTGGCCAGATCGACAGCTAAAGCAGAGTACAGAGCTATGGCCTTGGGAGTTGCAGAGCTGCTATGGTTGAAGAATATGCTGGTGGAACTGAAGCTGGATCAAGGAGCCAAGATGAAGCTGTGGTGTGACAATCAGTCAGCTATTAGTATCGCCAACAATCCAGTACAGCATGACAGGACCAAACACATCGAGATTGATAGATTCTTCATCAAAGAGAAGTTGGATAGTGGATTACTGGAGCTTGGCCATGTTCCAACCAGGGATCAAGTAGAAGATGGACTAACCAAGGGACTCGCCTCAGTGAGCATGATTAGAGGATGTGACAAGATGGGCTTAGTGAAAATCTTTCACCCATCTTGAGGGGGAGTGTTGATATGGTATGTTGGGTGTCATATTTAAGTATAGTATAAGCACATGGGAATATCCTGAGGACATATTTGGGATGCCAGAATGTCACAGGATATTCCATTATGAGATTATTGTCATAATGATTGAGATCATTGTATTAATGACTGTAAGGCTATATAATGCCAATGAGACAATCAATAAAATAATCAACTAATTTCAACAGTCACAATGCAGACGGTCTGTTGTCCTTCATAAAACATACGCAGCCAAACACCTTCAGCGGGAGTATCCCACTATTATTTCCTTGCAATATCTCACATGGAGATTTCTATCCCAGTACTTTCGAGGGCATCATGTTGATCAGTTGAGCTGCTGTCAACACTGCATGCCCCCACAGACTGGAGGACATTCATGGCGATCATCATGCTCCTTGCCATCTCCAGAAGGTGTCTGTTCTTCCTTTCTGCCACTCAATTATGTGCTGGTGTGTATGCACAGGTAGTTTGATGCTGTATCCCTTGGGCTGACAAGTATTCCTCAAGTGCTCTGTTGGTATACTATGTCCCATTGTCAGACCTCGGTACCTTCACCACTGCTCTGTACTGAGTCTGAACATGTTTATGAAAGTCCCAGAAACATGCAAAGACATCACTCTTATTCTTCATCAAATACAATCAGGTGAAACGAGAGGAACAATCAATAAAAGAAACGAAATACTTGTAACCATTCATAGTAGTTGTGGCGCACGGCCCCCAAACATCAGAATGTATAATATCAAAAACAGAAGAGCTCCTATGGCCCGCACTAACATATGAGCTCCTAGTAAGTTTGCCTAAATCACATGTATCATATACTAGTTTTTTCTTATTTGCTTTCTCATAAATAGATGGATACAACCTACTCAAAATACCAAAAGAGGAATGTCCCAACCGCTTGTGGTAGAGTATCAGTGTATCATCGACACTCATCTTCGGTCCTCCCATTCCTGCCCTCTCTGCCACAGACACCAATGCCAAATCTAGTCCTTCCCGATCCAGGTACCACAGTCCATCATGCCAAGTGTCAGTCCCAAGTCTTCGTCCCGTCTCCTTCTCTGGAAGATCACCTTAGGAATATCAAAAAAGAATGCATTTTAGTTGAAGGATTATGCATGCAAAACATTGGATAATTTTACTGAACCTGTACAATCGACAGTACCATTACCGACCACTGGCTGTAAAGTACCATCGGCTGTTTGAATGCTGTCCGCCGATGCTAGGTGAGTATAGAAAGATAACTCACGGGCATTCCCTGTCACGTGTCGAGACGCACCCAAATCGACAATCCAATCTGACGATCTAAGGGAAGACATAGATGCAAGGGCGAGTGAGTCGTCAGTAACTTCCGATGGATGGGCATAAATAACAGCGTTGCCTCTGGTGAAGACTGAGGTGGACGCTTCCTCAGTCCCACTCCTCCTGTCTCCATCGCTTGATGCTCTCTGCTTTCTCCTGAGTAGCTCCAGCATGCCCAGCAGTGCTTCATCCTCCTCAGTATAGGCGCCATCAGTTCCCTCATCGCCTTCTGCTACCAGCAGGTTCGTCCGATAACCTCCTCGACCACCCCGTCGACCCCCATGACTAGGCCAAGTCTTCCAAACTGTCCACGTCCACCACCTGAATCTTCCTCCTTGGGTGGTTTGGTGCAAGCATACCTCAGATGGCTCACCTCCCCGCAGTTGTAGCACTGTCGGGGGTCTCCCTTAGGTCATGTGCCGCCTGAATTGGCAACCACCAGTGCTAACTTCACTTCAGGAGGACAACATGTCCCTGCCTGGAGCTTGATGCGAGTCTCCTCCTGGATCATGGCCGAGATAGTCTCCTCAAGTGTAGGGATCTTCGGTTGGGCTAGAAGTAGTGTTGTCCTCTGAGCAAACACTGCGGCCAGTCCCTTAAGAAACTTCATCGTCCTCTCCTGCAGACATACCTGTCTCTCCTTACACTTCAGGTCCTCGCAGCTCGTCCGATCTGAGGAGTGATCGTAATCCAACCACAGACGCTCCAACTCTGTGGCATACTCATGCACCGTCTTCTCTCCCTGTACGGTGTCGTCGATCTCCCCCTTGATCTGGAAAATCCTCAAGTTATTCTCCACACCATCGTAGGTCCTCCTCAACTTCTCTTACACGTCCTTTACCATCACAAGGCCATCCATTGTGACGGAGATCGACTAGACTAAAGAATTGAGAAGCCAAATGTATATCATCATATGAGTGGATTTCCACTCGTCGCGTCATGCCGAGCCCTCATCTGGCTCTGTCTTCTCTCCTGACAAGAAACCCTCCAGGTTCTTCCCTGCGAGGGTTCTCCTCACCCGTCGTGACCAACTCAGGTAGGTGGCCGGTCCATTAAGCTTTATATCGATGGAGGGAAGCTCCAACTTCGCCGGTGTTCGTGTCGCGCTCTCACCAGCCGACAGTTTCATCAGCTTCATCAACGTTGCGACCTCCGCAGGGTCCAACTTCTTGATGATCTCCTCCATCGATCCTCCTCTTCTCCGATCACCTCACACCCGTCCCACGATTCACGTTCGTCCTCTTCGTCCTCTTCTAGACCCGATCATGCCTCTCCCCCATCGGATCTAGGCCTTCGATGTCAACACCCGGGATAACCCGCGGGAGATGCCGGAAACCGCGACAGAAGGCTCCTGCGGGCTCCGCAGGAGTCACGGCTTCGCACTGGTGGCAGAAGTGTGGCGGCGGCGGCGACGGTGGTGGTGGGCGAGCGGTACGACGGCGGTGGTGGCGGCTAGAGTTTGGCGGATAGGGTTTGTGGCGGCTAGGATTTGTGCTTTGATACCATGTAAAATATTTTGGAGTTCTATTTTATTATGTTATAATCTCTTGGCTATATATATATATAGCCTTATAATCCTCCATCTTACATAAAACCCCCTAATACATTCTAATATACCAACAAAGAGAAATATTCGACCTCAAAGGAAAGGTAGAAGCAAACTTCAAATGATATGAATTGTCAATGTCATAGTTCGGAAGTTAAGTAATGCCTAGAGACAATAGATAAATAAACTGCATATTTCATTCAAAAAAAGATGATCACTATATGCAGCTGAAATACATACATCAGTTGTAAACATCTGTTGTATCACAAAAAGAAGTTACAACAGACAAAAACATCCTATACATCACCTCTACAACATACACTTCTAGTACAAAACCATACAAACCCAAAATGCTATACTACTATTTACATCCTTGCCTACATCTCTCTACCCATCAGTATCTTCGATCCTTCTAATGGTGGTAATCAATTCGTTAACACATCCTGAAAGATATCCTTTGAGAGTCTTGGGTGGTGTATTGATAGTAACTCTTGGTTCAGCCTCAGTATGCTTCATACGCTTGATTTCATCACATGCTTGATCATACCTGTCAGTTCCTGATTCATACAGTAAGAAAAACACAGAATAACATATGCGGATTGGGTCCTCGAATCTTAGTCTTCTTAATCATCCTGGAGTTTCCATTAAGCTCATGAGCTACTCTATCTAGTATAGCTAGGGATACCGCTACACCTATGAAGATTTCGTCCTTGGACATTTGTAAGCTTTCCCAATATTCTTTATGAATCCATTCAACATTTACAAATTGCTCATTCTATGCAAATCAAATAGTTCCAGATGGGGGCAATATATCGCTCACAAGTTTCTAAATTAATGCATATGACTTATTAACAATCAAGACTTAAATCAATTTTTCGAATAGGCTCATTCTATGCAAATCAAATATTTCCAGATGGAGGCAATCTATCATTCACAAGTTTCTAAATTAAGATTTCCACACAAGGCTACGAGGAAAATCGACTATAGGATAATGTAGAAATCACTTATAAGGCAAGGTGCTAAAATTAAAGTCATACTTAGGATACAATTTAACTACGGATATGAATATACTTAAGGGACTAACTTACAGGATAAATGCTTAGGATAAAAACTCACTTTAACTTATGGACGAAGCTCTTAGTACTAACATTCCAAAAAATCCAAAATTCATTATATATATATATATATATATATATATATATATATATATATATATAAATGTTAATTATTTATTACAATTTTTGGCCACCTAATGGCCCACAACCATACCCGTAGGCCTACAACCCGGCCAGCCTGGCTCGTACCGCACTCGACTGGCCCACATCGCACCCGGCCCGCAGCACCCAAGGTTGCTCACATTAATTCCCACCACAACATAGGAAATTAATGTGCTTCCCACAAGGCTTGAACATAAGACCTTTGGGGGGAATGTCTCCTACTCATAGTTTGCAGTATCGACTGATACCGATACGATACGGCCAATATCGATACGATTTGGCATGTCCCGATTCGATACTGACTAATACTGACCGATATCGACATTGGAGATCTCTTTTTTGGTCATTTCGGCAAAGAAAATTGAACGAAAAAGACCAATCAACAAGGGTGTAAAAGCATGGTAAAGTTGTAAAAACATGTAAAAAACCGAAAACTTATCTATCGTATGTAAACCAATCGGCAATGGTGACTACTATTTCATTCAATTTCAAAACTACTAAGAAACAACACCGAAAATTTATTAATAATTATTTGCTTTCCGATAGAAAAAAATTCGATACACCGATCTGAAATTGTCGATACTGCCGATATCGCCAATACAGATACTTATAGGAATGGTCCGATTGTCACGTCCCAAAACCAGAATACTGGAGAGCGGGGACGGACAACGGCCAGCTACGTATACTAAGAGCACGCCAGTACTCCGCATATACGATAAAGCTGTAGAACATGGGGGTTAATGCTACAATCAAATAGTCATTCCTAGATCAAACAGTCCTAGGTGTCTCAATCACAAGCAAACAACATGCAAGAAATATGATATCGGGAGCAAGATAGTAAAGCATCACAAACCAAATATACATAGATGACCATGAAGCTAGTAATACAAAATGAAGAACTAGCAGAGTATAAGTAATATATAATCAACTCATAGTCTAAAATAAGCTAACCATGCCCAAGCCCATAGGCTAGAAGTCAAGTCCAGTACACGAGCTAAATACGTGCCCGGTGGCTAAACGCCTCAAAAGAATAAAGTACTAGATCTAGTGGGTGATCAAGTATAAACCCACTCAAGACGTCTGGTGCTCCGGGTGGTCACCATCCAATTAAAGATAAGGAGTGTCATCTGATTCCGCTACAAGATCTGGTCATGCAAAACCAGTGGGGTCAAACCCCCAATAACAAGTACCACAAAGGAAGGCCAAAACTATGAACTAAAACCAATACTATCTTAACACAACAACAGTTAGAGACATAAGTAAATAAATGCGTATCAAGACTCGTGCGCTACCACTGCACTTATCTTGAGAAGGAAAAATAAACTAAGTAACAAATGATATATAGCAAGCTACTAGTGACAAAGTAAACATGAGGCAATAGAAATAAACGTGTACATGTGAGCATGTAATATGCCGGAACAGAACTGAGTACATATACAGGATCGGGAACAAGACTAGGAACATGCAAGACATCCAAGGCAAGTGGGCATGTACAATACAATAACTGAAAATAATAACTATGAAACTAACGAAATCGGAATGTTCCTAGTCTAGGAACCACCCCATTACCGTTCACATGTTCCAATCTACATCTACTACAATGATGAAATGAAAATAATTATAGAAAAGAAAAAGCCGGGAAGTGACAAGAGAGCATAGGAACTTCTCGAAATCGGAATCATAACCCGTAAACCAAACAAGGACCGGGGTTATGGAACCTTTTCCGAGCCAAACATAGCCTCTGGCCACCTACCGACACATATGACAATACGAGAAGAGAAAGGACAGTACACGGACAATAGTAACAATCAACAGAGTATGGCCAAGCAATAGTACGGCTTGATATGTTAACTAACTAGGGTTGTTACAAATCCTAATTACTAACAAATGCACTACTGAAGATTTCTATGGTTGCACGCCCTGCAGTCTGTCCAGGTTATCCAGGCAAGGTCCGGGTCATGAATAGCGATGTCCGAGTGCAGACAGCGCGAATATAACAACTAAGGAAAAGTATAGGCAATGTAATGTAAAGACAGAATTAACCTAATTAACAGTGCATAATAAAGAAAACATAATGTAAGGTGTAAGGGCCATGTCAATATCTATGTCATGTCATAGCTGGGTTGCTTCACTCGACGGTGAGCTGGAAGTGTGTCCTACTCGACGGCAGGCTACCACTAGTGCGGCCGGATAACGGGACTGTATGCAACCAGAAAACCTCCCCTCCCATGATCTAATTCCCATACTAGTTATTAATCCTTAACAGTTTCGTTTAGGATTATGGGTGTGTCATTCTACAGAATCCATCATAATCACAAATGCAAGACTGGACCAAAAATTTAACAATTCAAGGCGCAAGTAAGACAAGCCACAACAGTGAATACATGTACAAGCAATCAAGAGTGCACTACGACGAGTCACTATAATCACGTCTATACGGAGCTAAGAGAAACCATGAGAAGCCAAGTGAAACCAAGAGAAAACATAAATATAAACCCATCGAGATCGATACCATAACCCTTAAACCAAACAAGAACCGGGGTTATGGATCTTTCTCGATAAGCTGGTAAGCAATAAGAAAACTTGGGAACTCCTCGAGATCGATACTATAACCCTTAAACCAAACAAGGACCGGAATTATAGATCTTTTCCGAGTCGATCCTAGTCCCTAATCACTTACCGATGTACAACTAACATGGTGAAGCAGTTTACACATAAGCACCATGCAAGAGTAATGAATAGCACAAGAACATAAAGCATATGAAAAAGAGAGCATAATCAGTATACCGTCGGTACATACCAGTACACCGTCGGTATACCGGTCCAGAGACAATAAAAACACAACAGGTAAAAATTCCAACAAATCGTTATACCGTCGGTATACTCCGGTATACCGTCGGTATGTCGGTCTAGAGCTACAATAAAGACAACAGGTTTTGGATTCTAACAAATCGGTATACCGTCGGTATATTGTAGTATACCGTCGGTATGCCGGCCATGACAAATATCTTGAAGTCGGTTAACAATGTCGGCAAGGATCGGTATACCGTCGGTACAATGTAGTACATCGTTGGTATGCCGATAAGGTTCACAGAAAATATATAGAAATCTAAGTCGGTCAAAATCGGTATACTGTCGGTATACTGTAGTATACCGTCGGTATGCCAGTTTCCAAGGATAAACATGGTTAAAGTAAAGTCTGATTTTCGGAATCGAAATCAAATCCCGAAAATAACCAGAACCAAGTCTAACAAGAAGTCAAGTCTAGGGTAAGTCTTATATCACAATATGACTAAATCTCACGATCACAACTCCGGTACCGTTTTCGTTACCAAGTTACCAAAAAGGGACGGAACAAAATTCTACCAGAAATCAAAACCGAAATGGTAAAAAGGCTATAAATCACTAGATGAACAACTATAGTAAAACAAGTCTAAGCTAAAAAGCAACAACCAAAGGTCTAGAAAAGAAAATGACAGAAAATAGAAGAAATTCATAGAATCGGCAAGGTGTACTTGCGTAGAACGAGCTCCCAGCCTAACTCTTCAACTCCACCACCACGAAGGGGTTCAGAAACCACTCTCCAGGTCTCAAGACCAAGCTCCAGGAGAGAAATGATGAAGAGAAGAGAGAGAGAAATGAGAAATGAAACTCAAGCACTATTTATAGAGAGATTCTTGAAAATATCTTAAAAAGTAAACAAATATCTGTCGGACATTACACCGTCAGTATACTGTAGTATACCGTCGGTATACCGGTCAAGGAGAATTTTTTTAAAATTGCTAAGTTTTTAAATCCCACAAAATCTAGAAAAACGAAACATGCAGTATAAAATACATATCCATATACCGATATAGATATTGTGAGACAATCTCACACCGATATTGATACTGCGAACCTTGCTCCTACTCCTACCACTTGGGGTGGGAGTGCTTGGTGTGTGTGTGTGTGTGTGTGTATATATATATATATATATATATATATATATATATATATATATATATAAACAATATTAAAATGAAAATCGAAATTGAAGTCCAAAAGGATGTGTGAATCCATCATCATGAAATTATGAATAGCAGTAGTAAATTTGGAAAACATGCCCAAGGTGTGCCTGCTTGAGGCCGTATATGAGTTAAACTAAGAGGGGTCATGCAAATGTCCTCAGATAAATCACTGTAAAATGCATTCTTCACATCTATCTGAAGACGAAAGCATGGACAGGACCAACAACTAGATGAGTCCCAACAGTAGTAATCTTAGCAACATGAGCGAAGGTCTCATCATAATCAACACCATACTGCTGAACAAAACTATGGACAACTAGTCTGACCTTATTCCTATCAATCGTACCATTAATCAGAGTCTTCATCTTGTACACCCACTTGCAGCTAATTGGACGAGCGCTAGTAAGTAGGTAATGGTACAAGTTCCCTGTAGGCCTGTACCCATGCACAAGTGTCTTGAGAACCAAAACATAGCATGAGCTTAGTGACAACAGCCCAGTTTGTATTACTAGTTTGTTTGCAAATAGATCTATCTCAGATTTAAGGTTGAAACACAGGAAGGTTGTGTTAAGTTAGAGAAATGTGGAATAAAAGGCTTAATCCCAATGTCCTTACCTATGAAATTCCAATTGAATCTAGCAGCTTCATAGAGTTGAAAGCTGTCCTGGAAAGCAACCTCTTCTTGGTACCACACTCTTGTTGTGATTTACTGACATATGAGAGCTCTCATATTTAACAGGTTTGCAAAAAAAAAAAAAAAAAAAAAAAAAAAAAAAAGAGGTAATTCTAAAGAGTCCGTTTGCCAACAAGATAAATTTATCCAAGAAATATAGAGTTACCAGACAACATTATCTTTTATTTTACAAGTAGATACTTCAACTTCATAACGGAAATAGAGTTTGGATGCATGAAAAATTAGCATGAGTTTCCAAATTTTCATTTGGATGGAAAAGATGTATGGGTGGTGCATGAGTCACTTGCAATGAATTTGACATCACACTCCCCTTCTCTCTCCCAGAATAGATGTATTCTAGCTTGGAGCTAAAATTCTTCTAGTTAATCAAAATATGACAAAGAACAGAGTGCTTAATATGATTTGACCAGGACACTGGCAGAGATCAATTCTACTGCCACTTATTTGTGTTCGACTACAAAACTATTCTGGTACTTATTCAGCTATTTGTCCCATTGTCAAGTCAATTATAGATAAAAGAATGAATTCAGGGAAAGAACATACCTTTATATTGAAGCCAGCTTTCGCACTTGTTTCAATAAACATAACACCAATATCTCGTGCTCTGATTTCCCCTTCCTCTATTGATACTTGCCTGATCCACATAATCCAACGAAACAAGACAAGATAGATCCAATATTTCAATAAATCTCTGTAGGAAAAAACATAAAATCCTAGTTTTCAAATAAATTATGTAGTTGATAACGTGGTATCGGAGGAAAAGCTGACTGCTAAGTACCACACGAATGAACTACTAATGAAAAATGAGAACTCTCACATGAAGTTAGTAATAAATCATGTGAAAAGAGGTTGTACAAACATGGAACCGTTACTCCAAAACATAAAACCTAATCTATTCATATACTTGTTTGCAATCAAAAGCAACCGAGTATCCTGAGACACCCTTTAGTAAGATATTTCCATCATGATTTAGTGGACAAATGAAACTGCAGCATTCCGGCAACTCCAACTACTCCAGCATGGTGGCCAATCTGACTTCTGAAATCCAAGATCTTCCATAAAGGTCATTATGCATTTACGGATACTTAATTGGATCAACCAGATAGGGTGTTTGCAGAAACTCCCTGAACCTTGCAATAAAGTCACTCCCTTTAAGCTCTTCATTAAATGAAGTATATGTTTTTTCATCTAATACGGAAATCCTCTGATTCCCAGTGTTCAACTTACAACTTTTTGTGCCATATAACTTTATTGTGTCTTACTGCATCCACTTTAGTTTCTAGCAGGCAGCCTATCAATCAATGAGATCCATAACCACCCTCGGTTTCTCAAGAACATCACAAAATATTAAGAAAACTTGTGATTGCAGACTTCTTGTTTTCCTTCCATGCTAGTCAAAGATTTGAAGGATCTTAGTCATAAACTCAGTCTCACCGATCAACTTTAGTGTCCAAAAAGCTCAAAAGTTCATAATTATCTTAATAGTAAACATAACAAACATTGAAAACAAATATTTATACCAGATTCCCCATTAGAAGGTAACTTGCTAACTTACCTTGGATATGAAGACTACAGTGACCTGTTTAAAATGTATGGTAACAAAATGTATATAGCTTATAAAATAATCAAGCATATTACCAAAGTTAGGGTTCCGGGTTATTAATCACCTTTTGTCAACAAGATCGGTTTTGTTCCCAACCAGGACAATGATGACATCAGTTCCCCTCTCTGTGCGAACCTCTTCAACCCAGTTTGCTATGTTAATAAATGATTGTCGACCTACATCATAAAAGGCCAAATTAGAATATTACATGTACAGTATAACATGATATCCGACTAGCCAAAAAGACCTCTCATGAACTTTATATGTGAATAGTGAAATGATAGTAAGAAACCTTAAAATCAAGATATGGATGCATTTTCTTTTAAAAAACAAATGTCTACTGTATGGTCTAGGAAACATACTTGCAACATCATACACTATAACTGCAACAGAGGAATCACGAATGTAGCTTGGAATAAGGCTCCTGAATCTCTCCTGCCCGGCAGTATCCCTGCGGTTACAATGAAATAAAGTCTAGTTTACATAAATTATTTCCAAATAAATATGAGAGAGATGACAGAAATTACCTTCCAAGTAAATGCAGAGTTGATATCTAAATAAAATTATTACAGATAGAATATCCAAAAACTCTTGTTTTTTATAGCTTCTGTTGAGAGTATTAGTGGGTGTTTAGTCCCACATCTAGTAGAATAGTAGAGAGAGGGGTTAATGTGTCCTATATATATGTAGCTCTACCCATCAATAAAATTAAGTCAAGTATTCTACTAAAATCTTCTTGGTATCATAGCCAGGTTCCTCCTAACCCTAACCCTAACCCTAGCCGCCCACAGCCCCTCCAACCGCCGACCTCTCACCTCCGCCCCCCACCCGCCCGTCTCCACAACCGTCTGCCGCCCTCTTATCTCCGCCCCCCTCCCCTTCCCAACCGCCGCCCGCCCACAGCCGCCGCCCGTCTCCCCTCCCCTCCTTTTCTTTCTGCTTTGTTGGAATCGAGATTCTGGAAGGCAAACTTGTTTGCTGAAGCTTCTAGATCTCGATTACAACTTTTGGGCCGACAGAGGGTAGACTGTAAAGTTTATGAGAAGCTTTGTTGGCCTTGTTCATTCATCTTTGTTGGAATCGCGATTTTGGAAGACAAACTTGTTTGCTGAAGTTTCAAATCTCGATTACAACTTTTGGACCAACAGAGGGTAGACTACAAGTTTATCAGAAGCTCTGTTGGCCTTGTTCTTCTCGTCGGGCTATGCGGTCACGGGTAGCAGCCATGCACGGGACATGAGCAGCGGCTCTCAAGGACACCGCTGCCGCTGAAGGAAGAACAGTAGACGTGGAGAAGAGGACGACGATCAAGATCTAGATCAGCCAGCGCCTTGCTAATGGAAGAGGAGAAGAAGAAGATGATGGAGACGATCTACTGCAAGCTAACGGCCCAAGAGATGTAGGCTTTGGTGGACGATCTCTTCTCCAGGAGGCTAACCGAGACTAGCTCCCATGCTGCACACGCAGATGTGGATCCTGCCACATACAAAATGGAAAAGTTGGAGAAACTGGAGGTAAAGTTGGAGAAACTGGAGGTAAAGTTGGAGGGTACTTCCAACCACTTGAAGTGGTCACGTCAAACGATGCGAACTCTGAAGGCAAGGGGCTTGGTGGGCTATGTGAATGGCCAAACCAAGGCACCTAAAGATCACTCCTTATGAGAGTTTGCTGTATGGAAAATCGTCAACAATGTCGTAGCTGGATGGCTGACAGCATCATTGACCGACCAAGTGTCAGGCAGCGTGGAAGCAATGGAGAGTGCTAGTGACATTTGGATGACGCTGAGAGATATGTACTCAGGGACGGGAAACCCTATGAGGGTCTTCCAATTACAGGATGAACTTGACAAGGTTGTCCAAGAAGATCACACCATTTCTGAATATGATGCCCTGCTGAAGAAGTATTGGTCAGATCTCGACCACTATAATTCCATTGGCATAGAGGATGAGCAAGTGGAACCAGCATTTATGAAACATTATCAGAAGTTCATGGAGTATGTCTCGCGACAAAGAATGATGAAGTTTCTAAAGGGACTCATCCCAGCATTCGAGCAGAGGAGGAATGTTCTACTTGCACAACCCAGGTTGCCATCACTGGAGGAGGCCATAACTGCTATGGAACAAGAAGAGGCACGACTGAAGCTGATGCCTAGCACCACTAGCTCTCCGGAGAAAAAATCAGCTATAGCAGTTTTTAACCCAAATCATTTCGGAGGGGGAGGGTGCTACAACTGTGGAGACCCTGGACACTTCATCAGATTTTGTACGAAACTCCTGAGAGGCCAGTCCAGCGGCCACGGACGCAGCTGTGGAGGGCGTAGGGGTAGCAGAGGAGGCTATGCGGGTGGCAGAAGTAATCATTCTGGAGGGCATAAAGCAAACCTGGTAGAAGAGGAAAGTGAGTGTCAATCATCCGATATGACCCCTAGTGAGAGGGAAGTGCTAGAGATATGGAGAAGCATGAAGCTTGGAACCAGCGACAGTCGAGCCAACACCTCTGGAGCATCAACTCCAACCACCTCCGGGGATAACATCACATACTATTCCCATACAAGCACAGGTATACCTGCTCATGCCCTGGCATCTATCCACATACCAGGTTGGATAATTGACTCTGGGGCATCCCGCCATGTCACGGGTGCCCATAATGAGTTCCAAGAATACACTCACCTGACGACGCCTGAAAGCATTCAGACTGCTGATGGTACGACTAAACCCATTATGGGTAAAGACAGTTGAATGCACCATTTCCATAACCCTTACTGATATCTTACATGCTCCATCTTTCCCTGTTAATCGATTGTCCATTAGTGCCATTATTCTTCAACTTAATTGTATTGTTTCTGTTAGAGTTATTTTACTTTGTTATTTATCATATGAGGGTATAATAGTAATTGTGGATGTATTGCATATCAATATAAATAGACATGAGATGCAACCTAGGGTTTAAGGCCCTTGCAATCTCCTTTCTCATATTCTCTCTTCTCCTACTTCTCCTTCTCCTCTCCATCTCCATCTTCAGACTTCACTTGGTATCAGAGCATATATTTGTAAGTACTGTACATCCCATCCCCGACAGGCCCGATCGAACTCGGCCGTGAGTTTGACAGGGGTTCGGGGGCGGTAGCCCCTGACTGCAGGGTTCGGGGCAGCAGCCCCGATTTTTTTTTTTTGGCTGTTTTTCGTCTACTTTTCATGATTCGCCGTTCGTCGTTCGTTGTTCGTGGTCGTTCGTGATTCGTTTATGAGATCTAGGGTTTCTACAGATCTCCGTTGGTTATTCGTCGTCGGTTGAGGTTCGTTGTGAGATCTAGGGTTTCAAAGATCTCGTCTTTCTGTTGCATCTGCAAGTATGGTGGGGACCGAATCTTCTAGCGAGGTTAATAGTGGTGGTGGTAGCGGAGGTGGTTCTCCTTTTACTGTTATTCATAATGATGAATTGGGAAAGTCGATTACAGCGGTGAAACTCAATGGTGCGAACTACCTTGCCTGGTCCAAGTCTATCAAAGTGGTGTTAAGGGCGAAGAAGAAGTTGAAGTTTTTGACGGAAGAATCCCTGCCTGAAACGTCCGCTGAGTATGAAGATTGGATGAGTGCAGATGCATACGTTATGTCGTGGTTGTGGCATAGTATGGAACCACATATCGCTGCTAATGTTCAGTGGTGTGAATCAAGCAAACAGATTTGGGCATCTCTGGAAGAATCATATTCGCAGAAGCGAAACGTTGCTCGTATCTATGAGTTGTACGAGTTATTGTTCAATACAAAGCAAAATGGAAAGCCTGTGAATGAATATCTGGCTTCAAAGAAGGCTTTGTGGGAGGAACTGCTTCAATATCATCCTGTTACTACTGATTTGAAGGAAGCTCGGAGACAGAAGGAAGAGTTTCATGTTTCACTCATCCTAGCCGGCTTGGATCCTGCACTCGAACCTTATAAAGCTCAAATCCTTGCTGGAGAGCAGTTACCTACGGTGGCAGATACTTTCTCCCGTCTCAATCATTCCTTTCTGAGGCAGAGTTCTGTGGTGCCGAGTACTGACTCTTCTGCCCTAGTTTCTAATGCTGTTGGTCGTGGTGGTGGACGTGGTATTGGACGTGGCGGTAGAGATGGTGGTCGTAATTTTGGTCGAGGAGGAGGCCGTGGTGGTAGAGACAATGGTCGTGGTGGTGGCCGCGGTGGTGGTGGCGGCCGTGGTCAACCACGGAAGTGTAACTATTGTGGAATGTTCGGTCATGTAGAAGACTACTGTTGGGACAAGTGGGGCAAACCAGAATATGCACATCAAGTGCATGCTGAAAATATGCAGTCCCAAGTCACCACTTCTGCTCCCAGAGATGATACTTCGGGTTTCAATCAAACTTCAACGTCCGATACCTCATCTCCATTTCAACAGATCCTCCAGAAGTTGAACGCGCTTGCTAGTACCACCTCCCAACCTACTGCAACCATGGCACATATAGGTAATCCTGCTTTTGTGGCAACCCAGTCACCATCCACCTCTTGGGTCATCGACTCAGGAGCAAGCTCTCACATGTCTGGTATAACATCTATCTTTCATAATCGTAGTTCCATGAAACATAATATTATCTTGGCTGATGGGTCTACTCGTCCTGTGCTTGAAAAATGTGTCATTCACCCTACTCAATCACTATCATTATTTGATTCATTATATGTGCCTAATTTTCCATTTAATTTGTTATCTGTGAGCCAGTTAACCAAATATCTTCAATGTTCTGTGACATTTTCTCCAAATTCGTGTGTTTTTCAGGACCTCAGGACGAAGAGGATGATTGGTTCGGGGCATGAAAAAGATGGACTGTACTACTTGGATCTACCTGGAAAAGCCTTCACTTCTGTTTCTACTTCTCCGTTGCAGTGGTATTATCGTTTGGGACATCCGTCTTTGGCTAAGTTGCGTCAAGTTGTTCCTAGTTTGAGTCATGTTTCTAGTCTTGAATGTGAGGCTTGTCAGTTAGGCAAGCATCACCGTAGTTCCTTTCCTCGTCGTAGTGAGAGTCGTCAATTAGAGTCTTTTGATCTTGTTCATTCTGATATTTGGGGTCCGTCTAGAGTCAAAAGTCCGAAAGGATTTCAGTATTTTGTTATTTTTATTGATGATTATTCCAGAATGACTTGGTGTTATTTAATGAAAGAAAGATCTGAGTTTCCAAATGTGTTATCTGTCTTTTATAATGAAGTCTATGTTCAGTTTAATAAATGTATCAAAATTCTGCGTTCTGATAATGCTTTGGAGTATACTCAATCTTCTGTGAACAGTTTCTGTGTTGATCGTGGTATGATTCATCAAACCAGTTGTGTCCACACCTCTCAACAAAATGGTATAGCCGAACGCAAACATCGACACATTTTAGATGTGGCTCGAACTCTCATGTTCAATATGCATGTCCCTAAACAGTATTGGGCAGATGCCGTTCTTACTGCATGTTATCTTATTAATCGCATGCCATCATCTGTATTAAATAACAAAGTTCCATTTACCATATTACATACAGATGTCGCACCATTTTCCTTATCTCCTCGAGTGTTTGGGTGTGTCGCTTTTATTCATAACTTGGAACCTAATCGAGATAAGTTGGCTCCTAGATCTCTGAAGTGTGTCTTTCTTGGTTATCCCCGTACTCAAAAAGGTTATCGTTGTTACAGTCCACAGTCACGCAAATATTATGTCAGTGCGGATGTTACATTCTTTGAGTCTACCCCTTTCTTTACTTCAGGAGATCGTTGTATTCCTTTTATAACAGATTTGATATCTTCCATACCACTTCCGGTCATTCCTGAATCAATTTTTGTCTCCATTCCCCATTTACAGGTTTATCAGAGTTCCAAGGACAGGCCAGTGGTTCTGCAAAATTCAGCCTTCAACCAATCATCTTCCGTGCCTGAGGTTTCTGCTCCTATCACCACAGATCCAGATGATCTTCCTATTGCTCTCAGAAAAAGACAACGCCTTTGTACCACAAAGAATAAGCATCACATTTCTAACTATGTTTCATTACACCGTGCTTTATCATCTTTTCATGCATTTGTTGGTTCATTGTCTTCTACTTTTATTCCCAAAACTTACAAGCAGGCTATGTCATCTTCTGGTTGAAAAAGTGCAATGGATGAGGAGATGTATGCTTTACATCAAAATCAGACTTGGGAGCTTACATTACTTCCTGTTGGAAAACAAACAGTGGGTTGTAGATGGGTGTACACTGTTAAGTACCACCCTGATGGTTCTGTTGAGCGCCTCAAGGCACGGTTGGTTGCCAAAGGGTATACTCAGACATATGGCGTGGATTATATGGAGACTTTCTCTCCAGTGGCTCGGCTGAATTCAGTTCGGATTCTTATTTCTGTGGCGGTTAATCACCAATGGCCTATATATCAGCTGGACATAAAGAATGCTTTCTTGCATGGTGACTTACATGAGGAGGTTTATATGGATCAACCACCGGGATATGTTGTAGCAGGAAATAAAAGACTCGTATGTCGATTGAAGAAAGCATTATATGGACTGAAACAGTCACCTCGTGCTTGGTTTGACAAGTTCAGTTCAGTTCTCATTCAGTATGGCTTCCGGCGTACCACATCAGATCATTCAGTATTTTGCCATTCTTCCTTAGCAGGTATTATCGTGTTGATTGTTTATGTTGATGATATCATTATATCTGGGAGTGATCATGCTGAAATTGTGGACTTGAAGGCCTATCTTAGTCGTCAGTTTCATACTAAAGATTTGGGTCTTCTTCGCTATTTTCTTGGAATCGAGGTTGCTCGATCTAAGAAAGGTGTGTATCTATCACAACGCAAGTATGTTCTAGACTTGCTCTCCGAGACTGGGATGTTGGCGTGTCGGCCAGTTGAGACTCCTATGGATTATCATGACAAGCTTGATGCTGACAGGGGAGAGTTATTTGAGGATGTTGGATATTATAGACGTTTGGTTGGCAAACTTATATATCTTACTGTTACTCGACCAGACATCACATATGCAGTTGGAGTAGTTAGTCAGTTTATGCATGCCCCTCGGCAACCACATTGGGAGGCTATCTCTCGCATTCTTCGATACTTGAAGGGTGCACCTGGAAATGGTTTGTTGTACAAACCTTCCCTGTTGCTTACGGTGACTGGGTTCAGTGATGCTGATTGGGCAGGTAGTCGCAGTGATAGGAGGTCTACTTCTGGCTATTGTACGTTTGTGGGTGGCAATCTTGTCACGTGGCGTAGTAAGAAGCAGAATGTTATGGCTCGTTCTAGTGCAGAGGCCGAGTATCGTGCGATGGCTCATACAGCTTCTGAGATGATGTGGGTGCAGTCTCTTCTTCATGAAATGGGAATCATGATTCCTATTCCGATGGAGATGTATTGTGATAATCAGTCGGCAATGTTTATCGCGAGTAATCCGGTGTTTCATGAGCGCACGAAGCATATCGAGGTGGATTGTCATTTTGTTCGTGATTTGTTGCTGAAGAAACATATTGCCACTCCTTATGTTCGGTCAGAGGATCAATTAGGTGATATCCTCACCAAACCACTTGCTCGTGGTCCATTTTCTGATTTATGTAGCAAGCTGGGCATGTCTGATCTATATGCTCCTGCTTGAGGGAGGGTGTTAGAGTTATTTTATTTTGTTATTTATCATATGAGGGTATAATAGTAATTGTGGATGTATTGCATATCAATATAAATAGACATGAGATGCAACCTAGGGTTTAAGGCCCTTGCAATCTCCTTTCTCATATTCTCTCTTCTCCTACTTCTCCTTCTCCTCTCCATCTCCATCTTCAGACTTCACTGTTTCCTTTGGCATTCCTAAGGTAATTTTTCAGGAGAAGGAAACGGGGAGACGGTTGTGGAATGTCACTTGGCATAAGAGGCTATAGTACTTGGACAGGGATGTGCTGGACGCAGCACTAGCGTCAATGGTGGAAGAAACACAACCGGAGGAGCGACAAAGAACTGTGGATGCAGAGTTATTACTTCAACATCAGCGCATGGGACACTCGTCATTCAGTCTACTGAGTCGGATGTATCTATCTATGTATCAAAAGGCTTATAAACAAAAGTTGATTTTTGATGCTTGTGAGTTTGGAAAACATACCAGAAGCTCTTATATGAGTTCTGGAAATAAAAATTTAGCTGCTTTTGATATGATACACTCTGATGTGTGGGGACCTTGTCCTACAACAGCGGTTAATGGTTTTAAATGGTTTGTCACTTTTATTGATTGCTACACTCGAGTCACATGGATATACCTAATGAAGAGTAAAAGTGACGTCTTTGCATGCTTTCAAATTTTTTATCGCAGGATTACAACACAGTACAGTGCTAAAGTGAAGATTTTGAGATCTGACAATAGGACAGAATACACTAACAAGGCTATTGAAGAGTACTTATCAGCCCATGGGATACTGCATCAGACTTCGTGTGCCTATACACCAGCACAGAATGGCATGGCAGAGCGGAAGAACAGACACCTGTTGGAAGTAGCACGATCAATGATGTTTGCCATGAATGTTCCTAAACACTTGAGGGGACATGCCGTGTTGACGGCTGCATATCTCATCAACATGATGCCCTCTCAGGTGCTAGGATGGAAGACACCGTTTGAGATGCTTACAGGAGAGAATAAGTACATTGTTACCTAAAGATATTTGGATGTGTATGCTTTGTGAAAGATAACAGGCCTGCGGTGGAAAAGCTGGACCCTCGGGCAGTGAAATGAGTCTTTGTTGGCTACTCAGGGACTCAGAAGGGATACTCTTGTTGGAGTCCGGTGGAGCAGGCTCTTTGTGAGCATAGGCGTTACATTCAGAGATATGAAACCATATTACCACAATGGTTCAGGTGAAGCCTCCGCATTTTGTGACACACCTAACACATGAGGTATTAGGAGTGAGGGGGATATAGGCCCAATGGTGATTGTCGGATCAGTTCCATGCCTAATGATGGAAGCAGGTCCAAGAGAATAAGGGAAAGATAGCGAGGGTAAGGAAAGTGATGAGGATACACACAATTATGAGGAAGAAAGTGATGCTCCAGTGCAGGGGAAGGAACAATCTACAGAGCTCCAAGTCTATAGAAAGAGAAAGCAGCAGTTTCCTACTGTGCCTATTGTCCCTACTATGCCATGTCCCTCGCCTAACCCTGCCCCAACTCATGAAGATGCACCTCCCGCATCGGATTCCTCTGATTCAGATGTAGATCCCTCTGATTCGGATGGTATGATCTCTACACCACTACCTCATACTCCCTTAAGGAGATCTTCTCGCAGTAAGGGCCAATAATCGTTATGGTTATTAACATGCCATTGCCAATTTTTTATCATACTCTAATATATTTCCTACTTATCGAGCATCCATTGCATCGTTAGACACCACCTCTTTGCCTAAGTGTTGGCAGGAAGCGAAGGAAGATCCAAGGTGGAAAGCTGCAATGTTAGAGGAACTTGGGGTACTCGAAAGAAATGAAACATGAGAGCTTGTTCCGTTGCCTAAAAGAAAGAGAGAAGTTGGATGCAAATGGGCCTTCACAGTAGAGGAGACGCCAGAAGGTAAGGTGGAGCGGTACAAAGCAAGGTTGGTTGCAAAGGGATTCACTCAATCCTATGGCATCAACTATGATGAGACATTTGCTCTGGTGGCAAAGATGAGCACTGTGAGAACACTGGTCTCTCTTGCAGCAAACCATATGTGGCAGCTGTATCAATTGGATGTAAATAACGCTTTTCTTCACGGGGATCTACAAAAGGAAGTATACATGAAGACCTCCCCGGAGTTTTGCAAAAAACAGTCGACGAAAAATGTGTGCAAGCTGAAGAAATCACTGTATGGACTCAAGCAATCTCCTCGAGCCTGGTTTGAATCTTGATAGATTCAGGAAGGCTGTCACAGGCATGGGGTACCGCCAGACCAATGCAGATCACACGGTCTTCTTCCAGCATGCAAGAGACCACATCACGATACTTGCAGTTTATGTGGATGATATAGTGATCACATGTGATAATGCGGAGGAGATCACCCAGCTGAAGTCAAAACTCGTCAAGGAGTTTGAAGTGAAGGATTTGGAAATGATGAGGTATTTTCTCGGGATCGAGGTGGCTCGAGGAAGAGATGGGATCGTCCTCTCAGAGAAAGTATGTACTATACCTGCTCACAGAGACTGGTATGCTGGGATGTCGATCGACAGTCACTCTGATCGATCAGAAAGATAAATTGGGGGCAGAGGTAGGAGAGCCTGTTGATCGTGAGAGATATCAGAGACTTGTAGGCAGATTATTTATCTAGGCCACATTCGCCCTGATATCTCATTTACTGTGAGTGTAGTGAGTCACTATATGCATGATCCAAGAAAGGGCCACGTGGATGCAGTTTTCCGTATCCTGAGATATCTGAAGGGGGCTCCTGGAAGAGGGCTATGGTTCAAGAAAAATGGACAACTGGGTGTTGAGGGGTATTGCGATGCAGATTGGGCAAGCTGCATGGATGACAGAAGGTCTAACTTAGGGTACTGTATCTTTGTGGGGGTAACCTAATCTTATGGAGAAGCAAGAAACAGTCTGTGGTAGCACGATCGATTGCTGAAGCAGAATATCGAGCTATGGCTCTGGGAGTGTCGCTGTGGGTAAGAGCACTGCTGACTGAGTTGAAGCTGGACCAGGGAATACCTTTACGTCTTATGAGTGACAGTCAAGTTGCAATAAGTATAGCTAACAATCCAGTCCAGCATGACAGAACTAAGCACATCGAGATCGATCGGTTCTTCATTAAAGAGAAGCTAGAAAAAGGGATATTAAAGCTCGATCACGTTCGCTCAGAAGAACAAGTTGCAGATTGTCTGATTAAGGGTCTTAATTCATCGAGTCTTTATAAACTATGTAACAAGATGGGATAATTGATATCTATCATCCATCTTGAGGAGGAGTGTTGAGAGTATTAGTGGATGTTTAGTCCCACATCTAGTAGAATAGTAGAGAGAGGGGTTAGCCTCTCCTCTATATATGTAGTCCCACCCATCAATAAAATTAAGTCAAGTATTCTACTAAAATCTTCTGCTTCTTTATGCTCCAAAAGCATAAACATTTTGGCTTTCTAAAAGTATCTACTATTTGAAAGCAACTTTTTTTTACTAAAGGTCTTAAACTAATTAATGTGGTTTCATACAAACATAGAACTAATGCTTAGGATTGACGATCCTATCATGACAAGATGCATGGTTGAGGTTGTTCAATATATGAGATGTTACATACTGGGCACGAAACTAGGCACATTATGAGAAGCATCCAAGAGTGTCTAGATCGCACAATCTCAAGATCTTCAGAATATTGCGGATTTATCATCTTTCTTATCATATGTAGGAAAAATTCAGTTTAAGAAGTATGCACATCTCCCCTACATTGTAACATGCTAATGGTTGTCCCGTTCATAAATAGTTTCGTATATGAAGAGAAGAAACAATCCTTTCACATATTAGTATGGCCTATTGGAAACTTGTTTCTCAACATTCCGAAATGCAAAGCAATATATATGGTTCCTTAAATCCTACTTGAGCTATTCGCTATTCTTAATCCTAAATAAGGATCCTTGAATTTCTCCTAATCGATTAGTTTTATCTACCCAGTTGAAAGGAAGGACTGGGTTAGGGCAGTGCAAGCTCAATCAAATGGGTAACCCTAGATAGTTAGCTTATGTCACTTTTCTTATTCCGCTACTCAAATGACCATTTATCTCAAGAAAATAATAGCCAAGTCAAGGTACACGGGCCATGAGTCGTCATAATTCTTGTCATACTGTAGGGTTTATAACATAGCGCACTTATAAATTATTTTGGTTAAGTATCGATCGATCGACTGATGCCACTTTTCGCGCCACGCAAGAACTCTTCTATTCTTGTAACTGTCCGAGCAACATACTAGCAGAATTTTATCAGAATTCTGATTCCCTGAATTTTGCCTAGCAGATAGTAAGTTGACAGTATTATGACAGAATACTGTTTAGACTATTTTCTGCCAAACAACTCATGTATTATGTTGTTCTGGTTTATAAAATGCATGCCGATTCGATTGACGATCCTCTTGAAAATTGTCACACAGTCTCCAGGCATTTATGTGAGGGTGTGGGCCCAGTTTCGTGGAGATCGTACGGTCGAATCTCCTATATCAAGTTTATTCTGAATTCGTCAAGAATACGAATAATTTCCAATACGGAATTTCCTATTGTTTTCTATTGCTTTCTTTATTATACCATTAGTAATTATTATGACATGTTCACAATAGAAGTTGGTACCCCGAATACGTTACTCACCTGCTATGTATTTCAAATCAAGTTTATTTCTATCTTGCGGCTTAAAATCAAGTTAACACGTCTATTTCACGAATGTTTCCGGATACGAACGTATTCCTTGAGCTAGATCATTATCTCATTAGGAGATCCTCATTATGGCAACATACTGGTACAATTGGCCGTCTTCTAGCATGTATATCGATACTCTTGATACACGAAATCTCCAGTCGAACTTTCTAGTCTCGTATTAATATCTCTAGGTGGCTCGTCGCAGTGCACTCCAAATTTTCACGATCTCAACTTCGTGGGTTTCCAGTCTTGTCAAGATATGTGATTTTGTAGTTGTTTAACCTACCTGTCTAATCGAATATTTTTTCTGAAGGAAAATGTCAGTGTATGGTGAGTTCTTTGGACACTCACGGCCTGGAACTCAAGTAAAACTGTCAAGATTAAATAACTAGTTATGTTCACCTAGTGCATTGGGAGAGAAGGATTCCGGATATCATGTAATCCCGATGGCTAAGGCTTTTCATGGTTATGGAGCTCTTCGTCGTGAGGGACACATTTCCAACTCACAGTCGAGTGAAGCACTACATGTTCTATGACTATTAGATCACCGTCGAGTGGTACTTATTATACAATTATTTCTTGTTTACTCTGACCTAGCCTGGACAGTCTACAACGCATGTCTCCCCGAACCTCATCATATATATGCTAGTAATCAAGATTGTGATAACCCTAGTTAGTTAACGATATCAAACTGCAGGTTATGGTTGGCCGACGTGGATTGTATTATTATTCCAATATCTCCTAGTTTATGGCTTTATTTTTCGTTCGTCTTATTTCTTTATGCATTTCTTTATCTTTTTTTCTTATTCTAACATGTTGGTTCTAGTAGATCATAGAACTTTTCTTGTGGTACTTGTTATTTGGGGTTGATCCCATTGGTTTTGTTTGGCCAAATCTCGTAGCAGAGCCAGAGGATCTACTTTATCTTCGGCTCGATAATTTACATCCGGAGGACCAACAGCCGAGCGCATGAGTGGATTTCTGTTCTCATCTCCCACTTGCATATTTTGTATATTTTCTTGAGACGTTTAGTTACCGAGCATTTGTTAACTCGTGTTCTGGCATCCTGTTCACGCCTGCAAGCAAAATGATCGAAAGTACTCTAGACCTGCAGGTAGACATTGTAATTCCTCGTTTTCGAAAATTTCAAATTTTCATATTAATTTGAAAAATTGTTTTGGAAAATAATTTATTTTTGGATTTATATTAATGGAATTATAAAAGTTGTTTTGAGTTTCAAGAGATTGGTTTTTGAAAATGATTTTTGTCATATATGCTTTTCTATAATTACTGTATTTATATTTCAATCTATTTTTTTTTTCATTAAATTCAATATAAAAGATATTATATTAATTGTAATTTATTTTGAAAGAGAAAAGAGAGAATTTTATTGGTCCACCTCACTCGCCAACTCACCATGATACCTCACCCTTACATCATGATGACATTTTCCTTACATTATAATGACGTCACCCATACATCATGATGACATCACCCTTAACCATACATGTCATCGTCCTTATCCTTATAAGATATTTTAATAATTTATTATTAAAATACTATTTTTATCCATTTAGATATTTTAGTAATTTAATATTAATAAAATTATCTATCCTTATCCATACATGCCAACTTACCATGACACGTAACCCAACCTCATAATGATGATGACATCATCATTAGGACACCCCATCCTAACGCCATGATAACTCACCATCCCTTCTCTTTCTTCTTTATATAAACACATACCATTCCCTCTCACCCTCACAACCACCTTCGATCTCCGGCAATCTCCTCTTTCACATCTTAGAATAATTTGGATGTCACAACTATAAATCAGAATATCATATCATTATTGAGATAGGATTAATATATATAATATCCATATTTATTTACTAGATTAGCATGTCCAAACCCAACACCCATGTGTACACCTCCATTTTTATACACAACTCCAAATGGTTGGGACATATGAAGATATAATAGTTTTCCAACATATGGATAAGTTTAAAAAAGAAAATTTCGATTTGAATTCCTGAAAGACTTAACCACAAAGTTACTTAACCACTAAGTGACTTAACTATTAAGTTACTTAACCACTAAGTTACTTAACCATTAAGTTACTTAACCACTAAGACTTCTCTAACCTTCCACCCACCTCTATATATATCCATCAACTCATCCTAACCTTCCATCTCCACCATAAACAACACCCTAATATTTCCAACACCACTCCTCCTTCATTCCTCCTTAGAACATAGGAAAAGGGAAGAATCAATTTTGAAAAGAAGAACTAAGTTTTGAACCTCTTTCCGGTTGGACTTGGACTTGGACGTGGTATCGAACTCGTATCACCAACTCAGGACGACATGCGAATACATTCTCTAATAGTTTCCTTACTTGATAGCTTCTATGATACATGTTTATAGTATTGTTTTACTTGATTCCTGACACGCTGGATACACGGATTGGTATTATATGGATTCATTGTCATGAGATATATGGTTTCAGGTCTATTCATTACTGGACTAATGTATTTAATGGGCTATTGACTTTCTGGACTATTGACTTTTATGGACAATTGCGATTCTTCGTGTCGGGACTCAGATCCATGAGTACTGGTCGAGAGGAGAAATACCTAGAAGACGTGTGAACTACCCTTTCTATCCTATGGTCTTACTGGAACAATAGTAGCCAAACACGACACGTGTGGTTTGTCGGATTTTATCCCTTAGTCGTTCACATGTCGACTTGGTATTTCAAAGCATTTAAATATGTGTATTCTTCCTTGATTTTAATCTATACATGTTGGTTACATTCATACATTGTTATGTTTACTGGATTTCACATATTTGACTTGTCTTTACTGCCATTCTTATTTGTTTTACTCTTTTTACTTACCATGATCCTATACTTATCTGGTTTACTCTATTTTCGGTACCATGATTCTATGTTTACTTGTTCATCATGTATTTCATTACTATTTATTATTTTATAGTCTATCATGTATTGGAACTACTGTTAGAGTTGTACTTGTTCCATCCTGACTGGATAACATTTTTAGAAGTTGTTGTGCCCCACGTTCCTGGACTTCAGAGTGATGCTATAGTCAAGACTGTTCTTGCACTGTGGACTATGAGGTGACATCTGTAGAGATCTAGACTAGTATTTCTTATTCCATTATCATGCTCTAGTTTTCACTTCTCTTAGTTAGTTGTTTGGATTGATTTCCTTATCATGTTCTTTAGTATGCTGTGATTGAGTTATGAAGATAGTAGTTGTTCTTGTAGTGGTTGAAGATGATTTCCATGGAGGTCTAGACAACGTTCTACTGTCGATGCTACGGCGTAGGCTGGACGTACCACGTACTCGTGTCCGAATATCCGGATGCGGGTCGTGATAGACATGATCATGTATATAGTCTTGCTAGTATTCCATTTTGTACTAGTTTCATAGTTATTTATATGTTGATAGTTTGGGACGTTTTACTGTTATATCCGCGACAGTCATATATCTTGCTAATTACTTGCTATCTATGATTGGGACACCAAGGATTGCTTGACCTAATATCGAGCGGTGGATTGTAGAGTAACCCTATGTCTTATACATCAGTAGCCATATCTTGGGGTATTAGTATACTCCGAAGTACGTAGCTGGTCTAGTATTGTCCCCGCTCTCCAGTATTTTGGTTCTGGGATGTGACATTGGTAGAACTTTCAACCTATAATACCTTTCAAACTGAAGCTTTCTAAGGGCATTCAAAGAAAAATTGACCTCTAGTCCATGTTCTCAGCTTCAGTATGACATGAAGTATGCAACTGGAATCAAATGAGAGAAGTTTCTCTCTCAAGGGTTTATAAGCATGGACTTGTACCTAAAACTGCTTAACTTTGGCATATTTGCCAAAAACTGAGAAACCACGTGCCAGTCAACACTCTGCATAGACAGTTCTTCAGCTCGTCAGATAACTTGAGAGAGAACATTACTGAGGAGTCCAAATTCTAGATTATCCAATCTTCTTTCAGAAGATAAAAAAAAATTGTATGGTAGTGTCCCAGACTGCCAGCAAATGAGGCATAAAGGCTTCTGGTAAAGTTGTTTTAAAATAAAATCCCCTGCATTACTGGAGTTTGGGGCCTTTGGGCATGTCTTAATATTCCAGCCAGCGAATTTTTCAATTATTTCCTTTTGCCATGGATCCATCCAATAGTTATTTGTTTTTTCTCATCCAAGATTATATATTGTGGTTACCTATTACTTAAAGAATGTTTAGAGTCCACTCACATATGTGAACGGTTAAAACTTCCACAGAGTTCAGGATAAGAAAACCCCCAAACTATAGACAGTGTTCCACATTTTCCTAATACACGTTATTTTTCCTAAACATGTTGCAACCTGTACAGATGAGTAACTTGCAATTTTTAAATTTTGCAAAATACTATCAAGCAACTTTCTGCAACAATTTTCAAGAATAAGAGGATCACATAGAAAAAGCTAAATGAGAGTAGTTTTGCATGAACAAAATTTCTTGTGTGCAAACAAGAAAACAATAAAATTCTGGTATATGTTAGAAGATGATTATACTTGACCAGAGTTTATTTCAAGAACAGGAGGATCACATGGAAACAGCTAAATGAGAGGAGTTTTTGTATATCAACAAAATTTCTTGCGTGCAAACAAGACAACAATAAGATTCTGGTGTATACTAAAAGATAATTGCACTTTATGTGAATTTATAAACTGCAATAAAATATGGCCATTCTTTTCATCAAGTTCCAGCAAGCATGACATCAATCAAGCTCATGTAGATATTCATTTGTCATGCCTCAAATTCATAGCTTTCAAGAGTTTGCAGTATGCAAAGTGAACAAAGATGAAAGCAGAAATATAAAGATTGCATATAGATGTAATATGCAATAAACCAAGACCCTTACCAAAGCTGCAGTCTAACAGTTCGATCTTCAAGGTACATTGTCTTGGACAAGAAATCGATGCCAATTGTAGCCTGCTCATCATGTCAAGAAAATCATATTATAAGGTAAATTTAGCAGGGATACAGGTACAAAGTAACCAAAGTCTATATAGTATAAGAAAATATAAGGATCCAAAGAGCACGACAATGTCACCAAATTTAAGATTACAGCAGATACAAATTTGACCAATGACAGAAATTGTCACATAGTCATGCCACTACCTTATTTGTAAATGGAAAGGTTGGACAATGAAAGCAACAAGAAAGATAATTCTACTCAAGAAAGTCATCTTGGTTCCATTTATCATATACAATAAACAAAAGTACACCCACATTTCTGTCCCTCTATAGGGTAAAAAAACAATTCTAACTTAAATTGTACCAACCCAAATGGTCAGACCACAACCTACCCTTTGACAGCGCCCCTAGAGAATTCTCCCCTGAATCCCAATTCTTTTACTACAAAAGTGGCTATAAAAGTACCCCCACTTTCTTGCCGATAGAGGACCGGGTAATATAGGGTAAGGCAACGGGAGGAGTCCTAATTACAAAAGTCCTGACAACCCCACTTAAATTTCAATTTCAAAGATAAAAGAGCAATAAGGTACTGGATTAAGACTTTTTATGGGATTCAGACCTGCACTTTCCCTGATGTGTCACAATGCGACCTGACTTAAACTTCATTCAAACAGCTACAGTCATCAAGAAACCAAAATAAAAACTAATGAACTTAGTAACATTGCATCAGACAACCACATTCAAGAACATATAATATTGCATTGATCATAAACATAAAGAGAGATTTCATTCTCTGTGTACAATATATTCAATCACATATTTATATGCGTCTATATATCTACACTGCTTCAAAATTAGCTATGAGTTTTTGTTTTCAAGAGCAATTTAAAACCACAAGATAGTTAGGCTAATCAACACGGTCAATATAAAGTTACAACTATCCTGATTGGAATATAAATTTATATCTAATAATTTCTACTTCCTAATCCTATTAATCTAGAGAAGATAATTGACCTAAAATAGATCGCTTCAGAACCATCCAAAATAATTGATAGGCCAACAAAAAATATTTATTAACCACGAGAACTTCCATGTCTCTCTCCCAGCACAATGGTTATCTTCCAAATCTCTCCAAATTCGAGAATGCTCTGAACTTTCACACATGAAGACTTTTTAGGTGTAACATTATATTTCTTTATCAGTTTGCTTCTTTCAGCACTCATATCGACAGTGGTTATATTTTTGAAATGATAACATTAAGTGATTTTTTCATACCTTTGAGTTTGAGCGTTCCATTGTATATGAATTAAGGTTGGTTTCCTATTAGGCTCATCAATGGCAAGTGCTCTTCAGCCACATCAATGTTTTCAAACACCGTCTCAACCACGATTGAACAAGCTTTTCTTAGTCCTTCCTTGCATTTATCATCCACTATCAGATGAGATTTTAGGTTTGCTCAGTATATGGTGACAATCTCTTAAGATGTTGTTCTTATGCTTGAAGCAAACCAATGAGCTACTCCACACTTTCTATTCCTTCAACTGCACAGACCATGTAATCAAAATCTGGATTAAGTTCCTAATAAGTTTCTTAATGATCCTCAGAGACGCTTTGCCTTCTTTCATCTTCAATTGCTTAAATTTATGCCTCAAGGTCCTACCTTTTTTACCTTCTCTTCTTCATAACTTTTCTTCAACATTCCTTTGTCATCTTACTTGCTCCCTTCAGGTCCTTCCTGGGTTCTCTAAGTACATCCATTTTTCCTTTGGCAAGCGGGTCAAACTCCTTTTGCTGACCATCTTCGTATAACTGTTCTCTACCAAATCCCATGGATCCTGGGATCCAAACAAGCATCTTTTTTATGCTCCAATGGTCCAAATTGTTGGATAGTTGTACCACATTGGTTTGTGTGAAGACCCTTGAAGTTGAAATAACTTCAATATATTATAAAATAATATACTAGTTGTAGTGCCCCGTTCCCCCTTTTCGGAGGGCCGACTAAGAAAATTTTGGTATCGTTCGATCGAGACAGATTGAATCAAGATCCTTTCCTAGTTATTGATTGGTTTATTCGGAATCAAGTCCCACATTCAGCGGATCGTGCCTCAAGGAAGGACTCGGCGGCAGAGTCGCGAGGGGCCTTTCCGTTGCGTTGGTTTCGTTGCTCGTTTTCGATGCTGCTTGGTTGTTTTCTTGTTGGTTTTGTGACTTGCGTTTTCTTGAACGGTTTCGATAAATTTCATTGTCTTCGTTCTTTGAACTTTGCATTTCGTATCGAACTCTGGAAGACCGAGGCAGGAGATATTGATCATCTGTTGATGCGTACAGGTGATCGAGTAGGCGACGCGCGAGCGGAGTCTTGAAGATCTCCCATTTCTTTTTTCCGATTCACCAACTTATGAGTGCCCTTAATTTCAATTAACGCACTTCTTCCAAGTCTTCACTCTTAATAATCTGACTCGTGAATTCCGATCAACGATACCATTATAATAGTAACTGAGTCAAGAGAATAAGTAGTAAACTTGGAACACTTGATGCTTGTCACACAAATTCACCGAACGATCATATTGTTACGTGCTTGTCCGCTATGCATGTATCTATTTTATGTTTCAGTTGTAGCTATAACTTATTCATCTATAATTGTGCAATGAGTAGTACATAATTTGCAATGTGATCACTTGAGCAGATAGACTATGCCATCGCACTGTGCTAAAGTAGCTTTGTTCATTCTGATGTCTTTAAATATTTTATATGATAACTTAGTGTTGAGACGTCGTATGGTCACGGACAACTTGTGCACAAGGTTTTAGTCTCCGCGAATGATCGTCGGGGCACTGGGACCGATTAGACCCAGGCAGAACTCAGATAGCACGGGTGATTCGGGAACTTGCAGCGGGGCTCGTTATTCGCGTTGCAAGGATTGTTGTCTAACCCCGCTATAGTCCAATAGCATGTGGTGCCAGTGACCTACTATGTATATTTAAACTGTGCAAGCTAACTATATCTTCATGGCAGGGAATGTCATGGTAAGTTTTGTGCAGGTAGTTCAAACGACGTAGGTAAAAGTCACCGAACGATGGAAGGTTTATTTCAGTCATTTCATATTTATTACATGTTGTAATTTGAACTAAGGCAAGATAGAAAGACCGCAATAATAATTTGTATGCTTCACATGAATACTGTGTCGATTTAGTGAGTTGGGTTAGCTCGCCCTCACCGGTACTTTTCGAAGTACCGACCCTAGTTGCAGTAGGTTCCCCGAGCCAAGGCGACGCTGCGAGTAGCTGGAGCTTTCCCCCAACCAGTCCACCAAACTTTAACGCGCTCGTGTTCGTGTTTTTAGAGTGCTAGTACAAATCTCCCGGAGCTCGTGCACATACTCTATGTAGCTTCGAGGCAAGACGATAGTTTTGCCCGAAAGTCTAATATCTTTCAAGTTTTAGTAAGGGATATAATGTATGGAACGACTGTCTCATTTTGCGTCCATCTTGTAAGCCCGTACGGCACCCATTACTTTTGAGTCAAGAGTTTGTAACATAAATGTACATTATCAATAAAGAGAAATTTTCATCATTTCAACGTGTGAACTCCAACTTGTGCACTCTACTGTTGTGTTTCTATATATATCATTATGCCTAGGTCTTGTGCGGACGCGCCTTACGCCCGCACAGCATCACGTCCGGGGGACGATTATCGATTCTACGGAATCGTGACGTGACACTAGTTGGCTTAAGACAACACGGCTGATAAGGTTCCAATGCTTGTATTATAACCACACACTTGCGGCTTGGGCAGCGGGCTGTAGGGCGATAGTAGCACTCTTAGCACCTAGAACTTGGTGCATGGGCCCAAGCTTGGTTAACAGTCACAAAAAGTACTTTCAGTTTTAATTTTGAGTTTCAAACTAACACTTAAGGTAGTTATCCAAAGGGATGACAATTGTTGATCATTAGACATAACTGTCAGGTTTTGAATTTTAAAGGAGCCATTTGTGACGATTTATGAAAGGAGAGTTCTTTTCTGTTTTAAACTCATCAGTTCAATAGCAAACTCATTCGAGCGGAAGCAATTTTCTCCTTAAAGAAAGCTTTCTAAATGCACCTCAAGTTCCCATTACCCTGATTCTATAACATTCTTATTCTGCTTGTTTCCTTTTCAGGCCACAAAACATTATATTTCAACCGACTTTACAATATAACTTCATCCCATGCACGGACTTAGCAAAATAGGAATCTACCATTAATTTATTTATCTATACTACTACAATAGGAAAAGTTTTGGCTTCATTGTAAATTTTTTTGTTCTAAATATACCCTTGCTTAATATTTATTAATTAAAATGGTCATTAAAGTTAAGAGGGACGGGTAG